>OX383956.1:29270916-29870916 GCA_947532105.1 Athrips mouffetella | reverse complement strand
CATTAGTTTTTTTTGTTTACATATTTTTTGGGAAACTTTTCCAATTTATTCTTTCCCTGATAACTTTATTCCGATTATTACGAATAAGCCAAATCGGTCTAGCCGTTTTTAAGGCGCTTCTTACCCAAAAATTAGCAGCTACTTGCTCGTTAATTCAAAGGTCGACCTCATTTATACGAAGAGTGCTCTGCAACGTGGCTGTTACGGACTGATTAGTCATGCAAATACTAAGACAAATTGTGATTTACGTATCAAGACATTTACTGATTTTATAACGGTATGTACAGTTTGAAAAGGAACTTATATAATTCCGTTAAAAAATTGTGTAAATCCATGCATCCGCTTAGGAGAAATATCGCATTGGAAGAAAAAAGCACCATAGCTTAAACATGGATAGACAATATATATTTTTTTCAGATTTTTTTAGAATGATCTACTCATATCTTCTCAAAAAACGCCTAAATTTGCAGAACACGGTGAGAATCACCTTAAGGATTGCGCTTATCAACGAACAGCATTTATACAGGATGTTAGGGAGAGGGTTCCGAAAACTGAAAGGTCAATAAGAGTCAACGTAACTGATCAGCTTCCAGTGAATAAAACTTTCAAGAAATGAAAAAGAACCGGCCTCTCCATACAAACTCTCCAATCAAGTTTTCAATTTTGTCTGATGACGCCGATATGTTTTGTATTTCCTGAAAGTACTACTCACTGAAAGTTGTTCAGTTACGTTAGCTGATCATGGCCTTTAATTTTCCGGAAACCTGTACCTTACACCCTTTATAGATTTGCGTACCTGATAGTTGTAGACGGTGTTGATGATATTAGCATCAAGGGAGAAGGTCTGCAGGTTCTGGTGCCAGAGATTTGCGGGTGACAGCAAGAGGCAGCCGTACTCCGGCAGCACACGCTCCAAGCTCGCGCGATTCTCGTCACGGTCACGTCTGATGCCTTCCACTTGGTAGCAGTGCTGCACCAACGTGCTCTTACTACAATATACCAGTTTTCGTTAACACAGACAAGATTCGACCGGTGGTATTCTATCGGCAATAATGTAATGAATGTGCTAGTGAAAGAAAAGCAGTACGTATCTCTAGCGAAACGTAGCCTTAAGTATAAAAAGTCGCAAATTTCATTTTAGGCTACGGTAGGTGACGATAGCTTAGTTGATTAAACATTTCTGGTACTAACAGAGAAGAGGCAGGTAAACCTGCCGTGTTTGTAATTTTGCGATTTTAAATGTTTTAGAAATATTTTTACACAAGAAGTAATTAAAAGTATGAAGTATTTTTAGGGTTCCGTACCTCAAAAGAAAAAAACGGAACCCTTATAGGATCACTTTGTTGTCCGTCTGTCTGTCTGTCTGTCTGTCTGTCTGTCTGTCTGTCTGTCTGTCTGTCTGTCTGTCAAGACCCTTTATCTCACGAACGGGTAAAGGTATCAGGTTGAAATTAATACCATATATTAGGATCCATGAATCACACAAGATCTGAAAATTTCAATTTTTTACAACGACGCAATCAAAAGATATGGCATTTTATGTCTTCATCTCCATACATTTATTCAAAAATGAAAAACCTACAGGGTACTTCCCGTTGACCTAAAATTATGAAATTTGGCAAGAAGCTAGGTCTTACAGTACAAATAATGGGAAAAGTCTGAAATCATTAAATATTTCATTTTTTCTCACATACATACATACATACATAACATCACGCCTCTTTCCCGTTGGGGTAGGCAGAGACCACAGTCCTCCACCTGCTACGATCTTGACATACTTCCCTTGCTTCCTGTACTTTCATCAATCCTTTCATACATGCTCGTCGGTTTAGGGTACTTTTAACCTGGCCTTTATTCAGAACGTCCTGAATTTGGTCCTGGTACGTTCGCCTAGGCCTTCCCCTTCCAACGTTTCCATTCACTCTCGCCTGGTAGATCTCTTTCGTCAATCTTCGTTCATTCATCCTCTCTACATGACCAAACCATCTCAGCATCCCTTTCTCGATTTTGGTCACTACGTCCTCTTTTACCCCACACCGTTCTCTTATCACACTATTTCTAATCTTGTCACTCAATTTAACACCAATCATACTCCTTAGCGCTCTCATTTCCACTGCATTAATTCTACTTTCATGCTTCTTCTGCCATACCCAGCTTTCACTGCCATACATCAGTGTTGGTACCAAAACTCCCCCATGAACAGCCAAACGAGCCTTGTGAGACACCTTTTGACTCCTCATAAAGGCGTGCAGGGCACCATTCACCATGTTTCCAGCATTCACTCTTCTTTCAATATCACTTTCACACTTTCCATCTCTCGTAAACTTTGAGCCCAGATACACAAACTCCTTCACTTGTTCGACTTGTTCACCATCTATTAATATAGTACACTCTGTCATACATTCTTCTCTTTCAAGTACCATTACTTTAGTCTTGCTTACATTTACTTTCATTCCTTTCCTTTCCAAAGCCACATTCATCATTGTTACCATCTCCTGCAACTCGTCAGCAGATGACGCAAGTACAACTTGGTCATCAGCGTAGAGAAGACATTTGATGAGTAACTCATTCATTCTCAGTCCACACATACTCTCTTTCAGATCAATCAAACAATTATCCATGAACAGGTTAAACAGCCAAGGTGACGCTACACATCCCTGCCTAACACCTTTTTCGATGCTAAACCATTCAGTGTACGCCCCGTTTATTCTGACACAAGCACTGGAATCCTCATAGAGAGATTTCAGTGCTTGAATCAGATGACCGTTTACCCCATACATAGACAATGCTGACCACAATTCATTCCTCACCACTCGGTCATAGGCCTTTTCCAAATCCACGAACGCGCAGTAGACTTTTTGGTTTTTTGCCAAAAAGTTTTCAGCTATGCACCGCAAGGAAAAGACCTGATCTGTACATCCCATTCCCTTTCTAAATCCCGCTTGTACATCCCATATTTTATCGTCAGTATCTTTCATCACTCTTTCAATCAAAACCTTTGCATACAGTTTGCCGACGACACTGAGAAGGCTTATCCCGCGATAATTTTTGCAGTCCTGTTGTGACCCTTTTCCCTTGTACAGCGGCACAATCACAGCCTTGCACCAGTCACCTGGTACTTGGCCGTTCGTCCAACACAAGTTGAAAAGGCGGTACAACTGACTAGCCACAATGCCTCGCCCAGCCTTCAACATCTCGACCGACACTCTATCATACCCAGCTGCTTTACCTGATTTCATACTTTTCATCGCTTTCATAATCTCATCCATACTTATCTCACTTACACAATTCTCCTCTTCATTCTCATTCATTTCCACAGAAGACCTAGGTTCGCTGGCCTCTGCTTTTTCTCTCTCAAACAGACTTTCAAAATATTCCTTCCACCTCCTCAGAACACATTCTTCACCTTTTATAATACTTCCATCCTGGCTTCTGATTTTACTCAGCTCCGATGTTCCAAACTTTCCACGGGCTGTCCGTATGGATTTCCAGAAAAACTTTTGGTTGGACTGGAAATCTTCAGTAAGCCTTCTGTCAAACTCATCCTTACACTCCTCTTTCTTTCTCTCAACAACTTCCTTAACAATACCTTTCGCTCTTTTATATACCTTTCTTGCTACACTTACGTCATCACTTGTTGCCCTCTGCATTCTTTGGTTAGCTTTTACTGCTAACCAATCTGACCATGCTTTCTTCTTCTCACAAACAGCTGCCTGTACACTTTTATCCATCCACATATTCTTCTTCTTTCCACCCTTTCTCCTTTTTGACACCCCACAAACATTGACAGCTATACCTACTACTCCATCTTTAAATTCATTCCACAAACATTCAATATCATTTACTTCATCCAGGTTCTCAAATCTTTCACTCAAGTCTTTCAAGTATTCTTTTCTGACATCCTCCTCTTGCAATCTCTCTACTTTGATACGTTCTAGAACGCTCGTCTGCTCTTGTGGTCTATGCCACCACCGGTTAAATAGACCACCAATTCGGGTCACAACCAGGTGGTGGTCTGTGTCGATGGCGGCTCCACGATATGCGCGAGCGTCCAGAACTCTTTTTCTCAATCTTTCATCCACAACTACAAAATCGATCATACTTCTCGCATCACCCTCCTCTCTTGTATACATATGGATCCTTTTGTGGTCAAACATAGTGTTTGCCACAAAAAGACTCCATTCCAAACATATCTCAAGCAAACTTATTCCATTATCATTCACACGTTCATCACCAAACTTACCAACAACTCTTTCATAACCGTCACGCTTTCTTCCTACCCATCCATTAAAATCACCTAGCATGATAACTCGTTCATTCTGATCACATTTCTCTAACGTATCTCTCATATTTTCCCAAAACTCATCTGTTTCTTTCTGGGCTTTCAGGGACTTTCGCGAACCAATATTCGTTGGTGCATATGCACCTAGAACAAAAATTCGGGTCAGTCCGACTTTCAGTCTGACCCAGATGAGTCTTGGGCTCACACACTCGACTTCTTTCACGCACTCTACCATTCTTCCGGAAAGTATGACACCGACTCCCTGACAGCCTCTGCTGGTACTGGGAACACCAGACCAGTACGCTGTGTAAGGGCCGTGTTCTGTGGTGTCACAACCTTTCCGTTTAGTCTCATTCACACAGAGAACGTCTATACGCCTTTCATCCATCATCTGACATACTTCATCTATTTTGCCATTCATTCCACCTCTGACATTCATCGTAGCAAAGCGGCTCTCCGTAGCCCGCTTTTCGCCCCCGGGAGGAACGTGACGTGATGGGTTGCGAACCACACCGCCGCCATTTTTTCTCACAACTAATGGTAACCAATTGTCGTGAGCTCCCGTTTCAAGAACATTCATATAAGAGAGGGGTCAAGTTGGATGGTTGCTGAGGCGATTTCGTTTTAGTTCTATTTAAAAACGGGAACACTTACAAGCTTGAAAATTGGTATGTTAATAGGGCATAGGCTATAAAATAACAACAAATAATAAAATTTGGTCAAGCGCGTGTCGGACTCAAAAAATCTAGCACATTAACTTACTGAAATTTCAACTAATACAATTATGTTTATGTGGTGGTACGGAACCCTCAGTGCGCGAGTCCGACTCGCACTTGGCCGGTTTTTTTAACGTCAATGGGCTTACTCTTGACCTCGATCTAGTCTAGAAGACAGAGATGAGGTCAACGATTGAACGAGCTTGCCCAGAAGAAGCCTATTCACTCGCGACTCGAATAGATTTGGGTTATATGAACTCGGGAACACAGACGCAGGCAGAGAATTTCACTCTTTAGTTTTCGTCGGTTTGACGAATTTGCACATTAAGGGTGGGTTGCACCATCTAACTCAATCATAACCGAATATGCCCGTCTTGCTCTTATAGGGTTAACAGACAAAGAGGCGTATATTTTGTAATGGTTAGGTTAGATGGTGCAACCCACCCTTAAAGTAGTCTGCACAGTGTACACAATCTGCATAAGTACGCTTTGCTGGTTTTGCTAGTGTTGTGTGCATGTATAGATTTACTAGAGAGTGCTCTACCCACAACAGAACAGCTTCGCTGGACAAAACAATGTATTAAACATAAACACTCTCAGATTACAAATCGTCTTTCTAAGAAACCAGCCACAATGGTATTTATTCTTATGTAGCATATTTTTGCAGTCACTGGTCTCAGTAATTGTGATATGAACTCTAGCAGGACGCGTAGGTGGTAATGGTAGAAGAAACGAATGCGCATCAAAATGAAAATATAGCCAAAATTACTCCGCAAATGACGCTGCTAATTTTTCGTTATGTGTTTGAGAAAAGCATTGCTTAAGTTTCCATTGTTTTTGTGGAGTAAAAACGAAGAAAACTTTAAAATTTTTGGAAGGCCAAACTTATATTGCTGATGGATGAGTTATGCGAAAAAAAACAAATAATACGAGTAGGTCTTTACCTATGAAATTGCGATTTTTTTACCGATAATATTTTTCAAAAATTAAATTTAAGCTTCTGTTAGCTTAATGTCTTCCCAATAATGACTTAAAATAAAAATATTATTCCTAACAGAAATGCATAAATCTTAGTACTGAAAATTGAGTTTACCTAAAATTCGCCATACAAAACGGCAATTTCATAGGTAAAGCACTAAAGACCTATTATGAGGCTGCTTAGCTGATTATTTATTCAGATTATAAAGTGATAAAAACTGGCACAGAAGCGAGCAAAAGTACGTTTATAAACCTATGCTATAGAGATGCTATAGCATGCTCTAAGTAAGTCCCTTTGCATTTTGTATTGTGACTCTGTTTATGAAGTATGTATTGTAAGATAATGAGCTTAGAGTAACATGACCGACCAGTGTGCCCATAACAGAGAAAAATGAGGCCTAAGTGTTCCAAGTAACTCCAACAACTAATAGTCTAAGTATTCATATATATTTATTGCATGTCACAGTAAACAAAGATGGTAGCATTACATAGAAAACAGTGCTTGTGACACCCTGTAAAGGTGTTGCAATAGAGACGCTAGCCTATTAATAATTATATAACAACCCTTAACATTTAATTATATTTACAATACATTAGTAACATTCAGTTAAAACATAACTAATTATTTAACCTAACTATTAGAACAATCACATTAATCATATTTTTATAAAATTCTAATTTCAGACTTTCACCGATATCATTAAAAATTTTCTTCAAATAATTCGGTTAACTTTTTTGATAAGAAACTCTTTTAGTTGTTTTTCAAATGTTATGTCCTTATCGATGTTTTTTAAATGGTTAGGTATGTGATTATAGATTTTTATCATCATTGCATGCGAGGCAGTTGTAATTAGCTTTAGTTTTGAAGAGACGGTTTAAATAGTAGATTGTGTCACAAGGCTGTAAAATAAAAATTTTAAGACGAGGGTTCTATTTTGAATACAGAGCGAAGTAAAGGAATCTTGAGTAGAATCCCGGGCATGGCGAGGGATTCTAGAGTAGAATCCTGAACGTAGCGAGGGATTCAATAGGTCGCCCAAGGTAAAAATATTTTTGAAGCCGCATAATACACTCTACTTTTCATCTCCCTCTATGAGAAAAGAATAAGAGGCTCATTGAAACACACACTCGTCATTAATTTTAAATGTAATATACCATTACAATATTATTACTTGATGAAACAATACTAAAAATCATATCAAGTATTATTTGTAACAACTGAAAATGTTATTGACATTTTTGTATCAATTAGGAACAGAACCTCTTTGGTTGGTAGTCTTGTTTACATTTAGAGTATATGTCTTTTTTTATATTCATAATAATTTTAATAGTACAACCGGCCAGTATCATACAATATTTTGGTTCGACCTCTATGGTGGACCTAAATTCAAATTCTAAATCCCATTTTTACCCGCTACGAAAGTCTCTTGGAGAAAACAGCTATTTTGTTCGCCTTTATTGACGAACCGTTCAGCGATTTTCTAATAGATGAGATGAAAATGAGTTTAAAGTACAGACTGGTTTTAAGTACAGACTGGTTTGCTCTTTAATAATACAAGTAGCGAAAAATAGTGCATTGCATGACAAGCTAGAGAATTTTTTTAAGAGAACTTGTTACTTCTTACTCCTGGTACTTGACAAACTAAGAATCAACCTTATACTACAATTCAGTCTCAAGTTAAGGTAATAAAAATTATACACAAATTCTAGAAACATTAGGAGTCTCTAAAATTTGAATTTATAAATTCTTCAATGAGACATAGTCCAGGATCTGCCATATAATTATATGATATCAACAAACATATTTGTGTTCTACAAATTTTATTTACCGTCCTTTGATAATGAATAAAACAAATACCTTAGAAGGTATAAGAAGCATTATAAATTTGTAATTTTTTCCAACGGCACTGGAATGTGACCTCCTCTACGAAAATGGCAAACTAGGCCCAATACATGATTAGGCTTTGCCAAGTTACTGGCCATCCTGACTGTCAAAGTTTTACAAGCCAAGTGGCCTCAGTTTTGGTTTTACAACCAAGCCAAAACCAGGCTTAATGTGCATTTCGAAGCACAGAAAACATTCTGTTTGCAATATGTTTTGCCACCAGTAGTCACCCATCCAGTATAGACCACATCCAATGTTGTTTAATTTTCATTATAGGAAACAAAAACTAACTACCAATCAGCCACAGGCACATCAACTGAGCTATATTGCATTAACTCAACCTTAATTCTTATAATAAGACATCCAGAGCAACAGCAAAGTATGTTTTATCTTAGGGAGATTGCCATAGCTGCCGCTTGCCACACTTGGTAACATTGCAGTTTAGTACATACAGTATCTGACAAAAACAGAAGGACTGAACGAACAGCCACTCCCTGGTTGTGTTGTATCTTGTCTATGCACCCCTAATCACCTTTAACATCCACAGGAAGCAATATCATAATGCAGTTATTACCCAGTACCACACAGATCAAAATCATTTAACTTTGTAGGATTTTAATATCTAAATATGTCATTGCAACACTAGTTTACTAGTATTATATGATCTGTGTCAAAATTTTATTCATTGTAGGATGTTAGTTAAATTACATCGCTTCAGAAACAAAAAAAATTGTATGCAACAAGATCTAATAATTCTTAGCTGGTATAAAATTTATATGAGTAAAATTTTTATAAAAATGTGTTACATTATTGCCGAACGAGCTCTCTACTTAAATTATTAATCAATTCATATTGACTGAATCTTAAAAACAAAAATTTGAGACTTACGTTTCAGGCTCCTCATGGTTCCTGACAGTTTCTAAAAGTCTAAACACTTCTTGTAGTGGAGCTCTGAATGCATCCCACATCTTCAGATTACTTGCCCATGGAGACACACCTACACATATTACAATTAGAGATTGATTATCTTTTGTTGTTAGCCAGTTATTTGGTTAATTATTTTGTCATGTCATTCAACTTACCTATTTTCATAATAATTTGTTGCACGTAAAGCAATGGTCTGTCCTTTGCCCACACATATGGTACTTTTTGTGTTTCATTGAAATAAAGGTCTAATGGCCCAGGGGTATCTATGAGAATACAAAAAAAAAAAGGATTAACTAACTAAACTACAATCAAAGAACGAACAAACAAACAACAAAATTTGGAAGGTGGTGCAATGTTTACAAATAGGTTCTAACCTTCCTGGTGGCAGTTATTTCCACTGCAGCTCTCCGTGCGGCAGAGTTGGGCTCTGTTTACATCTAGAGGCACCGTCACCACTACAGGTATGTTGCCCGGAAGAGGCACATTCAGTAATGGAGAGCTGTAAGGTTTGAGTACATTTATATTACAACAAGTTAGCCCCACGAATCATTTGCTTACCACTTAGTCATAGTGAAACCACTTACCAACACAACAAGACGACTGAGAGAGCTAAAGTGATTGCAACAAAAGGATACGAGGAACAGAATAAACCGTACGTATAGTAAATCTGCGCCACCCTCTCAGGCAGTGTAGACCCTGCCATTGTATTCCGCTTTTTAATAGTCCAAAAAACTGCGTGGAATAATTTATGAAGATCTACGACACCATGGCCTAAGTTCGCGTGATAGCCACACTTTCCACATCCACAGTTACGAGCGTATTGCTACGGTTAAAGCGATTGTTCACATGACTCGTAAAAGAAATATATGCGATTTTTTGAGGATTTTGCATCATTCACAAGCATGCCGCTATTCACTGACTGTGCGATGTAGGTATGCGTGCGTTATTCACGTATTACATTACATCAATATTATATATAAACGTCAACCAACACACAACAAATTAATGCTGCCAGATGGGAAAGACTGATTCCGTAGGTATTAAATTAATTGTCAAAAACCTGCAGAATTTGAGTTTGAGTATTGGGTGGTGGTGACCACTTACCATAAGGTGGCCCACAAGCTCGCTTGCTCACTTGTTACATAAAACAAATCTTTTACAGCCTGCTGCCTCCGCACGAGCTCCTAGATAAAAATTATTTCTAAGGCCAAATGTCATTTTTTGACTTTTAATGTATGGAGCAAACTTCAAAAATGGCATATTGACATTAGATACAATTTTATCTAGGGCATCGTGCTGAGGCTGGGCAGCTTTTGGTCCAACATTAGGACCATTTCATAAATTTTATAATGAAATAAATCAGTAAGTTCACATGTACTAGTTTACCGTTAGATAACTTCAAAACTGTTATCAAGCAGAAATTATATAAGAAGGGTTATTATAAAATATCAGATTATCTAGAAGAGAATAATCCATGGGATTAGGCTACGGTTTTAACAGGCTAATTCAAAATTAAAACTGACTTATGTTTGTTGTATATCAAAAAATATTTTAAAAGAGCGCGTGGGTTTTTACTGTCGCTTCTTTTTTTGTTTGTTAGCGATGTAGTTTAGCTGACGTCATTATGGGATTTTAATATCCAACAATGAATAAACGATTTTGATTTTGACTTATAAAATTACCTAATAATACAGTCAAGAACAATTCAGGCTTGACAACGCAGAAGGATTTAAATAAGAACGGTATAAAGTGAAAGGTGTCAGGCTTGATGTGCCCTTGACTGTGAGGAGGTCGGGTGCTGAGTAATTCAAACTCCGTATTTATGTACTTATTACTCACACAGTTTACTATAGGAGCACAGACCACTCATTACATTAATACTTGCTAGATCTATTAACAATGCAAGACTATTAATTATGATTATTATGGAAAAATGCGTGCACATAAAGCAGTTGCCTAACGGGCGTCCGAGAGCGGATAGATAGAGCGGGATTGGAAATTATCGGAACGAAAGAAAGGTACGGCAGTTGGCGCGGGATCCGATGCGCTTATTTCGCATCGAAATACGCTTAATTGATGCGGCTATACCGCCACAACTGTATCTGTCTGTATCTTAATGGTTACAGGTAGAATGACGAAATTCTAGCGCTGACCGTTAATTCGAAGAACTCGTTAAATGGTGGGGGGGTGAGCGAAGCGTTCATTGGCTCTCCGTGTCATCCATATGCAGAAAATAAAGGTGTAAAATCGAGCCGTAGGTGGGTATGTACCTATTAGAATATTTCGTCAAATGTTCCTATTTTTAACAACCTGAGGCGCTAGAACCGAACTCAATCGTTATCGATGCTCTCTTTTTTCTATACAAGAAGAAAAGAGAGATTCGATAACGATTGAGTTCGGTGCTAGCGCCGCTGGATGCACACCAACGGGCACTTCATATAACGCTTGCATAATTACAATCTGCAAATATTATGATTGCTCAGAGCAAGTCAAGCTTGGCACTTGACAAAAGATTTTGATTGCAATTTTTACATGGCAAATATTTTTTTTTATCTTTACCACTTTACATTTTTTGTTTTTCATATTTTATCCTGTTTCTTGAAGTAAGTGGTTCAATTTCACGGGTAGATATACATACTTCAGGCTAAGTATGCCCTTTCTGTTCAAAATGTGTAAATCTACTCTGAAATCAAACAAAAGTTTTTTTTTTTTTCAAGTTATAAGTATGTACTATTTTATACATTTGCGTAATAGTTCTTGCTTAAAAATCCGTATGCATTTAAAGTGCGTACATTCATTAATCAAACGCAGAAAATCTGTACAATTACGGAGAAATGTGTAATAATGGCAACACTGACTAAAACAGCTGTCTATTTGACATTGACATTTCAGTTATTTCGAATTGGTCGTTTCAAATAGGCTAAGACCAAGGATCATGCTGCCTAGTCTTTAGTTATTAGTTATTCTGAATTGTCAGGATTATTATTATATAAACGAGGTGCATTCAATAAGTACCTAGCCTCATCGCCAGAGGGCGCTGTAGTTTCAAAAGAGTTTTACCACAGTGTAGCACATTCTTTTTACTTTCGAGCGGAGTTTTTCTAATTTTTTCTAAATTTTTTTTTAACTTTGAAAAGTTTTTCTAATTTAATTGCGAATTTTAGGTAAACTCAATTTTCAGTACTAACATTTTTGAATTTTTCTTAGGAATTATAAATCCAATTTTCTAATTTTTTTTTAATCATTTTTGGGAAGACATTAAGCTAACAGAAGCTTAAATTTAATTTTCAAAAAATATTATCTGTAAAAAATATAACAAATCTAATGATGAAATCGGACGACATTTAAGACGAACAATTTTCAAGGCTTTAATTTTATATATCAAACTAAAAATAATAACTTTATTTTATGCGTAAATTGATAACATGGAAGTCAACTTTCAAATATAAGACAAATGAAAAAAAAAAGCATTATAATTATAGGAATTATGATCTCATTAATCTGTAAGAAAAGTTCGTCAATTCGCATAGTAAACGTATTTGTAAGGTACCTCAAAATTTGGCTCATAGACAGGGATAAGGTCAATAAATAAAAATAAAAAATATGAATTTTTTTCGGTTGCAAATAATAAAGTTAAAAATTAATTTTGTTTTTGTCAAATATCGATTATCCGTATGGCAGAATGAAACGTAGCCATGGCCAGTCCTAAAAAAAAACTGTCAACTGTTCTAAGTAGTCTGTGGTCGGTTTATACCATAGATTTATTACTTCGCGCGTGGCGCTTTTAACCAGATTGCGCTCTTCCAAAAATTATGCGAGCAGAGTAGGACGTAAGATGAGAGGAAGCTGTCCCTTTCTAATAGATTTTGCATGACATTTTGTTTATGTTGCCATGGCAACATCAATAAAATGTCATGCAAAATCTTTGTTAAAAATCATTTTACCAAAGAGTTTTTAATCCAGATAAATCAAAAGACAATGATTTTCTGCATTTATCAATATTTAATGAAAACTGAGAGAGAAGTTTATACTTTGCACGTTGAAAATTATTCAAATAAGTATTTAAAAATACGTATAAATATAAATTTGTGAATATAAAAGTTAACATTTTGCACGCAAACTTCATTAGTATGGCAATAATTAGAAAGGGACGAAGTACATCGCCTATGATGTCTTGCTCTGCTCGTTTTGTTAAGAGTACGCTATCATGGTAAATGTAAGATCATTGGTTTATACAGCTGTTAGCTTTTTTTATGATAGGCAATGACTAATCATCACATTCTGCCATACGACCTATCGATATTTGACGAAAACGATTTTTTTTAAAACTTCGTCATTTACTGCCGAAAAAAATTGGTATTTTTTATTTATCTTTAATGATCCTATTCCTGTTTATGAGGCAAGTTTCAAGGTACCTTACATATAAGTTTCCTTTGCGAATTTCATAGGTAAAGACCTATTATTATTATCTATAATGTTTTTATTTTCTATTTTATTGATTAGAAGTAAGCACAAATGTACAATCTCCGATGTCATAAATAATTGAGCTAGTATATCATTAGAGAATTTTAATGAATGCCATGGAAAGTCGTGTGACATGGTAAAAAGCGAACGGACGTTTACTGGCGAAAATACCCTTTTACTCTTTTGTACGGTTTTCTCGTCGCGCACGACTTTTTTGGCGGGAACTCGACATGGGCGTTTGCCTGCTTAGTTGAAATTTTGTTTCTTTTTTGTGCATTTAGTGATTTAGTGGATAATAAAGATAGTGTGTTATGCAGTAAATTTACTAAGGAGTGCGCAGCTGATGAAGATTTCAAGTGATCTCGTGTTTAAGCCCCGTTTGTGTTGTCCCAAAAAGTCACGAACATTTTCCTTCGTAAAGTTCACTATCGCTTTACGAGGGGAGCAAAAAGAAAGACAGTTAAAGACATCATAAATGGCCGTATGGGCTTTGTACTCTTTGCCTTTCCTAAAGGAAGAATGAAACAAAATAATTAATCCTAACGCGCACGCAGCTTTGGTGGCACAACAAAAAGTATTGTTATTAGGTTCTTTGATTGTTAGCTGGCTTCTTCTTCTTCTTCGTGTCAATGTTCAAATACGTTGGATCAAATACTTTCCTCCCAAAACCTTGCCACTTCTACGGCTTTATCTGACGCCTCACGCAGGTCCTCGCCAGTGCAGGTGGAGGGGCACAGTGGACAAGAGAGCAAGTGCGCCATGTTCTGAGATGAAGCTCCACAGTCACAGTGCCTTAGCAACTGGTCTGCGAAGCCCCACCTCGCCATGTTTTCTCTGCAGCGGCCAACCTGAGTTCGCAGACGGTTTAGTGACTTCCAGGTTGACCACTGCAGATTGTGTCCAGGTGGCAGAGTTTCTGCAGGTGGAATGTATCCCGATAGGACTGGGAATTTTTCGGCCCATACTTGCTCTCTTGCCGAGCTTGGGTTATTGTTAGTTGAGGGAAAAGTTGACCTTAAAAAGCTTTTACGGCTTTTAAGGCGGACAACGGGCATTGTGTAGTTGTGCAATGGGTGTCGGGGATCTGCTTCTTGTTTTTGTTTCTCCACTGCACAAGCTATGTCTCGTCGAACTTCAGGTGGAGCTATGCCGGCCAGAGGGTACATAAGGTTTAGCGGGGTAGGTTTTAGGCAGCCTGTTATTATCCGACATGTCACGTTTAGAGCAACGTCCACCTCTTTGGCATGGGTTGATCGGTGCCAGACTGGGCACGCATATTCTCCCGCCGAAAAGGAGAGTGAAAGACCGGTCGTGCGGAGAACATGTGGGGCTGCACCCCAAGATGAGGATGTTAGACGTCTTAGTAAGTTGTTTCTGGCTTCAACTTTCTGCTTTGTATTGATGCAGTGTGCCCTGTAGGTGAGCGATCTGTCTAAGTATACACCCAGATAACGCGAGTTGGGACAGTGCTCGATGTTGACGCCGCGCCACGTCAGTTTCAGAGCTCTTCTTGCTTCACGGTTGCGGAGATGGAACGCAAAAGATTGTGTTTTGGCAGGATTTGGCCTTAAGGCGTTTGCGTCGTAGTACTTATCGAGTGCGTCCAGCGCTATTGTGAGCGATGCTTCGGCTTCTTCGAAGTTTGGTGCCTGGGCGGCTAGAGCTATATCATCAGCATAAAGAAAGCGTTGCGTTCCCGGTGTTTTTGGCTGGTCGTTGGTGTATACATTAAACAGAGCAGGGGCCAGAACGCTACCTTGTGGAAGTCCATTTTTTTGACAACGCCACCTACTTTTATTGTTGTTCATATGTACTTGAAACCGCCGTTTGTTTAAGTCTTCTCTTAAAATGTCAACGAAACCCATATCGTTGGTGACGTCATAGACTTTTGACAGTAACCTCCTTACGTTTACGGTATCGTATGCAGCGGTTAAGTCGACAAATACAACTCCAGTCACATTCCGGGTTTCGAATCCACCTTCGATGTTTTGTACGAGGTTTAGCGTTTGGCTGGTACAGGACTTTCCTGGACGAAAGCCTGCTTGATCTTGTTTGAGTGATTTCTCTAAAATTGGTGTCAGACGGTTCAGAAGCATTCTTTCAAACAGCTTGAAAGTATGACAGAGCAACGAGATGGGACGATAGCTTTTGGGATCTTTTGGGTATTTACCTGGCTTTAGAAGTGCAATAACTTTAGCTCGCCTCCAAAATTTTGGGATCTTCAGATCCTTGAGGCACGAATTAAACATAGCCAAGAGCCATGACACAGCGACAGGGCGCAATTGTTTGATTTGGTCTATTGTAATATCATCCAAACCAGCAGCTTTACCATTTTTCAGAGCTTTGATACATGAGACTATTTCAGTTAGAGTGAAAGGCTTGCTAATAGCGTCGGAGTCATCTATAGTTTTCTGAAGTTTTGTAGCCTTTGGTAAACGGTGTGGGGGTTTCCATTTAACAGAAGTTGATGGGCGACTTGGTTAGCAGTCACTTGTCCGGGGTTAGTTGGCATTGGAGAGTCACCTGTCAGCTTATTTATAGTAGACCAAGCTTTTTTGCTGTTGTGTGTCATGTCCACACTAGAAACAAGCCTCAGCTGGCTGATGATAGTTTTTACTAAATAGTAAAGAAGAACGATCGAATTGTGATTTCCAAGCTTCTTCAGTGAGGTAAGTTTTTCCGAGTATCTACCTACGAACTTTGCCGATTAATCTGCGCCGATACAGTAATTTGATGCGGCTCGTTCAGACACTTGCGTCATGTTTTCAAAGCACGTTTGTTTCATTTGTCATCCGTCTCATACTCTCACTTGCTCCCTGCCCTACAGTTCACGTTTCATGGGATGTTATGATGATGATGATGACTCCCACTTCAGTCAAGCTAAAGACCTCTTTTCTACCTTTATTTATTACCCGTTTTGGAATCCAGCCTGTCTTTCTTTGCTAAAAATGCTTTCAGCTTTGGGCAATATGACATGTAATTCCTGTAGTAGTGCATTCTGTGTTTGAATTTATTGCTCTAATGATATTTTCAAGTAAGTACTTGCATTATTGTTACAGATGCAAGAAACTGCAGGTTGCACACACATTGCAAGTTACATTATGTAAACCATATAATAAACAATGTGAACATGAAAGCAGAGAGTTTGTTTTGTGTGGCTTGGTCACTATTCAACTAAAAACTTTCCATATTTCTAATCATGATTCAACCAATTTTGGCTTCCAAATGGTTTACATTACATCGAATAAAACTTTTGAATCTGAGACTTACTTCATTGAAGTCTCCAGTGTTGCATTAAAATACAGTCAGAAAAATTTCATTGTTGATTTGAAGAGCAGCCAACCGTGCTGGCATATATTATACAAGAAGGCAGACTTCATATTTGAATTTGATATCATAATTAATTTGCAAATGGATACTTCTCCCAGCACAAACCCTGCTTTCGCATTATTGTATGATGATAACGAGTTAACGGACTTCCAACTACGTGGGCTAGATGGCACAGTACAAGTATATAAAGCGGTTTTAGCCAGCATCAGTCCGGTGATGAAAACAATGCTGAGCGGAGAGTGGAAGGAAGTTAAAACTGGAATTGTTGACATCCCTAACACAACCAAAGAGACCTTACAACAGCTTAAAGACTATATGTACCTAAAGAAGTTACCTGAAACTGGCCTCGGACTTGAAAACCTTGCAGCTCTTGCCTCATGTTACATGATGACAGATTTTGAAGAACTGTGTACAGCAAAGTTGCTGCTTACTCTAACAAGGGATAATGTTGAAGACCTATTGGACTTTGCCGTTAAAGACAGAATGAAAAAATTGAAGGTAACCATTATCTTTGCTATAATAAAACATGCGAGTGTGGGATTTACCGATTTGGTTAAAAACTTAGAGCAGACAGAGTAGCGGAGTATTTTAATTCAATTAATTAATTAGAATTAAGAAAGTCTTTACTTTTGGGTGATGTTATTTGATGGCAGAAGAAAGTGAACAGCATTAATTAATATCTCATTGCTTATTGAAAGTATGTTAATTTTTTTAACAATTTTTAACATACCTAGTAAAAATTAAATAAAAAAAAATAAAAATTGTTTATTATCCACAAAATTTGAACAAATTAAATTAAACACTCTGGTCCCAAGCTAAGTAAAAAACTTGTGTTACGGCAAGGACGATAATAAAACAGGTAGGACTGTCATTCGCCATATTAGAATGCATACCCCACAGATTTATAAAGGAGAGCGTCTCCTTTGGTGACTGTTATTCCTTTGTTTTACAATATTTCTTTAAAACCTTTTTAAATAAAAATACATTATTTATCTACTCAACGAGTTCTAAACAACAATACCCCACTCGATGGGGCAGTTCAAATTATTTTTACGCACCCTGCTTTGCGAGCCCTTAAAAAATATTAAAAATAATATTTGACAATTTAATTTACCGCATCGCATTACATTCCAAACCAATGCGGAATATGGGAACGGTTTGTTATGATATGACAGACAGTGCGTAATAGAGGCTGTCAATGTATAATTCACGCGGTACGCGGTGGCCGACGGCGGGCGGTCGACGCAGCCACTAGCAATTTTGCCTCTGCGGTCGCGTCCACCTGCGGACGACAGTATGCCCGCCGCGCCTCGCGCCTTGTCATCACTGTAATACGGCGGACAATAAGTTGTGAGAATGATCCAGTAAATTAACAACTGTTGAAAAATTTATCTACTCACATATCGTAAATCCTCAATAATGCGTTCATAAATTATAGGTTAACACCAAAGATTTCGGACCTCCTTGCTTCGCTTGGAATAGATACCGGATGACATCTGCCAACATGTCACAACCCCATCATCGATGATCCATAGAAAATATGCAAAAAACCTGTCAAATCCATAGAAAAACGCCTACACCACCTAGTGACGAATTATTTCTTTAATCCTCCTTCTAAGTACCTTTATTTTTCTGTGGTTAACACCTACATAATGTCAGTCTGTGAATAAAAACTAGGCAGTAAAGCTGCCGTTATTCATAATCTAAGCTAAAAACACTCTTACAGTCGAAATAATGTAGCTTGATTTGAATGACAGATGTGTGAGAGCAGGACGGAGTAATGCGCTACCAGGGACTAGATATGCGCTACACATATGCGCTTGAAGCGACAGAGACAAGTATCGATCCGACCTGCTTTCGCGCATAGTTATTCCTCCTGTCATTCTAATTAAGCTATATTATTTCGACTTTATGACAATTTTCATCTATTGGAATGTATTTTGAAGTATTGAATTTC
The DNA here is from genome assembly GCA_947532105.1 of Athrips mouffetella. NCBI lineage: Eukaryota > Metazoa > Arthropoda > Insecta > Lepidoptera > Gelechiidae > Athrips > Athrips mouffetella. Next base: position 29,852,377 of record OX383956.1, on the reverse strand, counting down.
TGAGGAATTCCCCGCGAGAGACCTGTTAAATAACGTTTTAATTTAAGAGTCGTCGCGGGAGAACCTTTATACATCTTTTTAAATTTTTATTTTTATAGGCGTGCAGTGACAGCGAGCTAGATGCAAGGACGTTGCATTGCAATATTTGGAATGATAGAAAACTCAGCAAACAGATTTTGTATTTACTCATATTTTTATTGATTTTGTAATGAAATAAGTGGCAAAAGCGTTTATGATTCGTCTTCAGGTGTTTTTAAATCAACTAGGAACAACGAGAAAAATATTACGAAAATGTTTGTTCTTGATCACATTATTTAAGGATTTAGTACGATATGAGAATAGATAAAGTCGTGTATGCAACTCCGCATACTTGATTAGGTATAAAACACTCGTGTCATTTTTTGTGAACTTACTTACTTTTATACCCCTCATTATGTACCGTTGCATAAATCACCTACTATAATAATCTGGGGGCACGGCAGTGCCCCCGCCAAGTCGAGCGCGAAGCAAACACTGCCGTACCATCCTTTACTGGAACCATTTCGCCGCATTTTCAGGCCCCTATTTGAGAACCTCTGGATATGACCAGAACGCAGAAATTTTCGTCATCCAGTAAGCTATAATCACATACTTAAAATCCAAAATTTCAAGTCTTTAGGTCATTTAGTTCCGAAGTTAGGCGAAAGCAAAGTTTCGCATTTATGACACACACTCACTCATGATCATCAAAATAGAACTAGTACTTCCCATAAACTCAGAGAGTTTGGTACAGAGTTAGGGTTTAATGACCACATAAAGGGAAAACTATAAAAACTAGGATAATCGAAGATCTGGAGTACTGGTGACCCTGATTAGAAAACACAAGATTTTTTTAATTTTTTTATTTAGGTTCATCAACAGTTATACACACCAATTCTACACAAACTTATTTGTAGGCAACAAAGGAACAATTTTAAGTGCTATAACTAATTATAGACGAACACCTCATGCGATATAAAAATACAATAAGGCAACTTACTTAGCTAAGATTTTACGGAGCTTATAGATAGAGTCCGTGAATATGTCCACCTTGTCACTGTAGCTATTGGCCAATTTACTAAGTCTACAAACAGGAGAGTTGGAGCCGAGGACAGATCTGCGAGGAGGGGGATAAAGAGGAGTGACCGGGCAGCGTGGGAGCCTACGAGGAATTCGAATATTAAAGCTTTGAAGTAGCTCGGGACAATCTATACAATTTTGTAAGGTCTTATGTAGAAATATAAAATCCAGCATGTCTCTTCGATTAAATAAACAAATTACACTAAAATATTAATTTCGCTCAAAATTTGGTCAAAATATAATGCATTGGACTAAGAGTGGCGGTGATACCCAAAAAAAAAACGCCCACGTTTCTACAAAAAGAAATGAAATCCCACCAAAAACATTCTGTAAAAAACTAGCCAAGTCTCGATAGAGCTGCTTGTTTATCTCTAAAAAGTAATGAAATCTAGACAAAGTCGTACCAAGTCTAAAGTTCCTTACTGCGATTTCTTTATTATTATAATTAATGTTGTGTGACTTGGCCGTTGAAGGGTACAAAACCAGGTACTCCATGACACCATTGCACCAATCTGTCGTCAGAACCGCTACCCATTGACGATCAACAACAGCCTAAAATGAGACACTAGCGTCCAATTACCAATACCAGTATGGGCTATTATCTCACTTAATAAACATAGGTAGTTACAACAGATATAACAATACGTGTAAACAAAATTTACTTGTACCCACTAACGTATAAATAATGTTCAACGGCCAAGTCACAACATCCATCCATCCAAATCCAAACTAATATTATAAATGCGAAAGTAACTCTGTCTGTCTGTCTGTTACGCTTTCACGGCTAAACCGCTGAACCGATTTTGATGAAATTGGTGTGAAGATAGTCTATACTATGAGAAAGGACATAGGCAACTTTTTATTACAAAAATGAGACTGGAATGGGGTGAAATAGGGGATGAAAATAATTTATGTTACGCTTTCACGGCTAAACTGCAGAACCGATTTTGACGAAATTTAGTATAAGGATAGTCTTAATCATAAGAAAGGACATAAGCTACTTTTTATTTCAAAAATGAGACTGGAAGGGGGTGAAATAGGGGGTGAATGTTTGTATGGGAAATCAATTTAAAAATTAATGTTACGCTTTCACGGCTAAACCGCAGAATCGATTTTAATGAAATTTTGTATAGAGATAGTCTAAACCATAAAAAAGGACACACGCTTCTTTTGATTGCAAAATCGAAACTGGAAGGGGGTGAAATAGGGGATGAAAGTTTGTATGGGGCATCAATACCTTATTGCATTTTAACTATCAACTATAATAATGTCTAAAAATCTATATGAAATTCGTTTCGATTTCATATAAGGAAGGATAGGGATAGGGGGTAGGGGAAATGATAAGGGTAGGGATAGGGGTTGAGATGGGGACAGTGGCGGGGACAGCGGTGGGGACAGCAGTAGGGTCAGTGGTGGGGACAGTAGTATGGACAGGGGTGGGGACAGGGGTGAAGACAAGGGTGGGAACAAGCGTAGGGACAGGGGTGGGGACAGGGATTGGGACAGGGGTAGGGACAGTAGTGGAGGCAGGGGTGGGGACAGGGGTGGAGATAGGAGTGGGACAAGAGTGGAGATACGGTTGGGGATATGGGTGGGGATAGTGGTACAGGTATGGATACATAGGGATAGATAGGGATATACAAGAACAGAAAGGTATAGATACAGATAGATAGGGCAGGATAGAGATAGATACGGATAAGAAAGGATACATAGGTATAGAAAAGGATAGCTAAGGATGAATATGGGGATAGTTAGGGGTAAAAAGGGATAGAAAAGGATAGATAGGGATGGATGGGAATAGATAGGGACTTTTTTGACTTTTACGAATACCTCCTCGCTACTCATTCACTCCCTTTATTGCCTTCTTTTTAAGGTTCGCCTGTAACGATTGACAATAAATATTCCTTACTACCCACCAGTTGAATAATGCAGTAAGATAGCATTAAACTTGGATAAGTACAATTATGCATCTTATACGTAGGGATCAAGAAGGAGAAGCGTTCCGCAAAATATATTTCAGTTACGTTCGAGTTCTGTTTATTCATAAAATCCACGCGGACGAAGTCGCGGGTAACAGCTAGTTAACTATAATTATAAAGAAATCGCAGTAAGGAACCTTAGACTTGGTACGACTTTGTCTAGCTATCATTACTTTTTAGAGATAAACAAGCAGCTCCATCGAGACTTGTGTTAACAAATGAGAGGGAGTTGAGAAATATGTTAAATAAAACACTCAAAGTCTACTTACGTTTTGTAATAAGTTATTCACTTTACACAGTGTTAAAATGGGTACATTAACACAATACCATACATATGAAGAAGAGTCTTCATAATTTTACACAATACGTGATTACTCCTTTAAAGGTAGCATCTCCCAGTTTGAAGAACAAAATACGACTGCCTGAGCGAGGCTGGCTCGAACGTTCAAGAGACCTCTCCCACCACAATATTACCCTTTCCATAAAACGCTGGGATTGGTCGAAAAGCCGCCGCGCTCTGACAGTTTGTACAAAGGAGTCAATACAACAACCATTTATGAACAATATCGTAAAGCTATGAAAAGTTAGTAAACACTTGTGGCTTAAATATTATAATATTGGAGATCAGAATATCTGTCATGACAACAGTCGGCCATCCGATTGTGATAGGTACGTCCTCGTACCGTCTCTCAAAAACAAATACATGTACAACAATTTTCTTTATAAGTTATAGAGATCCGAATGTTTGCTATAATATGGCACAATATTATTAACAGTGCTTTTACATTATGTGAAATTGATCAAACACAAGATTTAATTATGATTATGAAGTAATCTGACAGAATTAATAAAGATTGTCAAGAAATATTGACGTTGAATATTACAAGACGTCTCATACAAAATCTAAATAACAAAAAGGTTGGGAACTCGTAGTTCTTTGAAATATAGTTTGTTTACATCAGTTGTTATCACGTAAAGTACGAATTAAGTACAAAAGATTCAAAAAGATTTTAGTTATTACATAGGGCATCAATGCCTACATAACATTACTACTTACAATACAATTATGATAATATTAAGTTTAATACAAGGCAACATGGCAACAAACAAACAATGATAGTAATAAAAATTATGTAGAACTGTAGATAACAAATTTGGCACTAGGACACGGTTTGGCAACAAGGCCAGGATTTGGGAACAAGGCCAGGATTTGGCAACAAGGCCAGGATTTGGCAACAAGGCCAGGATTTGGCAACAAAGACATGGTTTGGCATCAAGGCCATTATTTCTAATCTGAAATAAAAGATTATTATTTATATGACAATGAGTTGAAATATGAAATAAAAGATTTTTACATGGTTTGGTTTGGCATCAAGGCCATGGTTCGGCATCAAGGCCATGGTTTGGCATCAAGGCCATGGTTCGGCATCAAGGCCATGGTTTGGCATCAAGACCAGGGTTTGGCATCAAGGCCATGGTTTGGCATCAAGGCCATTATTTCTAATCTGAAATAAAAGATTATTATTTATATGACAATGAGTTGAAATATGAAATAAAAGATTGTTACATGGTTTGGTTTGGCATCAAGGCCATGGTTCGGCATCAAGGCCATGGTTTGGCATCAAGGCCATGGTTTGGCATCAAGACCAGGGTTTGGCATCAAGGCCATGGTTTGGCATCAAGGCCATTATTTCTAATCTGAAATAAAAGATTATTATTTATAAGACAATGAGTTGAAATGAGTTGGGCTATAAGACCATAATATGTCAATGAATTGGGCTACACGGCCGTATATCAATGAGTTCGCCTACAAGGCCGCATAAGTTACGCAACAAGGCAATAGGTAAGTTCCTAAGTGCAAGGTTAAAGGTTCCAATTTTCATGAAAGCTTTATTTATCGTCACCAAAGGCCTTAAGGTTATGCCCAGTGTAGTAAAAATACTACAAAGTAAAGAGTTTAGGTGTGATTATAAATAATTAGCAAATTATTAATAATAGTCGCATATTTAAGATTTATTCATTCAAATTTTAATCTCAGTGGCCGAAGATAGATGCGAAAAATGTATTGAAACGTAGTATCATTGTTTATACAAAACATGCATACTCATAATATGTGAATAAGGGCCTTTTCCTTAATGAAAGGTGTTATGTGCATAGGTACACCCAACTGCACGTCAGTAGGAACACTCTGGACTTTATGGCATGGTAATAGAGTTTCAAAATTACAATTTGGGAACAGTAGAGGTATTAAAATGTTGACACTTAAACTAAAGTAATATTTAGTTAGCCAAATTGTTAGTTAGGGATTTGCACAGTGCTAGGTAACTTGCACATCTATTTTGCAATGTATATCACCTTTAGCCTCAATAATTGACTGGAAGAAGTTCCATTTCGAGGTAAGTCCGCATTTTCATGTGTTGTAATGAATCTTAAGTAATACGTCTCAATAAATTGAAGTGCAATAAAGAGCCACCCTACAAAATCACAAAACCTCTGAAGATAAGACAATAGATGAAGCAAATGTAGCTCTTTACGCCTTAAGGCAATTCTACATAAAGTGCAATACATTTTCTATAAATTCTCAGGGAACTCTATGAAAAATTTACAAAGGGATTATAATTAGTACTTAGGGATTATAATCAATATTTTCCCGTGTCCAATCGAGTATTAAGAACTCTAGAGGATGTTCACACTCGTTTGAAGTGTCATATTTCTTATGATTATTTCCTTTCTTTCTTATTAATTAATTACAATAACTACACCATCTTTTTGTTTTATTATTATTTTGATGTAGCATGCAAGCATGAAAGGAGGTAAGCCTCTCTAATGCTTGTTCACTCTAGCTTTGAAAAGATTCAGATAAACATAGGGAAAAGTTTTAGTATCTCCTTTGGAAAATGTGTTTTCTTTACTCTTTCGCTAGATCATCGCAGACGAAGTCGCGGGTAATAGGTAGTTAAAGATATTCTCGCTTTTATTTCTGCTTAATATAACTGATATTTATCGTTCAATGTATGGAATAATCATATGTATTTTAAATACAGTATTTTTCTAAACCAATTTTTTTTTTATTTTTTTTTTTTTTGGTTTGACTCAAATTAACGCACACATTGTCAAATCAAAATTGGTGACGTGAAATCGTGATACATGTTTATCTATACGCCAATATATATATGTTTTTTTTTATTTATAGTCAAGTTACGTGTAATTTGGGAAAGTTTAACTACATTATAGGTATGGTAATATATAAAAGTATCAGAAAGTTGATCTAATGTAATGAGTTGGGCTTTATCAAGTCTTAACTATTAATTAGTGTGCCATCAACCGAACTTTTCTCTCTTCTGTGTACATCACTTCGGTCGATAAAAGTGATATTATAATTATAATTAATCGATAAAAGTGACCGTCTTCGTTGTTTTGATAAGATTTCAAGAGACGAGCGATTGTATAACGTGATTGGTTAATCAACGAATTTTGAAAAGAAGGTATTTGTCAAAATCATCAAATTTGTTACTTTAAAGTAATTTAAACCTCGCTTACTAAAAGAGTTAGTTAAGTAAGGAATACAATTAGTGTGAATTGTGACCAACAGCAACGAAAAATAGTGAAGTGCAGTGTTCACCGACTAGCCAAAATAAATATACTTCAATCGTCAGTTTACCACGGTATATATCAGCAGTCTCTTTTGTAACTGCAACAATACTTCGTCGATTATGCTTATGCCGCCGATCATCTCACATACTTTAAGTCGGCCAAAATCACATTCTGACGAATATTGTTTTATTGAAGATTTTAATTAATTATGTTTTACTGGCAGGGCTCACCATATGGGCAGGGCATATCGCAAGACGAACCGATCGCCGAAGAGGCGTAAAGGCACTAGAGTGGCGACTCCCGTACCAGTAGATGAAGCGTAGGTGGGCCTCTCAGAAGGTGGACCGACGGTCCGGTCAAGGTCGCGGGAAGCCGCTGGATGCAAGCAGCGCTGGACCGGGCATCAAGAAGATCTCTAGGGAAGACCTATGTCCAACAGCGGACGTCTTTCGGCTGATATGACGATGTTTTAATTCCCGACATAGCGCAGATAATACTAACGATATTTAGTGTTCGTGATTATTCTGCTTAAGGGCTTAAATTAAAAATAAATAAAATTGTGATTCCTATCGACCAGGCTGTCATTTCGGTCTATTTTCAAAAGTGTCAAGTCTAAACTATTGATATAATTGATCTAAATTTAGTATATGTTTTTTTTTTTTTTGTAATTCAATAAGCATGTTGAAGAAAGGTTAAAGAGAACTTCCAATATATATATATATAATTTTTGTTTTTTTTTTGTTTTACCCAACTTCTTATAATGTCATTTTGTCACACCATAAAAAGGGGACTTTGCCATAAAACTACCTAACAAAAGATACCAATAAAACTGAATAAAACACAGATCTATGCGGCATAGAAAAACCACTTTGTTCGTATTATTTTTATGTATATAGAATCGAGTGTAAATTTATTGCGAGCATCCACCCAGAGATACAAGAAAGCACACTTGAATAGAGTGTTTTCGACCACATTTTGAAATGTTCACTGGATGGCGCTGCAAATCAGCACGAGGAAAAAAAATAATGCCACCGTGTAATCGGTATGAAATTAATTAAAATTTTATATATTTTACTATGATTATAAAGATTAACTACCAACAGATACAGATACCACCCATCGACACCGAAAAAACGCAGTGACAGAGGTCAGGCAAAGCTGCTTATTTGATTGATTCGGCAAAACGGTTGGGCGAATGGGGTCTATTCTCAACAATCAGAATAGAGAAACAACCGGAAATCCACTCGTAAAAATATTTAAAACCAAAGCAAGGAACTATTCGACAGAGTTACAAGCTGTCAAAACTTTCAAACGAATTGAAACTATGTAAAATTCAGCGTAATAACTAAAAAGATTTGAGTGGTTAGAGTGTCCCTCGCTGGAAACAAGATTGTTCACTAATCAACGCTACAATAATATTACAGATAAAATGTCACTGGGTTAATCAATTACTACAGAACAGATTTAACTGTTCATATTTCAAAAAAATACAACACTATCCCTTTTTTGCAGCAGTAAATTTCAAACAAAATAAAGAACATAATTGAAACAGTGAACTATGCATGGGAATACGAACCAATAGACCTTCAGACTATTATTTTGAATACGTACCTACACCAAAAATTATTACAACCATATGTAAAACACAACTAAAAGATTTTGTCTGAATGAAAGCACGAAATGTTGTTTGTTTTAAACTCAGGCTTGATAATAAATGGTTAAAGTGAACTGTGTACACTTATTCCTTACCAACGTCTAACGATTTTGTGCAAAAATGATTTAAAATGTAGGTAGCATTTAGGTAGTATACAATCATAACTATTTACTTTTAATAATCACTCGTCCTTAACACAACGTTAAAAAAAGGTGAAAAAAATACCACATGAGAAAAAAAAAACAAGTAGTTGATTTTCCAGTTTTTCCACTCATTTCCAACAAGTCAGTTTTTGAGATACAGCAGATGTATTTTTGAACTTTATCAGTCCACTTTGTGGGTGTGGATTCCTATCCCACTTCTGACATGTTAACAAATGAGAGGGAGTTGAGAAATATGTTAAATAAAACACTCAAAGTCTACTTACGTTTTGTAATAAGTTATTCACTTTACACAGTGTTAAAATGGGTACATTAACACAATACCATACATATGAAGAAGAGTCTTCATAATTTTACACAATACGTGATTACTCCTTTAAAGGTAGCATCTCCCAGTTTGAAGAACAAAATACGACTGCCTGAGCGAGGCTGGCTCGAACGTTCAAGAGACCTCTCCCACCACAATATTACCCTTTCCATAAAACGCTGGGATTGGTCGAAAAGCCGCCGCGCTCTGACAGTTTGTACAAAGGAGTCAATACAACAACCATTTATGAACAATATCGTAAAGCTATGAAAAGTTAGTAAACACTTGTGGCTTAAATATTATAATATTGGAGATCAGAATATCTGTCATGACAACACTTGGCTAGTTTTTTACAGAATGTTTTTGGTGGGTGTACTTTTCTACGTGAACCTGAATACCGTAGTGTTCTGAAGCTTCGATCTCTTTGAAAAAGAAAACTTTTATTTGGTCCTGCAAGAAGCTCTTCGTGTGAGATCCGTGACTTCTAAGTTCCTTCCGCATCTGTTTCTCCTTCGGGGTTATTTCGATTGTGGGAACAGATAGAAGGCACTATAACTAGAAGAATGTTAGTTAAATCTGGTATGTAGGAAGAGTAGTAACTTGTTTTAATATTTTTTTCACTTCTGAAAGTGCTTTTTTGTGCAGGATATAGGCTGCACAAAATCGAATTTTGTGCACTAGGGCAAAAAAGTAATCGCGGTGGTGAACGCCCTGCGCGCGGGCCTGCTGACCCCCCGCGCCGCGCGCGCGTCAACATATTCTTCACTAAAGCAGAACAACTCATTCTTCAGTTACATTTAGAGAGTACTTTTACGTTTTATTTCCTCGCAATCAAAGTGAAAAGCAGAGTTTATAACTCGTCCACAAAACCATTTTATCCTCGACATTACTATCAGCCCTCGCCTTCGGCTCGAGCTGCTAAAAGTCTCGGAAAAATGGTTCGTTTTGTGCACTAGTTGTAAAATCTACTATTTCAAATAAAAGCTATATAAATAGCATCCGTCGCAACTTTGGTTTTTAACAATTTTTCAAGTTGTTTACTGGATTGTGTTGAACTTTACTGTGGGCTGGCTGCATGGCCTGCTGTCTACCAGGCTCCGACTGCTGTGGGTTGACTGCATGGCCTGCTGTCCACGAGGCCCCGACTGCTGTGGGCTGGCTGCATGGCCTGCTGTCCACCAGGCACCGACTGCTGTGGGTTGACGGCATGGCCTGCTGTCCACCAAGCACCGACTGCTGTGGTCTGGCTGCATGGCCTGCTGTCCACGAGGCCCCGACTGCTGTGGGCTGGCTGCTGTTCGGCCTGCTGCTCGCCCGGCGCAGTCTGCTGCGCTGCACAGCTAGGCAACGCTCGAATCGAAGCTAGACTCTTGCCACGGTTACGGATTTTGTCCATTATGACGTGCTGAAATGTAAAAATTCCAGCGCGAGTATCTATTGTATAGAAGCGATCAATGTTTGAAACGCTTTTAAGGCTTTAAATTGAATGAAATCTATAAACGTAATAGTGGACACTTTTAAGTAGCTTTTACTCGTAGTTAGATATTACGTGTTTTTTTGCAGCAGTAAATTTCAAACAAAATAAAGAACATAATTGAAACAGTGAACTATGCATGGGAATACGAACCAATAGACCTTCAGACTATTATTTTGAATACGTACCTACACCAAAAATTATTACAACCATATGTAAAACACAACTAAAAGATTTTGTCTGAATGAAAGCACGAAATGTTGTTTGTTTTAAACTCAGGCTTGATAATAAATGGTTAAAGTGAACTGTGTACACTTATTCCTTACCAACGTCTAACGATTTTGTGCAAAAATGATTTAAAATGTAGGTAGCATGTAGGTAGTATACAATCATAACTATTTACTTTTAATAATCACTCGTCCTTAACACAACGTTAAAAAAAGGTGAAAAAAATACCACATGAGAAAAAAAAAACAAGTAGTTGATTTTCCAGTTTTTCCACTCATTTCCAACAAGTCAGTTTTTGAGATACAGCAGATGTATTTTTGAACTTTATCAGTCCACTTTGTGGGTGTGGATTCCTATCCCACTTCTGACATGTTAACAAATGAGAGGGAGTTGAGAAATATGTTAAATAAAACACTCAAAGTCTACTTACGTTTTGTAATAAGTTATTCACTTTACACAGTGTTAAAATGGGTACATTAACACAATACCATACATATGAAGAAGAGTCTTCATAATTTTACACAATACGTGATTACTCCTTTAAAGGTAGCATCTCCCAGTTTGAAGAACAAAATACGACTGCCTGAGCGAGGCTGGCTCGAACGTTCAAGAGACCTCTCCCACCACAATATTACCCTTTCCATAAAACGCTGGGATTGGTCGAAAAGCCGCCGCGCTCTGACAGTTTGTACAAAGGAGTCAATACAACAACCATTTATGAACAATATCGTAAAGCTATGAAAAGTTAGTAAACACTTGTGGCTTAAATATTATAATATTGGAGATCAGAATATCTGTCATGACAACACTTGGCTAGTTTTTTACAGAATGTTTTTGGTGGGTGTACTTTTCTACGTGAACCTGAATACCGTAGTGTTCTGAAGCTTCGATCTCTTTGAAAAAGAAAACTTTTATTTGGTCCTGCAAGAAGCTCTTCGTGTGAGATCCGTGACTTCTAAGTTCCTTCCGCATCTGTTTCTCCTTCGGGGTTATTTCGATTGTGGGAACAGATAGAAGGCACTATAACTAGAAGAATGTTAGTTAAATCTGGTATGTAGGAAGAGTAGTAACTTGTTTTAATATTTTTTTCACTTCTGAAAGTGCTTTTTTGTGCAGGATATAGGCTGCACAAAATCGAATTTTGTGCACTAGGGCAAAAAAGTAATCGCGGTGGTGAACGCCCTGCGCGCGGGCCTGCTGACCCCCCGCGCCGCGCGCGCGTCAACATATTCTTCACTAAAGCAGAACAACTCATTCTTCAGTTACATTTAGAGAGTACTTTTACGTTTTATTTCCTCGCAATCAAAGTGAAAAGCAGAGTTTATAACTCGTCCACAAAACCATTTTATCCTCGACATTACTATCAGCCCTCGCCTTCGGCTCGAGCTGCTAAAAGTCTCGGAAAAATGGTTCGTTTTGTGCACTAGTTGTAAAATCTACTATTTCAAATAAAAGCTATATAAATAGCATCCGTCGCAACTTTGGTTTTTAACAATTTTTCAAGTTGTTTACTGGATTGTGTTGAACTTTACCTCATTATTGATACATTTCTAAATATTATGGGCCAGGATTTTGTCACCATCTTTTTACCAACCATCAAAACACTTTAGAACTTAAATGTTGTTCCTTCTCACTACTTTTTGATCAACTATCGTAAGTACACCACAATACATACATAATCGAACAAGAGTGGACATTTACGTATTTTGTAGGAGAACTCATTTTACCTTCGACCACGACCGGTCGGTCGTCTTGCACATCTTAATAAGTACGTGGAAGTCTTTGTGCTAGTAAGATGATGATGACTCTTCGATTCTTCTAAAAACAAATCTTATATCTTAGTAGTGAAAGTAAACTGAGTTTCCGTGAGAGAAAAGCACCGCGGTCACAAATGTTTAGCAACATCAGCCGTGGTTAGTGCCTGGATGGGTGACCGCTAGTTACATATCCTTAAGCGTTGTCTGTGCTTCGGTAAGCTCGTTGAGTACTTTGGTCCCCGCAACGATAGTACCGGCCACTAGCTTGGCAAAGCAAAGGGCAGATTAGTTCTAATGATCCAATGCTAGGGTTCGGAGGTCAGAGGGCACTCAGTCTTTCTGTGTAAAACAGAGCCCATGTAAAACCCCTACAGTTAGGTCACTTACTCAAAAATAAGGCTGGGCAATAATTTTAGCTAAGTTATTCTGGTTCGATGGTACTTTAGCGTTACACATAACATTATGTTTTAAAGCGACGCTTACAGTTGTAGAAGTTATTTCTAAACCTTTATTGTAGAAGATTCAAACCTTCTAATAAAAAACCATCGTACCAAAAAGCGCAAAGAGATTAACGGAGGAAATTGCCAGAGAGGAATAAATGGCTCAATCATTTCAAGTTGTGCTGGGACAAATTAGTACTTGGCCGGGGACGTCTTTAGAACAACACTTAAAAGCGATATTAAAATGTAAACAGTTTGGTGGGATTCGAGGATGTCGGCGAGGGGAGGGGTGTGAGGGTAGTGGGGGAAGAGAACAGACGTCTTATCGCGAGTGTTGCTCTGCGGAAGCACCTCGGCCACTCGTCCTCGCAAGTCGCACACAGAATCTGTTGGGCTACTAACTAAATCGTCGATCTGTTATTCTGTTCTGAATAGGTACTCTAACAGGTAACCTAGGTTAAATACCAATTGTCCTAAATGTATGGGTTCGATAGGCCTCGCACGCACAAAAAATATTTACATATTACCCGTGGCCAGGCGATAGTTTTGAATTAGTATATTTCAAAAGTGATCAGGTGTTCCACGGGAAAAAAAAAATCTCCCGTGGAACACCTAGGTGAACCCCGCGGGTGTACCACGGGCAATACCCGCCCGTGGCCCTACCGCTTTATTCTGCGGATTGTACCTACTTGGATTTATACTCGTTTCGGACCTCGAAAAGCAAAGTAAAACTGACCAAAAAATACCGGCCAAGAGCGTGTCGGGCCACGTGCAATGTAGGGTTCCGTAGTTCCTGCTTGAGAAATTATTATTTTTAAGCAGGTTTCGATTTTTACTTTCGAGCGGAGCGAGAAAGGTATTGTATTCGTGAAAAAAAAAGATTTTCTAATTTTCTCAAAAATGTGTTAAAAATAAAAAGCAAGTCTCCCAAAAATGTCCGTCCTTCGGTCGGTTGGTCGGTCGATCGGTCGGTCCGTCGGTCGGTCTGTCCGTCACGCTTTGGCCTAGCGGCTAAACGAATAGTCCGATTGACACCATATTTTAAATTTAAGATTTTCTTCTAAAAAAAGAAAGAGGAAAGAGGCGTGATGTTATGTATGTATGTATTTTCTTCTAAATTCGTCGAAGGACACTGAGTGGTTTCTTGCTGGCTCTCTTTTTGAGGGTAGCTGTCATACAATGGAAATGAAAAATTTCGATTTGCTCAAAAACGGCTCAAACGTTCTTGATGAAATTTTGCATGACCAAGACTCTCCATGCAAGGTATCTTTCGGCAGTATCCATTGGTCTGTGGAAGTTCATATAAGGGGTGTTCCCTTACTACCAAAATTTAAAAATGTGATTTAATCAAAATCGGTTTTAATGAGCTTATTTTAATGCTTCAAATTGGAATTCTAAATTAGTTACATACCTGACTGCATATCTCATTTTAACATTTTTACATAAATCTAGTATAGGTAAGTTTGTATTTCCATATTATTTGTGTGAAATTACAAACTTAAGTTTGCACTTATTTACTCTTTACTATCAGCAGCCCTTTATGATCTAGTAGTTAGAGCATTCGGCTCTTGATCCGGAAGTGCTGAGTTCGATTTCCGGTGGGGACACTGTCGAATGATGGCTCTCGTATATCGCGAGAAAGTAAGTGCAGTGCTGCTGTACCATTTATTTCATAAACTTCTTTCGTCCTAACGACCAGCGAAGCCCAACGCCTGAATGGCTACATACATTTCTATTATTTTCATTTTTTCGAATATTACTCCTTAATCTGTAAAGCCTACTTACGAGCTGTGATGGTTTTCCTTTTAATTTTATCATGTATGCTACTACTATGAATTTTTACACATTTCCAGTAGCAACCGTTTAGCGGGCAAGGGGGACACTTGACTCTAACTTATTATATACTTAACTATTTGCGCTTCTAAGCTAAATATTTACCCTATATTTATCCCTAAACCGAAAAATTGTCAGAGCAAACACAATATTTTTAAAAGACCTATCTAACGACACCTTACAATATGGGGTCGACGAGAAAAAAATCATCCCCACATTACTAGTAGGTACAATATATTTTTCTTTTTTTCAAAATGTTATTATACCACTTTGTCGGCGTGACTAATACATTTGTGTATTCATACCAAATCACAGCTTTCTAGTACTAAGGGTCACTGAGCTAAGCCGCGGACAGACAAACCTACAGATAGACAGACAGACGGACGTGACGAAACTATAATAGACATAGACAGAGATCTATTCAGTACATACAATGACATATACATTACCCAAACAATAAAAACATATCAATTAGAAAAACAAATACAATTCAAAGAGAAGAAAAAATTTGCAATCAGTACTGAAAGGGTGGTCAGCTCAGCAATGAGCTGTAGCTCGAGGCCACAGCGCTGATTTTCAGCTGACCCCGGGGCAGAGGAAGATGGCCAAAACAATAATTAAACAAAATTAAAAGAACCACGAAAATATTTCTAAAAAAAAAACCAATTTCAGTTGTTATATTAAACACTAAGTATTGTATGGGGGTAGCAGTAGGGTATAATTGATATATCAATCAAAAGAGATGATCATAGTAGTTCCTTTTTGACTACGGAACCCTAAAAACGGAATGATGAAAAATAGGAACACTTTGTTGTCCGTCATCTGTGTGCCTGTAAGGCACTTTTTCTTACAGTCGGGTAAAAGTCAACGTTCCCTTGAAAGTGTGTAAAGTCAAAACAATCAAAAGATACCGTCTTGTGGCAAGAAGCAAGGTCTCACAGCACAAATACCTAAAGTAAAAATTTATAAACTGTGCCACGAATATAAAGACACCTCTTATTTCAAGTACATTCATAAGTCTAGCTATTTTATAATAGCTCTAAAACTTTATGCAATTTTCTCCTCAAATTTGGATGGTTGCACCCGTCGGATCTACGGGTGTCGTTGTTCGAGGCTACTCACTTTTTAACAGCGTTAATAACGGTGGAATTAAAACGCGAGAGGCCGCCGAGGACGATTTAATTAAACCTTAACGAAGATCCCCGCGCTAACCTGCACCCTACGCCCCCTGCACCCCTCCCCTCACTTCCTACTCGCAATGCTCACCTGCCTGGCATTGCTTGATGCACTAACTAGTGTTTCATTTTATAGTATGTTTTTAAATCTCGCCCGTTCATATAACATTCATAAAATTTTCAATAATAAACAAACTATGTTCTATGAAATTGATAAATAAACATTAATTTCATGAAATTATTTATATTAATCAACTAATTAACAATAAATTAGTCTTTTAAGTAAAAAAATATTCGATTTTTAATAATTCAAGGATTAGGCTGTTTGTCAGTAGCATGAATACTCAGTTAAATTATAACCCGTGACTGCTAAACATGAAGTACGCGCGCAATTTTTACAGGGTGTAAGGGTCGGTGTGCCGAAAACTGAACGGCCGTGCTCAGTCAACGAAACTGAACACCTTTCCCAAAGAAAGATTTTTGAGAAATGAAAAACAATTTTTGACCTTTCTATACAAACTGTTCGATCAGAGTGAGCAATTTGTATGGAGAGGCAAATATTTTTTTCATGTCCCAACAATGTTAATTTTGGAAAGTTGTTCAGTTTGGTTGACTGAGCACGCCCTTTCAGTTTTTGTACATCGTCCTTTACACCCTTTGTTTGTGGTGTAAGTATATTGTAATTCTTATTTGCACAAATTTAATTCTTTAAAACTTCCACAAATAAAAATACCAAAATAGCGCACTTGCGTCTTAATGTACTATTATAAAAAACCGGTCAAGTGCGAATTGGACTCGCGCGCCGAGGGTTCCGATATACCTTTAGTATTTTTGGAAGCAATATAGTCCATTTTTAGGACCGCAAAACTTAATTTGTTTGTAAAGGTTTTTTTTGCAGATAACTAAAAAATTGTGCAACTTAGAAAGATCGCTTTATTTTTGCAGTAATATTTACATAAATTTCTATCGACTGTAATTTACCTGTAATTAATTCAGATTTTTCCATTCACAAACTTCGGAGATAAGGGGGAGGGGAACGGTATTTTTTTTGACATTTTTCATCATAACTTGAAAACAGAGAATGCACAAGTAAAGCCCTTTCATATGATATCCCTCTCAACCTAGTACCGATAATTTGAAATTTTGCCCCCCCTATTTAGTCCCCCTTCATTAATAATCATGTTTTTTTCTTAATTTTTTTACGTGCAATTAAGTTGGACAACCATATTCGAAAATTATTCCAAATTTAAAGTCGATAGCATGAGTGGTTGCTGAGATATACAGGTGTGACAGCCAGACAGACAGAGCGGCACTATAAGGGTTCCTTTTTTTACCATTTTGGTATCGGAACCCTAAAAATGAATAAAAAATTATTACTTTTTGGCTTTCCCAACTTTACCTCATTTTTCGGCCCATGTTTCTTGGGAAATTTTCTCAGTTTTATGTTCCGAGTATAATAGGTACATTCCCAAGAAAAAAATAGGTACTGGTGGAAGACAAAGCAAATTGTCTTAATTGCAACATTCTGTTAAATTTTATTCAAACTACTAAACTGATAAAGAAACTCCCTCACTTCATGCGTATCTCACAAATACGTAGAACGAACAGAATGCTCCAATCAAACATATTTTTTAAGGGAATCGTCTCGATCAATCGCATTAGAGTCTACTTCTTTACAAATTGAACCATTCGATATTATTTTTACCTGTACTGGACTCTACGCGAATACATTCTAGCTAGGGTATAGGTAAATGGGGGTAAACAGCTTAAGCCAGGAGTCACGCTATCGCTTGATGCGGGTGGTCACAGATAGCCGCGAGATCCCAGGTGATTTACGAGCCCGGCCACTAATGCGTGCTCGGCTCTCGCTATACGCTTTACAACCACACTGACAGCTGCCCCTCGAAATCGCATCGCATCGGAAGTCACTACCCCTTTAGTGTTAACGTCTATTATCAAAAACACAAAAATTATGAGAGCCGGAAAAACGAGAAACGGTATTTAGCAGATAGAAAGGTACTTGGTTATTCCAAAAACCCAAATAAAAAAATGGGATTCAACGTTTTCATTAAGGTGAGACTGTTCATTTGCAAAATGATAAATATGGCATAAATTATTTCATTTAATATTCAATTTCGTTCTTGGAGGTAGAGATGCTTTGCAAAGAGCCGACAGTCGACACCCTTTTTATTTTTTCCCCACTGCAACGATACTGTTTACTTGCAGGCTCTTAATTTTGAGTTTAAATATAGGGGAGAGATTCGTTCAACAGTACTTGACAATTTCTGGGCTAAATACATCAATGCACCTGAGGTTCGTTTGCCAAAATGCAAAAATTGCAAAAATGCAAAAATGCCATAAATAGAGTTAATACTATTATTATACGTAGCCGTAGTAATAAAGCACTAAAGCAATAAAGAGTCATTAATTCGCGGGTGTCAAGAAAGGATAGTTGGTGAAATTTACGACGTGTTATATTATAATTTAGTATCGCGAAGTAGTCGTAAAGACGGGCTCAAAAGATCAAACACAGGCAAACCCGTGGTGAGGAGGCCACTCACACGAACTATCTTTAAAAATATGGGTAGCTTTATAAGAGTTAAGCTAAAAACGTTAAAAGGAAAAATATGTGAGATAGAAATAATAAAATAATTTTAAAACTTTGTAGAAAGAATTCATAAAAACCTACTTAAGTCACTGTCCACGTGAAAGAGCGCCTAGTCGCGACAAACTGAGCGGATCCTTGGCTCTTTTTCCATCGTCGTAGCTACTTCCAATTTATGAAATTTAAAAAGTTCTCGCGGCGCAGGGAAAAAATGTGATTAAATATGTTTTGTTCAAGAGCAAGACATTAAAGCGATGTTAAGGGTGTGATAATGAGGGCGTTGATAAGCGTTTATTAGCCGGGCGGCCCCGGGCCGGCGATCTCTATAACAACGTACCGCCGTAACGCTATCAGAGGGGAGTTAAATCATTTTAACGTAGTTTGCGGCGCAACTCCTTTAAGAAAAACGAGATGATAGGCCGCTTATTTGGTTTTTATTTTGCTCAGTTCATACTTGAAACACTGAGGTCGAGGGAGTCGGCTTTGTTTTTAAAAGTAATTATACTTTTATGATACTTAAGAGAAAACAGAGATAAATCGTCGGTAAGAGAGTCGCTATAAACGCAAACTTTTCTATTGGGGTTTCCAAAACAAAATATTTAAGTTGGGTTAGGGTTAGGTTGAACTGAAGCCCGTTATGCGGACGGTGGTGGTGTATTGATGCGATGCGGTTCAGCGTAAGCGCGAGGTCACAGGTGCGCCGCGGGGCTTAGCCTCTCCTCGTACACAAAGCCCGCTGACGTGTTAACGCCCACTTGCGGGGTGAAAAATATGCTCAATCACATGCCACAAACAATACCCATAATCACTAAATCCTGCACTAGATAGATTTTTTCACATAGAGTCTAAATTAGAAAAATTACTTCGTCACGCAAACGTCATTCGTTCCGAGCGGATTAAGCTGTGGCCATAAAATACCTCGGGCGCAATTAGAGCTCCAAAATTTCAATTTGATTGGTGTAATTGCACCTCTTTACAGGAATGGCGGCGGTGCGGCGTGCGGCACAGTTGTTATGAAGCGTTTCTAATTTAATATCATTTGCATAGACGTGACCGCGCGCTGCGGGCTGTTGCGGTGGCGGCGGCGGCGGCGGCCTTCTCATTGCGCTTACATAGGAACTTTACTTGTCTTTGATTTTTTAATATCTGGTCTTAAAAGCTTGTAAGCTTCATTATCTCTGCATTACATTTGCAAAAATATGTTACTTAATACAAAGAAAAACTTATAAAGCAGTCTTAACTAAATTTAAGTCCTAGAGTAGAATCGCACTTGGGGTATAGGTTACAAAAGTACTGTCAAATTAATTGTTAACGTCGGGCCGCCACTGGGAGGACTCGCGAGAGCGGGTGGCAGGCGGGGAGGGGAGCGGAGGGCCCGCACCCTGTCACAGATACAAATCGCGCGGATTTACGCGCACTCCAGCCCCACTGGAATTTATCCGTCGCTTCTATTTACGTATCCTTTTATTTGTTTCGCTTCTATTAGTCCCGATAGAGAATTTTTATGTTTGCATGCCCTCGACGCTTGCCCTCGTAAAGCGGCGACTTGTGAACACTTTACAGCATCGATAACGCAATTTTCGAGTGAGCGATCTCCGTTTATCGGATTATGAGGCGATAACTTAGCGCTTCGTTCAAGGCTGCAGTAGATATTTTCTCTTGTATCGACGATAGGCGATGGCTTACAGTGACTAATTAGTGCCGTTTGTCGTGGCCAGGTGCTACGACGTGTTAATCCGCACGGCAGCCGAGAGCCGGGAATGCAAACACCCAGCTTTGAGCGCGAGCATCGTAAACACCTCTAGTTAATAGTTCCCGTCAATAATACTATCGGTGCGTACCTTTAGATAAAGTCAATACGTTGTTTTTGTCTAGGTTTATAACTACCTTACTAGTATACAGTAATTATCGGTTTTCTGGCTAACGTTCTATCAGAACACGGTTTAGATCGAGGATTTATTTATGACGCACAGAAGGGAGAGGATCAGCGGATCCGGCGCGCAAACATTTAAATTAATGTAATAAAGAGGCGTGAAATGCGCGGCTTTGCTCGATCCGTGCGGATTAGCGTAGCGGCTGCTCGTAGCGGCTACGACCGTAGCCACAGTAGACCGTAGCATTACATCACATGTAACAAATTTACTTTTAGCCAAATTAAAATAAAACGTAATTAATGGGCAGCATAGTGAATTCTTAAAAAGAAAGTATATTGTGCTACTTGTGCTTTTTGCAATATTACATCTATGTTATATCTTTATTAATAGCATGAACGAGGCCCGATAGCTCTTGCCCAAGAACATATCCCTAATAAGATAAACAAAATAGGCTTACATCCTGAATATTCATAACGCCTTCATTCGTATTGGATTCGCGGTTAATCGCTCGGCTAATAGGCGTGTCGCAAAGGTGGACGGCATAAACAAAGGGGCGAGAGTTTTAAGTCGCGCGGACGTGATAACCCCATTATCTCGTTCGTGTTAAGCGTCCGATTTATGCCAAGCCACAAATTGGGTCCGATATCGTGCCCAATACCTATTGAGCATTTTCCAGTTCAAATAAGATTATCGTCATGAGTTTTAGCTTGTAGCTTGCATGAGGAAGACGAGTGATATCTTTGGTAAATGTATAGGAGCCATCTGTTGCGGGTGACGGAGTGCGTGACAAGAAGAGTTCACAGAGTTGTGGATATTGCACAAGTTTGGAACCCGCCACCGCTAGCGCCGCGCCCCTTCCCCGACCGCGGGGCGACACGCGTCACATCCATAATGACCATTCAACTATTCCCAATCAATTAAATTAAAAAAAAAGATCTCTGATTTCAACAGCATCCACATTATCACTTAACACCTTCTTATTTACAAGCTATAATTACATTGCATGTACTCGTATCAATCAACACGATCACACCTCAAAAGCAAAACATACATCATATTATTGGTCTCATATGTTCTGAGGGTCGAATAAAACATTCCAATCACGTTGGCTCGCTTGTTTTACAAACCGATACGACGTGGGTTCCCGAGAATTCGCCCATTCGTTATACAATTGTAATGCTTAGCGCCATTACCAAAGGGTCGTAAATCTTGTGTCGAAGTACGGTCCGGCAGACATGACAATGCAATCAGCGGTGACCGAGCGGGATTTGGTTCATACATGACCGGATTTGCGGGATGAATAAGTTTCGACCCCACAAAATAACAAAGAGGCCTTATATTGCACGTTACGCGTTTTATAAGGCTCTTTGCAAAATTCTTTCCTTTCTATCGTAATAATAAACACGGATGAAAAGCTTATTGCTCACAATATTGCAACAGCAATAAAACAGGTTGTGCCAATAAAGAGAGGGTCACTTTTCAGGCCATTATGTCCTCACAGTAGAGAGTTTCTTTTTATAAGTAGCAATAATTTTCTTTGGGTACTTTCTTTTCCCAAAATCAAAATCTAGATGTATTTCGTCAATACAATAAACAGGTCTCGAAATTGGATCGTAGCCTGGACACGTAGGGCAGCCGGAAGCCATATCCGTCAGGGGCCGGAGATCAGGAATGAAATCGTCGGCAAACCACTACTTTTGGTTCAGAATAGAATTTTAGATTGTTTGCTGAGCTGATGGGGCAGGGTGCGGAAAGCGGGGTGCGACGTTGCGGCGACAGACTAATGTCACCAATCTAATATTCTGACAGGTGCGGTCGCTCTTCGCCTGCTCTCCGCACTGTCGCTATGGAGAAGGCTTTTCTTTGCAAGCTCTGCCTTTTAAAATGGCAAGCTGAAGTCACTACATCTCGCCGTAGATGAGTAAAGGTTATTTATTCTAAGCGCTATATTCATGACTCCAATAAAAGTTTAATACACTTACTTCTATTCTATATTAATAAAAATCTTTCTTAATCTTAATCTAATCTTAATCTATTCTATATAAATAAAAATCTAATGCCGTTTATTGTTAACGCACTCGTATAGTTTGAGATAAGGTGTACCGATTTTTTTCCATTTTAAGCAAATGCCAGGAAAATTGAAAAATTCAGGGAAGAGTGAAACACGTTTTATAAAAATAGAGTCCAGTTTCTATTTGATCATTACATATGTGTAAATCAATTTTATTTGCATTGAAACTGCAGTAAGTTTGAATGGGTTGAATACTCATCGAGTTTCCCGAATCCATGTGTTCGATAAATAACATATTCGCGCGGTATGACAGCTGCTACTAATCGCCCCGCCGTCCCTCGCCCCCCTGGCATTAGTGGGCCTCACCGCGAACTAAAATTTTCTCTCCGCGAAACTTTGCAAACACCATTAAGTCAATCTGCTCGTTTTACAGATGTTATCCTGATATTAACCGTGTTCTGTGATTTTCTAAGATGGAAAGCAAAATAATCTCTAGTTTTCTGAAGATGGATCCTTTTCAGGTACAGTATTTGTAGTTTGATTACAGGCATACGGACTGAACAGATTGTGTGTACCTTTTCCAATCCCATGTCTTGGTAGGAACCCGTCATAATAATAGTGACCACGAAACCGTAAAAAATATATTATACAAACAAAATTTAACGAGAATGAAACACTACGTCCAATAACATGGAAGCTTTTATCACTCTAGTAAAGAAAATGCTTCTGTCTTCACTTTTCAGAATATGTAGCATAATTGAATACCTAAATCAATCACATACAAAGTCGGTGATTGTTCCCCAGAGCGATCTACTCGTATGTATAAGTCACGACATATTAATTGCCAAATGACGCGGCCGGCGCCAATTTGTATTGAATGATATACAGGATGTTAGCGACGTCACAATAATAACTGAAGAGGCATGCAGCCAGTGAAACGAAGATGTTTTTTGTTGCTTTATTATTCAGAATTGATAACATTTCAAATATAAAGAAATCTTATCAAGAAACACTGTGTGATCAACCCCCACCCCACCTGGGGAAAACCACCCGAGTCGATTCTGGCATCATACGTGGTTATTCTTTGTTGGACCCATACTAAAGTCTGGCAAAAAAGTCATGAAAAGAACTAAAATAATTTTATTTTTTAAAATATGATGCTTGGCCGCTAGCGTGGAAACGGTTTTTGATATTAAATCGTAAGGAAATCCTCAAATATTCCCAGGTGAAATTAAATTTTATGTTTTTTTTGGATCACAATCTACAACCCTGCCAAATTTCAGCGGTTACGGCGTGAAAGAATAACAAACATCCAAAAATACAATGTTTCACCTTTATTCACATAATAATGTAAATATGTGATGTGATATGTGATAAGATATGTGATGTGATATATGTTATTGATGTGGTGTGATAGTGTGATGGTGCTGGCGCTATTTGTTC
This sequence comes from Athrips mouffetella, assembly GCA_947532105.1. Taxonomy (NCBI): domain Eukaryota; kingdom Metazoa; phylum Arthropoda; class Insecta; order Lepidoptera; family Gelechiidae; genus Athrips; species Athrips mouffetella. The sequence continues at coordinate 29,828,744 of OX383956.1, read as the reverse complement.
ATATTTTCCTCGTTGTAGTGAGGTGAAAAATTGTGTGTTACGCTCGGCAGCAAAGTTATTTCACGTCTCTTGCCTTGCAACTCTCGCTATAATTAGGATTCTTCTTTTGAATTACTCGCTTCGCTCATGGCTCCATCCTAAACATTCGGTTGCTCAATTTTCAATTCAAGGCACTCGCGCCAAATGTCAATTTTGCTGCCTTAACAATTACTATTATTGGTAACACATAATTACCCCATAGAAGAGTGAGTGAATGTTACCATGTAAAATCCATTTTGGCGTAGAAAGTGCAGCAGTGCAGTGTTATGCATGAATGACATCCCATTATACGTCTACTACAGGACAGGCAACTCCCTCCAAAATTCCAGCTTGTGCTTCCACTATTGGTGGCGTTTGAAAAATGCCGCTAAATTACATTTCTTTTTTCATTTAATAGGTTTTTGGCGATCGTGAACGTGAGTTAAAAATGCCTGGGTACCTAATGACCCCGCGAACGGCACGCGTGTGGTGCTGCTTGCAATCCTGCTCGCTCGCCAACATCTCACTTGTTTATGACTCTTACTCTATTCCAAAATTTCCTAACCCCTCTGATCTGACGATGCAGCTGGGGAACTTTAAATTGCCATTGGTTTATCTAAAATATTTTAGAAAGAAATGTTTTATAAAAAGATCTTTAAAAGTTCCCGAACAAGAAAAATCTACGCATTTGTTGTCAGACTTAAGTCCTTTACTTTGCAAACCCATAGTTTAAAATATAACCGATACCAAGCACCGTTAACTATTTCTGGTCCCTAGGCAAAATTTTTGAATTTGAAAAATGTTATAAGTAACATATACATACGTTCATTTAACATTATACATATGCATACATAGAACATACTTAGCTATAAAACTAAACAAATTTAATGAACTTTAAACAATATAGGACTACTAAATCTTTTTCCTTTTTTCTGATCCATATCCCTTTGAAAAAACTTTTCTGCTTAATATTTTGTATAAAACGAGCAAAACTTTGGCCACGGGTTCAAAAATAACTATGTAGTAGCCGACAGTTAGCTTAATCGTAGAGCTACGCAGCGTAACCGTAGACGTGTAGCCGTAGCCAGCTTGTAGTGGCGGCGTAGCGCGTAGCGGCCACAGCTGCGAGCGAACGCACAAATTGCTTACACCCGATAATGGCGTTTTCAATTTGCGAGGATTTGCAACTTGAGCTCTGCCCGTCTACTTGTACTTATTTACAACTATGAACCCTAATTTATCTTCATAATTCTTTTGTGGTTATTTTTGATGTTGTGATTATTAATTAAATTCTGTTTTTGATTGTGTCATGAACCCAACAAAACTGTGAAACCAACATAACTAAAACGTGGTCGATGTCTAAACAATCCTGTGAAGTATCAGCAGCTAAAATTATCGTCAGTTTTACATTAATTTTAATGAAATTTTAGTATCCTCGCCGTGTCTGACACTTTTGAGGGAGCGTTTAGATTTGGCTACATAGAAATTCTTTAGTCTTTTTCAGACACACTGTCGCACATTTAATAATCCTTTTATCCTTTTTTTTAACCGTAAACTAAAGTATAGAAATTTAAGATAGATTGTATATAGGTAGGCATAGTTTTTGAGATTTTGGGGTTGCGACACACTTATCGTGCATATTATGCCGCAACTAAGGTTTGTATTAATAATAAAAATTAAAGTACTTGTTTAATTAATTATAACTTTTCGTAAAAAATATTTTTCGCCTACCATTATTACAGCGAAATCCCCGATAAAATTTGGTATTTATGTACCTATTTTCGAGGCGGGCGTGAAACGCATGTAGGCGGTGTACGAGTATTAAGGCACACGTATGGGCTAAAATGGTTCCCTGTAAAACACGTTGATACGGATAATCCAAGCGCGACATAACAGAGATTGCATTACGGCAATAAGTCCGCCTCCGAGGCCGATAAACGGCCGCTTAATCCGCGCAGATTTTTTCACACATCCCCTGCGCTGCGGGTGCCGCGGGGACCCCAGGGGCAGACGGGAGGGGGACGGGGTGAAGCCTTCGGGAAAACTAATAAAGAAACCATCTCGCAGTCAGCTGAAGCTTGAAATGTATTTTTTATATAATTTGCCGCAGATTGATTGTGAGCCACATCTGAAACTGGTTAGCAGACGGAGAAAGGTGTTTACAGTTTGTAGTATTACGCTTACATCGATTTTAGTGCTTCGTTCAGTTATTTTGGTGCTTCGTTCAGTTATATTTGTACCTACAGTTTTGACTAGATCAACATCATTGACTTTGGATAATAGCGCGCTCAGCTATGTTTTCTTGAGCTAAGCTCAAGCACACCACATAAAAAAATATATTAAAAATCGATATCCATTTTAGAGATCATCTGTTCTAAGATTGTCTCGGAAGTATTGCTCAGGCCATCTTTGCACATTAAATATTAAGCTATACGCGCCCTAATATACGCGCACTAACATATGTTTGCGTGCAACAAAGAGTTTCTCTCTCTCTAATTATGAGAGAGCAGCGTTATGATAGATTTTGTACATAAAGAAATTGTTATCTAGATACATGGTATGTGAGTTTGTAGCATTGGGCGCGATGGCTGTCAGACTACATGCGGTCACCGGGCACCACCAGGCGCGAGCGGTCGCACTAATTACATCGTCACATGACTAGAGCAAAACACATCGAAACTGCCCACAGCGTCCACCCACGGTCCAGGGTGTCTACTCTCAAAGTCCGATATATCGAAACGATACTAGTCGAAACATGCAAATGCAAAACTTCGTCCCTTGACAATAGAGTAGAATATTGGTTGGATGCAGTTTGAAAATTCATCCAACCAATATTCTACTCTATTGTCAAGGGACGAAGTTTTGCATTTGCATGTTTCGAGTAGTATCGTTTCGAAATATCGGACTTTAAGAGTAGACACCCTGTTACCAGTCGGCAGTCGCAAACGCTACACTCTAATATCGACCAACTATCGATCGATAACATATTTAATGACAGTTTTGAGTGGCCTGTTGGTGTGGTTGGTAGTAAGCCTGCTTTCTACGTCGTGAACCGCGGGTTCAGTCCCCGCCCAGGGCAAATATTTGTGTGATAAACGCAAGTGTGGGTCTGTGTCTGGGAGTTATTTATCTATTTAAGTATTTATATCAGCCTCTGGTACAGGCTTTGCCTAGTTTGGGATCAGGTGACATTGTGTGAATGGTCCCCTAATGAAGCATATAAAAAATGTCGTCACTCAAAAAGAAACCCAATTGTTCAATAAAGTTAGAAAACAATTCGCCTAAACAACGAGTAGGTTGCAAATATTACAGGAAAATATTAAAGGACGATTTAAAATTAATTCTGTATCCAAGAAAATCTTGCCGGGACCTGGTACAGTAATAATCGCTTCAAAAGTTTTGTATGTTTTGAAACCTTTGTTTGAAATATTATGTTTTTGTTTTGGCATCGCCTTGTCTCCTAGTTTATTCTAGTTTACGCTGGTTTTGTCGATAGCCGTGGATAGTAAAAAGTGGCACATCCCATGGCATGCTGTCATGCTGGCCCCGCTGCAAAAACAGTGGCAAAACGTTCGGCGAGGGCACAGCACGTTGGACCACAAACTGTGCCCGTGTCGGCGCCCGGCGGCCGGTGTCCGGCGCAAATCGACAGACAGCCTGCCTCTTACAATTTTATCATAATTATAAAGTATGAAACTCTACAATTTACAATAATTTACAGTTAGAGGGTATTTTTTCATTTTAATTTAATATACAGTAAGGAAGACAGTAAGTATGAATTTGCATGATAGCACACGACTTCCTTGTTTTTATTAAACTATACCTGTAGAACTCCGTGCAGGCCCCGTGTGGGTGTCGTTAAATGCGATTAAGTAATGAAACCTCGAAAAGGCAGGAGCATCTTCTGCGTCTCGTACCATCTTAAATACTGCGGTCACCTTCAACCCCGTTCCATGTTGCTAGCGCAATGCTAACTGGCGTGGTGGGTGACTAAATATGGTACTTCCCATCCAAAATAAATAACCATGCACTTTGGCTGTGGATTTTTGGAGGGTGTTCCCTGTCCAGCAGTGGAGTAATGGGTTGTTATGATGATTATTATTCGGTATCGCTATGAAGGAAAGCAGAGGAGATATTTTGACAGAAAAACCACTTTATTACTTTACCATAATAAGTACATTCGATAATGCAAAGTTTAAGTTTCTAACTAATAGGTATACAAACTTCTTACTCTGAAAATATAAGTGTCAATGTCAAATCATAATGAATCAAAATTTGATTACCTGTCTTTTCTGTTTTTATTTTGTCGGTAATTTGGTGGCTACTAAACAATTAAGTTTTATCGAAAATGGCCTTCAGGTTAACTTCCGTTCTGGCATTTAAAGCCAGTCCTGTTGTTGGTTTGTATCTGTAGTATTGTTTTTAGGTACTTATTTACTATAGGTAAAAAAAATGAAAACCCGCTGGACCACCCTAACGTCGTTTTTCCACCACCGCGATGATACCGAAGAACGGCGCCGATATTGAGCCGATATCGTCACGAACGTATAAGAATGAAAACCGCTGGCAAAGAAACCAAAAATTTATTGGTTAAATTTACATACAACTTCCTACCCAAACAAATACATTTTTCACTTCTCATGCTCTGAAAGTGCTTATTTGGGCAGGATATAGGCTGCACAAAGTCGAATTTTGTGCACTAGGGCAAAAAAGTAATCTCGGTGGTGTTCGCCCTGCGCGCGGGCCTGCTGCACCCCCCCCCCCCCCGCACCGCGCGTGCGGCAACATATTCTTTCATTTAGAGAGTACTTTTACGTTTTATTTCCTCGCATTCAAAGTGAAAAGCAGAGTTTATAACTCGTCCACAAAACTATTTTATCCTCGACATTTGTGCACTTGTTGTAAAATCTACTATAATTTATATTAGTGTTCCAGTACAGTTATTCAGCCTGATACCCACTGATGTGTTTGAAGAGGTTTGAAGTCGGAGTCTATAGGTTGTACATACATAGTAAACTCGATGGGGTTGCGTCGTTTTATTACAGTGTTCCCATGGTCACCTTCCAGCACCATCATGACACCATTGATATCATCTAGAACCATTGTCCTCGTAAAAACAAATCAGACATAAAGCAAATACACGAGTCCCTATAGGGTTTCTTTTTTTCTCCAGGGTTCCATCATCAGATCCTGATCTGATAGTCATGGGACCACCTGGGAGTATACCCTTTCAAAGAGAAAATAAAATTTTCCAAATCGATTTAGGCGTCTTCGAGTCGTCGGTTGTATAATTGTAATATCATTGCTTCGAGTAGGACCATACACAAAAAAAAGATTCCGACGAATTGAAAACCTCTTCCTTTTCTGAAGTCGGCTAAAAACAGTACTTATTTTATTACTATTCTAACTACGTCTACGCCGAAACCGGCACAATATCAGCGCCATTTGTCTATGCGCCGCGCCCCGTGTCACCTCATACGTACCATAGTCACCTTGCTTGTCAGCGTTACGGCTGGCACCGTGGCCCGCGTTTGTAGGTGACCTCAATAAGTAAGATGGTATGATGCTCAGGAGGATGCTGCTGCCCATCCAGTTTATACCCCTTCGCCTCTTACGACACCCACGGATATGTATGGAATGGTACTATTCTTAGCTGGCACTACACGGGACATAGTTTGTTCATTATGAAATAATTTTTTGTTTATAAATCGGACTTTCATTTATAGGCAAAGGTCTGGGTTTGGATCACAATTCATACATCACATCAACACGGAACCATATTATAGTAGGTACGAGTACTTGAAATGAAGAACATGAATGGCAGCTCAACTTTTTATTAACATAATTTGGCGAGCGGCCCAATATTGAGCAGAGAAGTCACTCGCCTTAACTTCCTTTTATTTTAGAATTATCAGAGACGTCACTTAAAGTTAATCTTCCGTTAAGTTTCATGCTGTCGAATTCAATTTTATTACTGCCCGTATGTTTGACATTGTACAGTTTGTCTGTTTGTTTGATTTTACCAGATTTTGCGTGATATGTAATCTTAGATTATGCAATGTCAATTATTTGATTCATACATCTCTCGGGAAACAATTCAAATAATAATCACGTAGCGGGGAACCCAGATGTTGTTAGTTTTTCATTGAAAATGCTGTAGTTAATATAAAATAATTGCCCACCTGTTGATTTTTTAACCTATAATATTTCTATTGCTGTTTATTATTTAACTTTAATAAATAGGTCTCACTTTTCCCTTAAAATAAACCACCAACATAACTTATCTAATTTATTACCATGCCACATTCAGTGATAAATGAATAATAGTCACTTTCTCTGTAAATTCAAAGTCTTCATTGATTGGGACAGGTGTACTTTGAAAATTTAGTACAGAGATATTGTTTTCACCTGACATACGCTTGCCTACTTATTACATACACATGCATACATAGGAAGATACCAGAGTCCTCCATTAGTCAGGCCAGAAGCAACAACTTTTGTTCTACGACTTTTACATTTTCGCACAAATAAATTCGATTTCCCGCTCAAAGTAACAAAGTGACCATACAAGTCATAGAACAAAAATCGTTGCTTTGAATTCACTAAAAAGTGGACAAATGGAGGTCAGGTAAAAAAAATACTTCTAAAAAAGTGTTACAACTTTAAAGGATGTGAATCTGCCCATGAAATATAAATTTTTCTAAAATATGTAGGTCGAAAGAAAAGGTGTTCAGTTTCGTCGACAGATTCACATTCTTCAGGGTTGTTTTACACTTTATTACCTGTTGTATTTATAACAAAAACGAGCTTTACATGTATTTAAATTTCAGCTGGAATGAGTAAATGGGCGTATAATATGGCGGGCTTTAATCGATATGGTGAGAAAATTTTACGTTTCAAAACTTCGTTAGAAAATTCAGTATGAATTATCGATTCAGCTTCATTGAACAAATTTAAAATTACTGATATTTTTTTCAAAAGCAAGAAAAGTGATGATTGTCAAGTATTAGCCTAGAGGTTGGTTAATTTTTATAAGTTCAAAAATGTATCTGAAAATCACTAGCTTTTCTATTCAAAAGTGATGAATGGTATTCGTTAAATATAAAGTGAAATCTGGTTGTTAACTTGCATGTATTATGATTGTATACGATTATGAAATTTAACAGGTTAAATCTCAAAAGTGACATCACTCCAGGATCTACGAGTAAAATGTTAGGAATCTTTCTTATTTATTCTAATCAAAATTAAGCATTATATTACTCTTGATAAACTTATGAATTTATTCTATCACTTCCCGTGTTTGCCCTTATAGGTAAATAAGGGATTTTAAACCAGAGGATGGACAACAACGTCCTTTTGCGAATCACATAACTATAATGCAGTCACCAACCAACACCGTGGTCCCTTGTGACAGCGGTAGCGCTAACAAGCGTAGTCACTATGGTACATCTGCCCCAAAATATTCTGGGATCTCCCCCTGTTCGCTAGTTGATTTATAATAGAATGATGATCTTTACAATGTCAGGGTTGTGGCGAGATGACTGTTTGCATGAGACCGAAGACGTGATCGAAGCTCTGAGGCGAATCCCGGCGTCGGTGCGGGACGAGCGCACTTTCCGCATAGTGCGCGCGATGCAGCTCAGCAGCTGTAAGGTCCATCTCCCCAAGGAACAGTGGACCAACTACGAAGAGGACGTCCTCTACCTCTCGCCTATCGTCGACCAAGTGAAGCGGGAACGCGAGGAACGGGAGAAGTGGGAACAGGAGTTCTAGAAGTACAACTAAACGGTTACTGTAGTCCGACTTGTTCGTGCACGATTCTCTTGCGGGGTGGCAGACGTTGGGGGAGGATGTAGTGAATGTATGGTGAGGTGTCGTCAGATGTACTGTGATTTCCGCTGACCTCTGGTTGATTACCTTATCCCCGCCAAAGTCTAACAGACTATAGCTATAGACTGCCGCTCCTATGTTTAAAAATTACAGGTATTTTGTTTTTAGTTTGTTACTTTTAGTGAGAATTTTATTTTGGTATTTATATAAATGTTGTTTTTCCACCACTAGATTGTTAACGATTGCTACTAAATAAAACTTTATTTGTAATACGTTCTTATTTTACTTTGATATTTATCAACAGGCAAAATTATTAAAAAATATACAGAATAGCATAGAGGGTGAGGACGACGAGGAGCGGTGGCAGTGTCGTCGCTTTGATTCCCGCTTAAATCGCATTACTGTTGGCGTGAAACGACCGCCTCAAAGCCTTTTCCTTTGCCTACTGAAACTACCTTTTTATTTGATAGCACTTGAACCAGGCAATTGGCAGTGCAGCGAGCATGCCTAGTGTCTTTTACTCATCTGCTTCATAACATCGGTAAACTACTTTGGCACAAAAAAGTTGGTTAAGTCTTTTATGTATTTTTAGGGTTCCGTACCTCAAAAGATAAAAACGGAACCCTTATAGGATCACTTTGTTGTCCGTCTGTCTGTCTGTCAAGACCCTTTATCTCACGAACGGGTAAAGGTATTAGGTTGAAATTAATACCATATATTAGGATCCATGAACCACACAAGATCTGAAAATTTCAATTCATAGAACGACGCAATCAAAAGATATGGCATTTTATGTCCTCATCTCCATACATTTATTCAAAAATGAAAAACCTACAGGGTACCTCCCGTTGACCTAAAATTATGAAATTTGGCAAGAAGCTAGGTCTCACAGTACAAATAATGGGAAAAGTCTGAAATCATTAAATATTACAACTTTTCTCACAACTAATGGTAACCAATTGTGGTGAGCTCCCGTTTCAAGAACATTCATATAAGAGAGGGGTCAAGTTGGATGGTTGCTGAGGCGATTTTTGTTTTAGTTCCATTTAAAAACGGGAACACTTAAAAACTTGAAAATTGGTATGTTATGGCATAGGCTATAAAATAACAACAAATAATAAAATTTGGTCAAGCGCGTGTCGGACTCAAAAAATCTAGCACATTAACTTACTGAAATTTCAACTAATACAATTATGTTTATGTGGTGGTACGGAACCCTCAGTGCGCGAGTCCGACTCGCACTTGGCCGGTTTTTTTTTACCATTTCATTGTGTGCTATTGGTAAAAAAAAAATGTGCTGTTTATTTTATTAATGTTTTTTATTGTATTTGATTGTAAAGCTTGACAGATTTTATAACAGACAAAAGAAGACAACATAAATAAATAAAATAGGTTTGTACATTTCATAGATTTTTATATCCGACTGTCTGAATTAATTTGTAGCATTTGAGTGCGGAACGAAACCGGGCCGGCTGATTCAATTATGTCACGTTTGGAGTAGAGTCAGCCGGGCGAAAAGACGGGGAAAAACGGGAAAAATGTCGGCATTAGATCGTGTTGACGATAAGTGGATGACTTCTCGCATGGTTTACCCTCAAAGGGCACGCGGCGATCCGCTCCCGACCCGTCGCCTCCCGTTCGTTGCCCGTCGCCTGCCGGACGGCACAATCAGCCCGCGTGCCCCGATCGGTAAGCGCCGCACCGCTGAGGAAAGCAAACTACATGCATTAAAACGTAACAAAACATCAAACAGATTAGCCCAGTAGTCATAACCGACTGCTTCATTAATTACCCTTTAGCGAGACGATGACGACAACCACTTCATGAACTTCTATAACTCAAGTATCGTCGACTTTGTTAGACTACTTATAAAGAGATTTTAAATTTAACGTAGATATGTAACACTTGTTATGAGTAAATCCATAAAGGTAACCCACGCTATTAAAGAAAATCCCTTTTAAATTGCACGTTCGCCACGCCACGTATATCGATATTTTAAAAGAACGCGAGCTCATACGACATAAAAGAGATACGAGAGCTAGGACTTAGTATCCATTTGCCGAAATTGGCCTCGTTCGAGATAACAACAAGTTTTCGCACCCTCGCAACTAAATGTGCAATTCATACGTGTGTAAATCTCAGCAGCCCCTGCAAAATCAGACCTGTGCCTAACGACATATAAGACTGGTATTGAAATGCAGGGGTTTAGTTTAACGTATGCCATTGCAGATAACTACGTGCTATCACGTATTGGACCACGTGGATCGTATATATTTTCGATAAAGAAATGATCACTCCAAAAAGATCTGTACACTTCTTAAATCAAAGGTGGGTAGCGAGGCAGCAAAAAGCCGCTTCACTTTGCTTTGCATGCAATTACACAGTTGGCTGAACAAAGAAAACTATCTTGATATCCTTTGACCCGATGCATTCCGAAACTTATTGTATGCATTATAAGTCTGAGCTCTTTTAAGAGCTAAACTTGGGGACGTACCTTGTTAATATGGAGATATCCAATAGCAAGTACTTAAAAAAAACGGTTTTCGCATAAAATATTTTGCAACGACTCGAGCGATCAACTTATATCGACAAATAAAGTCATAAAACCTAGTATCGCGTTATAATTCAATAAAAACAAGAAATTGAAATGGGAGCGCTACATAAAGAAGAAAATTGCAATAAACAAGTCGACACGACATCCGAAACATACACTTAACCCTCCCCGTGTGGGTGCGAGCTTCCGAGCAGCCAGGCGAGTGAGGCGAGGCTAACACCCGCGCAAACTCATTCCTATAACTGTCATGTTCTTGTCAAACTCTAGTACGTACCAAATCCACGCATTTCCATAGCGTCATATTTTACGGTTCACCAGAGAAAATAAATAACCACGATAATATAAATATGAGCATTTTCCAAACCTTTAAGTCGAAAGGAATTTACATATCAGTTGTTGACAGGGAAAATCCCTTACACGGGTAATACTTCGGCTTTATACGAGTACTCACACATGGGCTGGTGGGATAGTAATAAAAGTTTTAATGAAATTAGGTAAAGAAAATTTTTGGAAGTTTCTAAGATAAATCAATTTGGGTCAGTTGTGGGTTATCTGTGAGATAATTGCTTGAGTATTTATGTCTAGAACTACAAGTACGGGTGTGACATGGAGGTGATTGGTGATAAGCTGGGTGTTACAGGGGGACGATCGCGTGATGGATGTCAGGGCAATTTGAGCAGGTGCCGCGTCGCGACCCTTGGTGCGGTCCTGCCTGCCACCGCCGTCGCGCGCTATGATGCATGCATTAGCTACAGTTACCTTACTAAACAAGAACAGCAAGACGAACTTTATCATAACTATTAAAGCAGATTTTTCTCTGGAGCATTTGGTGATATAAGAAGACTTCTGAGGTGGCACCGCTAATAATTATATTATGTTGCAAAAAAAGCATTATGCGATAATATTACAAAATAATAAAATTAAGGTCGGCTGAAATAAAACTAGGCAAGGTCTGTAATTTGAGATATACTTAAATATATCTTATAGCCCATCATGTCATGTACATGTTTACTTTGCACCTAAGGATTACATGCTTATAAATGGTGGTTTATCAAATGCAGAACTACTTATCCAATAGTAGGTTTTGCGATTATTGCAAAATATAAATTTATGAAAGGTTTTGTATATTGCAACACAATATTTTTAAGAAGTCTGTATGTAGTTTTCTATAGCATTTTAGAATTAGTAGTTGGATATAAAATTTGAGTGAATTATAATTATATTTATTGATTTGGGGTCACTTTTGGTAAACAGGATTAGGAGATATTTCGATTTTAATTTTTGTGACTAAGGGAATCAAACAAAATGATGAAGGGAATCAAAAATAAATATTTATTTTTTTAGTTTTTGGAGTTGGTGATTAAAAGTGAAATTTAATTTAATTATAATAGTACATTAAGATACAAGTGCGCTATTTTGGTGACTACGCCCGAGGCTTGAGAATTGCAGCCCGAGCCGCAGGCGAGAAGGGCGTAATTTAGCCGAGAGTGTATAATGACCAAAGCGCACGCGCTTCATTCGACGATTTTCAACACGTTTGCGAATATTAACAAGTAAAATTTGCTTTCCTATTTTTCCCGAAGAAAATTTCGTATCGGAAGTTAGGTATTTTTACTTAGATATTTACGTACAACCGATACTCCAGACTTGTGTTTTGTGATATTTACGTACAACCGATACTCCAGACTTGTGTTTTGTGTTAAGTATTTTCGACGTCAAGAAAGTATATTCATTACTGTTTTTTAGGGTTCCGTACCTCAAAAGAAAAAAACGGAACCCTTATAGGATCACTTTGTTGTCCGTCTGTCTGTCTGTCTGTCTGTCTGTCTGTCTGTCAAGACCCTTTATCTCACGAACGGGTAAATGTATCAGGTTGAAACTAATACCATATATTAGGATCCATGAACCACACAAGATCTGAAAATTTAAATTTTTTACAACGACGCAATCAAAAGATATGGCATTTTATGTGCTCATCTCCATACATTTATTCAAAAATGCAAAACCTACAGGGTACTTCCCGTTGACCTAAAATTATGAAATTTGGCAAGAAGCTATCTAGGTCTCACAGTACAAATAATGGGAAAAGTCTGAAATCATTAAATATTTCAACTTTTCTCCCAACTAATGGCAACCAATTGTGGTGAGCTCCCGTTTCAAGAACTTTCATATAAGAGAGGGGTCAAGTTGAATGGTCGCTTAGGCGATTTTTGTTTTAGTTCTATTTTAAAAACGGGAACACTTACAAACTTGAAAATTGGTAAGTTTATAGTGCATAAGCTATAAAATAACAACAAATAATAAAATTTGGTCAAGCGCGTGTCGGACTCAAAATATCTAGCACATTAACTTACTGAAATTTCAACTAATACAATTATGTTTATGTGGTGGTACGGAACCCTCAGTGCGCGAGTCCGACTCGCACTTGGCCGGTTTTTTTTATTTGTAGATTTCGATACTGTCGAAAAAAATTAAGAAACACCACAAATATTAGTAAAAAATGGCACACGCATTATTTTTTTAGCAAACACATATTATACATGCGTGAGCAGGAGGCACTTTGTGTAAACTGCCAAACAGCATAATCCTTGAATGATTTAAGTTTAAATATTTTTCAACACATTTGCTCATAAAACAGCTTTATTTGCATTATTTTAAGGTCCGTCAGGTCAGGTAATTCAACTTATTAAACGAAACGAAACGCTTACGAAACAAGTAAAACTTGATTACCCCTTTTCCCGAAATAAAATTCGTATCGGAAGTTAGGTATTCTTCCTAAGATTCTTCCGTCACTTTTTCCGAAACTATAAGAACTATACTGTTGAAACTTGGTAAGTAGATATATTCTGTGAACCGCATTAAGATTTTCACACAAAAATAGAAAAAAAAACAATAAATTTTAGGGTTCCCCATACTTAGAACTGAAACTCAAAAAAATTTTTTTCATCAAACCCATATGTGTGGGGGGGGGTACCTAGATCTTCAAAAAAGATATTGATTTTTCTAATATAATTTTTTTTTAAACTGAATAGTTTGCGCGAGAAACACTTCCAAAGTGGTAATATGTGTATCCCCCTCTGTAACTTCTAAAATAAGAGAAGGATAAAACTAAAAACTTCCACCGAAAATTGGTTTTTGAACTAGATCTAGTAAGTAGTTTTTTTTAATACGTCATAAATCGTAAACTGCAATTTACCTTTCATTCAATCAGCTCAAATCAGCTTATTTAATTAATATTATGTGTTGGTACGGAACCCTCAGTGCGCGAGTCCAACTCGCACTTGGTCGGTTTTTTCAATCTTGGCCAAAGGAGCAAGGAGATTTTATGCTTATGACTGTAGTAAAATATCATAAATGAATGTTTATTTTACGAAATTATGTATATTAATTAACTAATTAACAATAAATTTGTCATTTACGTAACAAGATATTCAATTTTTGATATTTTGTTTGAAGGTGCCTCTCAAATACGCGTTTAATCTGTGCCCGCTGAAAAAGAAATAATGCGCGCCATTTTACAAATATTTGTTTCGTTTATTATTGTAATTATTTCTAAAAGTGTCGATTTCTACTAATAAAAAACTGTTCCTGAACCGTCTAAAATATTTACGAAATACAATTTTGAAAGTCTTAAAATTCAAGGCAAACACTAACATATGCAGGCGACAAAATGTTCCGGTGGAAGTGCGGTGGACGTAAGGTTAGCAAAGTTTAGTATTTTTACTCGTAAAAGTGTTGAAAAACGTCGAAAAACGCACGTGCGCATTGCGATTACACTCTAGGCTCCATTACGCCCTCTCCTGCGGCTCGGGCTGCAATTTCTGAGCCTTGTGTGTAATGAGCAAAACAGTGCACTAGCAACTTAATGTACTATTCTTACATAAAAGACAAATTTATTGTTATTTACTTGATTATTTTAAATATTTTCATGAAACGAACGTTTATTTATCATAGTATATCAGATAGTTCATTTATTAATGGAAATATTATGAATGTTTTAGACAAAACTCCTTGCTTCTTGCCGAACTTAATAAAATCACTTAATATAATGGTAAAAGCGTGTTTAATAAATTGAATTATGGACCATAATGAAGTGCAAAAATAGTGTTCTGTTCTTAAAATAGTGTACTGGTGTACGAGCAAATGTGTCGAAAACATATTTATCGATGTGGGCTCTTTTTTAGTTACAGATTTGGAAGATATTTTGATTTGAATTTTTGTGGCCAAGGGAATAAAAACGAATCAGAATAAAAACTTTGTATTATGGAATTGATTGATTTTCTTCATAATATTGAAAATCATAAAGGAAATGTACGTAATAAAAAAACCGGCTAAGTGCGAGTCGGACTCGCGCACTGAGGGTTCCGTACCACCACATAATCATAATTGTATTAGTTGAAATTTCAGTAAGTTAATGTGCTGGATTTTGTGAGTCCAACACGCGCTTGACAAAATTTTATTATTTGTTGTTATATTATAGCTCATGCACTATAAACATACCAATTTTCAAGTTTGTATGCGTTCCCGTTTTTAAAATAGAACAAACAAAAATCGCCTCATTGACCATTCAACTTGACCCCTCTCTTATATGGATGTTCTTGAAACGGGAGCTCACTTCAATTGGTTACCATTACTTGTGAGAAAAGTTGTAATATTTAATTATTTCAGACTTTTTCCTTTATTTGTACTGTGAGACCTAGCTTCTTGCCAAATTTCATAATTTTAGGTCAACGGGAAGTACCCTATAGGTTTTGCTTTAGTGCATAAATTTATGGAGATGAGGACATAAAATGCCATATCTTTTGATTGCGTCGTTGTAAAAAATTGAAACTTTCAGATCTTATGTGGTTCATGGACCTTAATATATGGTATCAATTTCAACCTGATACCTCTACTCGTTCGTGAGATAAAGGGTCTTGACAGACAGACAAACGGACAACAAAGTGATCCTATAAGGGTTCCGTTTTTTGCTTTTGAGGTACGGAACCCTAAAAATAGATAAAATGTTGAACAAAAAACATGTATTTACTCAGTTTTATAAAAAATATATGGAAGGTATACAATGTGTAACGGAAAGATGAAACTGAACAACTTCTCCCAAGGAACAAAGGTCGGAAAACGAAAAATCTAATTTGACCTCCCATACAAAATGCGCTATCAGCTGATGCAGTTCCTATGGGAGCTCAAAAATTTATTTTGTTCTATGACCTATGTTCCTTTGGAAAAATGGTTCAGTTTGACGAACAGATTCACACCCCCTTTAGTATAATTCCTTTTCGGTACACGCTGTATAAATAGCAATTACATATTTTGCGGTAGTGTGCACTCTAATAATGGCAATGTAAATGAGGAAATGGGAATCGATACGTCATGAACAAAAAAAAACCGGCCAAGTGCGAGTCGGACTCGCGCCCTAAGGGTTCCGTACCTATCTACCATATGATATACTAAAAGCTTTTGCTCTTTGATTTTAAAAACTCCGCGACCATCCAACTTGACCCCTCTTCTATAGAAAATTTCTTGAAACGGTAGCTCACCTTAATTGCTTACTATTAGTTGTGAGACAAATCTAAATATTTAATGATTTTAGACTTTTCCCTTTAGTAGCACTGTGAGACCTAGCTTCTTGCCAAATTTCATAATTTTAGGTCAACGGGAAGTACCCTGTAGGTTTTGCATTATTGCATAAATGTATGGAGATGAGGACATAAAGAGCCATATCTTTTGATTGCGTCGTTGTAAAAAATTGAAATTTTCAGATCTTGTGTGGTTCATGGACTTTAATATTCGTTATCAATTTCAACCTTATACCTCTTCTCGTTCGTGAGAAAAAGGGTCTTGACAGACAGACAGACAGACAGACGGACAAAAAGTGATCCTATAAGGTTTCCGTTTTTTTATTTTGAGGTACGGAACCCTAAGAACCAAGGGAATCAGACATTTACCTTCGTAATTCGGTACCGGAACGACGAGTTGCCTTAGCTTCTTCTACGATGTTATAGAAGCACACTCTCGCTGCAGGGCTTGCCTACGAGTATCCCTATGGATATATGCGCAATTTAGTGACGCGCTGAGGGAATCACTTTTTAGTCCGGGACAAATAATGGATTCATATTTTTATATGATATAACGATAATACGCAATGTAAATATAATTTCGTTTGTGTTTTGATGGGTCATTTTAAGGTAATTTATTTCTATATAGGACTAAAAAAATAAATTCGATATTTATAAATAAAGTTTGTGCAAAAAATGTCATGCCCACCCAAGTTTACTAACATTACGTAAAGGACTTTCAAGAAATATCCATATAATGCCTTAAGCCTGAAAATAGACCTCGGATTAAATAATATTAGTTTCAGAGATAATCCAAGATAGGAGGAGCCTCTATTTAAAAGATAGACACATAAATTAAATCTACGTTTTATTCGTAACGTTAAACGAATAGCTTTGTGAAAACGCAATGGCGCAGTCAGTGGTGGGCAGAGAAGGGAGGTGGATGGGAGCCGGAAACGTATATTTTCACTGGGCGTGGTTCTGGGAGAAAAATACACCGCCCTCTCGACGCCACGCCCATTCCGTCTCGCTTTCTCATTTAACTTTACTTTTCTTCACCATGTTCTTACAAAAATACATATACCTACTACTACCTACTTAAGTTCAATATTTTTTAAACGATAATATCACACACACCCTTACAGAAGCATAGCTTACCGTCGCAAAGTTTCATGTCCGTCGGTCCTTTACAGAATGTATTTCGGAGAGGGTGCACAAGAACTCCATGAGCTTATTACGCCATTCCCCTCCTCCCCTTTCTATCATCGGAGATCCAGACGCACCGCAGGATATCACCCATACTTGGTTGATATTCCACATATTCGCACAAAGCGCTTCGCAACATCTTTAATAATGCGCAAAGCAAAGGAGTGGAATTCTCAGTTACAAAATAGGGGCCACTAAGTATTTTAAATGTAGCATAAAAACAAAACAATTATTTAAAAAATAATATTCAGATAACAGTAAAACAATGTTCTTACTTACATTAAGTCTAAAGATTATTTAAAATTACTGCTTATTTAAGAAAATATTGAACTTACGACAAAAAATGTTTTTTTTTTAATGAAAAACGAACAATGGAAATTAACTGAAAAATCAAAAAAATCTGCATTTATCATAGCTTTTAGTAATGGGTATGCCCTCCTCTCTTAGCTATGCACTTCTAAAGCCTAGATTGCATGCTCTCGACCAAATGCCTCGCGTGTTCAGCTGGAATCTCTTCCCAGGCAGTTTTTAATGCATTTAATCAGCTGCTGCTGGTTGTGGATCTCTTACTCACTCTCTCTAATCTTTTATTTCAATTGATCCCACATATGCTCTATCGGATTTAAGTTTGGACTGTTTGTACCACTTGAATATTCCAATACAAACTGGGTAGCTTTTGAGCTGTGTGTGCATGTTCATTGTCTTGCATCATGATGAATTCAGGACCCATACTCGCTGTGCAAATGGGATTACATGGGGTCTGATGACATCCCTGATGTAACGCTGTGCAGTAACGCTACCTTCATTTAGAATGGCAATCTCAGTTTTGCCCTGTAAGTTAATCCACCCCAAATCATTGAATTTGGAGCACCGGAACGGTAAACTCCGTGGATACAGTCATCCATAAAACGCTCGCCAGGTCGTCTCCACACCCTAATACGCCGATGACTTTGCACTCGTCCGTGAAAGAGCACCATGCCCTATTGGTTTATACCCCAGTCCAAATTTTAACGAGAGAACCTTAAACGGTTTGCACGTTGAGCCCTGGTCAAAGGAATTTGACCTACTCGTCGTCTTGATCTTTGCTGGTCGTCGTGCAACCGATTTCGTATCGGGTACCCGTTGTCAGCCGAAGACTAGCTTGTAATTTCCGAGCCGTCATTGTTCGATTTCGACGGGCACTCAAGTGTATGTATCGGTCTTCGGAAGCAGTTGTAGCCCGAAGTCTACCCGAACTAGGTTTTCTGGAAACAGTGACCTGTGGAAACGATTCCAAGTTCGCTGATTCCAAGCAATTTGGATAGCTCTAGTTTTTTATATATATACATATATATATTTGTTTTAAAAATAATATTCTGTGAAATTTTCAACCAGCTACCTATGTCGGTTCAAGAGATACAATTTTCAACTTAGTAAATAACTGCACATTTTCGACATTATGCCCCACTGTGCATCTCAGTCGCGTCCTGCTGGGGAGCACCACTTCTAATCCTATTGGTATGTACTTGACTCCTGCCAAGTTTCATCCCAGCAGGTTTAGGTGCAAGGTTCGCCTTGTTAGATCTCCTACTAGGACCCATCCCGTCCCACCTGCTTGATCACCTAATCTAGCTCGTTTTTAGGGTTCCGTATCTCAAAAGGAAAAAACGGAACCCTTATAGGATCACTTTGTTGCCCGTCTGACTGTCCGTCACGACCCTTTTTTTCAGGAACGCGTGGAGGTATCAAGCTGAAGTTCATATCAAATACTCAAGTCTACTGTCCCTTAGAGCTATGAAAAAATCAAACTTCTAAGCCAACACAATCAAAAGATACAGCCGTTTATGCCGCAAATATTCGAGTTTTTCGACACTCTCAAGGGAATCAAAACCTGTAGAGTATTTCCCGTGAACTCAGAATCTTAAAATTTAGTACGAAGCAATGTCTTATAGCACAGATAAGGAAAAATTGCAAAAAGCATGAATTTAATAATAATTTTAAACATTTAAACATTCTACCATTCTACCCTTTTCCTCATGAACGCGTATAGGTATTCAATTGAAGTTCATATCAAATACTCAGGTATATAAGCTGTAACAAAATCAAACTTCTTTGTTAACCCAAACAAAAGAAACAGCAATTTAAGCCGCATATTTTGAAACTCGCAAGGGAATCAAAACCTAAAAGATACTTCCAGTCGACCTAGAATCTTGAAATTTGGCATGAAGCAACGTTTTATAGCACACATAAACGGAAAATTCCGAAAACTTTAAATTTTTATTTGCATCACATAATAAAAATTTTTAGCAATAAAAATACCATAACTGTTAGTTATACATGGTGTTAGGGACAGCCTTCCGAAAACTAAAGGGTCAACATCACATCAGTCAACGACACTGAACAACTTTCAGTGAACAAAACTTTCAGGAAACGAAAAAAAAATTTCGGCTTCTCCATACAAAGTGCCCGATCAAGTTTACAATTTAGTATGGAGACGCGGATTTTTTTTTCGTTTTCTGAAAGTTTTGTTCACTTAAAGTTGTTCAGTGTCGTTGACTGATCTGATCATGCCCCTTCAGTATTCGGAAAGCTGTCTCTAACACCCTGTATACCTACCGGTTTGTACGGAACGCTCGGTGCGCGAGTCCGACTCGTACTTGGCCGGTTTTTTCGTTTAAATACGAGCCAAGGAACTCATTTACACCATAGAAAAATAATACACCTACGATTAATAGAATTCTGCGCAGCTTGGCCACGAATGCTACAAGACTGACGACTGAAGACTGTGTGGAATTCAAAACAAAGTTACCCATAATATGGGTGAATTCTCCCAATCATCATCATCATATCGTATGGTGAGTAAGATCAAATGCAACGATAACGTCTCTAAAAAACCCCGGTGTCGAGTTGTTTAGCCGCGCAAGGCCTCTGACAAGGTGGTATTTAACAATGTGGTTTGCTTATCGTGCCTTCCGAGGCACGAAATCATCTTACTTCGATGTGAAAGTGGCAAAGCTCTTCAAAGTGATTTTTGTTTGACGGTATCCCCACCAGGAATCAAACCCAGAACGTATGGAATGATAGCCAAACGTTCTAACCACTAGAGAGAGGAGTGGGAGAAATCTCTCCCAGTTTTATCAAGGGACTACTCACCGTCCACTAGTACCCCCTAGTATTGTTTAAAAAAAATACTCGCTGAACACAAAACTTCCTTCAAAAATCCGGTCAGATAGAACCCTTGTATATTTAGAGGTTATCATTTCTGTAAAATATTATAGATACCGTTACAAAAACAGTTTTAGCAATTTTTGTATCTGTAACTATAGTAAGCTTTATTTTAACGAGTTGATAGGTTCTAGTACCAACACTGAAGTATGGCAGTGAAAGCTGGGTATGGCAGAAGAAGCATAAAAGTAGAATTAATGCAGTGGAAATGAGAGCGCTAAGGAGTATGATTGGTGTTAAATTGAGTGACAGGTTTAGAAATATAAGAGAACGGTGTGGCGTAAAAGTAGACGTAGTGACCAAAATCGAGAAAAGGATGCTGAGATGGTTTGGTCATGTAGAGAGGATGAATGAACAAAGACTGACGAAAGAGATCTACCAGGCGAGAGTGAATGGAAACGTTGGAAGGGGAAGGCCCAGGCGAACGTACCAGGACCAAACTCAGGACGTTCTGAATAAAGGCCAGTTTAAAAGTACCCTAAACCAACGAGCATGTATGAAAGGATTGATGAAAGTACAGGAAGCAGGTGGAGGACTGTGGTCTCTGCCTACCCCGACGGGAAAGAGGCGTGATGTTATGTATGTGTGTGTATGTGATAGGTTCTAAACAAACTAAGCTACATTTTCTTCTGTCCGACAGAATTTCGATAAGTTTTGCATTCAGCAGTAAAAGTTTTTTTAACTGATAGCTCTAGAGGACGTCGGGTAGCCTCTTAAGATATTACAGTGGTATGATAGTCATCACAACATCCCATGACACGTCCACTACAGGACAGGGAGCTCCATCCAGAATTATAGCTTTTGCTAGAGAAATGTAGAGGGGAAGTACCATAGTCACCTCGCTTATTAGCGTTACGGCTGGCACCATGGACCGCGGTTGTAGGTGACCGCAGTAAGTGAGATGTAAGATACAAAGGAGGACGCTGCTGCACATCCTCCAGTTTATAACCCTTAGTCGCCTCTTACGACACCCACGGGTATGTATGGGTTGGTACTATTCTTTGCCGGCACCACACGGGACGGGATGATAGTATTTTGATACAAGTAAATAAAATTTGGCCATATTTTGCAAGGAACTGTTTTAGTTATTAGCAAAAATAAATTGCAATAATAGAAAAAGTTAAACATGTAGTATATTGTTTACTTTCATGAGCAGATTCACAACCTACAGGGTCGGTAAATGTTTCTTACACCTAAAGTATACAACTTTGTGAGACTTAAATTCTCATATTTCGTAGTCTTTCGTACTTTAGGTCGTAACGCAAAGCTGTCTCATTCTTACTGCAACAAACAACAAGTTTCGTCAACAAGTTATTCACCTGGCCGGAAATAAGTATTTTTGCCTTGTTAACGAGCTTATTCACTCGCAACTTGAATAGATTCGTGTTATATGAACTCGGGAACACGGACACAGGCAAAGAGTTTCACTCCCTAGCCGTGCACATTATAAAAGACTAGCTGGTGCCCGCGACTTCGTCTGCGCAGGTTTATAAATTGTAGCCTATGTGTTATTCTGATGTATAAGCTATATTGTAAAGTTTCATTAAAATACATTCAGTAGTTTTTACGTGAAAGAGGAACAAACATCCATCCATCCATCCATACTTACAAACTTTCGCATTTATAATATTATATTATATTAGTGTTAGTAGGAAGGAAGTAGGATGTTGCGAAACGCTTTGTTGTGTTGGTGATATTGGATTAACGATGGTAGAAAGCGGAAAGCTCATAGAGCTCATGGGCACACTCTCCGAAGTACAATCTTTATAAGAACGACGGAATGCAACTTTGCGCCGGTGGGCCAGACTGTGAAACTTGGTTTTCACCACGGTTTTCACTAGCATCTCATCACCAACGAGATTGTTGGCCATTCGATCTATCGAGTCAAGTGCGGTTATTTTTTATTAGGCTGAGTCATCCCAAAGATGACAGAAAAGCAAATCTCCATGCAGGATCGAACTTACTTATGCTTTATATAGAGTGACTTTTAATTAGTTCTTGATAGAAAAAGGTATTCGTATGCATGTACTCATGATACTGAACAACTTTCCCCAAGAAACATAGGTCGAAATACGAAAATCTAGTTTTGACCTCCCATAGAAACTGCATCGGCTGATAGCGCATTTTGTATGGGAGGTCAAATTTGGTTTTTCGCATTTCGACCTATGTTCCTTGGGAAAAGTTGTTCAGTATCATGCATATCTTTTGCTATCAAGAACTAATTAAAAATGAGCCTATATAACTAAAACGAGAAGCTGTTCTGGCGTGAAGTATCGCTTTGAGATTTCAACATTATGTTCCGGAAGGGCTTAACCTTGTTGAGGATACCCAGCTTTTTGTCCGCCGCGTGATGCGTTCGTACGGACCGTCAAACGCATGCGTGTCACACAGCGTTCGCTATACGCACCAAGCGGCGCTGCTAGTACAAATTATGGTTCCTGCCATACGGACCGTACGTACGTCGCGTTCGAACGCTTCACTCTGCGGCGTCAGTACAAATTCATCTTCATGATATATTTGTATAGCCAAGACCAGGTTAAAGTAAATAAATAAATAAACAAATACTGACTCACAAAAGCTTCTAATGATCATTATTTGTTAATAAACAGGGTTTTAGGCTAGGATACTCGTAACTATAAAGGATGTTACGATAAGTATACAAGGTGTTAGGTTAGGATTACTATCATGATGTTAGGGTAAGTGTACAGGGTGTTAGGTTACGATAATTACACAGGGTTTTAGGGTAAGTATAAAGGGCGTTAGATTAGGATCACTATAGGTATATGTACAGGGTCTTAGAGTAAGTATACAGGGTGTTATTACACAGGGTGTTAGGGTAAGCATACAGGGTGATAAGTTAGGATCACAATGCGTACAGCGTTTTAGGGTAAGTATACAGGGTGTTAGGTTAGGATTACTATACAGGGTGTTAGGGTAAGTATACAGGATGTTAGATTAGGATCACTATGTGTACAAGGTTTTAGGGTAAGTATACAGGATGTTACTACACAGGGTGTTAGGGAAAGTATACAGGATGTTAGGATAGGATAACTATACAGGGTGTCAGGTTAGGATCATTATATGTATAGTGATCCTAAACCAACACCCTGTATAGTTATCCTTACCCAACTACCTGTATAGTTATCCTATCCTAACATCCTGTATACTTACCCTAACACCCTGTGTATTTATCCTAACACCCTGTGTATTTATCCTAACACCCTGTATACTTACCCTAACACCCTGTTTAGTTATCCTAACACTAGGGTGTTGGGATAACTAAACAGGGTAGGCCCTAACATCCTGTGCAGTTATCCTATCCTAACACCCTACCCTAACACCCTGCGTAGTAACACCCTGTATACTCACCCTACAAACACAAACATAAAAAAACAAACAAAATCAAACAGGTATGTATTATCTACTATGGCGGTACTTAAGGTGCGCTGGACTGTACATAACGCGCGGCGTATGAGAAACGCACCGTACGAAACGGATCACGTTGCGCATTCATACAAACTCGAACATCGGCCGTCGAACGCATGCATTTTGCGAGACGTACCCGTCGGTTATATAATTGTAATATCATTGGACGCAAAGAGATTTTAACCTCGCTGTGACCGAGCGTAGCGAGGTTCAAATCTCTTTGATTGGACGTACTACCATATGATTCGTGTCACGTTGCGGGGTTCATAGAAACACGAACGGCATGCGTCGGACGCACGTAATAACGCATCACGCGGCGGACGGCCTTAAACTAAAACACTGCCTCATGTTTTCATGCATATTATATCCTCAAATTATCTGTACCTAAACTTTAATTTCTATATACTACTGTGATGAAAGCCTAAATTAATTACAAACTTGTAAAAGTAAAGTAAAATTTGTAATGGCGTCACATCTCTGATGTATTTTGCACAATGACAAATTTCGCCAATGTCAAGTGGAAGATTTACACAGGAATCCACATCACGAGGACGAGGGCCTGTGTACTATGATGACTCCGACAAGTTGATAGGTAAAATTATTGAAGTCACGATGAGCCGCTTCTCTCCATTCAAAAATCTTGATAAATGCATGTATTCTAATTTTCTAATAGATGTTCACTTTGAATTCGTTTACTTTTTTCGATATTTTGATATTTTTTCCAGCAACTTCGATTTCTGTATCGGACGTCTTCACGTTGGCTCTGACGGAAAGGAACTAGTATAATAGCCAACCATAGAGTAACACGATTTTCGGTTTGACGCGTTGCTCTAAGTAGCCAACGTGTGTACGCGTCACCAATTTTACGGTCCAACGTTGGTGCCAGCGTTGGGACCAACGTGTGGAGCCGGCGTTTACATTTAGCAAGGTCCGCGTAATCATGGCTCAGAGGTCTAGTCTCCAAGCCAATAAATATTAATAAAAAAAAACATGCTAATATGAACAGTGATTTATTTCCTCTATGATATGAACCTCCTTTGGTAGCAAAAACGATTTTATCGACGATTTAAAAAGTTAAGTTTGACAGTCGATGACAAGTTGATAAACAAATAGTTTTAAGTGTACAACGTGTATTAAATTAAATATAAATAATTATCAATTTTAACATTCATAAATTTTATAGAGGTCCCACAGGGATAGAAATGAGTACAGATATGGATACTTCAGTAATTGCATCCTTGTATTTAGTACCTGAGTGGATAATACGATTAATTGAAGATTATGAAGATGAAGGTAAATAGTTTTTACGTTGCACAAAACTTCCTACTAAGTATATCACATATAATATGTTAAATGAATTTATCAGTAGGTATTCATAATAGGTACCCATCGACCGGTAGGTTCTTAAAAATACTTTGTAGGTACCTATGAAAGGCAACTAAAACTTGTCTGACCAGTGCAAAGAACATCCTTACACCCTTACTACTGCGAGGACCAGTCTGACTTCAATACAAAGAAAAACAAACTTATGCGGGACTATGACTATGAATTGGACTATAAAAAAACCGGCCAAGTGCGAGTCGGACTCGCGCCCTAAGGGTTCCGTACCTATCTACCATATGATATACTAAAAGCTTTTGCTCTTTGACCTTGACTCAACTTGACCCCTCTTTTATAGAAAAGTTCTTGAAACGGGAGCTCACCTTAATTGGTTACTATTAGTTGTGAGAAAAATTTAAATATTTAATAATTTTAGACTTTTCCCTTTATTTGTACTGTGAGACCTAGCTTCTTGCCAAATTTCATAATTTCAGGTCAATGGGAAGTACCTTGTAGGTTTTGCTTTTTTGCATAAATGAATTGGGAATGAGGACATAAAAAGCCATATCTTTTGATTGCGTTGTTGTAAAAAATTGAAATTTTCAGATCTTGTGTGGTTTATGGACCTTAATATTCTTTATCAATTTCAACCTGATACCTCTTCTCGTTCGTGAGAAAAAGGGTCTTGACAGACAGACAGACAGACGGACAACAAAGTGATCCTATAAGGGTTCCGTTTTTTATTTTGAGGTACGGAACCCTAAAAAGGTTCTAAGTGAGTGGAAATAATTGGAAATAGTGGAAAAGCATTCGCTTCAAAATATCGAAAAACTAGCTAACTGGGTAAAACTAAATAATTTCAAAAATTAAAGGGCCGCGTCTTTCCATTCTGTACAAGGCCAGCGCAGCCATAGGAAACTGCTCGAGTATAGATCGGAAATAACTTTTTTACTAAATTCTTCCAATCCATACAAGAGCTGTAAGTACGCAAATACTCGCGTATTGCGTAATAACGTAGAAGTATATCTTAGCGCCAGTACGCATATGGACTATGTTGTTTCTTTTTTTCGTTTCTGACACTCGCCGGCCGCTGCCGCGGAGCGCTCACTCGGCTCTCGTGCGTTATGGTCGCGAGACCTAACCTAACCAATGGAAAAATCAGCATTTTAGGTTAGTTAAGGCAAACCCAACCTAACCGATCCCGAACCATTCGAGCTATCGAATTGTACTCTGAGGGATGTATAGTGCTTTACACACCTACGAGGAAAATAATAGATATAAATGCATAGAACTGAGTATATTTCCTTGAAAGTACAATATCCACCAGTGACAAATGATCGCTGTATTTTTGTTTAAGTGTCTGGCTGGTATCTTCTAATAGTAATAATCTTCTTTGGTATTTACGCATTACTCGTATATTTTCCCAATATTGATCATTTCTTGGCAACAAAAGACACCATCCACGCCTAAAATCAAGATGCAAAATCAAGCGTGTTGGCAATAGTAAATATACGTGTAGGCTAGGCTTGGAGGAGCTACGACGGTGTAGGTATTAGGTAGTAGGTATAAATGTCAGGTAGGTATGCAAAAGTTACCTTCAGTCTAAAACATATTTATTACCCGGGTAATTTCGTAAAAAATATCAATGTCTGTTATAGTCTGTTTTGACTTCTACTTGGAAATCATTTAGATTTTGTTGTAAGGAAAGCGGTAAATTTTGGATATTCCTCTTATTTCTTGATAGTATAGTGCTCCTCAACATAAAGTGCATAGCACATAGCTTGCTTGACTTAAATAGTTTAGTTTTGTCACTAAAACATTATATAAATAAA
The DNA here is from genome assembly GCA_947532105.1 of Athrips mouffetella. Taxonomy (NCBI): domain Eukaryota; kingdom Metazoa; phylum Arthropoda; class Insecta; order Lepidoptera; family Gelechiidae; genus Athrips; species Athrips mouffetella. The sequence goes on along the minus strand of OX383956.1, from coordinate 29,801,799 downwards.
TTGTTTTAAAGAAAAACACTAATTCAATCAAAATTTTTGGTAAATGCGAGGGTATTTTTCTTTTTTTTATTCGTCCCTTTCTGGAGTAGGCAAAGACCATAGCATTATGCTGCCAATTCTTCCGTGACAAGGCGCGCTCTATACAAAAACTTTGTTTATAATTTTCTGGGCGCAGTATGTGGCGCAGTACGACCTTTATTTGAAATTTTATTGGACACAGTTGAAACCTCGTTCAAGGGACTAATCAATTTGTTAGGTAATCGTTTTGATTTTAGTTGGTGATTCAATTTTAGTAGTTCATTAGGGTTAATTTTTAATTCGGAAATTATTGCTACAAAAGGTTTTATTGTTTTAATTGCTTCCATTGATACCCAATATTACCATCCTAGGTTTTCCTCCCCGGTGGAGTTGTGCATAAGTGGTGGGGGATAAAATGTACCCCCAAAAAGGGTTTTACTATTACATCTCGTAAAGGACTCACTATATCAAAAACTGATCTTTACAAAGGTTGTAGGGCTTTTAATTTTGCATTGAATGAGACTAATTGCATGTTTTTATTATAGGTTAAAAAGATTTTATAAAAAAAAAACGAAGAATTTCATACAAACTTTCATCCTTCATTTCATCCCCTTTGTGGATGAATATCTAAAAACGCGTAGACACATACTTTTTTATTGTTTACTGAGAACTCAACCTTAAATTTGTGTACCTCTAACTTTTAAAAAAAACCGGCCAATTGCGTGTCAGGCCACGCGCAGTATAGGGTTCCGCAGTATTTTTACGATTTTTTTTTATCGCAAAGCGGGTTTTGAGTAAATATTTCATAACATTAATAACATGAACTATTTACCTCCTAATGCTCAGCGAGGTCCTGCGTTGATTGCTATTTTATTATTTTGAGTTTTTCGGCTATAGCTAGCGACTCTGGTATCTAGTTACGGACACCAGTAGCGCAACCAGTCGCGCAACCAGTCGCGCCACCAGTCTCGCCACCATGGTGGACACTGGTAGCGCGACTGGTTGCGCCACTGGTGTCCGTAACAAGACACCAGTAAAGACACCAGAATCGCTACACCCTGCGGCCGCAGTATTGAGGGCTATATTTCACTAGGAGTGGTAGTGCGACTGGTAGCGCGACTGGTTGCGCCACTGGTGTCCGTAACTAGACACCAGCTCGGCTGCTGGTCGCGCTACCAGTCCCAGTGAAATATAGCCCTTAATACTGTGGCCACAGGGTGTAGCGACTCTGGTGTCTAGTTACGGACACCACTAGCGCAACCAGTCGAGCCACCAGTCGCGCCACCATGGTGTCCCAGTGAAATACCGGCCTAAGGGTCTTTGAGCTAAGCCGCGGACAGACAGACAGACGAACATGACGAAACTATAAGGGTTTCTTTTTGACTAAGGAAAAGGATTCTAGACCAACTACTTTTTCTGATTTGTTATTTTATTAAGTTTTACACTAATAATGACCTATAGTGACAGATATCCTTTTTTAGGGACACTTCTATCTGTAATTCGTTGGATTACATCTGTTTATTAACTCATCGTTTTGATATCATTTGGTTGTTATTCCAAACCACCAAACTCATACCGTGCTTAAAATACTAGTAAATTTTGCCAAGTTACGCCATTAAGTGGCCCAGAACTCGTAACTGATTGATCGTTATATATTAAATTCAGGATTTTACAATTAGTATATCCATCTCCGTACACACGGGCGAGCGAAGTGCTAGGGCTTGACCATTTTGTGACAGAAGAGACACGTTGTTAGTACACTTTTTACATGCGAAATTGACGCTACAATCGATTTTTAAAATCCAGACAAAGCGAATAAAGGTACAATAAATTCCATCAATTTGATGTGAATGATTGAAAATATCGACTAAGTTTTGATAAAAAATATTAAAACATAAAATCCGACTGCGTAGCTGAAAGAAAAAAAAAATAGAATCCTACGATCTTTTGGTTAACATATATTTCGTAATCCGTTTTTTTTATTGCTATTGGGCTTACTCACAGAATAGGTAATAACTCGATCTAGTCTTGAGGCCTGAGATGAGGTCGACGTTGGAACTAGCTTGCCCAGAAGTGACTTGAATAGATTCGGGTTATATGAACTCGGGAACACAGATGCAAGCAAAGAATTCCACTCTACTCCGTTTCGTAATCGAAATTCGTTTTATGGTGGTCCACATAATTCTATTTGTCCCCACTTGCAATATTTTATTAAATTAAATTTACGTAATCAAATCCTATAGATTTTAATATGTTTTTATTTCATACTTTTTAGTTTTCAGATTTGCAAATTATTCTTAAACATTTGCTTACACATATGTTGTATAGATATATATTTTTGTGATCGCCTGTTAACCCTTCATTTCATGATCCTTCATTTTGATGTTCCACTTTATAGGATACGAAAAAAAAAATCATGATAAAGAATTTGAGCCTGAAAATCCGCCATTTTGATTTCTCATAATTTTAAGATACACAGTGACACTCGCTACATGAAGGCAAATCTAATAACGTATCATTTATCAAAATCAGTTAAGCCGTTGCCATGCGTACCTACAGGTCCCACATAACTCTACATTTGGGCTTCGCTGCAGAAGGTAAAAATACGCTATGTCATCGATTCTTGTAATTTGCTTGTCCCAATTAGGCGCCCATACTAGACCATTAATATTGTAGCCGACCACGGCCGAGTGGAGGTACAGAATATATAATAGGTGGAGGTGCTTTGGTTGTGGTTAGAACTTGGGTAGGTAAAATATTTTGGTTATAGTAATATTATAGTTTAGGCTAGCACTGGCCTTACGATACCCACACTAATTAATGGGGCCTGGCCACGAATTAATGTATGGGGTGATATTTATTTTTCAATACATTGCTTGCTTACACACCGCTGCGTGCGGGCTTAGGACTCAATGACACTACATTAACAAACGCTCGCTGCTCCGCATATCGTGTGTTGTCAATGTTGTCATAGCCAGGCACTTCACTATAGTTATGTGACTTGATATGCAGTTGAGGCGAATAGCTCTTGGTCTCTGAAGTTGCTGGAGGAGGGAGGCCGGCGCGCCGTGTGGAACATGTGCAGCGTTCTCGGCGTGGACGCAGACGGTGTGCCCGCGCAGGCATGTCGGTTGTTCGAGCGGTTCCTGTACAACCACATGCGCGAGTTCTCGCGACCCGCCTTACTCGGTCAGTTCCGTCCGTAAAGTTATCATTACAATTAAATCCGACAAAACGACCACAGCTGGACAGGGAGCTCCTCCCAGAATCTGACAGCATAAACTTACATTATAATCACCACGCTTGTTAGTGTTGCGGCAGGCAAAAAGCCAAAAATGGCCCCGGTGACTGTTGCGGCAGTATCGTAGCATACCCTGGTCACTATTCCAGAGGTTCTGGATTCGATTCCCGGTGGGGACACTGTCAAACAAAAATCCATTTGTGCGACCTCCCCAGTTTGGTTAGGACATTGCAGGATAAATCACCTGATTGTCCGAAAAGTTAGATGATTCTGTGCTTCGGCAGGCTCAATAAGACGTTGGTTCCGACTACTACGGATGTAGTCGTCAATTAGCCATGTCAGAGGCCTTTGGCGGCTCAACAACTGTAACACTAGCGTTGTCGGTTATCGACTTTGCAACCCACACAGTATAACATAACAGTAATATTCCTGTTTTGTTATACTGTGATGGTATTATTTTATTAGTAGGTACTATTTAAAATCTTGTTGTGGGGCTATCTCACCTTGATACACAAGTGGCTTTCTATAATCGGAAACGCTTGTATAATAGAATGAAAATGTATGGGATAGACAGAGCAAAATTTTGTATATGTCAATCTCATAAGTTTTTATTCTTTTCTACTGGCGTATACGATTATAGAAAGCCACTAGTCTATGGCTCCTAATAATAATCTTTAGCAATTACGTGTTTTAAAGGTATCACGGATGTTGAGCAGTGGGAAAGCTTCAAGCGGTCGTTGGCGTCCCGTATTCCACTGCTGATGGCATCATGCGTGCAGCTAGCTGCAAAAATGAGCAGTTTGGGAATGCACGTCAATGCCACGCTGGTTCGGACTTGCTTGCTCTGCAAAGGAGTCGTCTTCTCCGTCGAAGATATCATCCGTTCAGAGTTCCAAGTCTTCAGTACTCTTAGTGAGCAAATAAGATAGATTTACTTGGTGTCTACCAAATTTCCAAATATTTCAGTCAGGAGCTTCATAAAAATTCATTGCTCGTAACATCTAGTCATACCCATTTTCTGATTGAAGAATATGTTGCAGGGTTTCGTGTACCGCTGTGGACGAGTTTAGAGGCAGCGCAGATGCTGGCTGTGGAAGTAGGTCTGCCTGCGTCTGCGCTGGAAGGTGTGGCGTTGGTGGTGAACATTGCCGAATACCGGCGCGATCGCCTCACGGCCAGCGTGCGGGACGTCTGCGGTGCCTCCGCCTACACAACATTTAGTGAGCACTTACTTAAACCCATACACTAGTCACTTATGCTACGGCATTGCACTATTCTCAAATTTTCCAAGTTTTGAACTGTGTGGACACTCGAATAATTTATTTGTCGATCGGAGTGCTGTTCGGCCACTGAGCCCTAGCCCCGAGACGGCCAGATGACACTGAATCCTGTTCTGTAGTTATCTAATTTAGTAGCCGGCTCCCACGGCTTTACGTGCCTTCCGAAACACGGTACCCTCACCCATCCAGATTCTGACCACGGCGAAACCAAGGTTATTGTAAGAGCAATCACCGCTTGGACACAAGCACTGTTTTATTAATTTGTTACCTTACCACTCATATACGGCCGACTGTACGAAGGTCGCATGTAATCTGATCGCATACTAGATTGTATCGGTTGATAGGATTGTACGCTGTGCTAGTAAGATGAGATGAGGGTATGAGTGGTTTTGCAGACGTGGGCTCGCTGGGCACGCCGCACCTGGCCGCGGGCGCAGTAGCGGCAAGCGCGCGGTACCTGGCGTGCGACACTCCCGATCCCGTGCCGAGGCTGGCGGAGCTCACCCGCGCCCCCACTACCTACATCCGCTGCGTTTGTGACGTCATTCTCGCCGATGTCCTCGTCGACGACACCGCCGTCTCACAACGAGACACCCACACCAGGAAAAGGAAGAGAAGCCAATAGTAGATTCAGAACTTTCTCTTCTCCGTGTCGTTAACGTTCGTATAAAGTATAGGGTGACTTTCAATTAGTTCTTGATAGCAAAAGCCATGCATGTACTCATGATACTGAACAACTTTTCCCAAGGAACATAGGTCGAAATACGAAAAATCTAATTTGACCTCCCATACAAAATGCGTTATCAGCTGATTCAGTTTCTATGGGAGGTCAAAACTTGATTTTCGTATTTCGACCTATGTTCCTTGGGGATAGTTGTTCAGTATCATGAGTACAATCATACCTTTTTCTATCAAGAACTAATTAAAAGTCACCCTATATATAATATAAGATAATAGGTACTGCTAGTTGTACAAATGTGCAGTTGATCGAAGCTCCTATAAAGTTAAAGCTCTGTGGTATCTATTTCTGTCACTTTCTGTTTCTATGACGAAGATAGAGCTAGCAATAGATTTCTTAGACTTCAACTTTAAAGAAGCTTTGTGTAACTGATCAAAAGCGTATTTATGATAAAGCTTCATTAAATCTGTTACAGGCACTTTCAGTTATATTCACATAAAATTAACAGCAATAGATTGAAAGGAGCTTTAACATTAATCAAGCTTTCTACGACTAGCTGTTAGTGATTTGCAAAATGGTACTTACATGTACATAATTATTTAGTTAAGATTTTGCGTATAAGTAGGTAACCAAATAAATTAATGATTTCGGCTACTTTAACTTTTATTCTGTAGTTTTTTATTTGATCCTTCAATAACATCGACATAGAGGGTGTTCCTTTGGGGTGTTCCAATAAGGATGGGTCAATATTGAAAAAGAATAAAACAAGAAGTGTGGAGTATTAACAAAATTATTTTTATTTGAGGTCATATTCCACACAACATAGCATACATACATAATGTAATTTAGTTAATACCTCACACACCTTGTTTTATTCCATTTCAACATCGACTTTCCTTAATAGGAAACCCTTAACAGACCCTTTAAACCCCCTACGGAAAAAAAGAACAAATCAATGAAACTTCTTCTACAGGAAGTAGTAGATTTATTACAAAGCGAATTTTCATTGGTTCTTTTGGATTAATTCTAAGCTCCTAAAGCTCAGTTATTCTACTACCTACTTAATCAAAATTATGCAACTATCCTTAATAATTTTTTTTTACTCGAAAGTCCCAAAACACAGTCACTTTCTTTCCCTTAGATTATGAATAACTAAATCGACCACGTGACCAATTCAATCAATCAATCAATCTTTATTTCTAAAAAACAGTACAATTCTGTGTGTGAAATAAGAAGTATCAAAAGTAAAAAACATGTCTTAAAATAGTAGCAAATTAATAAAAATACAGTCAAAAAATCATTACCAAAATGCATTCATGTCGTAAATCAAAACACAAATAATCATTATAAAATTAATATCATACGAAATAAATTATTGCGAACAAAATCTAAAACATTATAAAAATTTAAATTAAGCAATAAAGTCATCGACTGAGTAACAGTTTTTTCCAATAATAAATGTTTTATTTTGGCCTTAAATATATTAACGTTACTAATGGATTTTAGTTCAATTGGCAATTTGTTAAACAATACGAGTACCACAGCTTGATACATTGAGCAGTGCTTGGCTATATTGAGATGTGGTTTGATTTTTCCTCCCGGTATTTAAGGGTGTGGTCACCTCATCTACTGATTCCCATAAGTGCATGTGCTTAATCAAGTCCACTAAGACAACCAAAATATAAAGAGATGGAAGAGATGGGATGTTATACAAGGTGTAACATAAAGGGTATACCAACCCAAAGTTTACTTCCTGTTAAGACATAGAGCATGGGCCACGGAGCCAGAAATGAGTAAACGGTGGCGGATCCCTTTTTCCATTTTACCACGGTTAGTTGGGTTATTAGGATAAAAATGATTGCTGTCTCAAAGTGGTAGCTGTCCAAAACAGCAGCCAATCCAAGAGTTTAAATGTTACCCAATATTGGTTTATTTTAAGATTTCAAATTTTTCTTTTCACTAAAGTTAGATAGGATTATAAGGATGTTGAAAAACTTATATCGTCATATGACATGCTTGAGTCTTATGGCTGAAAGCACATGGAAAGATAAGTTCGAGTCAATTTCAATTGAAATTTACTGAAGAGTGCCAACAAAAAAAACAAGCTATGACACAATTTTTCAATAAAATCATGTGTTCTCAGCCATAGGATAGGACCCATCTGTATCTCACGTCAAATTAAAGACAATTTAATGAACTACATCCTTAATATGGAGACCTTCTATTATGAATAAAACATTCCTCCCGGCGCATAATGTCACGTTCGTAAAATGTCACACTAGGGTTTACAATAGCAAAATGTCACGTTCGCAGAATGTCACTTTCGCAAAATGACACTTTCGCAAAATATCACGTTCGCATAATGTCACACTTAATCGTGACATTGTGCGAACGTGACATTCTGCGAAAAAATTACGAAAAATATTCTAAGTCTACAAAGAATTAAAATATTTTTAAGTCCCAAATCGATATAAAAAAAAAAATTCAGTCCCAGTAAAGTTTGACTGATTGGGGAAGGGAAATGACTTAATTTTTTTTTATAATAGGGGGCTATCAGCTCATGTGCGATAAAAGGCGGATATCAGCCCATGTGCGATAAAAGACGGCCAAGTAAACTTAACCTAACCTTATATGATTTTAGCCAAAGACAGTTATCCCCAGAGTTTTTACAAATGGATAACTCTGTCGGGAGACAGTGTCATCTGCTGGCCAACTACGCGTTGTTAGCTCCGGTGCAATCGCTCCACTTTCCCGTTCGGTCCACTTTCCCAAAATGGTCAACTTGTTTTTCCTTATTCGTCCATTTCCCAATGCGTGCATTTTCCCAATCGGCCCGATTTCCCAATCGGTCCAATTTTCGAGCACATAGGAACTAGTAGTAGTACCTACATAGTAAGTTAGTAACTTGCACTGATTTGCGCTTATCTTTATCTTCATCCTCATCATCACCTCATCCACATCCACATCTTTATCCTTATCTTTATCCGAAGAGAAAAATTGATAAGAATAAAATATGTTTATTTTTATTCAATATATCCAAAACAAAAAAAGCACAAAATATAACGAAAATTTTTCTAAGTCCCAAATCTATAGAAAATAATTCAAAAAATTTGTCAGTCCCAAATCTATTGTAAAATAATTCAAAAAATTCTAAGTCCCAAAAAACGTGACATTTTGCGAACGTGACATTTTGCGATCGTGACAATCTGCGAACGTGACATTTTGCGAACTTGACATTAGGCGAACGTGACATTTCGAGAAAGTGACATTTTGCGAACGTGACGTTATGCGTCGGGAGGAAAACATATTGTGTAAACTTGATTTAAAAAAAAAGGATATCAGAAATTTTTACATAATTTTTTTTATTACTTAATAACGGTTGACTTTACTGAAACATGCAAATGACAAAAAAGCACACATATACAGACATTTAGTTTAAAAGAGAAATTCATTAAATCGGACTAAACAGTTTTGAGATACAGTTGCCTTTATAAAATTCACCATTTTCCATCTTGGATTGGCTGTCATTTCCTCAAGCTACCAGTTTTGATTGACAATGTTGATATTTTTAACATCCATCCTATCTAACGACTGAGAAAAGAAAAGTACTCGTATGAAATCTTAAATTATACCAATATTGGGGTTACATTTAAACTCTTGGATTGGCTGCTGTTTTGATCAGCTATCATTTTGAATAAGCAATCATGGTTTATTGCCATCCTTTTAACCCTATCTAAAACTGTGTTAAAAAGGAAAATGGGTACTACTTAATTATACCGATATCTTATTTGTCCTATGGACTATCACGACGTGTCTCATTTCCTCTACTTAGTCAAAACATCTGCATTAATATGTGAAAAATTTACCTACTCAAAATATCAATAACGGCTCACACGGGTCTCAGCGGGTTCCCGGAGCTTTGATCAGTGAAGCGCGAAATATGGCTGCACCGCCGGAACTTGAACCCGTGCTCCACGATTTAATATCGACAGAAATTAACCTCACATTATCTACAATCTACAAGATAGATGCCTACTATTGTTTAAATTCAGCACCGTTCAAATTGTAAACGATGATTGTCGATTATTTATTAAACGATCTAATAACAAGTCCGTTAACAGTAGCATGATGGATAAAATTTAATTAAACGGCAATCTGAGGTTTTTGGGGAGCGAGCCACCCGCAGCCGCCCCGCGCCACTAATCCGCGAAATGTTAACAAGTTATAAAAATTATGGATTACGTCAGCGAGACGAGGGTCGAGCGGGGTGCGCGGTCGCGCGGGGCGGCAACAATAGCTGCTACTTTAGGGGGCCCAATAAAAACTTGACAAATGGCGTTTCATAATCGCATCGCATTCCGAGCCTCGTCACTGGTACTCGGGTTTTGTCCTCCCTGCGGAAAATATATCTCTCCTGTCCTAAAATTACCCCGTGTGATGATGCTGGCGGGAGGTGGAACAAGCCCGACCCATGTCAGCCTCTCACTCACCGAAAAAGTAGGTACACATATTTTGTGCATGGTACAATTTGGTTATTCTCAATTTAGACGATTTCGGAATGTCCAGTCAAATATTTTCAAAACGGTTAAAGTTATGGGTTTCAAACTTTTACGGGACTAGTTCTCGCTGAAATCATAAGTGAAAATATTTGTAAACCTTTACGTTAGACTGATATATGTAAATAATTTTTTTCCCAAGCTCCGTACCGCGTCCTTGTCCCAGAATTTGTCACAAAAACTAATAATGCCAGTAGACTAGGAACGATTTTAGATTCATAGTAATTTTTTTTAATAAAACTCATGTATGTTTTAATTTATGACATTTAAATATACTTAATTGAGTTAATATTTTATTTATGTCTGTCCTACTTAGTTACCTAATTTCCGTACGCCGCTACAAAGCATTTCGTCACACCTCGGAAGCTCCATACAATCGGGCTCAAAAGTGACAGCTGTCATTTTTACACGCGCAAATGTGTGGGTGGGTTAAAGACGTGTGAGTGTAGGGTTGATGGTATCTAAAAAACACTTACCTACCCTAGAAAACGTAGATACTCGTAACAGAACATTAGCATTATACCCCAGATTAGTAAGTTAATGTACAGAGTTCATTATACTTTTATTACAGTTTCGAGTTGCACATTTTTCGTTCGACTATAAAGCGACTTACACAATTCACAAACGAATTATAACTTTACTATCACTCGTCACCTCACTTTGTTGTATTTAGTAATCGAATTTCAATTAAAACAAACAAACACACGTTGAAATAATCTCACAAACTCTAAAAACAATCATTCTTTTCACTAAACTTCATCTTTGACGGCTGGCTGGCCGCCGCGCCGCCCCGCCGGTGCACCAGGGTGACTATCGCGAAAATGGCAAATCTGCTCATATCATCACTGCAAAAAAATCTGCCAAACTTTATTCCAGAAAATGAAAAAAAAAATGCTGTTATATTATTGCTTTAATGTGGAAAGGAATAAATAAATACATACTATTCAAAGCTTTATTTTTTTCATTTAACCCAAAAAATGCTCTATTAAATGTATCAATGAAAGAAATGTTTAAAGGAAAGAAAACATCTGTGTCTACTTTATGGTGTTTATTCCATAATAATTGCTTCTTATTATTGTTTAACTTTATTCCAAATTTTACTTTGTCTTGGAGAGTCGAAAGACAACCGTAAACTGCACAACCACGCACCATTTTTTCAACTTTTGCAAGCGTTGCATATCGCGTGGCAACAGGACGAGAAATGGGACGAGATATCGCGCAGGGCCCCGCGGGGTGATGCGCGCGCACTTGAGGTACTCCGATTGGTGGGAGGCGGAGAGCTTCCGTTCTGTATGTAGTACTATTATTAATTCTGTGATTTCGTACATCACTAACACATCCCGATTGCGTTGATCGTTAGCTGTCCATTGTGCCGCCGCTCTCATGGTGAGTGCAACTTTGTCGTGCATTTCATTTTTATTTTCGAGTGGAGCGAGAAAGGTAAGTATTATATTCGTGAAACAAAAAGTATTTCTAATTCTCTCTAAAATGTGTTCCATATCATTTATACATCATAAAAAGCAAGTCCCCTAAAAATTTCCATCCGTCGTCGGTCGGTCAATCGGGCGGTCTGTCCGTCACGCTTTGGCTTAGCGGCTAAACAAATGGTCCGATAAACATCATATTTAAAATTTAAGAGTTGTAGACAAATTCACGATTATTTTTTCTGCGGAACTTCATATAAGGGATGTGCCATTGCTACCAAAATGTAAACACCTGATTCACTTGAAATCGGTTTCATTGAGCTTATTCTGATGCTCTATAATTTGGTATTATCTGCAAGACTGTTTTTTTTTATAAAATTTTGTATAGGTAAGTTTGTATTTCCATATTATTCGTTGGAATTACAAACTTAAGTTTGCAGTTCATACTCATTTACTCTCTGCAGTCTCCGTGGTCTAGTGTTTAAAGCATTTAGCTTTCAATCCAAAGGTTCTGGGTTCGATTCCCGTTGGGGACACTGGCAAACAAATATCTCTGTATGTGAAGTCACCAGCCTAGGAAGGACATTGCAGAATGAAAATCAGATTTTCGAAAAGTAAAATGATTCCGTTAAGCCGTTGGTTGCGGCTAGTCCTAAGGTGAGCCATGTCGAAGGGCTTGGGTGGCTCAACAACTCTGACACCAGGGTTTGTGAGATCGGTCATCGGTCTTACAACCTACGATATGATGATAATGACTCTCGCATGTCGCGAGAAAGTAAGTGCAGTGCTATTGTACCATTTATTGAGTTACGAGCGTAAGTATCTAATTTCCATTTTTTGTCTCACTGGCTTCCTAATTTCTGTCCATTGCTATAAATGTTATTATAAATGATGAACGAAAAATCCAAGTTCATAAAGAAGAGAATTATATTCCCTTAATGCTACTATAAGTCAATATTTACTACCACTATCTAATTTTAATTATTAAAAAACGCTTTAACCCTAATTTCCTTCGCACTATTAGTCCCTAATTTCTGTCAATTTTCGTGACAGAAATTATAACTGTGATTATGTTTTTGAGTTTATTATTAATAAGTCATCAATACAGCTCACAAAATGACCACTACCTGGATGAGAGCCCATCCCTCTCGAAATTTTACAAAAATGTGTAGTATAGACATCTCTGTTAGCGTTACCGCTAGACCGCGATATTTGCTGACTACAGTGGAGGTATATTACGCTGGAGGATCCTGCTGCGAATCCTCCGGTTCAAGATCCCTTACAAATTATACTCACAGGAAATGTCATTTTGACAGCTGTCATCTGAAAATAAGAACTTGTTAAAATTATCGGTTTTGCCTAGGTCTTGGATTGCGTGTTTTGAAGATATACTATTTTTAATTTTCACAGCGTTCACTTGATGATTTCGTTCAATCCTAACCACACCACTACCTTAACAACTACTAGTATTCTAGGATCGCAAGATTCTGAAAATTAGCTGTAGCCTGAAAATTAGCGGCAGCTGCCTGGCTGTCTGTCACCAGCCATATTGGACCAGTCCCCCAGCCATCTATCAACATTATAACTTTCTATGTTTATGTCTTGTCACCAGCCGTCATTCACCTATCGCATGATCATAAATTAAATAAATGTCACTATAATTCAAGACTGAATATTTTAAAATATCAGTTAGTGTTTTATTAGAATTAATTTTAAGTTGTTGTGAGTCAATCAAGGAATTAAAATGTTTAGAACCAGAGTTCTGAGTAGTGACGGAAATAAAAAAACATATCAGAATATGTTTTCTTATTTCCGTCACTACTATCTAATTTCCGTACCGATAAAATTTTGCCATCAAATAGACTCCAAATTACTCGTTAAATTTTAATGACAAAAGTATTTTTGAAATCACATAAAATCGTGACGGAAATAAGGCTGAGAACAATGCTGTGAGAATGACCGAACTAATGATTATGCAAGTTAATTATGTAAATTTCAGTTTACCTTTAATGCCATGCATTTGTGGGTATTCTCTAAGTATTTCATTGAAATTGAAGTCGAAAAATCGCATTTAAGCGAATTTGGCATGTATTATCCTAAAAAAAAGCCGCCACACGGGAAGGCCATCAATCTATAAATTGCAAAAGTATCCCTTGTAATATGCTTTTTGTGTTTCCTCACTAAAAGTTTGCACACTACAAGTTTATTCTCACATAAACCTCTTGATCTGAGGTCATAAAGTTCCCGCGGGGTTACTGTTATTACCGCCACTAGGCCCGGGTAAAGAATGCCCGCCAATAAAGGTTGCAGTCGCCAAATATTGTGGTGTCACCCTTGCAATGTTATTAAATAATTTCTCATTTTTATTGCGTCCTCTTACGTATAGTCGTGGCGTAATTAATGAGCTGAGCAGGCGATGTTAGGTATGTTACCCGAACCACTACCGAACAGATAAAAACATCCGTGCATGGGGGCTATTGTCAGTTTTAAAGCTGTGTTTTCTGGGCAGAGTAAGCACACAGACATACTAGATCCTGAACACAGTGGATACCGTAGGCATTTGTGGTTTGCGAGAAAATTGCTCTCAGGCAGGAACCTCTACGTATAATATTTAGTTTGAACTACCTGTTGCCCGCGACTCCGTCCGCGTGGGGTTCAGAAAAAATAGCTAATGACTTTTCCCATGGTTCAAACTATCTTCGTACCAAGTTTTTATCACAATCAGTTTATCGGATTAGTCATAAAACCGTAACACACAGACAGTGCAGTTCTCGCCTTTATATTATTTTAGGTATACAGAGTACAGATAGTACGGATTTTTTGTAAATTAAACACCTCTTGTTTACGTGTGGACTGTTAGGCCGCACACTATCCTCGTAAGTGTAAAATTATAGTCGAATTCCACGCGGACGAACTGTGATACGGGTTTCGTTATTTCTTATACAAAACAAAGCCCTCAGCATAAAGACCTTGCTTCTCTCTGACAAAGCCTAACTAAATCTGAGGCGCGCAGTCACTTTAGCTTCTGTGGCTACTGAAAAAAGAGCGGTACAAAGTCCAACGTGTCTAGCTTCACATGCTTTTAATTGTACATTTGTATACATGTAGGTACCTACATACAAAACTGTTGGACTTTACTTCTGTACAATCTTTGTATCTTATTTCTACAATTAAAAGACAATTTCTAAAAAACAGTGATTTACATCTCTTTTTATTTTTGAAATATTTTGATTATCTAAGTTACCCTACCTACTTATCTAAGTTTTAAAAACTCTAGAACTTTCATACATTTTTTTACATTTGTTGCACCGCCATGCCGAAACAGATAGGATTTTTTTATAATTATATTTATCGTAAAAATAAATCTAGATTTTACCAATCTTTATCTGTAGCCACGATTTTTACACAAACAACTGGACCGGATCAAACGGAATTTTCAACAACATATTTGGCTTTCTTCCGTTCAAATTCATAAGCTTTGTTTGATTTCAGCTCGACTTCACCGCTTGAAACATTGAACTCGTCTATTTTCTGTTTTAGTGAACCGATTGCAATAAATAAACGTTCAAATATTGCACGAAAGCAAGTAGCAACTCAAATACGTTATTGAAAACCCCGTTTGAGTCGTTCAAGTAATTTGTGAGGTATTGGTGCGGCCGCTTTAAATTTCGCCAACCTTCTGTCTGAGTGAACCATTTGCAATGAAATAAAGCTTATATGTTGCGCAGAAAGAAGCCCGACGCGTCATTGAAAACCTCGTTTAAATCAGTTCAGTAGGTGAGTTCTTGGTTCTGCAGCTTGAAACTTTGCGTATCTTCTATCAGAGTGAAACTAAGCTTAGGTACATATATTGCACAGGAGTTAGCCAAACGCGTTGTTGAAAGCCACGTTTGAATCGGCTCAAAAGTTTGTGAGTTATTCGCGCCTTCGCTTGAAACTTTGCGTAACTTCTATTTGAGTGAACCGTTTTCAACTATCGTAAGCTTATATGTTGCACGGAAGTACCTAATCCAAGCACGTCATGGAAATGCCAGTTGGAATAGGTACAGTAGTTTGTGAGCTATTGGCGTCGCCGGTTAAAACTTCACGCACCTTCTGTCCGAGTGAACCGTTTTCAATGAAAGTAGGCTAATTCATTTGAAATAATTAAGCTAAACACGTTATTGAAAACTCCGTTTAAATCCGTTTGGTAGTTTATGAGTTATTGGGGCCGCCGCTTGAAACTTAGTGAACCTTCTGTCTGAGTGAACCGTTTTCAATGAAAGTAGGCTAATTCATTTGAAAGAATTAAGCTAAACACGTTATTGAAAAATTCCGTTTAAATCCGTTTAGTAGTTTATGAGTTATTGGGGCCGCCGCTTGAAACTTAGTGAACCTTCTGTCTGAGTGAACCGTTTGCAATGAAACTAAGCATAGATGTTGCACGGAGTAAGCCAAATACGTTACTGAAAACCTCGTTTTAATCGGTTGTTTGTGAGTTATTGGCGCCGCCGCTGGAAATGTCGCGCACCTTCTGTCTGAGTGAGCCGTTTTCAATAAAAGTAAGCCAGTATGTTGCAAAGAAGTAAGCTTGACAGGTTATTGAAAACCTCGTTTGAATCCGTTCAATAGTTTGTGAGTTATTTGCGCCGCCGCATGAAACTTTGCGTACCTTCTGCCTGAGTGAACCGTTTGCAATGAAACTAATGTTTTATGTTGCACAAAAGAAAGCCAAACACGTGATTGAAAACCCAGTTTGAATCGGTTTAGTAGTTTGTGAGTTATTGTCGTTAAGGTAGTTTGATACTTTACATTAGTATAGATTCTCATTGAGTGAACCGATTTAAATGAAACATAGCCTATATGTTGCTCAGGGCTAAGCTTGACCTAGCTTTGAAAACCGCGAGAAAATCCGTTCAGTAGTTTCGGAGTTTATCGAATACATACAGACAGACAGATAGACAAAAGTTTCAAAAACAATTTTTTTGTGTTTTGCTAGTCTTTTCTTATCGCCTACACTCGTTTTTAAGGTTCCGATACCAAAATGGTAAAAAAAAGGAACCCTTATGGTGCCGGTCTGTTTGTCTGTCCGTCTGTCTGTCACACCTCTATATCTCAGCAACCACTTACGCTATCGAGCTGAAATTTGGAATAGTTTTAGAATATAGTTGCCCAACTTAATTGCACATGAATTTTTTTTGAAAAAAGTATGATTATTAATGTAAAGGGGGCCAAAATAGGGGGGGCCAAATTTCAAATTGTCGCTACTAGGTCGAGTGGGGTATCATATGAAAGGGCTTTACTTGTACATTTTAAAATATATTTTTGTATTTTTTTTAAGTTTCTTAGTTTTCAAGTTATGATGAAAAATGTCAAAAAAAATACCATTCCCCCCCCCCTTATCTCCGAAGTTTGAGTAAGGGAAAATCTGAATTAATTACAGTTGACAGAGGTTTATGTAAACTTTACAGCAAAAATAAAACGATCTTTCTAAGTTGCACAGTTTTTCAGAAATCTGCAAAAAACCTTTACAAACAAATTTAGTTTTGCGGTCCTGAAAATGGACTTTATTGCTTCCAAAAATACTATAGGTATATCGGAACCCTCGGCGCGCGAGTCCGACTCGCACTTGACCAGTTTTTTGATAAATTAATCAAAAGTATAGACACATCGTTTTTACTGTTTTATTATATGTATTTGAATATTTGAATAAGTACTTATATTGACTTTGACACCATCGTAAGTTGTATTGAAGATGTCTGGTAGAAAACCGACCCCTTTTCTCTGGATTTGATTTTTTTTGGGTATTCATTTCACCTTAGGGCCTGTAGGGATAAGGTTGATATTCGTGAAATTTATAGCAGTGTATAATTAATTAAGTATTGTTAATTTTCACATTTTTATTTACTTTTTAACAGTTTGTCAGGGTGAATTTGAATTTGTAAAGTCTCAAAAATGATATTTTATCACGGCGGGTGATTTTCAAGAACCGAGTCCCAGAGCTCTCCAGGCCGCTCGGTTCTGGGAGCCAATTCTTGAATATCACCGGGTGATAAAATATCATATCATTCAAAAAATTCAAAATCACAGATTTTTCTTTTCAAAAGTGAAGATTGATATTCGTTTTTAAACAGTTTATCAGGGTGAATTTGAATTTTTAAAGTATCAAAAGTGCTATTTTATCACCCGGTGATATTCAAGTATTGGCTCCCTGTACGTGTAAAAACAGATTAAAATAGATAGATCACTTTTGTCGGTGTAGGCAGTACGGACAATATCTACTTTCATTTTTGAGTTGGAAAACATAATTATCCCGAGCAAATCAGTTTTGTTATCTAACTCAGAACAAAAAAGAAAACTTCTATACTATTCGCTAATTGCAGAAAGCGTCTTAAAAGTTAAATCTCCTTTAAATCTATCGCTGTTACTTTGTGCTTAGTTGGCAAAGTGACAACAATAAATTTAAAGGAGCTTAACTTCATAGTAGCTTTTATGCAACTGGATGTCTGTCCTGCGGCATTAATTGTGGTAGAGTCGCTCTGTTTGAATCCTATGATATGATAGGTAAACCATCATAAATTCAATTCGCGACGCCACTGCAATTTGATTTTCTAATCTAAACTATTTTAGGATTCGTCGACCATAACAACCTTTATTAAAAACCGCTGGATACCTCGATGGCAACATACCAAGAGACATGCAAAAAAGATCGAGAGTGGTATAATAAGCCAGAACATTACAGGCAGATATTTTTCACGTCAGGTGGGCTAAGCCCTAGGAATTTGGGAATGCTCTAGAAGGTAATTTTTATTCTGGCAAGTAGGCGGGCAGGGCGCCGGGGCGTGTCCAACTCCGCCCAGCGCCGCGCGAGTTCTGCGCCAGTCACCAGTCTACTCCCGACCTCTGCGAACCAAACACGCAGTCACGCGCGTTCCGTGAAAACTCACTGCTGAAAATTCGCGGCCGATATATTTGGTAAGTACAATATTTTTCATTAGATTTAATAAAAAAGGGTGAATATTGTAATTGTAACAGGCCTTGCACTTGGGCAATATAAAAATTGGTGATTTTTCAAAGGAAAACCGTGTTGAAAAGTTTTCTGCAGTGCAAGGAAACTTTAGTTAAAATTTTTCATGTTTCAGGGTATTATAAAAAACTGAACGACGATATTTAATACTTTTTCCGAGTTAAAATATTCCCTCGCCTACATACGAGTACCTGACCAGTTTGTATGGATTTTTTATAATAATATGCTTTTTGGGAAAAGAAGTTAATTTTAATGGGCAGATCCACGGCCTACGAGCTTTATTTTTTGGTACTTTCTGTTACAGATGTAGATACTTTTTGTATCATTATTAAACTATTCAGGTTAAAAACTTTTATGGAAAATTTAGACTGTTGGTACTTACTTGCAATAAAGTAAACGCTGGTTTCACTTAACAGTAATATATCCTTTGAATTTATGAATTTTAAGAAAAATACATCAATATATAAATTTATTTAAATTTATTTTGTTTAATTTTCGGTAAACAGTCGTTATACATGCTGAGCGGAGGCGTGACCCTCTTGTAAAAGAAAAATGAGAAAGCTTTTTTGTCGTCCCACACAAAACTCCCTAGTGTGTTCATGAAAAAAAAAGGATACTTTTTGATCTTTATTTCTTTGATAAAATTGTTCAATTTTATGGTTGACCGTAAAAAAAAAATATGCGGTTTCACAGAACAAATTACTCTGAAAAAAAAAATTGCAGTGATAAAAGAGGAGAACAATTTATTTTCGAAAGGTGTGGATTTTCTCATTAATTTACTCAGCTTAGAATCTGCTGGTAGTGTTGTTAAACCACGTATGTTTCTTATCCTACGGACGCTGGTATGTTTTACTGAGGTTTTACTTCTGTTTTTGAAATGATGTGACCATATAAACTGTTTTTGTGTTTACCTTGATGTATTAAAAGATTAAATAAAAGAGGCACCGTGTGCCGCGCGGCATTATTTTCTCAGTCCTCCTCAAGGAGGTTTTACTACGCTTCTCCTAGAGCGTAGCGTGGGTTAAAACCTCTTTGGTCCTCCCCCTTTTATTTTCAAACTATTTCCTTTCGCTAGGCGCTAAACAAGTCGCAGTTTCGAATCTTGCCTGTTGTGGTTTCTAAAATCTTATGATTTCCTAATTGGTTTACAATATCTAAAAAAGGCTATTTAGCAAAATTCATACCTACCTGCGAAATAAAAATAGGTTACTCGTACCATCGTCCTTTGACGTATCGGACCACCATACATATTCTCTGTAATTGTAATAACAGTGATTTTTTTATTCCTGTACTTATATATACTATATATTAATTTGCATAACTATTGTAAATTGGTTGAAAATTGCAAATAAATGACTGAAACTGAAACCAATAAAAGCGGTCCATTATTTTGTGCTAGCCGCAATAGTAACAACCGTGGTGACCAAAATATAAATGCGAAGACTCTTTTCCCAGCAGTTGGCGTATTAAAAGGACGACCAGAATTAAATTTTACTCCTGTACAATCATCATCATCCGACCGTTTTCGGTCATGGCGACCGCTGTTAACTCCTACATAGATGTGTGGCGTTGATGTGACTTATATACATTATCATGACTTCAGAGGTGGTTATACTTGTTTTAAAGAGAAATGATGGATAAGTCTTCAGTAACCAGCTTTATAGATCTTCGACATATAGAATTCACACAAAAACAAATTAACCAATCCACATCATTGATTGGATTAATTAGTACGTAGCAGTAAAAAATAATCCACGAAATTTTTTAAATAAAAAAGGTCTTACATCATTCAAACATAACATGGTACTAAGACTTTATCTATCACTTCTTGGACATACGCATACATACGCTTAATATGATTTTAACAATAGTACATTCAAATGCAAGTGCGCTATTTTGGATATTACAGCCGAGGCTCAGAAATTGCAGCCCGAGCCGCAGGCGAGGGCGTAATGGAGCCGAGGGTGTAATTACCAACGCGCACGAGCTTTTTACGACGTTTTTCAACACATTTGCGAATAAAAACAAATCAAATTGGTTACCTTTAAAAATTCTAAACTTTGCTAACCTTACGTCCACCGCATTTTGTCGGCTGCATATGTTCATGTTGTCCTTTAATTTCACCAACTTTCAAAATTGTATTTAGTGTATGAGTATTTTAGACGGTTCAGGAACAGTTTTTTATTTGTAGAAGTCGACACTTTTAGAAATATTACAATAATAAACACTACAAATATTTGTAAAATGGCGCGCATTATTTCTTTTTCAGCGGGCACAGATTATAAGAGGAGACCCAAAACATTACCAACTGTGTTATCTTACACCATCAATCTTTTATCAATTATTAGTCAATCTAGTAACCAAGCTATAAAAAAAAGTAATTGTCACTCGGTACCCAAACATCCTATTCCATTAACCTTGAAATAAATGATCAAAAATTGAATATCTTGTTACGTAAATGACAAATGTATTGTTAATTAATTAATTACTATAAATAATTTCATAAATTCAACATTCATTTATATTTTCTCGAAGTCAACTTGAAAATTTTAGTAACATATAAAAACTCCTTGCTCCTGGCCGATTAAATAAAACACAAATAAAACACTAGTTAAGTAATATTAGGACAAAAACACGCGTGTTTAATAAGCTGGATTATGGACCTTAATACAGTGCAAATGGAGCTGTTTTATGAGCAAATGTGTTGAAAAAATATTTTCTCCTGTGACGAAGATTATCTTCTTAAACTAAGTAACTTATTTCTTATTGTTATCAATTTTTACAGACTTTCTTGGCCCATAATTGGATTTATAAAAATGGACTTAATCTCTAAGGACCTAACATCTGCAATTAAATGGTAATTTAATTCAAAACTCTTTTTGCTTAGCGAATTGTATCGTAAATTCCTAAATTGTTTTTCCCAACAGGCAAAAAGTACGTCGTGCTTGGGCAGACACGATGAGTTGTTGGTTGTGGCTATGCCACTGATATTAAGATTTAGGATTAGGTCTGGTTTGCCCTCTGGGCTACGGAGGTCAGAAGGCAGCCTCTCTTTGTAAAAAGCAGTACCCTCGCCGCGGGGCCATTAAACAAATTCAAAAATTGGATGAATAGGGAGTTGTTGCATCAACGAACAAAACTAACAATTTAAATCATGCTTTTTAGGGTTCCGATACCAAAATGGTAAAAAAAAGGAACCCTTATGGTGCGATTTTGTCTGTCTGTCTGTCCGTCTGTCTGTCCGACTGTCTGTCTGTCACACCTCTATGTCTCAGCAACCACTCATGCTATCGACCTGAAATCTGGAATAGTTTTAGAATATAGTCGCCCAACTTAATTGCACAAGAAAGAATTTTGAAAAAATGGTGATTATTAATGTAAAGGGGGCCAAAGTAGGGGGGGCCTTTCGAATTGTCGCTACTAGGTCGAGTGGGGGTATCATATGATAGGGCTTTACTTGTATCTTAGTTTTCTTATATCTTCGATGTCTCTTAGTTTTCAAGTTATGATGAAAAATGACAAAAAAATACCATTCCCCCCTTATCTCCGAAGTTTGCGAAAGGAAGAATCTGAATTAATTACAGTTGATAGAAGTTTATGTAAGCATTACAGCAAAAATAAAACGATCTTTCTAAGTAGCACAGTTTTTTAGAAATCTGCAATTAACCTTTACAAACAAATTTAGTTTTGCGGTCCTAAAAATGGACTTTATTGCGTCTAAAAATACAAAAGGTATATTGAACCTCGGCACGCGAGTCCGACTCGCACTAGACCAGTTTTTTTTAAAATGGCGTCAGAGGGATTCGAGTTTTTATCTTTTCAGTTCGGAACCCTGAGAAAAAATATTTAATTGCATACTTCGTTCATGCGGCTACAGGGCAATGATTCTTATCGCACTCTTATTGAAAAAGGGGGCAAGCAGCGAACGCGGGTGGCGAATTCCGACCACGAATAAATCACCCACCCGTACTTCTTGCCTTTTTATTGCCCACTTATTGGCCTAAATTACGATCTGTTATATTGATAGTAACCTATTGTATTTTTAGGATAAGAATAGGATTTCTCTAGGATTGTGGGTGTGCCTAAAACACCTGTTATGGTTGTTTTAAATATTTACATAACTTGTAACCATTAAGCTACGAGCCGTCAAATGGCTTGTACCAAAAGCCATGCCAGCCACTTGACTAGAACAAAAATGATTTTCTTTTTGAAGAATTCAAGAATTGTTTTTTTAGGTTAAAAGTTTTATTTGTGCATCTTTCTAATCTTTACACCAGTTTAGAAAGAACTCATAACTTTCAAACCGCTGAATAGATTTTAATCAAATATAGCTAATAACCATTGATATAATTTCAATAAAAACAAACTGATATGAAATCGGATTTTCCGTTTGAGAGCTACTGTGCTGCGATCACGATAGACACCCACAGGCATGGGCACTAAACTTAAAACACCCCTCGTTTTTCGAAGCCGGGGGGGAGATTTTAAACTTGGGTTTTAAAAGATCAATCACAACTACACCGCGAAAGATTTAGTAAACATATCTAAATATATACTAAGGAATATTATGATAAAAAGTTGCCTGTGGAAAATGCATGAACTACGAGTATTACGATTAGTTCATGCATTTTCCTACCTATACCTACTATAAACATAAAGATTCTCCGAAACCAGTTGTGCTTCGTTACTTCGCTCCCGTTCTATTGTTGCTTTGTATAAACAAACAACTCAAAAGAATAGTACTTCCCTAAGAGCCGTAACTAGTGCTAGTCATGTAAACATTATGAAATGATACAAACGGTGCGAGTTACCAATTTCAGTACTAAACGATGAAACACATGTTAATACATCTTAGTCCTAAGGAACAGGGTATCAATCATATCACAAAGTGATTTAGGAGATTAATTTTTTTACCATTCTGTGGATTAATTGTTGAATAAAATTGGGTGCTAAACTATCACACTAAGAGAATTTTAAATCACAGGTTATTCTTTTCAAAAGTAAATTATCGTTTAAGGCCTTTTCTAGGTTATTATTATTAATGTTTAATGTATGAATTGTATCTTTATAGAGCGATATTATCTACCTCAAGCTATATGCATTCGTTGCTGTCTTTATGAACCTGGAAGACGTAATATTAATCGTTTACTGGTACTACTTAAAGCCCGTTTAGACGTCGCTGAATCAGCTCGCTAATTAGCTTGGGGCTGCCTGGCCTGCCAGAAAACAGAACAATAGGGAGTTTAAGTGTTGGTGGATGGTGGTCTTGGTGATTACTGTTCGTAATTTCTTTTTTTAGACTAAGTAAAATATATGAACCTTTTTTAAAAGAAAAAAAATTACAGGCAATTGACAGCACCAATCAAACTGACTTAATAATTTTCCATCTGATTATAAACTGTAAATGTGTGTTATAAACTGGGATTGTGTATTATAAACCGGGATTGTTTTTTCATAGGAGTATAGGACTTTCAAAAGGTGGTTGAAAACACCCTATTGACTTGAAGTTAACGGTTTTTTGACGGAACTTACTTAGGTAACTGTCTCGTCAGTGCAATTCAAGATTTTGTGATCCAATTAATATGTTACAAAGGCTAATATGTTTTCTGTATGTTAATAATTCAGTTTCATAAAGCATTTTTATAAGAAAAATAAGTTCGAGCAGTCATACGTCACTTGCAACAAGAATCAGCGACGAATAATGAGGCTTTTACGTAGCATGCTAGATAAGATACGATATTGTTGTGCACTTGTGCTCTGTTCACATGCGCGAATCTCGACCGTGCGGTCTCTTGCCTTGTCAAAGGAACTCTGTTTGCCTATTCCTCTATTGATTACGACAACAATGCTATTTAGCCTCTTAGAGAGCGCACTACCTAATTGGAAACTCAGACAGATGTCCCTTCTAATCTATACGTGGTTCTATGTCTAAGCTGTGTAACCTGTTAATTACGCCCGCCGCGATTGGGATAATGGTCATTGATATGCCAAGGATAATTGCACAAGTGATCAGATGCTCTTCTCTTATTAAACTTAATCAATGTTACGCAACATATAAGATATAAGTAAGCTGTTTATGGATATTTTAGGCAACGTTTATTTGAACAAGTACGATGACCACCGGCAGCGGTGATCTGCCGAGCCAACGTTTATTGTTTCAACTGATGCCCACTCGTCCGCCGCTACCGTATGTTTTGTAACATCGTTACAATACTCGTACTCTGTTTCATGTATTCTATGGTTACAATACTTTAGAAATAAAACACTAATTTACTAGTGGACAGTCAAAAATTGTTTTGCTTTTTTATTTTACTACTTCCTAATCCTAAATAATTTCTATTCAATTAACTAGCTGTTGCTCGCGACTTCGTTCGCCTTAAACGTTCTCTCAGTGGGAGAGAAACACGCAGTCGCGCGGTAAAAAGATACCAGAGTTTATCCACAAAATTTCTTGTGAAAATGAGATGTTTGCATAGGAGCAGTAATAAATGGTACAGCAGCATTGCACTTTCTTTTTCGCGTATCAACTGCAAACTTAAATTTGTAATGTAACATTCACATAGTATGGAAATACTAACTTATATTTAGATTTTCCCAAACATTTTTGTAATGAAATATGCAAATCAATTAAGAATTCAAATGTAAATCATTAAAACAAACTAACCGCAAACGATTTCTTGTAAGTAAATCACGTTTAAATTTTGGTAGTATTGGAACACATTTACATGAATGAAATTTCATAGATCAATGAATAGAATAATAAGAAAGATACTTGCATGGAATTTTTTTTCGTTATTCAACATGTTTCTTAGGGAAAGTCGTTCAGTTTAGTCTACTGAGTTGTTTCCGTTTCCTCCAGTTTCCGGTAGAAGCACTCTGACCTTGAGCGGGTCTCTAGTTTCAGGGGGTCTGTCCCACTATTTCCATGGAAATGTAAAATGGAAATAGTGGCACTTAGGTTTTTTTCTAAAAGTATCCCATTATTTCCACTGGCGACTAAAAATCGCAAACTGAAAATGTGGTATATTGTAAGGTGTTTTAAGTAGGTATAAACTATAGCTATAAATTAACATAAATAATAATTTGTGGCGGACAATATTATCGATATTAAATGAATTTCTTGAAAGAAATTCATTTAGGTAAAATTATAATTATGCCAAAACTTATTAGGTTTTTATAAAAAAAATACAAATTCAGGCGTATGTGGCGCAGCGCTAGCTCAGCTTATACTGGTTACGTTACCACTTGCTTGGTTTTTGCAAAAAAAAATCAAATAGAATATCCAGTCAAGTAGATTACCAATCCAGAATTAAAACTATGGAATTCCATGGAACCAATTATGAGTAAATCACGTGTTTACGTTTTGGTAGTACTGGAAAACACCTTACATGAAATACCACAGACCAAAAATTGATACTGCCGCAAGATACCTTACATGGAAATACTCGGTCATGCAAAGTTTCATTAATATCGTTTGAGCCGTTTTTCAGCAAATTTCAATTCAATTTTTTTTGTATGACAGCTTGCCTCAAAATGAGAGCTAGCAGCACTCTGAATCCTTCGATAAATTTGCACAAAAATCTTAATTTTGAAGCGTTTAGCCGCTAGGCCAAAGCGTGACGGACAGACCGACTGGCCAACGGACGCACATTTGAAGGGAGTTGTTAGGGTTCCGTAGCCAAATGGCAAAAAACGGAACCCTTATGGATTCGTCATGTCTGTTTGTCCGTCCGTATGTCACAGCCACTTTTTCCCGAAACTATAAGAGCTATACTGTTGAAACTTGGTAAGTAGATGTATTCTGTGAACCGCATTAAGATTTTCACACAAAAATTGAAAAAAAAAAAAACAATAAATTTCAGGGTTCCCCATACATATAACTGTAACTCAAAAAAATTATTTTCATCGAACCCATACGTGTGTAGATACCCCTATCTATAGATAGGTCTTCAAAAATGATATAGAGGGTTCTAATATCATTTTTTTCTAAACTGAATAGTTTGCGCGAGAGACACTTCCAAAGTGGTAAAATGTGTGTCCCCCCCTAAAACTTCTAAAACAAGAGAATGATAAAACTAAAAAAATATATATGATGTACATTACCATGCAAACTTCCACCGAAAATTGGTTTGAACGAGATTTAGTAAGTAGTTTTTTTAATACGTCTTAACTCGTAAACCACAATTTACCTTTCATTCAATCAACTCAAATATAAATTTTAGTTACTTACATCACATAATAAAGTTTTTTAGCAATACAAATATCATAACTTTTACTTATATACGTAAAGGTTTGTACGGAACCCTCAGTGCGCGAGAGCGACTCGCACTTGGCCGGTTTTTATGATGTGTAAGTGATGTAACACATTTTTGAGAAAATTTGATTTTTGTTCCAGGTTCACTCGCGAAAGTAAAAAGTGGACTGTATGTATGATAGCCACGATAGGTGATGATAGAAAAGAATTTTTAGAACCAGGGAGCCAAGTCTTGAATATCACTAAGTGATAAAATATCACGCAAAAATTCTAAATCATAGATTTTTCTTTTCATAAGTTAAAAAGTAATGTTTACCTAGACGCTACCCTAGACGCGACCATTTTAGGTAAGTACTCGTACGTCTTAACTACGCAACTCTACCAAATAAAATATTTCTTAGTGAGCATAAAAGAAAGTTGCGTATTTTATCATATCACCTTCCCTTGAACATGTTATTAAAATGCCATGATATCCAAACACACAAGATTGAAAATCTGTAATATACTTAGGCAATTTCTTTGTAATATCATGGTGAAATTCAAGGCGAACAAAAGTGACCGCCCGTAGAGTTTGGCCAGCGAGTCGTGTCACAACAAAACCGAAGCAAATTTAAAAATTACAAGTTTTGAACCCTGAAAATACTGCAAAATAACAATTTGATACTTTTAGTTGGTTTTCAAGACCACAAGTTACCACCTGAAAACCAACTAATAGTATCAAATTGTTATTTTATAGTATTTTCAGGGCTTAAAAATTGGAATTTTTAAATTTGCCGCGGTTTTGTTGTGACACGACTCGCTGGCCAAACTATAATAGAGTACGAAGTTTATGTCGGACTAAAAAGCCGGGGGCTTTAGCTAAAACAGACCAGCCTGAAAATATGAAAAATGCCCCCTGAACACCGGGCTCCGGTCTCAAACAATTTACATAGTTTTTCGTGATCCTCTTTCATAATCCCCTGACATCTCGTTTTCGCCCTGATTATCACGTGAAGAAAACTTTCTCGGCCAATAGTACAGAAATTTTTTTTTATTTTACTAAAATTTTTAGTTACGTTTAATTTCTGTCGGGCCTGTTTTTTTAACAGAGTTCAAAAAAGGAGGAGGTTCTCAATTCGTGGGAATCTTTTTTTATTTCTTATGTATGTTCCTCGATTACTCGAAGACGCCTGAACCGATTTAAAAAATATTTTTCATCCCATCTATTCGAAAATCGCTGATCAGTTCGTCAATAAAGGCGAACAAAATAGCTGTTTTCTCCAAGAGACTTTCGTATTATTCATGTTACAATGACTATCTTTACCTGACAGTGGCATAAACTACTATCTTAGTATTGTTTCATCAAGTAATATAATGTGATGGAATTTTATATTTAAAATTAATGATGAGCGTGTGTCTCAATGAGCCTCTTATTCTTTTCTCATATTGGGAGATAAAAAGTAGAGTGTATTACGCGGCTGAAAAAATATTTTTACCTTGGGCGACCTATTGAATCCCCTGCTACATTCAGGATTCTACTTTAGAATCCCTCGCCATGCTCGGGAGTCTACTCAAGAATCCTTCATTTCGCTCTGGATTCAAAATAGCGCCCTCGCTTTACAAATATTATTTTAAGCCGTGTGATAAAATCTACTATTTTTTTTGAAGAAATATACTTTCCAGGTGGTCCCATGGTCATTAGGTCAGGATCTGATAATGGAACCGTGGAGAAATCGAGAAATAGGCACACTTGAAGCGATTTGGGTATTCTTTTTTATATTGTCTCGTACATTTGCTTTAGTTTGGGCTTGTCTGACTTATTTTGACAAGGACAATGGTCCTAGAAGATATCCAGGGTCTCATTCATGATGGAGCTGGAAGGTGGCCATCGAGTTTGGGCTTAGCTGATTTATGTTGACAAGGACAATGGTCCTAGATGACATCCAGGGTCTCATAATGGAGCCGGAAGGTGACCATAGCAATTCTGTAAAAAACGATGCAAGCCCATCGAGTTTATCATATCCAACCTATAAACACTATAAAAAGCAAAAAAAATTCTTGGCCTTGGCACCGACTTTAGACACATCAGTAGGTATCTAGCTGGATTACTGGACTGAAATTGTAATACAAATTTAATTTATCGGTTTGGGTAGGAAATCGTATGTAAATTAACCAATATTTTTTTGGTTTTTAGTTCCTGGATGTTTTTTGGAGGCGGTTTTTTTTATTTAAAAATTATTAGCCTTTCTCTTTCCACTTCTGACACTCTTGTTTTACTCGTATCTCTAGACCCATAGCACAGCCCATAGGAACCGTAAAGTAAGTTCCATTATTAATGCAGTGTTTCTATTATTAAATAAACTAAAAACTCGTCTGGGTATATATTAAATAGCTGGTGCCCGCGACTTCGTCTGCGCAGGTTTATAAATTGTAGCATATGTGTTATTCTGATGTATAAGCTATATTATTGTAAAGTTTCATTAAAATCCATTCAGTAGTTTTTACGTGAAATAGTAACAAACATCCATACATACTTACAAACTTTCGCGTTTATAATATTAGTAGGAAGTAGGATAGGATAACTGATAGGACAAACAATAAGCTCTATGTTCTATAGAATTTGGTTACTACGAGTTTTATATGGTATTGCAGGCGGGGACAAAACTATGTGTTTGGTGGAGTGTGAAACCTTATTGTCCCCGCCTGCAATACCTTATAAAACTCATAGTAAATAAATTCTATAGAATAATGTTTGTCCTATCAGTCAGTTTATTAAAAAAAATATTAGAAGCTTTTAGTTTACTTTCTTAGTTTATTCTACAGTAGCTGTTGAACTTGACTTCGTTCGCCTTTAAATATTCTCACCCCTAGAATTCTTCACTGAAAATCTATGTTTTTCAATACATTTGTTCGAAAAACGTACTTACAAGACGTAAACATTACTCGTAAGTAGTTACTTACCGAACTAGTGCGGAAAGTAAAAAAAGCATAATACCAAGGAGTTTTTACACTCTGATCATAAAATTATTTTTCAAAAATACTACAGTGGTGACTTTTAACTTAGGTGACGACTGCCTACCTATATTTAAAATAAAATGGAGAGTACCCATGGCTTGGAGAGTGATGGAGAACATAAATCGACAAGAGGCTGACTTTTCCCATGGTTGGTTCCTTTACCAAGTGTATTACTTATACCTGTTTTTTCACAAACGTATTAAAAAACGTCGTAAGATACACGTCCGTAAGGGTTATAACAGACTCCTGCCGATGGTAAACCCTCGACTTACAAAACAAAACGTCAACTCGTTTGTAATAACCCTACTTACGGAACTTGTATCTTAAACTACTAGTACCGCGAATCAATGTTTCACTTCATCGACCTCTGCTGTGGCAGCGACATGGTACGGAGTGTACCGGCCAGGGCAGTCTTTACCATAAGGGCACACGGGCCCCGTGCCCAGGGCCTCCATTCTCACGAGGGCCCCGAAAGACCGATATTTACACATTTCTATTTCCTAAAAAGTACTTAGTACCGCATTTTAACTTTTTATTAGGCTATACAAGAATAACTACGAGTGTATTCTAACTAACTACATCACCATCTAGCGATCACCTACTTATATCAACCGTTTCGAATCCACATTCTAGTTTGCGCATTGCACGATTCACACATCAAATACCATGTTGGCACTGTATAATTTGTCTATGGCCTGCACCCACAGGGCCAGGGAAACCCCTGAAAGTTATGTAAAACAGCCAGTGCTGCCGTTTTAGTGACTTTGTCGCTAGATCTAGCGGATTTTTAAGGGTTTTAGGGGCTTATTTTCAACTCTTAGACCTTAGAAAATGTTTTAGCAACTTTTCATGACCATACTTTTCATTACCATTCTTCTTTATTTTTAATAATAATTTTGAATATAGATTTTTCTTTATGTCAATTTTTTCACTTAATTACTATTTGGTGTTTGAATTTAGAACACACCAATATATTCAATCTCCCTCTCAATGCTAACAACCTCCTTAAATGTATATTTTCGCTTAAATCTTTATTTTTCTCGTAGTCACAGTATAAAGTATAGTATGTAACTCTTGAACAAAAGGGATTCACATCGAGGACCATGAATCACTCGCGTCGCTCAGGATTCTAACACTCCCTGCGGTCGTGATTCAGTTGTTAGAATCTTTCACTTGCTCGTGATTCATCTCTGACCCTCGCTTTAAATCCATCTTTTAATCACCAATTGCATAGTATACCTACTACTAAAAAATGCAGCACAGGAATGCTTATCTAATTGTTAATATATGAGTACCTACTAGATTTAAGATTTTGAGATAACTATAATAAATAGGTATTAGATAACTGGAGAAAAATCTTTGTATCATAATTTTTCTTTATTTTCCAAAAGGGCCCCAAATCTTGTGTGCCCAAGGGCCTCAACATGGCTTAAGACGGCCCTGGTACCGGCTGTTTGTTGTGATTTCCGGGACCTCTCCAAATGTGTCAGAGTTGGCCACCACAGGGTTTTAGTCATACCAACTGATTTGTAGCTGGGTCATTCAAATTGGACGACTTTTTTAAATCCTTACTTAATCTTCTTTTTGTGAAATAATTTGGGTTTCGTAGTCAATATGGAACCCTTATAGTTTCGTCATGTCCGTCTATCTGTCTGTCGGTCCCCGGTTTAGCTCAGAGACTCTTTGTAGTACAAAGCTGTAATTTGGAATGGGTATACATATTGGTAAGCTGTGCGGTGCCGGCCTAAAAAGAATAGTACCGACCCATCTCTTCCCGTGGGTGTCGTAAGAGGCGACTAAGGGAAATGAAATCCAGAGGATGGGCAGCA
The DNA here is from genome assembly GCA_947532105.1 of Athrips mouffetella. NCBI lineage: Eukaryota > Metazoa > Arthropoda > Insecta > Lepidoptera > Gelechiidae > Athrips > Athrips mouffetella. Next base: position 29,770,518 of record OX383956.1, on the reverse strand, counting down.
GCGTCCTTCTGTGTATTATTTCATCTTACTGCGGGCGCCAACCCGTCTGCCAAGCGTGGCGACTATGGTAAAACCCCCTAAGAATCAACATGAATCACAATAATAAGCTCCGGCCCCTAGTCCCCGGCGGCCCCGCTATTCCTGGCTCCGGTAGCGGCCATGGTAACGGTGGGGCGGGGGGTGCGAGGAATCCCCGGCAGATGTCGAGCTACCAACAACGACGACCTCTGGCCCTGGCAACTTACGAGTATAACACGCGCACATTGCGGACCGACGAGAAGGTTGCAGAACTCGAAGAAGAATTGAGCAGGTTACACTGGGACATCTTGGGTCTATCTGAAGTCCGGGTTTATGGTCCACAAGTCTCTCGTGAACAACGTGGTCATGATCGAGAGTGTGTCGTCGCGGGTAGCGTACTTTATACTCAGAATCACCAAAAGGTATTCGCTGAAGGTCATACAGGTATACGCCCCCACATCGACACACTCTGATGATGAAGTCGAGGCTATGTATGAGGATATATCTAAAGCCATACATACGCCTAAGACCCACTATACCGTTGTCATGGGGGACTTCAACGCGAAATTAGGCAAGCGAGGCGATGGTGAGCTAAGGGTGGGGCAATTTGGTGTTGGATATCGGAATTCCAGAGGCCACGTGTTAGCCGACTTTTTGGAGAAAGAAGGACTCTTTATGATGAATTCCTTCTTCAAAAATCCGGAAAACCGAAAATGGATCTGGATCAGGCCCGATGGTGCTACAAAAAATGAGATTGACTTTATCATGTCGACGAAGAAGCAAATATTCAATGATGTCTCTGTAATCAATGCGGTTAAAACCGGAAGCGATCACCGGTTGGTAAGAGGCACATTGAATATCAACGTAAAGCTGGAAAGAACTCGACTGATGAAGTCTACGCTCCGACCAGTACCCAACAATAAACAAAACCCCGACGGCTTTCAGCTCGAACTGCAAAACCGCTTTGAATGCCTTGGTGAATGCGTAGATGTGGACGACTACAATAACGGGTTCGTGGAAACTGTCCATACAATTGGGTCAAAGTACTTTAGACCCCACCGTACTAAAAGAACCAAAAAGATCTCTGACTATACCCTCAAGCTAATGGAAGAAAGACGCGAAATGGTTCTGCAGTCTCCGGAAGATGCTTCTCAATATCGGCGGCTCAATAAACAGATCTCTAAGTCTCTGACTCGCGACCTTCGGCTATTTAATACTAACCATATTAAAGAAGCGATTGAGCGGAACAAAGGCTCCAAAGTGTTCGCAAGAGATCTGTCTATTGGACAGAGCCAGTTGACGAGGCTGAAGACCGAGGATGGCAGAACCGTATCGTCCAAGCCTGAACTACTGAGGGAAGTCGAGAAGTTCTATGGGCAGTTATACACGTCAACCCCACCCGTTAGCAGTCTGGCCAACGATCCAAGAGCTAGACTTACCCGACACCATACCGAAGATATCCTGGACGTCAGCTTGTACGAGATTAGAATGGCTCTCAGACAGCTTAGAAACAACAAGGCACCCGGGCACGATGTAATTACGGCTGAGCTTCTGAAAGCAGGCGGAAGGCCAGTGCTTAAAGCTCTTCAGAGGCTGTTTAATTCTGTCATACTCGAAGGGAAAACGCCACAAGCATGGCACAGAAGTGTGGTGGTACTCTTCTTCAAAAAGGGTGATAAGACCCTGCTGAAGAATTACAGACCCATCTCTCTTCTGAGCCATGTCTATAAGCTGTTCTCGAGAGTCATTACTAACCGTCTCGCGCGCCGGTTTGACGACTTCCAGCCTCCCGAACAAGCCGGTTTTCGTAAAGGCTTCAGTACCATAGACCACATACATAAGCTACGGCAAGTTATACAGAAGACCGAAGAGTATAACCAGCCACTTTGCCTAGCGTTTGTGGACTATGAGAAGGCCTTCGATTCGATCGAGACGTGGGCCGTGCTACGATCTCTCCAGAGGTGCCAAGTCGACTCTCGGTACATCGAAGTGTTGAAGCATCTGTACAAAAACGCCACTATGTCAGTTCGTCTTCAGGACCAGGACTCGAAACCTATCCAATTGCAGCGAGGAGTGAGACAGGGAGACGTCATATCTCCTAAACTGTTCACCGCTGCATTGGAAGACGTCTTCAAACTCCTGGACTGGAATGGCCTTGGCATCAACATCAATGGCGAGTACATGACCCACCTTCGATTTGCCGACGATATTGTCGTAATGGCTGAGAACCTGGAAGATCTCGGCACGATGCTCAATAACCTCAGTAGAGTTTCACAACAATTGGGTCTTAAAATGAACATGGATAACACGAAAATTATGTCTAACACCCTTGTTGTACCCACTCCACTCAAAGTTGGAGACTCTACACTCGAAGTTGTTGATGAGTACGTATACCTGGGACAAACAGTCCAGCTGGGTAAATCCAACTTAGAGAAAGAGGTTACTCGTCGAATCCGACTCGGATGGGCAGCGTTCGGAAAGCTCCGCAATATTTTCACGTCCAAAATACCGCAGTGTCTCAAGACGAAAGTCTTTGACCAGTGTGTGTTGCCAGTGATGAAATATGGCACCGAGACGTGGCCGCTCACGATGGGCCTTATCAGAAAGCTAAAAGTCACCCAAAGGGCTATGGAAAGGGCTATGCTCGGAGTCTCTCTGCGCGATCGAATCAGAAATGAGGAGATCCGCAGAAGAACTAAAGTAACTGACATAGCCCTGAGAATCGTTAAACTGAAGTGGCAGTGGGCAGGGCACATCGCAAGAAGAACCGATGGCCGATGGGGCGTGAGGGTTCTAGAGTGGCGACCACGTACCGGAAGACGAAGCGTTGGCAGGCCCCCCACAAGGTGGACCGACGATCTGGTCAAGGTCGCGGGAAGCCGCTGGATGCGAGCAGCGCAGGACCGGTCGTCATGGAGTTCTTTAGGGGAGGCCTATGTCCAGCAGTGGACGTCTTTCGGCTGATATGATGATGATGATGATGATGCATATCGGTTACGCCGACTAAGTGGTAAAATAAAACATTGATGATATTATTTTAGCGTAACTCCCCTAGACGTACAGTGGGGATGAATATATTTTTTGTCTGTACCCCATATAAGGGGTGTCGTGAGATAGGTCTTTAGTTTTGTGTTTATTCAGGGATTCGTTTGCGAAATATTTAGCGTCCCGTCCCGCCCCTCTGCCAGCTAAACGTTTGTTATCGAAAATGTGAAAAAATTCACGAGTAATAGTCGAAAAACTAATAATAATAGGAATAGAAATAGCAATAAGGCGCTCGACCTCGGTGTTTGTTAGGAGAGAAAATTTTATGAACAAAACCTGCTTAAAAATAACTACGGGACCCTACACAGCGGGAGGCCCGTTGCGCGCTTGTCTGGTTTTCGTTTATTGGGTTCCGAACCAAAATGTTAAAAACGGAACCCTTATGGTGCTACTTCATCTGTCTGTCTGTCTGTCACACTTGCTTATCTCAGCAACTAATCACGCTATCGACTTGAAATTTGGAATAGGTTTAAAACATGATTGCCCAACTTTATTGGAAAATAAAAAAAATATTATTATTGTAAATGGGGCCCAAATAGGGGGGCGAAATATTAAATCGGCTTTACTCTAGCTTTACTAGGTCATATGAAAGGGCTTTATTTTTACATTACGATATATATTTTTGTATTTTTTTATGACTGTCAGCATCAGCATTATGAAAAATGTCCAAATACCTTTCCCCTGTTCTTATCTGCAAAATAACTTTACAAACAAACTTAGCTTTGCGGTCCTTAAAATGGACTTTATTGCTTCTAAAAATACTTAAGGTATGTTCAGACATACCTTTAGTATTTTTAGAAGCAAAAAACCTACGTCGCGCGAGTCCAACTCGCACTTGACAGGTTTTTTTAAATCGGTATGGAACCGAGCGAACCAAGGAGGTCCGAAAACTTTGATATGGAACATGTATGGAAGAACCAGAAAATACCCCCAACCTCAGAACAAAAACCTCCTTGCTTCGCCCCAACAAAGTAACACTGTTGTTTAGGGTTCCATACCCAAAAGGTGTTTAAATCTTGATTTAGATGAACTGAAGGGCTAATTTGAGGTCTTGTAAATGAAATTCAAGAGACAATTTTGCATGGACGAGACAAGAGAACGACAGTTACCGATTTTACAGCTACACTCATTTTAAAAAATATTAAAAGAGGACAAAAAACAAAGGTATTGAAATTCCAAATTCCAACAAAGGGTGAAAAACGGGACCCTATCAATATGCCTATGATGTCTGTCTGTCTATCAGCAGGCTGTATCTCATGAACCGTAATAAAAAACTGTTGAATTTTTTTATGTATTTCTGTTGCCGCTATAACAACAAATAACAAAAAAAAAATAAAGAAAGCTACTATAGTAAAAAAGTCTATCTTTAGGCATTTTTTTTGCCTGATTTTTGTTTAAGCTCTAACTTGGCGGGTCTTTCTGATGCGTAAGCGTCATATTTTATTTTTTTATGTACCATATGCCACTCCCACAATGGAGCCGAATCAAACGATATGTTAACATCAACCAATCCGTTTAGGCTGCAGCGCGTGACAAAGAAATAGACATACCTATATAAAGACATACATACTCGAGAAAAACATAACCCTCCTGTTAAGGCAGTCGGTCAGTTGTCCAACATGTTGGGCATGCCGTCAGAACCACCAAGTTTACTGTTTCTTCCATCAGTTAGTTAATCTATCGCCAGTTGGGTTTCTTGTTTATTTATTATATTTTTTTATGTTGTTGTATATCTCTCTTCTCAATCGTTCCCTCACTACTGAGGATCGTGACTCCGTGTCAGCTCTATGTTTGCGCTATATTTTTCTGTAAATATATCTATACCGTTCGTATAATGTAATGATAACTTTTGCTGGCGACTCCTGAAGTTATCAATGGGATTCTTACAAGTTTTTGTCTCACAGAGCGCGTCAGCGATCATGGAGGGTTTCCTACATCACATGGCACCGCAGTTCTTGCACCCAGCTCTGCAAAGTTTCGGCTGCGGTGCATTCCGTCCTATCGGAGGTGCTTTTCATCCTCTGTACCCGGGCAAGGCTTTTGCGCGACATCTGGGAGAGCAGTATGCACTCGGACAAAGCGTCGGGCAAGCTCTAAGGGTAAGTGACTTCTTCTTCTTATTTAAGAGCTACGGTCTTGTAGGTGCAATAACTTACATGCCTCACTATCCTCTGCACCTTCCTTGACTTTCTGATACGACACGACATTCGCTTTTTCCTAGTATCGCGTCTGGGCATCCTTTACCTCTTCTTCCCTCGACCTTGCCCTCTATGCTGGTTTTTATGAATTTGACGTGTCGTATTCAATGAAATTACAATTATTTGGCCGTATTATGTTTCGGCATCCCAAAAACAAATAGAAATAGATTGTATTTCTGCTGCCGCTATAATAACATATAAAAAATAATTAAGGGGCTTCCCTACTAAAAACGTGTCTTTCATATAACGTGGAAATTCATATACTCGTAAGGGGCGTTCCTTTACCTAAATCGGTTTCATTGAACTTATTTTAATAATGACTGCATAAACTGAATAATAATTATCAGATAGACGAAAAATAAAAATAGGGTTACCAACCACCTGGTAGTGACTGTAAGGTACAGTCACTACCTTGCTTAACACTAAAACTTGTAAAATAAAAATACTTTTAACAAAAACTACTCACCGCCTTCAAATTTTGCAAGGTGTCTATTAGCACTAAAACGTATAAAATAACCATAGTAGTTAACAATCAGTAACTAAATGAAGTAATAGAATATAACCAAGCCTATTTTTATTTCAATCTTAAATTTATAGGTACATTACAACTGTACATTTTGGAGTCGGTGCCAGCCAAGAAGTTGCATTACTGGTAACAGTATCTAATGTGGTGTCTTTTATTACAGAAGACGTTGAACTGCTTTTTTATTTACCTTCAAGGGGACCCCATATAAAATTTTCAACGTTTAAGATTTGATGAAATGTAGGCACGAGATAAAAAATTAATATTTGTCGTAATTTGGTAACGGCATACTTACAGCTCATGAAGCGCGAGTTAGTTAGTGTACTTATACGATAGTTGGATAGTAGCATAACATAGTACTTCAATTGGTTTTGCAACTTGGCTGGCACCGACTCCAAAATGTACTGTTGTAATGTACCTATAAATTTATAATTGAAATAAAAATAGGCTTGGTTATTTTCTATTACTTCACTTAGTTACTGATTGTTAACTACTATGGTTATTTTATACTTTTTAGTGCTAATAGACACCTTGCAAAATTTGAAGGTGAGTAGTTTTTGTTAAAATTATTTTTATTTTACAAGTTTTAGTGCTAAGCAAGGTAGTGACTGTACCTTACAGTCACTACCAGGTGGTTGGTAACCCTGACTGATCATGTTATAAAAACATGTCCTGATGATTACTCCATAAGAGTGACTAGGACAAATGACTTAAAAGGCCTTCCGAAGTACAAAAGATGTGGTGTTGTCATATCACTATTTACAATCTTGATGTCACTAAAAAGCCATGAGCATTAAACGCTGTATACCGTTGAGTAGGGCCTAGGTTTAATCTGAATCTCTTGAATTGTTGGTCTGTAACCCCATTATAGGTAGGGATGATCAATTGCTTCTCCAATCTCTTCCATTTTAAATTTCGACACATTATTAAATATCGGGAATCGGCTTATCATAGGTACTAATATTGCAATAGCTACATGTATTCGCAGCTCTTTAGTTCGCTTTATACAATTTCTCGAGAAATATATAGGTACATATTTTCTTGCTGGTTTCGAGTAGTCTAGCTGAATGGAGTAAAATGTAACTCACTATTTTATCACAAGCAACTAACTCAGAATACAAAAAAATTACCAACTTTTAATACAAGTGTAATTTGTAGATTAAGATCGCGATAACGCGACTCAAAGAAAAGATTGAATGCGAGAAAGAGAGAGAAAACACAAGTTATTTTGCGTAAACTTCATTTAAATCATTATACTTCATTAAACTTCATTTAAACTAAACTTTTTAGTTTTGTTAGAAACAGATCTAATGAAGATTGGTTTTAATTATTTTTTCCGTTTATTTATTTTTACTTGTTAGTATTTGGGTGAATATCAACATATGCCTCTTTTTGTAAGTTTCAGTGGCGCATTTTTTTTGTTAGTTTGTACGCAAAATTAAGTGAGAATATCAAATAACAGGGCAATCTGATATATATTTTGTTTTTTATCCGGGACTTACAACAATATTTACTGAAATATTGGTTTTTAACGCAATCCTAGTTTTTAACGCCAGCGAAACTGAAATGGTGCCACCAAATCTGAAACTGAAAATATTATTGCAGTAAATCATGAAAAAACGTGTTTATTCTGTACCTAATTAAGTAGTTAATATTTGTCAACAAAATATTAAGGTCAATCAATAAACGTTTTCTAATAACATGTAACTATGTGGACCAATTTAAGTTTCGCTGGCTCAATTTCAGTTTCGCTGGTGCGATTTCAGTTTTGCTGGCGCTATTTACGCCACCGAAACTGAAAATTATAAAATAAATTTGCTTAAATTAGTTACTTTATAAAAAATACTATTTAGGACTGTGTATTTCTCCTGGAAAAAATTTAAGACCGGCTTACGATTCGAACCACTAAAACTTAAGAATCATCAAACAAAACGCCACCGAAGAAGCTTCTCGACTTTTGGCGGGAAATGCTGCGATTAGTCTACACCTCCGACTTGCAAGTGGTCTAAAGCATTCCAGAAGGAAGCGGGGTATAGCAAAGCGACAATACTCGTGACGTTCGTTGGCAAAATATGCATTTTACACAGGGATTCTCAGCCCGGACACTCAAAAAAGCTGATGGGATATTCACGAATTTATGATGTCAAATACTAAAAAATGGTTTTTCTCGTGTCCGTACTAATGCCCTGACTAGTACAGACACGAGGAAACTTAATTCCTCGTGTCCGTACTTTTTTAACCAAAGAGCCTAGATAAGAAGAATCAAATGAGCCCAAAAGTAGTATTGATTGAGTAGTAAAACTACAGTATCATACAAAAGTCTTAGTATTGCATCTTGCGCGGGAAATGAAGTCGAGCCTCGTATCGTGACAAATTGAAGATCGTCATTGCTTTCGTTTTGATAGCAGAGTGTCCGCGACGAGAGCAACACTCCTCCGCTGTACCGGCACGCTTACGGCGCCCGCGATGACACCAGCTCACCAGGGTCCGCAGCCTCCGCCTCCCCACGCCCCTGCAAGGATGACGACCCCCCCGCCTCTACCCCATGCACAGACTCACATGACTTCTTCTCCCGTAAGTTTGTATTGCTATATTTAGAAGAGTGGGAGACGTTTCACACAAGGTCATCTGATATCACAATTAAACTAGTACCCATTAAACACGGTTTATTCTATCAACAAAAAGTAATTTGTTGAGAGGGTTAAAATTAGGAGAAATGTACCTATAGCTATCGTACGATGCGACCAGGTCAGCTCTTTCTCTTGGGATATATGTATTCGATTGTTACTTGGGAATAATTTATAGTTCAATGGGGTGAGTCACCTTCTCAGGAAATTAAAATTGTGTAGAGCATAGTAGATAGGCATTTAGATAAAACGCAGTAGTTACATTTTGGGAACAAAATCTATCAAAGTGGATTTTGTGTAATGTAAGGGACAGTGTTCCGAAAACTGAAAACGTTGAGCAACGTGAATAAAACTTTCAGGTAATGAAAAGACCGGTCAAGTGCGAGTCGGACTCGCGCGCTGAAGGTTCCGATATACCTGCATAGTATTTTTGGAAGCAATAAAGTCCATTTTTAGGACCGCAAAACTAAATTAGTCTGTAAAGGTTTTTTGCAGATTTCTAAAAACTGTGCAACAGAGAAAGATCGTTTTATTTTTTATGTAATATAGATTTACTTCTATCGATTGTAATTAATTCATATTTTTTCCTTTTACAAACTTCGGAGTTAAGGGGGTGAATGGTATTTTTTTTGTCATTTTTCATCACAACTTGAAAAATAATTGTAGTAAAAAAATACAAAAATATATTTTGGAATGTACAAGTAAAGCCCTTTCATATGATACCTCACTCGATCTAGTAACAACAATAAGAATTTTTTTTATTTGGGCCCCCTTTACAGTAATAATCATATTTTTTAGGGTTCCGTACCTCAAAAGAAAAAAACGGAACCCTTATAGGATCACTTTGTTGTCCGTCTGTCTGTCTGTCTGTCAAGACCCTTTATCTCACGAACGGGTAAAGGTATCAGGTTGAAATTAATACCATATATTAGGATCCATGAACCACACAAGATCTGAAAATTTCAATTTTTTACAATGACGCAATCAAAAGATATGGCATTTTATGTCCTCATCTCCATACATTTATTCAAAAATGCAAAACCTACAGGGTACTTCCCGTTAACCTAAAATTATGAAATTTGGCAAGAAGCTAGGTCTCACAGTACAAATAATGGGAATAGTCTGAAATCATTAAATATTACAACTTTTCTCACAACTAATGGTAACCAATTGTGGTGAGCTCCCGTTTCAAGAATAGAAAAGAAATAGTTTTGTTCATGTTGATTAAATTTTTTTTAATACTAATACGAACCCACTGAAGACGATTCTGCCCGGTGACTTTTCATTCCCCCTCCCCTCCCCCCGATACCTTCGAAGACAAGGAGGTTTTAGTAGCAGCTCTTCCTGCTAAGGAGGGAGCCATAAGCGTAGCACTTTCTTGCGAGGGACCTTCATACTAAAATGTATGGAATTTTATCAAAATCCTAAAAACGTAAAATTTTTATCTTTCTCTCCAACACTTACCATTCAGGAAAAAAACGGTGTTAAAAATCACACATAAAATGGCTATAACGGATTATTTACGCTTCCGTTCAAAGTATTAATGATCAATTCACAAGTAAAATACGATATATTTTCACTTTTGCAAACAAAGTTTATACTAAAACATTCGATTTTTAAAGATATCTTGATTTTGTGATTAACTGAGTTTTTTGACCGACTAGTATGGGCGACAGTGAGACACTTCACTTCACTTCCCCCCTATTTTGGCCCCCTTTACATTAATAATCATAATTTCTTTTTTTATTCTTTCATGTTCAATTTAGTTGGGCAACCATATTCTAAAATTGTTCCAAATTTCAAGTCGATAGGATGAGTGGTTGCTGAGATATACAGGTGTGACTGACAGACGGACAGACAGACAAAGTCGCACCATAAGGGTTCCTTTTTTTACCATTTTGGTATCGGAACCCTAAAAATGGTCAAAGCTGTGATAAAATATCCGGTCTCGGTTGATACGGTCAATTTATATTATAATTTCCAAAAGTTGAACAACTAATTTTGTTCAGTCACATTATCACATGGTTGTAATTTCCACCCGAGAGGTTTAGCATTATTTATTAGAATCACTTACTACATAACACGTGATCTAGACGTAATGAAATAAAAAATCAAAGGTAATTGTATCACCCATGATTTGGTTACGTAAAAAATATAAGTATTTTGTTTTATTTTTTTAGAACTAGTTAATGATGGAGAATCACCCCTAAGGATTATTGTAGTTTATTTTACATCATATGCGTTTAAAGGAACTTACACTCTTTATACCACTGGACTTATTTGATGAGATTTCCATTTACCAGCGGATGGCGAACGTAAATCATCTTGCGGCGTATGTGGTGCAAGACTTGGCCCGGGCGTGGCGCAGGCTCATTTCCTACAGGAGCTCCAACACTTGTATAGCTTGAGTGCTTTGCCCCGTGACGCAGCACCCTCTACGCACTCACTACATCACCAGGATGAAGATGCTCGATGGGAGGTAAACATTACATTTTTCAATGTAATTTATCGAAGATACGAATACGAATGTTTCGTTTTTATTTTGTTCGGACCTAATAGACCGAAAGACTTCATTGACAGGCTCCATTCGTGTGATGCTAGCTAAGAATCTTTTAAGAACATAATGGGGACTCCTCAAAAACAAGGAAAATTACGACTGTGTCACTTCGTTCCGCGGCTGTCGTACAAAGCGACTAAGGGATCGTAATCAGGATGATGGACAGCAGCGTGGTACTTGTTGTACCACCATACCACCAACTACCGCAGACCATTGTGCCAGCCACAACTTTAACAAGCGTAGTTCCAAAGGTACGTACTCCCAAAAATATACCACGCATTTTAGTGGGGAGCTCTCTTTACAGCAGTGGGCTTCTAAGAGATGGTATGATGATGATTTTTTCATTCCAGACGTACCAACGCATCCGGGCAAATCGTCAGCGGCGGTTGAAGCTGCGCACGCGCAAACGTCACCACACGGTGGAGAGTATGCTCGGGTACGACCTAGAGGAGGAGCGCGAGAGACGTGAGGAGAGGCCCCGCGAGCCGCGAACCTACGACGCCGAGGATGAGCCCGTCGACGTGGAAGGAGACTCGCTGGGGTGGCCCGACGCACCCATTAATGTGGATGGTGAATTTCCACACAATTTTTAAAGTTCCTGTCAAAATGCTTCTCATTGTGCGACTTTATCCATCCGCCGGACCCACCATGCCCCTGGGCCATACCCCTGGGGTAGGGTGGGACTGTACCATACCACCATAGTAGTGTTGGGATTTTAAAAATTTAAAATCAGTATACTAGGTTCCAATAAAAAATTCTTATTTAACTGAAACTAAAAAACTACACGTCGAAACTTAGAAATAATTGCAATTGAACTTTTTATAGTCCATGACGCAGCTTAAAAAAAGAGGGGGGGGGGCGTTTTTCCGTTATTTCAAAAACCGGGCCTAGTGCATGACATCTATTAGTTTACAAAGTAGAAAATCGCAAAATTTCACAACCACAGTAGTATCTTTGCGATTTTCTACTTTGTAGATTTATCCGATAACTGGAAGTGTTAAAATAAAATCATCTATTAGCTTGTCTGTCTATCACACGACTATTTATCTAAGCAACCGATTTAGTAGCAGTTGGTCTAAACCGCAGTTCGTTTGTACGAGTAGTACGCGGGCGAAATGCATGGCGCGCCATACGTTTCGCCCGCAGCTGTTGAGACTTTAAGGCGATTCTCACTGTGTTTTGCAAATTTAGGCGTTTTTTGAGACGATATAAGTAGATCGTTTTTAAGAAATAAATGTAATAAAAATATTTATACATGACATTTATATTTTCGAAACAATTTAAAATACCTTAAAAAAATAAAATAAAGCAATGCTTTTTTCTTCCAAAATCACACTAAATTTGATATTTTTCCTAAACGGATGGATGGATTTACAAAATTTTTGCAGGAAATTATTTGAATTTGCAGAAAAGGAACTACGCAGTGACAACGACAAGCTGCACCTGAGCTATGCGGAGGACCTGGAAATCTCCAGCACCAATGATGCGATGCAATCACCTGAACGCGTGAGGTACTTTTTTTCTCGAGAGTCCGTGCATCGTTTTGTAGTTTTGAAACTTAACAAGGAAGGGTACCCAACTGCCCGGCTTAGATTTTATTTGATTTATCATACTAATATAATAAAGAGGTAAATCCTGATTGATAGAATGACTGACTCATCATGCACAGCCGAAACTACTGAAGATAGAAACATTAAATTTTGAGGGTATATTGTTCATGTTATGCAGGTTGCCACTAAGAAAAGATTTTTTGAAATTCATCCCCTAAGGGGGTGAAATGACGGAAAATGATTTGTATAAAAGTCCTTCGTTTCTCAAGTTAGATTCTCACAAATTTAAGCTTTTAGTAAAAAATAAATCATCCTTCAAAGGGGTGAAAAGGAGGATGATTTTTTTTCAATGTTGGTCTAGAAGTCTTTTATTTTTTAAGGTCATGGACGAGAGATATAAAAATTTAGAATTTAATTTTCCGTAAAAATAAAAAATTATGTGTTTAAGCATTTTCGGAAATTCATCCCCTAAGGGGGTGAAATGAAGAAAAATATTTTGTATGAAAGTCCTTATTGTTTCTTAAGTTAGATTCACACAAGTTTAAATTTAAGCTTCTGGTAAAAATTAAGAAATACGTGTTTTAGCGATTCTTAAATATCATCCTTCAAGGGGGTGAAAAAGGGGATGAATTTTTTTTCGTATGTTGGTCTAGAAGTCTTTAATTTTTAAAGGTAGAAAAAAGTAAAAAATAAAAAAGTACGTTTAAGCATTTTTAGAAATACATCCCCTAACGCAATGAAATGAGGGACGAAAGTTTGTATAGAAATCCTACAGTTTTGTAAAAAAATTGAATATAAGCTTATAATAAAAAACAAAGAAAAGTTTCAACAATTTTGAGATATCCCCCATCCATTCAAATAAGGGATGAAAAAAATAACTCTAGCTTCCCGTGCAAAGCCGGTGCAGGCAGCTAGTGTTGATATATGAGAGTAGCCGAAAATATTTTTTTGCATTCAACCTATTAGAAGAAATTACCTAAGTACTTACCTACGTAATGAAATTTATTCAAGAATAAATTTTTGAGTGAAAGTTTGATTGTATGTTTGAGAACATAAAAAAACAATCGACATGTTTTTTTAAGAAAGTATGAGAAAGAGCCGCCATAAAAACACGTGCTTATAATTTTTTCATGTACTCAAACATGCAATCAAACTTTCACACGAAAAAAGTAAGGATTTTTGATAATTATATATATATATTCTTTATTGTGCACAATGAAACAAAACAGTAGTGATAGAAAAGGTTCACAATGGCGAGCTTATCTCTATGAAGAGATCTCTTCCAGCCAACCAGAGTTTAGTGAGAAAAAGTATATGACGGGGACAAGAATAAGTACACATCAAATAAAAATAAGAAATAAGTATAAGTACATATATAATATTATAATAATACATAGTAATAACTACATACATACATATACCTACTATAGACTACATATATTAATATACCTACAATATAATCATACATATATTATCAAGATAAGTAATTATAGGAGTTACGAGGTTTAGTCACTTTTTAGGGTTCCGTACCTCAAAAGAAAAAAACGGAACCCTTATAGGATCACTTTGTTGTCCGTCTGTCTGTCTGTCTGTCTGTCTGTCTGTCTGTCTGTCTGTCTGTCTGTCTGTCTGTCTGTCAAGACCCTTTATCTCACGAACGGGTAAAGGTATCAGGTTGAAATTAATACCATATATTAGGATCCATGAACCACACAAGATCTGAAAATTTCAATTTTTTACAACGACGCAATCAAAAGATATGGCATTTTATGTCCTCATCTCCATACATTTATTCAAAAATGAAAAACCTACAGGGTACTTCTCGTTGACCTAAAATTATGAAATTTGGCAAGAAGCTAGGTCTCACAGTACAAATAATGGGAAAAGTCTAAAATCATTAAATATTACAACTTTTCTCACAACTAATGGTAACCAATTGTGGTGAGCTCCCGTTTCAAGAACATTAATATAAGAGAGGGGTCAAGTTGGATGGTTGCTGAGGCGATTTTTGTTTTAGTTCTATTTAAAAACGGGAACACTTACAAACTTGAAAATTGGTATGTTTATAGGGCATAGGCTATAAAATAACAACAAATAATAAAATTTGGTCAAGCGCGTGTCGGACTCAAAAAATCTAGCACATTAACTTACTGAAATTTCAACTAATACAATTATGTTTATGTGGTGGTACGGAACCCTCAGTGCGCGAGTCCGACTCGCACTTGGCCGGTTTTTTTTTGTACTTTGGAGGTAGATTTCTCCTAAATCCTAATAGGTTGAATTTGGGCGGCTAAAAATACGGGTCCTACTCCATATCTGGACCGTTTCTGAAATCTGTTTCTTTTATTCTGATTTTTATGACATAGGCATTCTTTGGTTTATTATATGGTGGGCTGTTCAGGAGGTCATTGTCTGGAAACGAAAAAGGACAAAAAAAAAGTGACGTTCAGCAAAAACAATTCTCATGCCAAAAGATGGGGACTGATGAGTAGTGATATAAAAACTTTGACCAGACAATGGATTGCCAAAAATCTGAAGACTTTTGGCAAACCAGACCATTAAATTGTTTTCTATTGAGTACCTGATAAAATTTAACGCGATAATCAAGGCGAAAAAGAGAAATCTTAAAAGAAGATGCTTATTGAGAGGATCACGAAAAACTATGTATAGTCTAGGCAACGAAGCGGATCGTTGTATGAAGACCCCCGCATTATCATCGTCAAATAAAATCTACCTAAGAAATTTATGTTGGGGTCAACTGCTTCGTTGCCTACACAAGTAAGAAGTTTCATACCGGAGCCCGGTGTTCAGGAGGCCATTGTCTGGAAATGAAAAGTATTTTTTTTTCCGTGATATTCATGGCGAACAAGAGTGATTGCTTGTAATAGAGAAGCTAATACTGATGACAAATAAAAAAATCAGACAAAAATCTGAAGACTTTTGGAAAACCAGACCAAAAAAATATCTCTTTTGCAGATTTTCAGGCTTGCCTGGAATGAATTTAGCCCCCGGTTTTCTTGTCCGGTCAAGGTTTTTATATCACTACTCATCGTACCCCATCTTTTGGCATGATAATTGTTTTTGCTGAAGATCACGTTTTTTTGTTACTTTTCATTTCCAGCCAATGGCCTCCTGAACACCGGGCTCCGGTCTAGAACTTCTTATATAGTTTTTCGTGATCCTCTCATAAAGCCTCATCTACTGAGACATCACTTAGTTGCCCTGATTATCACGTGAAAAATCCTTGTCGGCTCCTCTACCATGGAGAGCTACGAGTATGAATGAAATTACATAAAAAATAGGGCGCGCTACGTGCCAAAGCGCGTCATTGTATTCCTAGCTATGAAATTTGATACCTTTTTAAAATAGTAAAAATGTAATATTAAATTCTTTATCACAGAATTGAGACTCCAAAACCACTTTCACTTGAATGTGCGAAGAACTGCGAGCCGGCGGAGAGGCCAGCGGAAGTGTCCACGTCTGAGCCGTGGCCCGCTGCCGTGGCGTCCGTCACATCGCCGCCGGCGGACGCGTGGCCGACGTTGGCTGCCGAAGCTTACATTCAAGCTACCCGCCATAAAGTCGACGGCGAAAACCTACCCTCCTCCACAGACTCTCGCAACTAAGCTAACCAGCATCAGACCAAACCGCAACAAACAAATCTTTCGGTACTTCATACTATCAAATTACAATCTAAACTAGGGACACAGGTTTTGATGAAAATGTAGATTCCACCTATGGGCGTATGCGCAGAAGGAGCAGGTGGCGCCGCGCAGCACAGTACAGTCACGTCATTATGTAAATACATATCTTAAGTCGTCGACACTATATTATTATTGATTTACTTACATGTTATGGCCTAAGATATGTTCTCGTAGTTGTTGATGTTAAAATTTTGTAAATACTAAAATTAATATGTAAATTAATTATGTTGATATACAGATTTCTTTTAGGCTATTAAATAAAATATTGTAAATCAAAAGCCAAATTGCGTGAATATGTATGCTTTATATATATATGTGTCCACGTTAATGCTAACACTACTTACCTTAAATTTAAAGAATGTTTTAATTATATTTTTATTTTATTTTTTTATTCGAATAAGAGCAAGTACAATCGGTATCAAAAGTAGCTAAGCTTCAGGTTTCCAAAGATCCACACATTCACACACACCGTAACATTTAGCATCGAGTACATCCGCCATCCTGACGTCATGTTGGTGGGTAGCTTGGTTTTTAAGATTGTTGAAATATTAGAGAGGTAGATTAAAAATTATAGGTACTAAAAGGTAGAGAATAGGCTGGTACGCACGTTGGATTTGGAAAGAAAAAGGGTTATGAG
This sequence comes from Athrips mouffetella, assembly GCA_947532105.1. NCBI lineage: Eukaryota > Metazoa > Arthropoda > Insecta > Lepidoptera > Gelechiidae > Athrips > Athrips mouffetella. The sequence continues at coordinate 29,753,659 of OX383956.1, read as the reverse complement.
ATATACAACCCTTTCACCGGTGGGGGAACTCCTACAGGTCTTCAGAAATGTAAAAAAAATTAACATTGAAATACTCGAGCGTAAACTCGTGCGAGTCGTGCGGGCGGCCGCTAGTATATGAAATAGTATGAACAGCGTACCCGGCGCGGGCGCGTGTGCCGGTCTTTTTCATACAATTTCGCGCGAGTTTTGGCGGACGCTTAAAGACGAGAGGTTAAATTCTAGGATATGTCCAAGGAGATGTGAAGTGAGCCCGTAAAAAGCTCTCATTAAGAAAACTGACTAGTTGGACATGACGCAAGCTCGTGCGGCTTTTTGAAAATGCAAAAAGTTTTCCTTCTGAAATATCCGGGCGCGTCAGATTATTGTACAGGTGAATCAGCATCTTAGTCGTGCTGACCCATAATCCGACGGCTTGAATTTATTGAATTCCTCAAAATGCACGGAAAAATACCATGTGAATAAAAAAAAGATATTTTACTATAAATTTGCTGTCAGCTGCTGCAGTTTGTATGGAAACTCTAAAACGTTTGTTCGTATTTCGTCCTATTTTCCTAAAGAAAAGTAGTTCAGTTTTGTGGACAGAACCGCCCATAATTTGTCCTTACACACTTATAGTCAGTATTTTTTTTAATTAATCCAAGAAAAAGGAAATTTTACAAGTCCCTATACAGTTGATTTGATAAGAACAAATGTCACAATCGAGTTCCATTCTGATCAACTAGTAGTGTTCTGATTGGCTGCCCTAGACGCATGTTTATATATACAGGGTATAATCGTTAAGTGTGTCCAGGCGATTATTCCGTAACTATTTCAGATATCAAAAAACTTTAAACTGATATCGAAAGTACGTTACATATAGATAAACCGCCTAAATGAGTCCTCGCCCGCGGGGTACAGGGGCGCGAGGGTAAGACGACAAAGGGGGAACGAAAGAGGTGCGGGCAGCGGGCCATTCTCATTCTCTACGCGCATCCGCCTCCCGCACCTGCCCTTGTACCCCGCGGGCGAGGACTCATTTAGGCGGTACTACTATAATGAGAAAAATGACATCAATAACTTTATTAAAATAAAACGAGAAATATCCAAAATATTGACATTAATCACTCCCATACATTTAGTATGAAATTAGTAGAAAGGTTTTAGTTTTCTTATTTTAAAAGGTTATTTTGACACAATAATATGGCGGGAGCAACCCGCGATAAAAATTTCGAATTTAGAACGAACACAGAGTATCTTTTTGTTATTTTAGTAGTATGTTGCTTTTCAGCCAGTTCATAATACGATATTGAAACAAGGTTTATTATTATTTTGAAGTGGTAAGATAATGAATCTACACATGATTCTACTTGAAAGTAATCATTATCATATCATACATAATCATAAAATATGATTAATGTAAGATTAGTAACTATTAGACAACTTAAAATAAGGATCTAAAACCTTTCTACTAATCTCATACTAAATGTATGGGAGTGCTTAAATTCAAAATTTTGGATATTTCTCGTTTTATTTTTAAATACTATTTGATGTCATTTTACTCATTAGGTAACGTACTTTCGATTAAAGTGTTTTGATATCTGTAATAGTTACGCAATAATCGCCTGGACACACTTAACGATTACACCCTGTATATAGGGCTGATACATGCTAGAGGCCTAGAGGTACTCAACAGGGTGCAAGGTATCCCCCCTTATATTAATCTGACGTGCTTCAGTAAATCCCAAAATCCCCGCTATGGCTCCCTAGCTCTACTAATATTCAAATTATATGTTGTGGGCTTGCTCTAAAACATAAAAATTTGGCTGTACAGATTATTATAGTCTCTGCTGACACTGCTTAGCTACTTTTAATGATGACTGTACACACCACGGAGTAAGGAAGGGGATCTATTCTTTACTCCGTGGTACACACAAACACGGCGCAGCCAGCGGCTTTGGCTTTGGCACCCGTGGGTGTCATAAGAGGCGACTAAGGGCTTCTAAACCGGAAGATGGGCAGCAGCATCTTTCTGTGTATCGTACCATACTGCGGTCACCGACGACAGCGGACGCCAGCTGCAACGCTTACAAGCGTGGTGACTATGGTAAATCCCCTCCTCTGTACCACGCGTTTTTGCTGTAGCTCTGGACGAAGCTCCCTGTCCTGCAGTGGACCTTCATGGGATGATATGATGATTGTCAGCGAGGGTCGGTTGCACCATCTAACTTAACCATAACCGAATATTCGCCTTTTGCTCTCTCCACACCACACGGATATATTCGGTTATCTAACTTAGATAGTGCAACCCACCCTAAATCGCTCTTATTACTATTTACTAACTTTGACATCGCCAGGTAGTGGCCGTCGGTCAGAGGTACGATCCCAGGTATGAAGGTAATTTATATCCGAAAAAATTATGAGTAGTTAATACCTAGTACATGGTAACCTAACCATATGCTGTACTCGCGAGTCCACGCCTCGGCACGTTCACTACCAGTCTGCTAGAACCGTAGACACAACATGCATACGCTACGATAAGTTATATTAGAAGAGTGAATACTACAACCACTGTGCCTAGCGTTTGTAGACAATGAGAAAACATGAACATGACAAAACTTTAAGGGATCCTTATTGACTAAATCTGTAAAAAGTAGGTAGGTACCTGAATAAAATATATGGTAAAATGAGGAACTTTTACATTAGGTAGGCAGTTAATTTTTATGAAATTTCATGTTTGAGTCTTGAGCTCTTTAGTATGTAAAACACGTGAGGTAGCGCACACTGTGATTGATTTTTAAACTCTGAATTAAACAAAACAAAGGTTTATGCATTGATTTTTTATAATATTGTAAAATTCGTTCGCGACTCTTGCTACAATAGCAAATAGGACAAATAACAATAATTTCTGGTCTACGTAACAATCAGTATGTTTATGTTAGGTATATGTCAAAAACGTTGATAATATAAATGTAGCTTTCAAAGATAATGCCTTGACTTCAAACTTTTTTCATAACGAATAAAATTTATTCCAACCTAGGCACTAATCAACTCCTACATACATGTACTTAGGAACCTAACCTTAGTAAATAACAAGACCGACGGTTTGATTGGAGGAGGTTCCGTGACTGCGGCGTATTGGCCCCACCCGGACCATGGTTTAAGGCCTGGTTGGTTTGCTGATGGCTATTTCAACCGGATTCCAGACCTTTGGGGAAGGCGGTCCCGCGCCGAAGAGTCGTTGGACATTGAATTTAGCCCTGGTTGCCCTTATAACCCAAGTTACTGCGCCATATCTCCCAAGTGCAGTCTACTCGCGGTGTAGCGATATGTTTCTTCGGCAGTAGAAGCGGACGCACGCAGGGGCGTCAAGTCGGCGTTGTTCATTTGGTACTCTTGAACAACCTGACACAACCACAACCACATTTTTAGTTTTAATCGTTAGGGTTTCGTACCTCAAAAAATAGTTTTAACAAAAACTATGCATCTTCAAAGTTTTGCAAGGTTTTTATTAGCACTAAAAGTATAAAATAACCATAACAGTTAATTATCAGTAACTTAGTGAAATAATAGAAATAAATGGTACAGCAGCACTGCACTTACTTTCTCGCGATATACGAGAGTCATCATTCAACAGTATCCCCGCCGGGAGTCGAACCCAGAACCTCCGGATCAAGAGCCGAATGCTCTAACTACAGTATTACAAAGGCTGCGGATAGTAATGAGTAAATAAGTACCAACTGCAAACTTAAGTTTTAATTCCATACAAAATACAAACCTACCTATACCAACTAGATTTATGTAAATTGATTTAATGAAATATGCAGTCAGGTAGAAAACCAATTTAGAATGAGAGAAAGTTTAAAGAATGTGTAAAGCAAACGTTATGTAAAAAAGCTTACTATAGATTGGATGACTATATGAATGACAAAGAGGTATGGTGCTCTGATATTCCAGCGAAACACAAGAAACACATTGTAAAAAGCCGACTCTTAAAGTAGGCCGTGCTGCAGTGGTTTCTTGCCGTTTCTTTTACGCTGCCATAGCACGATCCGAAACGGCGTAGACTCGCTCTATTTGCATTGTATTCTGCATGACATTCAATAAGTATTCTGTAAAGAATCTACATTGAATAAAATTATCTGAAATCTGAAATCTGAATCCAAATTGTAGAACATCAAAATAAGCTCAACGAAACCGCTTTTGAGTAAATCACATTTAAAAAATTTAGTAGTAAGGGAACACCCCTTATACTCGTATGAATTTCTAGGGACCAGTTGATACTGCCGCAAATACCTTAAATGAAGATGCTTGGTCATGCAAAGTTTCATCAAGATTTTAAGAGCCGTTTTAGCGAAAATTACAATTTTTCATTTTCGTTGTATGACAGCTACCCTCAAAATGAGAGCCAGCAGGAAACCACTCAAAACCCTTCGATGGATTTGCATAAAACTCTTAAATTCCAAATATGGTGTCAATCGGACCATTCGTTTAGCCGCTAGGCCAAAGCGTGACGGACAGACCGACCGACGGACCGACTGACCGACGCGACGGACGGACATTTTTGGGAGACTTGTTTTTTATGATGTATAAGTGATATAGAACACATTTTTGAGAAATTTATATTATGTTTCCTAAGACGTCCGAAGTCCATTTATGAGAGAGTACATCGCTTTCGTTCCGCTTACGATCGCTAGATGTCGCTGTTTTCGTCACGTGACTCGCCCCCAGCGCCTGTAGCGCCCCCTGCTGGTACCTTTTCTTTAGCAAGCCACAGAGTAGCTTTCGTCATTGTTCGGCTCATAAAAATGTTCCACCAGGAAGGAATTACCTGGACTTCGGACGTCTTACGAAACATAATATAAATTTTATTGGTAGGTAAAATTTGAATATTATGTGTTCCGTTTGACGTCCGAAGTCCATTTATGAGAGATCTGTTTGTTATCTCCTGGTGGCTTGTAAAGAAATGCAACAATGTGATTAGGTATACAGAATTTATTGATATTTTCAATAAACAAATATGTAGCTAAGGTAACTTTGAAACTTTGAAATATTTACTCGTAAATGTGATTAGAACAGTTATTGACAATCAACAGAAAAATATTGAGACAAAGATTTCTCAGTGGAATTTGAATGATCATTTGTAACATTAACTGATTTCTGATAATATCTTCTAAACGTATATTCATGTTTCCAATTAGCTTTGGATAGAATTTCATTAATTGGGTAATTTTCAATCCAATTTAAAGATGAGACTGCTGATCGGAAACTACCTGGCGTGGCTTGTACGAGTATACCTGCTTCAGATAACAATCGTTTCACCCAGCCACCTATAATGGTTGGTGTGGCCGGCCTGACAGGATCTCGAGTTGTTAAGAATATGTTTGTTAGGGAGCCTCTAATTTCACTGGATAGACTTTTAAGGGTTCTAAGCCAGAAGAGTGGATCTATATTTTGAACGGGTGCTTCTAGTAAGGTCCAACTGGATTGTTGGTATGATGCTGTGTCGGTTTTAGAACCAAACACCGGAAGGAGCACTATAGAATTTCCATGGTCTATGAAATGAGTAGAATCAAAATGTAGAAGGGTTAAGTCGTGAACTCTACGACCGGATGTTAATAACAGAATTGCAGCAACCCGTCTGGAAACATCATAAAGACTATTTAAATTTGGGCTTGTCTCACGCAGATATCGAGTGTCCTAGCATCCCAAATAGGAGCCTTGGGAGGTACGGGCTTAGCCAAAGACACAGCTTTTAATATATGCTTCACTATATGACTGGAAGATATTTTGACATCTGATTTTGCTTCACAAATAGATAATATTACCGATTTATGTACGAGGAGTGTACGATATGCCAGGCGTTGTGTTAAATGTAAGAAAGCTAAATACTGAGCTACGTCTTTCGGCTGGGGAGAGCAAGGGTTCATACCATTCTGTTGACACCACGTTGACCATTTACTCCATATGGGCACATAAGTTTTAAGAGTGGATGCTCGCCAGCAAGATGAAAGGAGTTCTTTTTCTTGAGGTGACCAGTTTTGTGTTAAGGAGTCCCACCCAAAATAGCCAAGCTTCCAGTTGCAGGGTATTGATGTGAGCCGGAGGTAGTCCTGTCCGTGTGTCCATCAGGTTTATTTTAAGGTTCGGTATCTTGGCGGGACGAGTCAGAGCGCGGTTCTTCAGGTCCGGGCGCCAGAAAGGTTTCTTCCACTTGGGTGCTATAATCACGTACATTCCTGACGCCGAGTTGAGATGGCGAAGAACGCGGGGCAGTAGTCCCGGTGGAGGGAACACCCAGGCCAGTTCGTAGTGCCAGTGCCTGCTGAACGCGTCGTGAAAGCAAGCGTTCGAGTCTGACAAGTCGAGAGTAACATAATTGGGAATCACGAATGCCGTTTCGGAGGCGAAGAGATCTATTTCTGGGATTCCCCATAGACTGAATAATTTCTATGTTGCTGCATTTAGAAGGTGCCATTCTGAAGGTGGGCGATCGTGTGAGAGGTTGTCCGCTTCTGTGTTGTATTGTATACTCCTAGGAGATGGTGTGGTTGTAGCACGACATTGAGGTGATCTATAAGTGCTAGAAGTTCTTGTGTTAGTTTCAGCAGAGCACGAGATTTCGTTCCGCCCTCGTTTTTTATGTAAAACACCACCGTTTTGCTGTCGGTTTGAAGATGTACTGTCGAATCTTTTATATATGTGGCTGTGCTAGATATCGCTGCTATCACTGCGTGCATTTCTTTCAAGTTGCAGTGCCAGCGTAGTTGGTGGTGATCCCATCGACCGTAAATCTTCTTGTCGTTGATTATTGCCCCCCACTGAATGTCTGACGCGTCTGTTATTACATAGTTGGTTAGTCGCAATTCTGGATGAATCGAGCTCACTTCGCTGACTTGATCTAACCACCAATCTAGTTCTGTTCGTGCTTCCTCTGGATATAAGCGAGGGTTTCTGCGCAGAGTGTTGCAGTGGCGCTGCAGGGTCCGGCAGTGCAACCTTCCCCGGTGGGTGATGAAAGTCGCAAATATGAGAAGCCCTAAGAGGCGTTGCGCCTGCTTGAGGGTCCCAACTGCCGGCTGCGAGGCGAGACAACAATGTTAGTCGAATTCTGGCTATCTTGTCTGCAGGCAGGGACTTGATGTTGTACCTTGTGTCCCACTTTATGCCGAGAAACTCGATCGACTGAACGGGATTTGTTATCGATTTCTCGTGATTGACACACCAACCTAGTCTGGTCAGGAACTGTATGGCTGTTGATACTTGGTGCTGGCGTTCTTTTGCACTGGTGTACGATCAGATACTCGTCTAAGTACACTGCCGCACGAAGACCCTTTGTTCGTAGATATTCGGCCGTCCAATTTGTGACAGAGGAAAAGATTAGTGGTGCCGCAGCCAGGCCGAAAGGCAGACAAGTCATTTGTACTCGTAGTAGGTGGCCTTTGTAGCTTATGCGAAGATATCGTCTGTGGTCTGGATGTATTGGAAGATGATAATAAGCCTGGCTGAGGTCCAGTTTCACCATCCAGTCTTGTGGTTGTAGGAATTGGGGAACTTGATGTAGTTGAAACAGGTGAAAGTGTTTGGGTGCCATAAAGTAATTTCGTGCTTTTAAATTGAAGATGAGGCGGTTCTTTCCGTTGCTCTTCGTTTTTAGGAAAAGTGGCGATATGAAGGACGGGGTCAGTGGAGCTGGCTCTAACACGTGACACTGTATCAAATTTTGAATTTCCGTAGACATTGCTAGTGATATTGGAGTTTCAAATTTGGTTAAAACATCCAAAGTTGGAAGTATCAGAGGCGGCTTTTGATTGAATGGAATACGAATACCCGAAATTATTTTGAGAATAGGTTTGGGAGCATTTAAGTGGGTCCAGATGTCTAGATAGTGCTTCAGACAGCCGCCCGAGAAAATTATGTAGTCATTTGTGCCTGTTTGATCTCTTCCCGCTGCTCCTATCAATTCACCCCCCCCTTCTTTTTTGAGGTAAAAGATTCGTTAATTTCGCGTCGAGATCCCTGCTGTTTGTCCTTTCTAACGTTTTGCCTTGACTTGTTTGAGGCTGGACGAAATGGTTTTTCTTGAGTAGATGTCGGAGGCATGGGCGACTTTGAGCGTAAGGTTTTAGGAACCGTTGATTGTTTTTCTAATTTTTCCATTCCACCAATTTTTTGGATGTACGTCGATAAGGATTGAGGGTTAAACATGTACCTACTCTGCTGAAGGTGGAATTTTTCCAATGTCTTCTTTGACATATTTGCCTTTTAAACCTTTCAAAAGTGATCGACGGCGTAGTTCGAGAACCTAAGCCCTTTTTCCGCAGATAATTTGAAAAATGTCGTGGGAGACGGGTTTTATAGGGAGAATCATTTCCAAATAATTCTTTTAGTTTTTCAAAGAGTGTATTTGGGGTAAGCTGGGCATGAGCTGACCAACCCACGAGATTTTGCAAAGTTAAATTAACAGACTCGTTTTGATTTAAGAACGCGTTCGATAAAGCAGCAAAACTACGTTCCATTTGATACCATCTAATTGGGGCGAACGGATCTTCAAATTGTCTTAATTCCTCATTTACCCTTAAGTCGGAAAATGCCGGGAAGGCGGTGTACTTTTTCTGAACGTCTGTGTAACGTACGCAATTCCAATCGGGAGAGTCGAATCTTTGCATAGCACTGATTTTAGTGACACGACTTGGATCAGCTTTCGGTATAGCCGGTTCTTTAATAGACACGCTTAATTTCGCGATATTTTCTATTTCCGACCTCGGATTTGGCGGAGGTCGCAAAAAATTTTCCTCGTTCACGTTAACTGATAACTTATTCGTCTCAGCCGAATTTGAGTTTTGAGTGGGTATTGCGGTTGGGCGGGTGTAGTTTGCACTTAATATATTGTTCACATGACTCACCAGTCGCTGGGCAAGTAAATCAAACCTCTTGTCCAGGTTGGACTCCTCGGTGTCATCGCGGGAGCGGTCCAGTCGCCGTCTTCTCCGTGGCGGCGGCGTCTCCGCTCGCTCTTCATCTGAAGAAACCATCTCCCTCCGCCCCCGAACAGCTGCCCGACAGTATTGGGTCCGAACGGGAGGCGTTGTCGTCATCCATGGGTCCGTTGATCAATTCATCATCCATTTTTGAACACCAAATGGAAATATTTTACGTGTAGGTAGTGAACGATAACAACGCCACTTATTTTTCCACGCGACGAAAACTTTTCAAAACAATTTAGACGAACTTTCTACTTTAAATCTCAAAAGAACGCATAAAAAATTTACACGTGGTTATTCGAATTAGCGAAAAAATATCTAACGACCGTTTGCGCGGTTCGAACGACGACGCAACAATGACGAAAGCTACTCTGTGGCTTGCTAAAGAAAAGGTTCCAGCAGGGGGCGCTACAGGCGCTGGGGAGCGAGTCACGTGACGTAAACAGCGACATCTAGCGATCGTAAGCGGAACGAGAGCGATGTACTCTCTCATAAATGGACTTCGGACGTCAAACGGAACACATAATACCTTTCTCGCTCCGCTCGAAAGTAAAAAACCAAGTTAAAATTAATATCAAATATTAGGTTCCATGGACCCTTGAAGATGTGAAAATTTCAAGCTTCTACAACAACACAAACCAGTTATGTTCCCATCTCCATACATTTATGAAACACACCGAAACCTACAGGGACCTTTAAGGTCCGTTCAACGAATGGTCCAAATAGCTAGAGAGCTAGCTACGGAAATAGGTACCTATGCAATTTATAGAGCAACGAAATCTCTCTAGTTAGTGTGCCATAGTATCATTATTAATTGATCCGAGCGCCTGGCAGCTGTTCATCGGTGGGTGTGGCAGTGGTTGGGCAACAAAGGGGTTGCAAATTCAATGAAGTTATGCAATTTATAGAGCTCCGAGTTGGTGTGGTATTATAGCTAATTATGTATTTAATTGGAATATAACATGGCCAAAGTAGTGCCAGGTCACATCCACGGTGCGGGAAAAAGTGTCAAAGTCGCCTCATTTATAGAGGTCTAGGCCTATACTTTTTATTAGAGTGGACCTTCAAAATCTTGTGTGAAAAAAGACAGGTGCAAATATCAACACCCCGCCAGGCGACGACAAAGAGCAAGAAATGCGCGGTAGTCATTAATAGTACATTGTGTATATAGGGCGGAAAGTAACCAATTTCGAGAGGGGACATTCAAAGCACGAGCGTCAGGCTTATGGTCTATTGCAAATAGCCCAAAAAAAGGGCCTAACCTCAACATCCAAAGTAAAAGTATCATTCCAGCTCCAAATTGTTCTGTACAATACACATATTGTTCGGTAAAAAAATACACCATATTTTTAGCGTCGGGTTTGGGGGGGAGGGGGAGAGAAGTTGGGTTTCATCAGTTCTTCTTAAATATTTCGAAAGCTATGCGGTTTAGCTCAAAAGTGTCTTTAAAGTAATCTTGCAAAAGTGAACGGTTCCAGAATTACGGGGGGTGTAAAGTAGCAATTGTTCATTTTTAGGGTTCCGATACCAAAATGGTGAAAAAAGGAACCCTTACGGTGCGACTTTGTCTGTCTGTCTGTCCGTCTGTCACACCTCTATATCTCAGCAACCACTCATGTTATCGACTTGAAATTTGGAATGGTTTTAGAATATAGTCGCCCAACTTAATTGCACATGTAAGAATTTTGAAAAAATTATGATTATTAATGTAAAGGGGGCCAAAATAGTTTGTGTAAGCAAAAATCTGAATTAATTACGATTGACAGTAGTTTATGTAAACTTAACAGCAAAAATAAATTGATCTTTCTAAGTTGCACTGTTTTTCAGAAATCAGCAAAAAACCTTTACAAAAGAATTTAGTTTTGCGGCCCTGAAAATTAATTTTATTGCTTCTAAAAATACTATAGGTATATCGGAACCCTCGGCGCGTGAGTCCGACTCGCACTTGCCCGTTTTTTTTTAGATTTGAGGCCTAGGCCATATAAACCTCTGGCACGGAGAAACCCACTCTGAACTAATAAAAATGTCAAATGTTAAATGCGACCTTATTTTAATGTAAATCATCATCAATCGTCAGTAATATTTAGTCCTCTTCAAACATAGCACGCTCTTCTTCTAAATATTCGTCTATTATAGACTGTAAGGGCCCTGCATGTTATCCTACGTCATCTAGTACACGAAATCTGCAACTTTGTAGCGATAGTAGTGGCCTACTAGGTCCACAAAACGTTGGTCTGCCAATCCGAAACCTGGCAGGTTTTGTACAGTCGGAGCGCAAAGTGGCTAAGTAACGGATTACACGAATGAAATCTATTCGTAAAAATAGAAGGTACCTGTACAAGTAAAAAACAACAGGTCTGCCTTGCATCCTATTGACAGGTTCGCTAGTCGGACCACAAATGTGGTCAGATGTGATTGGACCACAAATTTGGTCGGACTGGCGAAACTGCCAAGAGGATGCAAGGCAGACCTGTTGCTTTTTACTTATATAGGTATCTTCTATTTCTACGAATAGATTTCATTCGTGTAATCTGTCACTTAACCACTTTTTGCTCCGACTGTACAAAACCTGCCAGGTTTTGGATTAGCAGACCAGCGTTTTGTGGACCTAGTAGGCCAATTCTATCCCTACAAAGTTGCAAATTTCGTGTACTAGATGACGTAGGATAACATGCAGTGCCCTTAAAGTCTATGATGTTCGTGTCCATGTTATCACATCCTAGGCCTCTCTGCATGAGCAGTAAACTGTAATGGACGCATTCGTCTTTGCAAGCGCACACTATGAGGGAAAGTAATTCCTGGGGAGCTGCAGGACGTGATGTTTTAATTGGTCTCAGCTCAGGTGGCTGAATATTACTGACGATTGATGAAGATTTACACAGCGAACTACAATACTATAGAACGATAACTAAGCTTCAAACTTGACCCCACGAAATAGTTACCTAAGTAGGCGGAGCTAAAATAGTTACCTCTCAATTACCCACTAGCTGACATTGCAGCACGCGCGAGAACCAATAAACCCTGCTCTCGTTCTGAATTTGAACCAATTGATTCGTATTTTGAATATACGTCCTTTTGGTTTCACGTAGGGCCACTTTTTGTGTGGAATTTGTTCTGAGTTAGAGTTCCATAGTTTTGTAGTTCGCTGGATTTACATTACAATAAGGTCGCATTTAACATTTTTATTAGTTCAAAGTGGGTTTCTCCATACCACAGGTTTATATGGCCTAGACCTGTGGAAGCCTCTTTTTCGCTTAAAAGTAGTGCCCCTTGAGAGGGTGGTCAGGGTCATCACTAACATGCCAACACTGGCCAATAAAATCACAATTTCTTTTAACAAAACACAATCCTGTATGAAAAAAATAGTTTCCTTATGATAATGTCATATTTTTACAAAAATCTTAAAAAGCGAACCATTGCCACTTTACACCTCCCATTTCTGGAACCGTTCACTTTAGCAAGATTACGTCTTAAACCCTTTTTTTGCATTTTAATGTAGATTACTTTTGCCCTTGGCACTTTTGAGCTAAACCGCATTATTTTCGAAATATTTAAGAAAAACTGATAAAACCCAACTTCTCCCCGCCCTCCCCCCCAAACCCGATGCTAAAAATTGTGTAACTTTTTACCAAACAATATGTGGACTGTATAGAACAATTTAGAGCTGGAATGATACTTTCACTGTGGATGTTAAGGTCTTTGTCTAACTGAACCATACTATTAGTAATAGGATCCCGTTTTCACACTTTGGGTGACAAAACACGATAAAATTTGACCCAGTAAATGAGATTATCACTTTTTCGCGCAAATTGGACATCACCTGGCACTACTTTTCCGCCATTCAAAACGCCTGGCAATGTTATATTCGAATTTAATACATAGTTAGCTGTAATATAACACCAAACGCAGAGCTCTATAAATTGCACACATTCAATTGATTCTATAACCCCTTTGTTGCCCTTCCACTCTCGCACCCACCACTGAAAAGCTGCCAGGTACCCGGATTATTAATTAATAATGATAGTATGACAAACTAACTAGAGGGATTTCGTTGCTCTATAAATTGTATACCTATTTCCATAGCTGCTCTTAGATTAAAAAGGGGGTATAGAGTGCGTGAGCAAAAACTTATGCGATTTCTTCGGAGTGCTTAAGAAATGAACATACTAAAAGTCCTGAGGAGTAGTACATAAGAATATGAGGCGAAGGGAGGAAGGGTGCACAAAATTCCCACTTTTGGATTATTGGCCAATACCTCAAAAATAGTGCGTTGCAGGGGAAAATGTTCAATGACAAAATAGAAGCCCATAGAATTCTCTACAACATTTTATAAAATTATTTTTTGAATTCTAACCGCTTTTGAGCTAAACGCACCAGAAAAGTGAAAAGGATAATTTCATAAAAATATTTTGTTTGTATTTTTACTTTTCCGTACCGTGTTTACGTCGAAAGCGGTTGAGAATTCCAAAAAAAAGTTCAAGAAAACTTCTAGAGAATTTTGTGAGCTTTCATTTTATTTTTGAATATTTTCCCTCTCACGCACCATTTTTAAGATATAAGCCAAAAACCTAAAAGTGGCAACTTTGTGCCCTTCTCCCCCCTTCGGCTAGTGTCCTAGACCTCAGGACTTTTAAATGTTCAATTTCTAAGCACTCTTAACAAGTTTCCGAAGTAATCGCTAAAGTTTTCGCTCACGCACTCTACAACTCCTTTATAGAATGGACAATTACATAATCCTCAGAGCGCAAGTCCTTCTCGCACTTGGCAGGTTTCTTACATGTAGCAGCATATATCAGCTGGTTTTCGATAGGCGGCACTGACCTGACGTATTTGTTCCTCTCGCGAGGCGAGTTGCCTGATGAGTTCCTCCTTGCGTCGCTCCAGCTCCGGATCGCGCGTCTCTTTGGCCAGCTTGTTCATCTGTTCGTACTCTCGGTACAGAGCCGCGTATGCAGCCAGGCTAAGCTTCGCGTCCTTGGACTTGAGACGATTCTTCGATAGAAATCCGCTTCCGTTTAAGTCACCTCGCGTAGCCAAACTGTAAATAACAAAAAAAATGGTGTCGATTCTGGCAACACACAAACTAAAAAAAAATTTACAGGCCTTAAAGTGATGCCGTCATTGTTACCCTCAGAACAAAAACCTCCTTGCTTCGCTCGGAGAAGAAACCATGCTATTTTTTTTCAGTATGGGATGACAACTGCTAGCATGTCTCATGCCATGTCAAATCGTCAATGATCACATCCTACCAAATTAGATGAACGACGCGTTCGTTGCATTTACAAAGTTTATAGGATTATTGTAACTTGTTGGGATTTTAACGGTTGAAAATATTTCCTAAATTATATGTTGTAAACATTGTGTAAATTATAAAAAACATGTAGTGAATAACTTGAAAATATCGTGAATTTATTCTTAAGTTGCTCTCCATATTAGTGATTGTTCTTTTTAATAATAACGTGTGTAGTTGATGGCTGTACATCTTCAAAACAACAAAACGAAAATTGCAAAGAAATTTTGTCTTTTCATCTGTAAGTTTTATTCAGTATTTTTCATGTTTGTGGATTATTATCACAAATATTGCATAAAAAAATGTCAACATCATTTCTACAGTCAGATAATATGGAAATTGTTACGTATTTTACTGTAATTTATCGTTTTTTGTGGGATCATGTTGGAGTTTATGAGTGATGTATTTTTTATCGATAGTAGTATTTTTACTTTCGAGCTGAGCGAGAAAGGTATTGTATTCGTGAAAAAAGTTGCACAAACTTTCTCAAAAATGTGTTCTATATCACTTAAGCAAGTCCCCTAAAAATGTCCGTCTGTCGGTTGGTCGGTCTGTCCGTCACGCTTTGGCCTAGCGGCTAAACGAATGGTCCTATTAACACCATATTTTTAATTTAAGACTTATTTCCGAATGGTTTTTTGCTGGCTCTCATTTTGAGGGTAGCTGTCATACAACAAAAATGAAGAATTGAATTTTTTTTTAAAACGGTTCAAATCATTTTTATGAAACTTTGCTTGACTAAGCATCTCTATGCAAGGTATCTTGCGCCATCATCAGTTTGTCTGTGTGATTCCATATAAGGGGTGTTCCTGTACTACCAAAACGTAAACTTGTGATTTATTCTTAGGGTCAGTACACCAATAGCTGACCAAAACTTAAATTTGAACTGAAAGTAAGAAAATTTAAAAATACCGCGATTTTATATAGAATTTAACTATGTTGGCGTCTTACAATAAAGTTATGGGTTTGTCTAGCTAGTAATTTAGTATGTTTATTCGAAGTGGTCATGCAATGTAACATTTGAAAAAAAAAACTTTAAGAGCATATTTTGTAAAGTCCTTAACACTTATTATATCACAAGCCTAACTAATTCATAGTCGAACTTTTAGAAGTGACTCTGAAAGTAGAACTAATAATTTAGTTTTTTTATGAATTTCGTCATAAAACCGCTTAAATGGTCAACTAGTGGTACCTACATTGACCCTAATTGACTCCATTAAGTTTGTATTATTTTCTATAATTTTAATTTTGTTTTGGTTATCTACCTGAATGGATATTCAATTTGATTGGATTTTGTGAAAATTTAGTACACAGGATGTACCAAAAACTGAAAGAGCTTTACAGTCGATAAAACTGAACAACTATTCATAAGAAACAGAGTTTTGAAATTTAAAAATCTGTGAAAATTCATATAAAAGGTGTTCCAGTACTACCAAAATTTGAACATGTGATTTGTTCGAAATCGTTTACGATTGGTTTGTTTTAATATTTTACAATTCGAGTTCCGAATTCATGTGGTAGAACATTTTTCAGAAAAACCTTACGTTTGTAATTCCATACTATGTGTAGGTATGGTATTACAAATTTAAGTTTGCGGTTGACAGTTCTACTTGCATATCGCGAGAAAGTAAGTGCAGTGCTGCTGTACCATTTATTATATTTTACAACATTCAACGCGTTTTGTTTTCATTCTGGGTTCGATTCCCGATGGGGACACTGTCAAACAAATATAACTTTGTGTGTCTTCGCCAAATTGAAATGTCTCAATCAGCATGAATCATCCTGAATCAACAAATTGTAAGAAAATTAATAAAAATACTAAATTAATCTACATAAAATTCTCTACAAAAAAGGTTTTAAAGTTTTTCGCTACGAACAATACTGACAAGCAATTCTTGTGCACAAGCGTATGAAGATTCTGGGTCAAGCTTATCCGAAACCAGAAGACTACAGGCTCCTTGTGCTCCAAGGTCCAATAAGGAACTCAGCTCCACGTTATAAGGCATGATAAGATACACGAAATTTCGCTTGAAAATTGATTTGAGCTACTTAGAAGAAAAACACAAACCCGTATTTCAGCATTTTTGCAAAACCATCCCAAAGGGATTGAATTGAGGGATAAAAGTTTGTTTTAAAATCCTACATAATTTGTATGTAAGCTAGAGATATTCATGAAAATAAAAAAAAAAGAACCTTTATTCATCAATTACCTAAAATTTGTGACAGGCATAATTTTAATACTAGAAATAAGCACAAAATTGATCAACCATATACTAGATTAACTAAAGTCAATACAGTTTTCGTTGGTCTGTGTGTACGATACTACAACAAAATACCTGACAATATAGTGCAATTACCTGAGAGAAAGTTTAAAGAATGTGTAAAGCAAACGTTATGTAAAAAAGCTTACTATAGATTAGATGACTATATGAATGACAAAGAGGTATGGTGCTCTGATATTCCAGCGAAACACAAGAAACACATTGTAAAAAGCCGACTCTTAAAGTAGGCCGTGCTACAGTGGTTTCTTGCCGTTTCTTTTACGCTGCCACAGCACGATCCGAAACGGCGTAGACTCGCTCTATTTGAATTGTATTCTGCATGACATTCAATAAGTATTCTGTAAAGAATCTACATTGAATAAAATAATCTGAATCTGAATCCTACCCCTCTTGCCTCCACCGCTATCGTCCATTACTTTTAGTAAGTAAGTAAGAAATTTGGTATCTTTAATATTAAAACACCTACGTAAGAAATCACCTTTAGTAAAAAATGCAAAAAGTATTTTTTTTAATGAATTTAATCACTGCTTTTAACAGATTTGCTTTTATTAAAGTTTAGTACTTCAACTTTTTGGTCAAAGTTTCGACATCAATTTGTCCTTGTGTAACTTATCGACTATCGATAGATGAAAGCATGACCACATCCCTACTTGTCACGAATTATTTCTTATATATTACTTCTATATGAGGTCAAATTTCTTTATTGTTACCCCACATAGGTTTGAAAAAAGAAAGCAATACTTTTAGGCGTGTCAAATTTAGTTTTATTTTGTGTCTGCTGGAATGCCAAAATCGACACCAATGTCAAACAGAAGAAGAGCGACTGAGAAATTTCAAGCGGCTGCGTCACCACAATAGTACATATAACTTTTCCCCCCGCATATTTATACCATAGAAATGACGCATCTTCTCCTTAGTTTTTAAAACAGGACTGAGGTAATTTCCGAGAAGGTGAAGTATAAAAGTAGTTACACTTAAACTATGATTAATAGGTATACATTTTGTATTGCGCTGATTAGGAAGTTGAAGGGCGAGTCCATTAATCTGGGCAAGAGAACAAAAAAAAAACAAAAGTCGATCGAATTTTTTCAATTTATTTTTTTATCATCAGCCAGTACCTTACCCACCAGGCATACACAATTCATATTACTAATGATTTCTTTCCTATAGCTGCATCCCCCATGCTCATCTTGAAAAACGATAGTGCGTTCTGTCTTTACTAGCGGCTAGTACTGGAGCCACTAGTAAAGACAGAACGCACTACCGTTTTTGAGCCGCTAGCGGCCAAAACTTCACTTTACGGATAATATGTATGAATAATTAATTAAACACTTATTTCTTATAATTTGAATTGCTTTTCTTGTATTAAGTTAACATTTCATCTTTCAAAAATATAATATCATCATCATCTTTTAAAAATATAATATTAATAGGAGATATAAATATTTATATTCTTCCAGGAATTAGCAACCCTTCCGCGCAGGCAGGTGCAGATGCTGTGCATCAACTTACTAACTTCTTAGTTCAGGAACTTGACAAGGGTAATCAGGCAGTAGGAATTTTCCTTGATCTTGCCAAAGCTTTTGACTCAGTTTCTATTCCTATCTTATTGCACAAGCTCGAAGACTTAGGCATAAGAGGTACTCAACTCAAACTTTTCAAAAATTATCTAGAGGAACGCACTCAATGCGTAAAAGTGGACAACATTTTCAGCTCTTACATGAACAACACCTCTTTCGGCGTTCCCCAAGGAAGTATCCTGGGTCCGACACTGTTTTTGATTTACATTAACGACCTTTGTAATCTCAAACTGGATGGTGGTACAATAGTATCCTATGCTGATGACACTGCTCTACTCTTTTCTGCAAAATCGAAGGAGGACCTCTATAAATATGCACAACTTGGCTTTAACACGGTAAATAACTGGCTTCAGCAACACTTATTAACACTTAACCCAGCCAAAACTAATTACATTCATTTCTCCATGCGCAAGTTCGATCCATTTCCTACTAATTTTTCATTATTTGCACATCACTGCAATGTTTCATCAAATCACCCATGCAAATGTTCATAGATTCATATTACTAACACTACTAAACACTTAGGAATCATAATAGACGAAACGCTGTCATTTAAATTGCATACTGAAGCCGTAAGAAACAGAACTCGTAAGTTAATATATGTTTTTAAAAAACTACGCTCTATTGCAGATTCAAAAATAATTAGACAAGTTTATTTGGCCTTATGTCAAAGTATTTTAACTTACTGTATCTCCTCATGGGGTGGTGCGGCAAAATCTATTTTACTATCAGTTGAGAGAGCCCAGAGAGCGATTTTGAAAGTGGCAACTTTTCGTCCTTTTCTGTATCCCACTGATCTCCTTTACAAATCATGCAAAGTATTAACAGTTAGACAATTATTTATTATGAGTATAGTTTTAAAACAACATACCGCACTCCCCTTCAACCCTGAGCAGATTAACAAAAGAAGGAACGAATTTTAGAAGTTTGTGAGCCCTGTCTCCGCCTGAAATACAGGATTCTCCTAGTTCAGGCAAATGTAATTTATATTTCCACTGTTATGTATAAGTTTAGCCTATAAGTATTAATTGTATAACGATTTGAATAAATGATATTATTATTATTAATATTTCCTCGCTTTAATGAGGTGAAAATTTTTGTGTTTCGCTTGGCAGCAAAGTTTTTTTGCATCTCGTACCTTGAAACTTTCGCTTGCTCAGGTTTCAATAGAAGATATTCGCGCCAAATAACCCTTTTGCTGCCTTGTATAACAAATAACTGTTGTATGTTTGAACCTGAATCTATGCCTGCACCCTAGTACTTACTTATACATGGATGAGTAGAACTGGTGCGGTCGGTCGATGGATCGCAGGAAGCGAGCCACCATTCCGTCGCCCTCTCGATACATGGTAAGCAGTCGGTTGTAAGACATGAACTTGTAAGAGGGCAGCCGCAGCAGCCGCTGACCCAGCCGGATTACATTCATCTCGCGGTTGTCCAGGGACGGTTGCTGACAAAACATTTCCACATCTCAATTTAATCTTATAAATGATATGTGCCCCGTGTAATGCCGGCAAATAATAGTACCAACCCATCTTTACCTGTGGGTGTCGTAAGAGGCGACTAAAGAATTATGAACTGGAGGATGGGCGGCAGAGTCCTCCTGTTTATCGTACCATGTTTATTACGGCGGTCCCCAAGAACAGCCGTCCATGGTGCCAGCCACAACGCTATCAAGCGTGGTGACTACAGTACTTGCCCTCAAATTATACCACGCGTTTTTGTTGTTACTCTGGAGGGAGCAGTCCTGTCCTGCAGTGGACGTTTCGAGAGATGTTATGATAAGGGAAAAAATCTTCCGTGTCTTTAGATAACTCACCACATTCTTCGTCTCATACGGAGATATATGACCCAATCCTGAAATATAACATGACAAATAGGTAAATAAAAACGTGTGGTTTCCTTAAGATGTTACTGCTGGGTTATTTTTTGTAACCGATATCTGTTTGCCGACTTATTTCCCACTTAGTAGACATATACAGATATTTATTCAGTACATACAATGACATATACATTACCCAAACAATATAAACATATCAATTAGAAAAACAAATAAAATTCAAAGAACAGAACAAATTTGCAATCAGTACTGAAAGGGTGGTCAGCTAGTCGTAGAACAAAAGTTGTTGCTTTTGACCTCACTAATAAATAAGTAAGCAAATGGACGTCAGGTACAAAAAAATAACCTAGTATTTGGGTAGTCATATGCCACTTGATACGAATATAGGTCATATACATTACCCAAACAATATAAACATATCAATTGGAAAAACAAATATAATTCAAAGAACAGAACAAATTTGCAATCAGTACTGAAAGGGTGGTCAGCTAGTCGTAGAACAAAAGTTGTTGCTTTTGACCTCACTAATAAATAAGTAAGCAAATGGACGTCAGGTACAAAAAAAAAACCTAGAATTTGGGTAGTCATATGCCACTTGATACGAATATAGGTCAGCGTTAATCATAGAATACATGAAACAGAGTTAGAAAGGCAATGCTGACAATTTTGTACGAGAACCGGTGTCGCCAGTTTGCACACATTTACACGATGAATTATATTTTCACTACATAAAAAAACCGCTAGCTATTTGTCGTCTACTGGTGAATCGAAAAAGTCAAAAGAGCCAAATCCAAGCAATCAAAAATTTACCGTATTACATTACGTTATAACATTATTTTCAAAAAGGTCAAAATCTGACGTTTTTGGGTGAGAAAGAGACAAAGATAAAATGTGGCCATACTAATAAAGTTTGCACAAAACGGTTCAAAAATTATCTAATGGACCTTTCATTGTTTTAACTTTCCTTTTAAATATTTCCCTAACAATATATTTATAAATGTGTGCAACATTATGCATAATACTGAAAAAAAATAATTTAGATTTTTCTTTACTGAAAATAGAAAGTTAGCAATTTTGAAATATTAAATTGTTGTGTTATACTGGTATCATTATTGTGCAAATGCTAGGGATGTATGTTTCATTGGGCAAATTATCGATAAAATGGATTATTGTACTCTGGATTACAACTTTTCCACGAAACATAGGTTTGTTTTAGATTCGTACAGCTTGCAATAACTAACTCTAGCGATGGCGGTTAATGCGCAGAACACAAAAAACGAGTCGCGGGGGTGCGCGGGGTATGGTGGGGGAAGGACTGCGAAGCGTTCATTGGCTCTCCGCGTGTCACCATGCGCAGAAACTAATCGTCACGCTAATGTTAGGTTGTGCAAGCTGTTTTATTTTTTATATCTCACTAAAATCACAGATTAGATTCTGATTACAGATTAGAACTTCAAAGCTAAAAAATATATACAAGTAAGTATTCAACATTACAGGAATAATGCAAGTATACAGAAATTTATCGATATCGATGTATTGCTCTGGTTTCGACCGGCTAAAAATATTTTTGTTTTAACAAATATAGTGGATAAAAAGGTATTCTAAATGGTTATCAGTGGTACAATAGGCCTCCATTTTGCTAATTTTTAGGGTTCCGTACCTCAAAAGAAAAAAACGGAACCCTTATAGGATCACTTTGTTGTCCGTCTGTCTGTCTGTCTGTCAAGACCCTTTATCTCACGAACGGGTAAATGAATCAGGTTGAAACTAATACCATATATTAGGATCCATGAACCACACAAGATCTGAAAATTTCAATTTTTTACAACGATGCAATCAAAAGATATGGCATTTTATGTCCTCATCTCCATACATTTATTCAAAAATGCAAAACCTACAGGGTACTTCCCGTTGACCTAAAATTATGAAATTTGGCAAGAAGCTAGGTCTCACAGTACAAATAATGGGAAAAGTCTGAAATCATAAAATATTTCAACTTTTCTCCCAACTAATGGTAACCAATTGTGGTGAGCTCCCGTTTCAAGAACTTTCATATAAGAGAGGGGTCAAGTTGGATGGTCGCTGAGGCGATTTTTGTTTTAGTTCTATTTTAAAAACGGGAACACTTACAAACTTGAAAATTGGTATGTTTATAGTGAAAAAGCTATAAAATAACAACAAATAATAAAATTTGGTCAAGCGCGTGTCGGACTCAAAAAATCTAGCACATTAACTTACTGAAATTTCAACTAATACAATTATGTTTATGTGGTGGTACGGAACCCTCAGTGCGCGAGTCCGACTCGCACTTGGCCGGTTTTTATCTTTGCTGTGAGCTCGACGTGATAATATCGCACAAAACGGCATTTTCTTAAAAAAATACGTCGCTGCTCTTTACGCCATTGAGTCGGGCAAATGACTGAAAGGGTCATTTTGAGGTTTTGACGTTTATTTGTCCTACGGACCTATCCGTGCCACGCGGGGCCCGCCTACTTCGCCTTTCTAACTCTGTATCATGTATTCTATGGCGTTAATAGCCCGTCCAACAAAGACCGGAAAATGCTGAACAGGGGAAATAATTCGTGGGTGAGCCAATTTTGGCACAATTGTAGAATAAAGTGTCCACAACAGCATACTAAAAGTACTGGACGGTATCGGTGGAGGCAGGTGGGGGTGTAAAGGTCCTTTTTTTATTTTTCATGACTAAAGGCACAATAGATAGTACTATTTGCAGATGATACGTCTTTGATTTTTAAAGTCAAAAGACAACAATCAAATTTTGACGACGTAAATAGTACAATCTCTAATGTAGTTGAGTGGTTCACCGTAAATAATCTTTTACTTAACGAAAAGAAAACTAAGTGTGTTAAATTTGTTTTGCCTAATGTAAAGCCAACTGCTACAAGCCTATTAGTGAAAAACGATAAATTGAGTCTTGTGGAATCAGCTGTGTTCCTAGGTATTACCTTAGACAACAAATTACAATGGGGACCGCATATTAATAAATTGTCGAACAGACTTAGTTCTGCAGCATACGCAGTGAAAAGAATAAGAGCTCTGACGGATGTAGACACCGCGAGGTTAGTCTACTTCAGTTATTTCCATAGTCTCATGTCATATGGCCTTTTGTTATGGGGTCATGCTGCGGATGCAAACAGCATTTTTTTACTACAAAAGCGAGCTGTTCGTGCAATTTATAAAATGAAGCCTAGAGAATCTCTTCGAAATAAATTTAAAGAAATCAACATTTTGACTTTTGTGTCGCAATACATTTATGAGAATTTAATATATGCTAAACGGAATATACATATTTTTGATAAAAATTGTGACAGGCACAGTGTCAACATAAGAAACAAGAATCAACTTGCTTCTCATGTCAGCCGTATTCACAAAATTAGTAAAACATATAAAGGTCAATGTATACGCTTCTATAATAAGGTACCCACTGATATTGAAAGTTTACCGTTAGATAAATTCAAAACTGTAATCAAGCAGAAATTATGTAAGAAGGGTTATTATAAAATATCAGATTATCTAGAAGAGAAAAATCCATGGGATTAGACTACGGTTCTAACAGGCTAATTCAAAATTAAAACTGACCTATGTATGTTGTATATCAACCTTGTACATTCAAACATATTTAAAAGAGCGCGTGGGTTTTTATTGTCGCTTCTTTTTTTTCCCACAGTGGCGCCACATTGTTTGTGAAGCGATGTAGTTTAGCTGACGTCATTAAGAGATTTTAATATCCAACAATGAATAAACGATTTTGATTTGATTTGATTTTGATTTGATATAAACAAATAAAAATACAAATATTGTCTCAGGACAAAATTAATCTACATGAAATTATTTACAAAAAAAGTCGTTTTCTCTTTAAAAAACAATAAAATATGTTTCTTGTATGGTGACCCCCTTGTTTTTAGAAATTTTTCAGTTTTTATTATTAGGTGATATATTTTTCTTAAAAATACATTCTGTGAAATTATCAACCAGCTACCTATGTCAGTTCAAAAGATACAACTTTCAACCTAGTAAAACACGACATATTTTCGACATTATGCGTCTCCGCCCCACTGTGAGTCTCCGTCGCGTGCTGCCGGACTGCACCACTTCTTATAAGTATGTTACCTATAGGTATGTACTTGAATCGTGTCAAGTTTCACCGTAGCAGGCTTTGTGCAAGGTTCGCCTTGTTCTATCTCGCGTAAAAACTGTAACACTTTCATATTGGTTGTTTTTGACGTACAATAAACCTCTGTACAAAATTTCACTTGTGTAGCTATGGGGGTTACGGCTCAGCGTTGATGAATCGTTCAGTCAAGACATGCTCTTTTATATATTTACAAGCTTTTGTATATTTAGAAATTAGAATATTATATACGGTGCTTTATATATAAATGTGTAAAAAATGAACTTACCCATGTGATGCGCGATGGTCAAAGGTATACCAGATAGGGGCTGCTGATTTTTGAGTCCATTGAGAACCTAATAAAAGCGAAAAATCGTTAATTTTACTAAAAACTAAACACTGATATCGCATGGCCAAATAGCTACTGTGCCTGGATTGGGTGTGCTTGGGATCGCTGGGCTTAAAGTACGCAATGATTCACGATTCACGAAACAAACTTCGAACTACGAAAACCAAATTTGACCTTCCATACAAAATGCGCTATCAGCTGATGGAGTTTCTATGGGAGGTCAAAACTTTATTTTCGTATTTCGACCTATGTTCCTTGGGGAAAGTTGTTCAGTATCATGACATGAGTACATTCATACCTTTTTCTATCAAGAACTAATTCAAAGTCAGCCTATGTACGCGGAACAAATTTAATTAAGGCACAATTCGATAGAACAAATCTGGATGTAATTTTCTGTACCACACACAGGTCTCTAGGACAGGGGGTCCCGCTACGTGTAGACACATCCTTAAGACCAACAATTAAGAATGTGGCTCGAAAAAAAAACGACGAATTATGCTCTTTACGTCGACTGGCTCCTTTCGCCGAGTCTCTTTACGTCGAGTCTCCTTTAAGTGAGTACCTACGCTTTTGTAGCTCTACGTCGAATGTCATTGCTAGTCCAAAGTAAAGTATATCTCAGATACTCTCTTGTAATTTTTATGGTAGTCGCGCGCAAAGCTATTTGATATTGTAATATTCATCTAAGTTGTTACAGCCATAGAAATAAATACAAATATTGCTCATAGTATAGGGACGCCAAAAATCATTGTTATGATAAATCAAAATTACAGCTTACCTTCCTGTAAGTACTTGGCGAACAAGGCGATCCGTATTCTATACTAAATTCAAATAACTTGCATTCTTATGCAGGACATAAAATGCTGTTTGAATTCTTATGCGGGACTTAAAATTTTTCGCTGATTAATACAAAGATACAGTTAATGCACCGAAAGTACTAGTTTTTGTTAGCAATTTTTGGTTCAATAATACCATTGTGGGTGTGCGATCTATACTGTAGTACTTTCGGTGCATTAGCTGTATCTTTGTATTAACCAGCGAAAAATTTTAAGTCCCGCATAAGAATTCAAACAGCATTTTATGTCCTGCATAAGAATGCAAGTTATTTGAATTTAGTATAGAATACGGATCGCCTTGCTTTACCTGCTGTATGTTGACGCCGATGTTGTGTGAGGGGGCAGTGCTCTTGCTGATGATGAAGGGAATGGAGGATGTCCAACAGGTTGGGCTGGTGCTGTAATAGCGCATATTCGACTGTTTCATCTGAGACGCCACAGTAGGCTGTTCGTAACCCCGGCTGCGATACTTCACATGCTGCCGGTGTAGCCAACCCTGCTTCAACAAAAAGTTGCCGAAATAAAACTTTGCTTTTTACGTTAAAAGCTACAATATATTTTCTATATTTCAGCTTTCAACCACAGCACGTTTAGACTTTTAAAATAGAATCACTTATTTGTTTGTTTTCTTATTGGTTTTCTGAAAGAATAAGGAGTATTTCCATTCGTCGCTAAGGGTGGTTTTCCACCAGTGCTATGCGAGGGGAGCTACGCTCAAAGAGGATATTTATAATTACGCTTTTGCTGCGCTGTGAGCTGGGAAAATCCAGCCAATAGAATTGCTCCATTTTCCTAGCCTGTTAAATGAGCTGTTAAATGGAGCAATCTTATGGTTGACTTTTCCAACTCACAGCTTAGTTCCTGGCACAGCTCTGGTGTATAACCACCCCAGCCGGGCGCTAGCACGTCGCAGGATAGCTGAAGACTATACCTTGTTTTTTTTTAGCATTAAGTAAATTTGAGTATTTTTAGGGTTCCGTACCTCAAAAGAAAAAAACGGAACCCTTATAGGATCACTTTGTTGTCCGTCTGTCTGTCTGTCTGTCTGTCTGTCTATCTGTCTGTCTGTCTGTCTGTCTGTCTGTCTGTCTGTCTGTCTGTCTGTCGAACGGGTAAAGGTATCAGGCTGAAATTAATACCACATATTAGGATCCATGAACCACACAAGATCTGAAAATTTAAATTTTTTACAACGACGCAATCAAAAGATATGGCATTTTATGTCCTAATCTCCATACATTTATTCAAAAATGAAAAACCTACAGGGTACTTTCCGTTGGCCTAAAATTATGAAATTTGGCAAGAAGCTAGGTCTCACAGTACAAATAATGGGAAAAGTCTGAAATCATTAAATATTACAACTTTTCTCACAACTAATGGTAACCAATTGTGGTGAGCTCCCGTTTCAAGAACATTCATATAAGAGAGGGGTCAAGTTGGATGGTCGCTGAGGCGATTTTTGTTTTAGTTCTATTTAAAAACGGGAACACTTACAAACTTGAAAATTGGTATGTTTATAGTGCATAAGCTATAAAATAACAACAAATAATAAAATTTGGTCAAGCGCGTGTCGAACTAAAAAAATCTAGCACATTAACTTACTGAAATTTCAACGAATACAATTATGTTTATGTGGTGGTACGGAACCCTCAGTGCGCGAGTCCGACTCGCACTTGGCCGGTTTTTTTTATACAAGTTAACAAGTGGAAAGCTAATATTAATATAATACGAAAAATGTCAAAATATTTTATTTATGTGTTTAGGTTCTAAATAGCCACCTATATGACAGTTTATTCAAAAACAAATAAATTAATACAAATAAACTAGAAAAAAGATTTGAAGCGGAGCGTTTTTCTTACACCGGTTCTACACGTTGGCCAACGGGCGCGGCCAACGTATACTAGGCCCGTTTGCGTGAGTTTGCCGTTTGCGACAAACGCTCGCCGGCGTGCCGTGGGTTATCGGATTTTTGTGCACGATTCAAAGGGAATTAGGCCGGCTGCACATATCCGGAATCCAGATCTGAAATTCAGAACAGGAATTCCGGGCGACTAGCGCACACATCAGGTTTGTTTTCTATTGAAATTCATTTGTCCGAAATCGACACGAAGTTTCGCTAAGTTTTTTATTGTGAGTTATTGGTTATGTTTATTATTATATTATTCGGTTTTAAATATATGATTCTGAAGCTGGTCTGAGTGGACTCAAGTGCAAAGCTGAAAGCCTGCCTAATGTATTTTCATCTATTATTAAGTGCAGATTGTTGTTTTTAGAAAAAAGTTTACTACCACTGCTTCTTTTGTTTACACAGTTTCTAAGGCTGAAAAAAAGAAACGGCCAAGTGCGAGTCGGACTCGCGCACCGAGGGTTCCGTACCACCACATAATCATAATTGTATTAGTTGAAATTTCAGTAAGTTAATGTGCTAGATTTTTTGATTCCGCCACGCGCTTGACCAAATTTTATTATTTGTTGTTATTTCATAGCTTATGCACTATAAACATACCAATTTTCAAGTTTATAAGTATTCCCGTTTTTAAATAGAACTAAAACAAAAATCGCCTCAGCGACCATCCAACTTGACCCCTCTCTTATATGAATGTTCTTGAAACGGGAGCTCACCACAATTGGTTACCATTAGTTGTGAGAAAAGTTGTAATATTTAATGATTTCAGACTTTTCCCATTATTTGTACTATGAGACCTAGCTTCTTGCCAAATTTCATAATTTTAGTTCAACGGGAAGTACCCTGTAGGTTTTGCATTTTTGAATAAATGTATGGAGATGAGGACATAAAATGCCATATCTTTTGATTGCGTCGTTGTAAAAAATTGAAATTTTTAGATCTTGTGTGGTTCATGGATCCTAATATATAGTATTAATTTAAACCTAATACCTTTACCCGTTCGTGAGATAAAGGGTCTTGACAGACAGACAGACAGACAGACGGACAAAAAAGTGATCCTATAAGGGTTCCGTTATTTTCTTTTGAGGTACGGAACCCTAAAAACAAGGTATAGTGGCAAACAAACATCCAAACAGCATCCCGTAGATGGGCTAGCGACTATTAAAACCATCAAATTTGAAAAAGCCTTCCAAGTGCGAGTCGTACTCGCGCTCCGAGGGTTCCGTACCACCACATAATCATAATTGTATTAGTTGAAATTTCAGTAAGTTACTGTGCTAGATTTTTTGAGTCCGACTCGCGCTTGACCAGATTTTATTATTTGTTGTTATTAAATAGCTTAAGCACTATAAACATATCAATTTTCACGTTTGTAAGTGTTCCCGTTTTTAAGATAGAGCTAAAACAAAAATCGCCTATAAAAATTGGTTTTTTGTATGGGAGCCCCCCTTAATTTATAATTTTATTTTTAGTATTTGTTGTTATAGCGGCAACAGAAATACATAATCTGTGAAAATTTTAACTGTCTAGCTATTACTGTTCATGAGATACAGCTCAAACAAAATTTTGTAAAAACAGCTGACTTTGTTTTTAAATATTATTCAAAACAAAAAATACAGTATTTATCTACTCAACAAGCTCTAAACACTCGATGGGGTAGGTCAACCTTTAGCTGTTTGAGAGCTCCCCTTAATTTTTTACCTACGAATAAAGTCTCCACAACAACTTACTGTAGCGACAACAGATATACACAATTTGTGAAAATTTCAAATTTCTACCTATTACGGTTCATGAGATACAGCCCGCTGACAGACAGACAGACATCGGAGGCACATCAATAGGGTCCCGTTTTTCACCCTTTGGGTACGGAACCCTTAAAAGCAGCATAACGACATAAATCACTTGCTTTCCTCATGCTTTGGAAATCTTCAGCACCACGCATGCTTTACCTAAGGACTAATAAAAAAGTGTCCTAAACAGGTTTAATACCTTTGGTACTTTTTCCTTGACTGTAGTTCTAGCTGAGTCCTCTGCTGTTTGATTATCTGTAAATACCATTTTATTTTGTTATTTACAACAATAATAATGAGAATTTCACAAATTTCCGTAAGCACCAACTTCCTGTAGATATAATTTTATAAGCCCAAACAACTTAAAA
Organism: Athrips mouffetella; assembly: GCA_947532105.1. NCBI lineage: Eukaryota > Metazoa > Arthropoda > Insecta > Lepidoptera > Gelechiidae > Athrips > Athrips mouffetella. Next base: position 29,724,323 of record OX383956.1, on the reverse strand, counting down.
TAAATGGTACAGCAGCACTGCACTTACTTTCTCGCAATACTCAAAGAATAACTATCAACCGAAAACTTAAATTCGTAATGCCATACACATAGAATGGAATTGGAAATACAAACTTTTATTTACGTTTTTCCAAAAAAAATGTTCGAATGAAATATATAAATCAATTCAGAATTCAAATTGTCAAACATTAAAACAAACAAACCTCAAACGATTTCGAGTAAATCACATGTTTAACTTTTGGTAGTACTGGAACACCCTTTATATGAATTTTCATAGATCAATGGATACTACCGTAGGATACATGCATGGAGATTTTTTTAATTTCCCAACACACGTTCCTTATGGATAATTGTTCAGTTTAGTCTACTGAGCAAGCCCTTTCAGTTTTGGTACACCCTGTGTACAAAATTTTATACAAAAAAAATCATAAAGAATATCCAGTCAGGTAGACAACCAATCCAGGATCAGGAAATTTTCTATAAGACTCGTACAATCCAGGATCAGTATTATAGAAAATTTTAATAAACTCAAAGGAACCAATTTTGGGTAAATCACATATTTACGATTTGGTGGTACAGGAACACCCCTTATATGAAATTACACAGATCAATTGATACTGGCGCAAGATATGTTACATAGAGATGCTTGGACGTGCAAAGTTTCATCAAGATTCTATGAGCCGTTTTTTAGAAAATTTCAATTTTTTATTTTCGTTGTATGACAGCTACCCTCAAAATGAGAGCCAGCAAGAAACCACTTAGAACCCTTCAATGGATTAGCATAAAACTCCTAAATTCAAAATACGGTGTCAATCGGACCATTCGTTTAGTCGCTAGGCCAAAGTGTGACGGACAGACCGACCGACGGACCGACCGACCGACCGACCGACGGACGGACATTTTTGGGAGACTTGTTTTTTATGATGTATAAGTGATATAGAACACATTTTTGAGAAAATTTGGAAAACTTTTTTTTCACGAATACAATAGCCACTGCTTAAAAACGTAAAATAAACCCGTTTTTATAATAGGTTACGCTTGTTTCTTACTTTTTACTATTTTTTATTATTGATACGTATATTCACTACAGTAACACATATTTCACGAAAATTTCTATCGGCTGTATATTAGGGATCAAAAGATACAGCTATTTTAAGGCAGGAAAGTCAGACAGGCGTACAGACGGATGGCATAGACAATTGTTATTTTTTTGCATCGGTGTGTATTTTTTGCCCTCAAAGACATATTACCTCATTTTTAAATTTCGTTAAAAAGTCACCTGAGGCCAAAAAAAAAACCGGCCAAGTGCGAGTCGGACTCGCGCACTGAGGGTTCCGTACCACCAAATAAACATAATTGTATTAGTTGAAATTTCAGTAAGTTAATGTGCTAGATTTTTTAAGTCCGACACGCGCTTGACCAAATTTTATTATTTGTTGTTATTTTATAGCTTATGCACTATAAACATACCAATTTTCAAGTTTGTAAGTGTTGACGTTTTTAAATAGAACTAAAACAAAAATCGAGACCCTGGAAGATCTCGGCACGATGCTCAATAACCTCAGTAGAGTTTCACAACAAGTGGGTCTTAAAATGAACATGGATAAGACGAAAATTATGTTTAACGCCCTTGTTGTACCCACTCCACTCAAAGTTGGTGACTCTACGCTCGAAGTTGTCGATGATAACGTATACCTGGGACAAACAGTCCAGCTGGGTAAATCCAACTTGGAGAAAGAGGTTACTCGTCAAATCCGACTCGGATGGGCAGCGTTCGGGAAGCTCCGCAACATCTTCACGTCCAAAATACCGCAGTGTCTCAAGACCAAAGTCTTTGACCAGTGTGTGTTGCCAGTGATGACATATGGCACCGAGACGTGGCCGCTCACGATGGGCCTTATCAGGAAGCTCAAAATCATCCAAAGGGCTATGGAATGGGCTATGCTCGGAGTCTCTCTACGCGATCGAATCAGAAATGAGGAGATCCGCAGAAGAACTAAAGTAACTGACATAGCCCTGAGAATCGCTAAACTAAAGTGACAGTGGGCAGGGCACATCGCAAGAAGAACCGATGGCCGATGTGGCATAAGGGTTCTAGAGTGGCGACCACGTACCGGAAGACGAAGCGTTGGCAGGCCCCCCACAAGGTGGACCGACGATCTGGTCAAGGTCGCGGGAAGCCGCTGAATGCAAGCAGCGCAGGACCGGTCGTCATGGAGATCTTTAGGGGAGGCCTATGTCCAGCAGTGGACGTCTTTCGGCTGATAGGATGATGTGCGTCTTTGTCGCGTCCTGCCGGAGAGCGCCACTTCTTATGTACGTTATTTATAAGTGTTTATTGAATTGTGCCAAGTTTCATCCCAGCAGGTTTTGTGCAAGGTACGCCACGCCTTGTTGGATCTCCTACTACATCATATGAAAGGGCTTTGGACATTCCAAAACAGATTTTTTTACGACTTAGTTTTCATGTTATAATGAAAAATGTCAATAAGTTATGATGAAATACCATTCCTCCCCGTATCTCCGAAGTTTGCTAAACGAAAAATCTGAATTAATCATAGTCGACAGAGGTCTAAGGTCCTTAAGAAAACAGTGAAAATAATTTTAGCATATTACTCAGACCACGAAACTGAACAACTTAGGAACATAGGTTATAAGGAACATAGGTCGAAATCGAAAAAAAAAATCAACTTCCCATAAATTCTGCGTCTCTGCGTCAGCACATTTTATATACTTAGTAGCAAAAAAAAACATATTTGGACCTATTTTTATTTTATTTTTAATTTTCATGGTCCAGGTAACAAAAAAAAACAAAATTATGTTCACTATTTCTTAAGGATATTATGATTTGTACAAAAAGTAAAGGTTTCAAACCTAAGTCTCTGCTGTTGCATCTTGTTAAGTCCTCGGACTGAATCGTGTCATTGTTCTTATAAAATAGCTCCACTACAGGTCGGCCTTTTTGGCCTGGTCGGCCTTCCTCTAAACAGAAACAAAGAGTTTGTTATTATTAAGGTGATCCGTTTTCCATACAAAAATTCAAATGACTTGCATTCTTTCGCGGGACATTCTGTTGAAAAACGAACGAATACTGCTATTTTTAGTTAAATTTTTCGCTAATTAATACAAAAATACATTTAATGTACTGAAAGTACTATTTTTGTTAGCAATTTTTAGTTCAATATTACGATTGTGGGCGTGCGGTCAAAACTGTACGGTTGTGCTTTGTGTGCATGTGTGAGTGATCGTACTCATGTAAACACGGACTGACGAAAGTAATTGACTTTAGTGGACATATGGAGATATTTTTCTTATCGAAATTGTTGTTAGGCGTAGAAGTTGCACGATGAAATTTACGCGAATCAACTTTTTGCACATTTAGAGTCGGTACTTATTGCATTAAAAAATAAAACCTTATATGTGCAGCAGTGGCTCCATCTATTTGCGTTCGGGGCTAAGCTGGCCGTCACAGATCACCTTCTGTCAATCCCCTTATAGAAATCGTATTCCGAAAAGGCATAAAACTAGATGGCGCTAATAAACAGCCTGAGAAGTTATTACGATTTATCGAGTATTCCGCTTAAAAACATACCAAATTTCAAAGTTAGCGTTTCTTTATATTGAGACTACTCGTATGTTAAAATTTTGAACGATTTTTAGCAGAAAACTCGGTAGTTCATAATTACTTTTCCGGTTATTTGAAAGCGCCATCTAGTTTTAATGAGTTTTATGCTTTTCCGGGGTACGTTTTTTAGTATGGGGATTGCCAGTCTTGTTATTATTCGTCCATGTTATCGCTTACATTGGATAAAATCTCATTCAAAATTCTGTGACACTTGCCTACAGTCTAGGGCTGGCCCATGTGACGTGGGCACTCGAATGGACCCTAATGGACCCCGCACACGACCGAGAATCGGTGGGCGATTATTGGCCAGGACAAGGACGGAAGATCCAGGTGATAACACGTCAGAGCGGGATGCCGACAAAAAATCGGTCACCGATTCTCGGTCGTGTGCGGGATCCCTAAGTTTGGCTGTGGGGCCAGGGTATCTCCGTATAGTAAGGGAGGTGATAAATATTACGCTATATGATTTGCACGTATTTCATATCGCTAGAGATGATAGTTTAGATTATTACAAATTGAATTGGTTCAGTAAAGTTTTTCTGTCCGTCGCTGCGTTTTTGAATTTCAGCTTTTCAAAAATGTAAAAAAAAGAAGGGTACTAAATCATTTGCTCATGTCTGCCAATGGAGCTGCTGGTCAGAAACATCCTAAAAATTTAAGAAATCGAAGAGGCAGACGTATAGGGCCCTGCATTATCACGGGAAGTACTTGTAAATATGTAAAAAAAAGGCTCTACTAAACCATTTGCTCATCATTCTAGTTGCTTTTATTCGCTTCATTTGGTTTCACTGAAGACAACAAAAAATTGGCAGACGATTTACTCACTGATCTTAAGAAATATTAATTTTTATAAATTCGTACTAAATCAATCATATCCCCAATATAGGGTGCGTCCTAATTCACTTTCTTCTTTCAAGTAGACAAGGCTTATAATGAACGCGGGTGGGGGCGCTGGCTTGTATAAGGAGAACACTCAAAAGTGACGTTTCACAAGGTGGCGGTGTTAGTTCCTTTTTTTGCCACGTTCATAATAAGCCTTGTCGCACTTGTACATAGATAATTTTGTTTCACTCAGAAAAAATAAACACCGGAAAGAAATTATTCATTGATTTTAAAAACCGGTAATAAATTGCGTAGGAATGGAACGCTAATTAAAAAGTTGATATCTCAATGGGTCCCCGCACACGTTAAATCCGCGATCCTGCGATCCGCTGAGATGCAGCTATAAGAAAGAAAGAGAAAGCTATAGGACCATAGACTAGGTGTATCTATGGTGTGTCTATGGTCCTATATCTTTCTCTTTCTTTCTTATAGCTGCATCTCTACCGGATCGCAGGATCGCGGATCGCGGATGTTACGTGTGCGGGCACCCAATGTGTGAAGGAAATGTCGGGTGCCCGCACACGTTAAATCCGCGATCCTGCAATCCGGTAGAGATGCAGCTATAAGAAAGAAAGAGAAGGCTGAGCGGGAACTCGGCCTTGACTTTGATCACGAAATTGTTAGACTGGGTGCCCGCACACGTTAAATCCGTGATCCGCGATCCTGCGATCCGGTAGAGATGCAGCTATAAAAAAGAAAGAGAAGGCTGAGCGGGTACTCGGCCTTGACTTTGATCACGAAATTGTTTGACCGTCTCCGCCGCTGATGTACGGATCGCGACAAAATTTTAGATATTTTGCGATCAGGGCCAGTGTTGCCACTATAGACGATTTTAGGTAGATTTAGCCACTCTTACTGCAGCTTCTTTTAGAAGTAATTACTTAATCAGCTATATAACCCAATCAAATTAGTTATCAACTTGATTTGTGCAGCAATAAGATTCTAAATTTAGCATCAAATACGTTTTTGCCTAAATCGCTTACGCTTTTTCATGTTTCAAAAGTTGAATTTGCATGGCGTACCTACCTATAATTTCCCATAAAATATGAACTTCTAACAAACTAAGAAAAATATTTTATCGAAGTGAATTAAAAGCCAAATTGGCAGAAATCTTTCACGAGTGGGCATACAGATGGCTAGCTTTCTCTTTCTTTCTTATAGCTGCATCTCCATGGATCGCGGATCACAGAATGACCGTCTCCGAGGTTGACTGACGGCGCTGACCACAGTAATAATAATAATGATCGCGAAGTCTGATCGCGAAACTGTTTGACCATGTGCGGGGACCCAATATCGTTCTTATCACAGATTAAATATACTTTCGAGTGGTAGAAATGTTCAAGGGTAGAAATCCAACACGGGCTCTACACGACGAGCCGCAAACGGCGTTCACACGTTGGCCGTGCCTTTATTTCAAATAAGTGCGTAGGAGCAGAGGGACGTTTCATTTTATTCTAAATAAGTGAAAATATTTTTTTTTTTCAAATATGGTGCAGCTGGAAACAAAAATTAAAAGCACTGTATAAGTATATTTCAGCGGCAGCGATAGTCTCCGCGTATACGTCCATCTTGCTTGCTTGACAGACCTACACGGAATGAGCCACACCAACGTGTGAAAGCTATCAACAAGCTCGCCGAGCCGGTGCGGCCAACGGTTGGGCCAACGTCTACTGGGTGCTCAAAACGAGTGGGTCAGACCCATTGACGTAAGAAAAACGCTGCGCTTCTAACGCCCCCTGGCGTAGTTTCCAAAATCTTTGGTCAGACATAATTCACAGGTATAAATATTCAAAAATAGCGATATCACTGATTCGTATACGAATCTTGCCAATTCAAATGCGAATTGAAGTACGAACGCTTCAAAAATGCGTCTCCTGAGACTGCAACTGCTATGTCTTTGATTGATGTCATCCATTCAAATCTTGACAGAACTTTGAACAAATGAACATGAAAAAATGATGTATCAAAATACCAGCCAGCATCTTACTAAAAAGGTTGCTTTGAAAGTAGCCGATGCTTTAAAAAAAATTAAAATTCAGAGGCACAGTAAATACATGGGCTTATCAGGAGTATGGAAACTAAGCCTAATTTTAACCGACTTCAAAAAAGGAAGAGGTTCTATGTTCCACTGTATGTATTTTTGTTTATTGTTGTCCACCTATTTTTCCGTCAAGTGTTAACGATTTGCAAAATTCCTTTTTTATCCGAAAGGGTATACTCCTGAGGTGGTCCCATTGTCACCAAGTCAGGATCTGATGACGGGATCCTAGGGAAATCGAGGGCAACCCTCAAATTTTAAAGGCACGTATAACGTTTTTCATATATATTTCAAAGCTACACAAGTATTTGCGTCTGGTATTCATCATCTCATGTTGATGGTCTGATGATGGAAGGTCCAACTCCTTAACGGTTAGGAGTTGGAGGATAATTCTTCAAAATTTTAGTCACGTATTGATCGAAAGTTTGAAGCGCTCGAGGCCAAGTGGAAGTTGGTCTTTCTTTGCGATCTCTAAAATTAAATAACGTTAGCCGTGGTGTGTGACTGCTAGTGGCACAACAATTAGAACGTTCTGTCAAATAATAGAACGATTTTCAAAATTCTTTTTTTATCCGACCAAACATACTTCTGAAGTTGTCCCATGGCCACCAAGTCAGGATCTCATTATGGGATCCCAGGGAAATCGAAAGCAACGCTCAAACTTTATAGGCACGATTACCTACGTGTTTTAAAAACAACGCGTTAGGTAAATAATGCAAAATCTCTCAGGTGAAAGCTCTACACGGGAAGTTGAACATCTTAGAGATGCCATGCCATGGAACGCACGGCATTGTACACGTAGAGACAAAACCAGTGTAACCTGTAGTCAGCCGAACCAGCGCTACGCTGAACTTGTTTAATATTATAGTACCTGGGCGACCGAGCTTCGCTCTAGAATAGCCGCCTCACCTCGACAATATCATCGGGTGAGCAAGCTATGCTACTCAAACCCAGGTGGCACTGTAAGTTTCTTAAACGCACTAAAACGCACAAAGAAATGATTAAAAAGACGGTGAAAACGAATTTTCCCAGACATGAGACCTAGCTAGATCGATTTTTCGCCCCGAAAACCCGTATAGCAAATTTCATCAAAATCGTTAGAGCCGTTTTCGAGAAACCGATTACAAATATAAATATTGCTTGAATATTCTGTGGCTACGTTACAAACGCCTTAAAGAAAATACTCGCTCAAGGTCAAATTGTTTCCACCGAAGTGCGTACCTGTCTATAAGTTGGTTACTTATTACTGACCATCAATTTTAGAGACTATCCATGAAATGCTCGAACTTTTTTAGAGACATCATGATTGTAGTGATATGACAACACCACGAGTACGAGTAGTATAGAATGGCGGGTTCTGGCTCATTTTTTATGGCCCTTCCAAAAACAAGTGCGTTCGTGGACCGCGCGGAAAAAAAAAAGAAGCTCATTCCATAAAAATTCAGGTGAAATCGTCCTTTCCAGGTAGTAGTATAGAATGGCGGGTTCTGGCTCATTTTTTCTGACCCTCTCTAAAACAAAGCTCGTTCAATGAAATCTGTGGTGGAAGTGACGGAAATATATTGGAAAACGTAATGAAACGATGAATGGCAGGTGCAAATCTAGGTCTACCTGCCCAACTCTGCAAGTTGTTACCGGACTGGGACGGTGATGCGGGCGAGGAAGCGGATGGGGACGGGGAAGCGGATGGGGACGGGGAAGCGGATGGGAACAGGGACGGGGACGGTGAAGCGGGCGAGGAAGTGGATGGAGACAGGGACGGGGGCAGGGACGGGGACGGAGGAGCGATTGGGGACGGGGACAGGGATGGGGACGGGGATGGGTACGCCACGGGGACTGGGACAGGGACGAGGATGGGTACGGGGACAGGGACGGGGACGGTGATGCGGGGTGAGGAAGCGGATGGGGTACAATACGATTGATTAGGTGCTGAGGTGTGGAAATTATAACAAAACGAGTGGACTGTATAATAAATTTAATGCAGTTAGCAGTAGGTAATTGTAGAAAGAAAAATGTTTGAGGAAAATTGAGATTACTTATGAGCTACAGATAAATTTTCCGTCTCGGTTTTAGGTGAGCAGTAAATGTTGAGAGGAAAAATGTTTAAAGTGATTGAAGTTGTGTAGGTTAGGTTAGTCTGGGCTTGAAACTACCTGCTTCGTGATGTTATAAATTACATCCATCTTATAAACGAACACAAAGATTCACTAACTTGTTAATACGTTAAATAATCACTTCAATGCATGGGAATCTCGAAAAACAGGTATGTATCTCAGCGCCATTTCATACGAATGGAAACTATTAAATACCCGTGACTTCGCCGTTATTTATAACAATCAATAATTCTTTCCATAATGTGAAGTAATAAATTTTACGCGTTGCATCGAAAAGTGTTATAGTTTATGCATTAATTTAAAAAGTCAAGTGAGGAAATCTAGCTTTAATATGTTAGACTCCCATACAAAATGCGCTATCAGCGGATGCAGTTTCTGTGGGAAATATTTTTTTTTTCTTAATTCGAACTATGTTTTTTAGGATAAGTTATTCAGTTACATGGATAAAACCCTAGAGGTTTCGCGTATTTGAAATTACACATCGTGAATAATTTATTATAGGTATTTTTAGTGTTGATTTTTCATATTTCACTATTTACATTTGTTGTGTTGTTGTTTAATATAATCAGAACTGTAACTTAGATTCTTTTCTTAAGATATTATACATGCTGATATATTTTTTCGCATTTTTAGCAATAGCAATTTTTTGTACTAAAGTTTAACTTTTATTACCAAAACACTGAAAAACCAGGCCTAAGTCACGTATAAACAGTAAAGATTGTTTTGTTTTTCGCCATATTATTTCCATTCCGTGTATTTAGCACCGACCTCAGAACAAAGACCTTGAAGTACTACACTACGTAGTTCACGCGAGCTTTCACAGATGGCGCTTTTTACTTTCGAGCGGAGCGAGAAAGGTATTGTATTCGTGAAAAAAAGTTTTTCTAATTTTGTTAGAAATGTGTTCTATATCACTTATACATCATAAAAAACAAGTCTCCCAAAAATGTCCGTCCATCGGTCGGTCGGTCGGTCGGTCTGTCCGTCACGCTTTGGCCTAGCGGCTAAACGAATGGTCCGATTGACACCATATTTTGAATTTAGGAGTTTTATGCAAATCCATCGAAGGGTTCTGAGTGGTTTCCTTCTGGCTCTCATTTTGAGGGTAGCTGTCATCGAAGAAAATGAAAGATTAAAATTTTTCATAGAATCTTGATGAAACTTTGCATGACCAAGCATCTCCATGTAAGATATCATGCACTAGTATCAATTGATCTGTGTAATTTCATATAAGGGGTGTTCCTGTACCACCAAAACGTAAATATGTGATTTACCCAAAATTGGTTCCATTGAGTTTATTAAAATTCTCTATAATATTAATCCTGGATTGGTTGTCTACCTGACTGTATATTATTTATGATTTTTTTCAATAAAATTTAGTACACAGGGTGTACCAAAAACTGAAAGGGCTTGCTCAGTAGACCAAACTGAACAATTATCCATAAGGAACATGTGTAGGGAAATTAGAAAAATGTGCATGCAAGTATCCTACGGTAGTATCCATTGATCTGTGAAAATTCATATACAGGGTTTTCCAGTACTACCAAAAGTTAAACATGTGATTTACTCGAAATCGTTTGAGGTTTGTTTGTTTTAATGTTTGACAATTTGAATTCAGAATTGAACTCGAACATTTTTTGGAAAAACGTAAATAAAAGTTCGTACTTCCATACTACGTGTATGGCATTACAAATTTAAGTTTGCGGTTGATAGTTTTTCCTTGAGTATTGCGAGAAAGTAAGTGCAGTGCTGCTGTACCATTTATTTTTCTTGTATGGGGAAGTTTTGAACCGATTGTTCCCAAGACCCTATCTTGACTATATAAATCTATGAAGTCACCCTATATACAGGGCGTCCCACGGCGATGCCACACGGAGGGAAAGTACCTTAAATATTAATGATAGGATATTTTACTGAAAGAAGACATCGTTTAATTTTTAATAATAAGTAGAACTGCATTTACAGATTTTTTAAAAATCGCCTACCTCAACCGGGAATCGAACCCGCCAAATGTGACAGTAAAATTACATGTATTTTATAATAGCGTCTGAAAGGGCTACTCATAAGCATTATTTTTTCCTTAATAACCTAGCATATTAAATGAAACTAAAACATAAAATTTTACATTTTATTTAAAATTTTGTTTAGAGAAATTTCTTCTGATTTGGCCATGCTTCCAACCATTAACATTATCATTTCAAAGATCTACCCACTTGAGATACGAGATTTCCGTGGTATAAGTACATGATAATAATAAAGCGATACATAAAGTGTAGTAGGTACTTCTTCATGAGCTCACAATTACCATGCAACTGGCTGATATTAGTAAAAATAAATAATTCGAAAATGGAACACTTAAATTTTCAAGCGTCATGCAACTGGCTGATATTAGTAAAAATAAATAATTCGAAAATGGAATACTTAAATTTTCAAGCGTCTGTTCTTTTGTTTATTGTGAGTTTCATTTTTGTTTATTAGCAATTTTTGTGTTAATTTACTTACCATGGCGTACCAAAATAATTTGGATTTAATAGAAGCATACTTTTTTAATCACAAAGACATTTCATTAGCTTTGCGGTGGTACCACGAAAGATATCCCGATAGACACACACCATCTCGATTTGTGTTGAAAAGATTGGTGGATAATTTAAAAAATTTAGGACGTTTTGATCATCGCTTACAGCAACCACAGCAGCAGATAATAAACGTCAGCGATGATGAACTCAACATTCTGATTTACTTTGAAGCGTACCCGAAGAGTTGAAGGAGGGAAGAGGGAAGGTGAAGAAGAAATTGGAATTTCAAAGAGTAGAATACATCGCGTGCTGAAAAAATACAAGTTTGAAAGTTATGTTGAAGGGCGATTAGTGCAAAAATTACGGCCGGGAGATGTTGAAAGACGACTCAATTTCTGCCAACATATCGAGAGACTCATCCTTGAGGATCAAAATTTTTTGAACACCATTATTTGGTCAGACGAGTCAAACTTTAGTAACAACGGTATGTACAACCGGCGTAATAATCGAATTTGGTCCAGACAGAATCCCTTAGGAATCCGCGAGACTAATGATCAAGTGCGTTTTTCTTTCAACTGTTGGTGTGGGATTGTAAGTAACCGGGTTCTCTTAATACATTTTTACGAAGGAAATCTGAACACGGAAAGATATCTAGAAATACTTGAGATTTTAAGAAATGAGATTAATAATCTTCCTGATGCAGATCGACGAAATCTCATATTCCAGCAAGATGGGGCTCCGGCTCATAACAGTAGGAGAACAGCCGAGTTTCTTAATGAACATTTTCCTTCCTGGATCGGCACTTTTGGACAAATTAGATGGCCACCGAGATCCCCAGATCTAACCCCACTTGATTTTTTTTTTTAATTGGTTATGTAAAAGATTTAGTTTACAGGAACCGGTACAACAGTGTGCAGGAGTTACAAAATGAACTTAGACGTATTATTTTAAACATCCACCATGCAAAAATAAGTAAAGCGACAGGGAGAGAAATTATTAAAAGAGTGAGAATTTGTATACAACAGAACGGATCACATTTTGAGCATTTGATTAATTAATTTTTTTTAAATAAAATGTAAAATTTTATGTTTTTAGTTTCATTTAATATGCTAGGTTATTAAGGAAAAAATAATGCTTATGAGTAGCCCTTTCAGACGCTATTATAAAATACATGTAATTTTACTGTCACATTTGGCGGGTTCGATTCCCGGTTGAGGTAGGCGATTTTTAAAAAATCTGTGAATGCAGTTCTACTTATTATTAAAAATTAAACGATGTCTTCTTTCAGTAAAATATCCTATCATTAATATTTAAGGTACTTTCCCTCCGTGTGGCATCGCCGTGGGACGCCCTGTATAAGACTATGAATCAAATGGTCTGCCTTTGGTAAATCAGAGGTCTGGAGGTCTGCCTCTTCGATTTTTATGGTTCTGAGGATGATTGTAACCATCAGTGCAAGCGGCAGACATGAGCAAATGATTTAGCACGTGTTTTTTTTTACATTTTTAAAACCCTGTTAATTGATAACGCAGCGCTACCAAGGTGGCAGACTATTTTTCTGTGGTTCTACTCATCGTCTTTAATCGAACGATCCACGTCTGCCACACGTGCAAATTATATAGAAATACTGGAGGCCATCACCCTATCTAGTACCCAGGGTTCTGATTTTAATTTTAAAAGATTATTTTACTAACTTTTTAATGGCAAACAAATCTTGTGATAAGACAAAATGTAGTGTTTTTTTTGTTTTTGTATATCTCCGTACCCGATGTGCGATGGGATCTTTGGGTAAATACGTACTGAGCGGTTAGTCGCATTAGGCTGCTTTTTCACCAGTGCTGTTCGAGGAAGTAAGCTGTGAGCTGGTAAGTTCCAACCATAATCCAATCCAACCACACCCACAAACATTTATCATTCCATCCATCAGTGTAATCCTTGGAGCAGTAGACTATAGCACCACCACAGCCTTAACTTTCACTTACCTAACCTTCTGAAAACTTTATTCTTGTACCTATCCTAAAGTTTCTGTCAACAACTAATTAAGAAACATTATTATGCTATATATTCACCACTATCTTGTGACGTAACGTTGTTCAAGCGTTTGCGACGGTTAGGCTGTACATGTCCTGCCCTCCAAGGAGTCTGTGAGGCTTCCACTTCATTTCCTAAAAAAAATACTTTGTTCTTTGTTAACCGACTCCCGGTGTAAGAATTTTCAATAATTTCTTGTTTAAACGCTATACGAGTACCTAATATATTTACTGTGTTACTACTGAACCAATGAAGAGAAGAACATTCGAACCCATAAAATGACAACTTGGACAGAAGTAAAGAAGAATTTTAGAAATATCAGAAATACTATTTCCGGGCACATTTGAAAAATTTTTGTTAATAGCGTCTGGGTTGTCTAAAAAACTAGGCAGTTCAGAGGTGGTTTTAAATGTAGGTAAAATAGTAGATTTAAATTTTTTCCAAAGCAGTTTGTTATTTTTTATATTACAGATTATAGTATGCAGTTTTTTCAGCAAAAGTATTTGTAATGAAGAGATGTTTGAGAGATTTATAGTACTCGTACTCCTTAGTTTGATCATTATCCGTTATCTTGGCCTTAACATGCGCGTCATCCCGCAGTCTCATTATGTATCGAATATTACTAGTGAGCCAAGGGACCATGCGTTCCGTAATTGTTTCACATTTTTCCGGTGCAAAAACATCAAAAAGGTTCATAACGGTTTCGTGAAATAGACTAAGCATATCGTTCACATTATCGGTATTAATTATTTCGTTCCAAGTAATGTTATTTAATACAGAATTATAAACTTATGTCCTTAAGGGGCCTGTACTCAATAATTTGAGGATAACTTTGAAGATCGCGAAAACTACCGCGTGACCACCAAGTTCAGGAATGTGATTTACACTGGTATTAAGAATAGGAGCATCAGTGAGTATACTAAATCAATGAGTGTCGAACGTGAAGTGCGTAGGTTCAGTTACGTGATTTGTTAAATTCGAGTAGCGTAAGAATCGACTAAGAGCAATGGTTTTATAATCAGTGGATTTCATAAAATTAATGTCAAAATCACCTAAAATAACTACATGGTCGTAATCTGTAAACGATGATATGGAGTCTGTTAACATTTGCTCTACTTCGACATGAATAGTAGGACAAGGTCTTACACGAACCGTTAGACCTCTCTTGTAATAAAACCCACGCCTCCACGTGATCTGGAAAGGCCCCGTGGTCGTGGCAGATGTTTAAAGCGGTTGCCTGGTACAGATGAAGCGCAGTAGTCACAGTCTTCACCAAGCCAAGTCTCATTTATTGCAATAATATCTGACAGTTCCCGAAGTAACATAGCGTGGAATTCAAAGTTTTTATTATTTAATGAGCCAGCATTATAAAGACCTAATTTAAGATTATACCGTTTGATCATTTAATAAATCATAAAAACTAAGGGAAATAGAATAAAATTATATAGATAATAAGTAATAATAATAATAATTAAGAGGGTTATAGCAAAACGGGAAAGGGCTAAAAGTCGATATAAAAAAGATCCTACAAATGATAAAACTTCAGCGTACAAAAAGCTTCGTAACATCTGCAACAGGATGTGTAGGGATGCAAAACGCCGCTATATCCATTCCACTCTTAAAAACCTCTCTCAGGCTCTTACCTGGAGGTTCTTAAAGTCGCTAGGGGTAGGCAAGGCCATGGGAACTTGTAAAAGTACCATGGATGTCAATGATTTACATAAACATTTTTCAACACCCGTAATTCAAAATGAAAACACTAAGTTATCTTCTCTCATCTATCTTTCGAACCTTGCTTTACCTGACTGCACTCCATTCTTGTTCCATCCGGTCACTGGGATAACGTCAAGAAGAGTATCCTATATATATCCACAAAAGCAGTGGGTAGCGATGACCTGAGTCTCGATATGCTTATCCTGGAAGTTGTCACACCTCCTATCACACACATCATAAACTCTTCTTTGGAGGTTAATGTCTTCCCTTCCACTTGGAAAAAGGCTAATGTTATCCCTCTGCCTAAAGCTTCCACTCCAACTTCCCTTTCTCAATATCGTCCCATCTCTATCCTAGCGGTGCTATCGAAAGTTCTCGAAAGTGTCGTTCACAAGCAACTTTACTCCTATCTCATATCCTATAATCTCCATTGTCCATTCCAGTCTGGATTCCGCCCTTCCCAAAGCACGGTTAGTGCGTTGCTGAATGTCACAGAAGACATCCGTTATGCTATGGATAATACTAAATTCACGATTGTCACTCTCCTGGACTTCAGCAACGCATTTAACTCTGTTGATTATGATATTTTACTTGGTTCCCTTCGCTCTCTTAACGTTGCTCCTCCTGTGGTCGAGTGGTTTCGTTCCTACCTTCAAGGACGCCAGCAATTTGTTAGGACCGACGAACAATCCTCGGAATGGTTAAACCTAACTTCTTGCGTACCTCAAGGCGGTGTACTTTCTCCTTTATTATTTTCTATTTTTATAAACAATATTTCTCGTGATATCTCTTCTCCCTTCCACCTGCATGCAGATGATTTACAAATCTATAGGCACTTCTCTCCATCTGAAGTCAATAAAGCTGTGAGTGCAGTGAATTCAGATCTTGCTGCTACTCAGCTGTGGGCTGATAATTTCGGGCTCCTAGTGAACCCAAATAAATCGCAGGCAATAATTGTTGGTAGCAGCAGACTAAGGGGTAGGTTGGGGGATGCGTTGCCAAAAATATTTTATAACGGAGTCTGTATTCCCTACCCGGACAAGGCGAAAAACATAGGGATTATTATAGACCGTGACCTCTCATGGTCCGCGCAGGTTAGTAAGGTGAGTAGGCGCATGCATTATTCTTTTCATCTTACTTGAACAATCTCTACTCCTTCCCATTCTTGACTACGCTGATGTATGTTACCACGATGAGACTGAAGAATTGCTGAACAAACTTGAGCGCCTACAAAACCTGGCTATTCGTTTCATCATTGGTCTTCGTAAATATATTCATATCTCCGAATTTCGCGCTCAATTGAAATGGCTACCCATCCGACTTCGTCGTAATGTGCACATCCTTTCTGTCCTGTACAAGATCCTTAATGGCCCCGCCACTCCCGAATACCTTCGTACCCGCTTCCAACTTTTACCTCCTGATCCCCGCTCTAGGCGCGACTGCATCACTAAGATGTTGGAGTGTCCTAGAGCAAGCACCAAATTCTTTTTTAACTTATTTTCTTCCCAAGCTGTGCGACCATGTAACAAACTTCCCAAGGAAATACAATACAGTCCGTCAATAACTTCGTTTAAAATACGATTGAGAGAGCACTACTTATCGGAATTATTGTAATGTATTTAGTTTATGTATTATATTTGTAAGTAGGTGTATCAACAGTATTATATTATGCGTTATTATTATTATTTTTAGTATATTCGTGTGTAGTATATTAATATGTATTATTATTTTTTATGGTAAGTAGGTATATATGATAGTCCTTTTAATTCGGTTTTTTTTGTTATCTTTTACTTTTACAATCTATAAATGCAATTCTTGTGCCGGCGGCTGTGATGACTTGCTTTCACACCAGATAGGTTGGCTGGAAGAGATCTCTTATAGAGATAAGCTCACCTTTGTAAACATAGTTAATAAAATAAAGAATATATGATAATATAAAAAAGTACAAAAATTCGAGGGAATGCTTCTTATGTTAAGGGGGCCACAGCTAGAAAAAACGACTACTATAAACGTTTTAAAGCTTCTGCTAACATAAATAACACTGTGTTTGTATTTAAAGAAACATAATTAAAACATACGAGAAAGAACTAAATGGACAAAAAAATTATTTGGAATGAGACTCATTTAACTGCCAAAAACAATCAAATCGTCCAGACAAATTTCCAATGACTAGACTACTATTAGGCATGCCTTATTAAACTGGGAACCCATCTTCTTAATTAGTATCAACAACGAAAACAGTGACTCTACCTTGCTTTAAGGGCATGTTCCTGGTTACTTGTCTTCTGTTATTTATGCCATACTGGTTCGCTCTTTTCCTAGAATCATCTGCAGGTGTATGTTTCGAAATCAATGTTCTGAAAAAAAAAACATATTGGACTAAATTATTATTCTTTACAACCCCTCAACTGATATCGTAACGGGGTAAAATTGTCCTAACAAATAAATACAACTTCAGACAATTAGAAAAGTTCGTCTAGTCGTAAAACCCGCCCCGCATCGCACTCAGAGAAAAGGTACCCGTTACGCTGATAGCTTTGTCACTCTGAACCGCCAGCAAAACTGTATTGCACCAGGTACGATTCGGTGCGGGAATCATCTACGGTTTGTTTCAATTTAACCGTCTCCCTAGTTCTCTAACAAAGATCTCGCCTCTCTACACTATACCCCTGTCACCTTCACAGCCAAGGGTAGAAAAATATAGGGTCCCACAAGATCCTCGTACTTGAGCCATTTCTGTGACGCAGCTCATTCTGCGGCACTACCTGCTTCCCGAACCGTACGGGGTTGGTAAGTGGCAGCGAAAGTTTTCACACATGTCGCGTCCCAGATTAAGCACCCACCTTTATAGGGTTCCGTACCTCAAAAGAAAAAAACGGAACCCTTATAGGATCACTTTGTTGTCCGTCTGTCTGTCTGTCAAGACCCTTTATCTCACAAACGGGTAAAGGTATCAGGTTGAAATTAATACCATATATTAGGATCCATGGACCACACAAGATCTGAAAGTTTAAATTTTTTACAAAGACGTAATAAAAAGATATGGCATTTTATGTCCTCATCTCCATACATTTATTCAAAAATGCAAAACCTACAGGGTACTTCCCGTTGACCTAAAATTATGAAATTTGGCAAGAAGCTAGGTCTCACAGTACAAATAATGGGAAAAGTCTGAAATCATTAAATATTACAACTTTTCTCACAACTAATGGTAACCAATTGTGGTGAGCTCCCGTTTCAAGAACATTCATATAAGAGAGGGGTCAAGTTGGATGGTCGCTGAGGCGATTTTTGTTTTAGTTCTATTTAAAAACGGGAACACTTACAAACTTGAAAATTGGTATGTTTATAGTGCATAAGCTATAAAATAACAACAAATAATAAAATTTGGTCAAGCGCGTGTCGGACTGAAAAAATCTAGCACATTAACTTACTGAAATTTCAACTAATACAATTGTGTATGTGGTGGTACGGAACCCTCAGTGCGCGAGTCCGACTCGCACTTGGCCGGCTTTTTTCTATGGCACCAGAGTTAACTCATCTTTTCGCTTGCCGTCCACGCGGCTTAGGCCTGGGGGCTCAAAGCTACAGGGGCACAGCCACTAATAAGCTCATTTTGTTAATAGCCAGGCAAAATAATGGTAAATTAAGATGCAAGTGCGCTATTTTGCTCATTGCACACGGAGCTCAGGAATTGCAGCCCGAGCCGCGGGCGAGGGCGTAATGGAGTGTAATGACAATGCGCACGGGTGTCTTACGACGTTTTTAACACATTTTCGAGTAAAACTACTATACTTTGCTAACCAGCGCACGTCCATCCAGCGCAGGTACACCGGAACATTTTGCAGGCTGCATATGTTGGTGTTTTCCTTTGATTTTTACAACCTCCAAACTTGTATTTCGTGTCTAAGTATTGTAGACGGTTCAGGAACTACATAAATTATAGTTGTTTATTTGTAGAAGTCGACATTTTAGAAATAATTACAATAATAAACACAAGAAATACTTGTAAATACGGCGCGCATTCTTTCTTTTTTTTAGCGGGCACAAATTACATGCATATTTGGCACAGAGTAAACTGCCAAACAGGCTATTCCTTGAACCTTGAAATTTTATTTTATTATTTTATTACTAGCCTATGTCCCACTGCTGGGCAAAGGCCTCCCCTCTATCATGCCTTGAAATAAATTATCAAAAATTTAATATCCTGTAACTTAACCTCACAAAACTCTTAATACGAGTATCCTTCGGGATACAGGTAAATTTTGACATATGATCCCGAAAAATGGAAAATTCATAAAAATAGTATTGCATTTTATGCGAAATTATGCCTTATCGCGTAAATAACTACGTTTTCTTTTCGATTCCTGCGGATTTTGACATGGGCCTTGCTTGAGAGGTTAAATGACAACATACTAAATTATTTTTCATTAGCTAATTAATATAAATAATTTCTTAAAATGAATATTCATTTATCATATTTTCTCAAATACAGCTAAATTTCAAAAACTATTTGCTTCTGCCGAGTTAAAAAAAAAACTAAAATAAATGACTAGTGCGGTAATATATTGGAAAAAGCACACGTGTTAAACTGGATTATGGACCTTAATACAGTGCAAATATAGCTGTTTTATGAGCTAGTGTGTTGAAAATAAATAAACGTACAATTCTGAACGACGAGCTTCAGTCTGCCCGTTAAAACAGCTGCTTTCGAAATCTTCGTCATTACAGGTCGCGTTCTCACTGGTCGCGACTCTGTATCCCCGCCTTATAGCACCCGTCGCTACACCTGTCCATACAAACAACAATTTAAACTAGTTGAATCAATGGAGCTTCGCATGATTTCTAAATAACGCTTGCTCTGAGCAATTTTCCTGTCTCATCTTAAAAATATCATCATCATAAAATAAAAATTGCCACATGTATGACGGAGCATCACTTGAGAACGTCGCGACGGATTGTATGTGTTCTATAAATAATGTTATAATTATGTTTCAGTAAAATCAAACGTTATTAAGTAATTAAGGAAATGCTGATAATTTTCTGATATTCTTCTTTTTTAAATCAAGTTTTTACAAAATACTAAAGTCATTCGAGAAGATCTTCATGTTATAAATGTAGTGCAAAAAATTATCTTTAACATGATGTATGAAATGCTTCTATTCCATGGCTAAAAAAGACATGGAAACATGATTTTGCCCATTTCTACTGTTTACTAAATATGTGTGCGTACTAAAAACAAGCTTTGATATGGTGCAGACTAGCTCTATTTGCATTATATTCTGCATGCTATGACATGCAATAAGTATTCTGTAAATAATTTATATTAAATAAAATAATCTGAATCCAACTAATTAATTGAAATTAATTCAAACTTACGTTTTCATGTGTTTTGAGCTTTTCTTAAACCATCAAATCTAAACATTGTATGCATCAAATTAAAGATAGTTTATTGTACTTCATCGTACATATATATTTTTTAAATTTACAAGATAGTTAATGATTGCTCGATTTGAAAAAAAAATTTATTAGAATTAAATGAACCTCAATAATAATAATAATTAATTATATTTTCTTTAACTACTCAGTAATGGTTGAATCTACTGTAACAATGCCTATGACATAATTTGAAGCACACATAAGCACCTTCAGTCTCAATAAAAAACAAGGAAATCGGATGATTGGTTCTCGAGATACAGTTGACTTTGTAAAATTCAGCATTTTCCATCTTTAATTGGCTGTTACTTTTACCAGGTATTACTTTGAGATCGCAATCGTGGTTTCTTGGTTTATAAGCCTGTCTAACTACTGTAAAAAAATTGTTTTAACAAAAACTACGCACCTCCTTCAAATTTTGCAAGGTCTATTAGCACTAAAAAGTATAAAATAACCATAGTAGTTAACAATCAGTAACTAAGTGAAGTAATAGAAAATAACAAAGCCTATTTTTATTTCAAGTATAAATTTACAGGTACACTAGCTGTTGCCCGCGGCTTCGCTCGCGTTGATTTCGTATTTAGGTTGTTACCGGTTTTCCGAAGCAATGAGATTTTTTAGTCCAGGGAAATTATTATTTATCCCATCATTTCGGGGTAATTTTAAACTAAGGAAAAACAGGACTAACCCTGCGCAAATTAATGAGTATAATTCAAGATCCAGCTGAATTTTACGAGTATATGATATACAGACGTTACTCATAAGTTACTCAGAACAGAGGAACTTAGCAGCAGTATCCTAACAAATGTAAAGAGACAGATGAGAGACACCTTTATGTAATATTTCAAAACAGAGCCAATTCGCAGAAGTAATTGAGAAAAACAAAAACCTTCTCCCTCTCCCCCTTCCTCTCGCCCTCCCCTCCCTCTGTCTCTCCCCCTCCTCCCTCTCCCCTTGCCCCTCCCCCTCCCCCTTCCCCTACTTTTCCCTCTCCCTCTACTTTACCTGTACCTCTACCTCTCTACGTCTCTACGTCTCCACGTCTCTACCTCTCTACGTCTCTACCTCTCTACCTCTCTACCTCTCTATCTCTCTACCCTTCTACCTCTCTACCTCTCTACCTCTCTACCTCTCTACCTCTCTACCTCTCTACCTCTCTACCTCTCTACCTCTCTACCTCTCTACCTCTCTACCTCTCTACCTCTCTACCTCTCTACCTCTCTACCTCTCTACCTCTCTACCTCTCTACCTCTCTACCTCTCTACCTCTCTACCTCTCTACCTCTCTACCTCTCTACCTCTCAACCTCTCAACCTCTCAACCTCTCAACCTCTCAACCTCTCAACCTCTCAACCTCTCAACCTCTCAACCTCTCAACCTCTCAACCTCTCAACCTCTCAACCTCTCAACCTCTCAACCTCTCAACCTCTCAACCTCTCAACCTCTCAACCTCTCTACCACTCTGCCTCTCTGCCTCTCTGCCTCTCTACCTCTCTGCCTCTCTACCTCTCTGCCTCTCTGCCTCTCTACCTCTCTACCTCTCTACCTCTCTACCTCTCTACCTCTCTACTTCTCTACCTCTACCTCTACCCTATCCCTGCAATGTCAATTTAACCGCTATCCCTAACATAGAAGCGAAACCCATATTTATTTTTAGACATTTCAAACCTATCGCACCCCAACCCCATCCCCAGGGGATGATGGTATTTCACGTCCACCACGTTGGATTTCAAAGTTGTTGTAGCTTTCGTAATCAGCGACCCGATAAACTATACAAACGACACCCATATTGATTTTTAGACATTTCAAAGCTATCGCACCCCAACTCCATCCCCAGGGGGATTATGTTATTTTACGTCCACCACGTTGGATTTCAAAATTGTGGTAGTTTTCGTAATCAGCGACCCGGTAAACCATACAAACGACACCCATATTCACATTTCAACCCTATCGCACCCCAACCCCATTCCAAGGGAATGATGGTATTTAACGTCCACCACGTTGGATTTCAAAATTGTTGTAGTTTTCGTAATGAGCGACCCGATAAACCATACAAACGATACCCATATTGGTTTTTAGACTTTTTCACCCCATTTCCCTTTTTTAGGGGTTGAATTTGGGGTGGAATTTCATTAACAGTTATGAACGTTGCATAGAATTACATCATTAATGCCTAAATAATAAATTCTGTGGATTTTACTTTAAAAATAAAGAATTTTCAACTTCATCCCCCTTTTCACCCTTAAGGGTATCGAATTTTCAAAAACCCTGAGACATGTATATATTAATTTTTAGTTGTCAGCATAAATACAAATTTTGAAGATCCTAACTTCAAAACTGACGGACTTTCATACAAACTTTCATCCCCTATTTTACCCCCTTAGGGATGGAATTTTCTAAAACCCTTTCTTAGTGCACCCCTAGGCTTCATCCTTATGAACCTACGTGCCAAATTTGGAATCTCTAGACCCAGCGGTTTGGGCTGTGCGTTGATATGTCAGTCAGTCAGTCAGTCAGTCACCTTCTTCTTTTATATATATTTATTTATTTATTTATTTATTTATTTTTTTATATAGATTACAAGTATTACAACAGTACATTTCGGAGTCGGAGCCAGCCAAGAAGTTTCATTACTGGTAACAGTATCTAATGTGGTGTCTTTAAATACAGAAGACGTTGAGCTGCATTTTATTTACCTTCAAGGGGACCCCATATTAAATTGTCAATGTTTAAGATTTGATGAAATTTAGGCACGAGATGAGAAATGAAAACTTGTCGTAATTTGGTAACGGCATACTCGTACCTACAGCTCATGAAGCGCGAGTTAGTTACGACAGTTGGATAGTAGTACTTCAATTGGTTTTGCGACTTGAATGGCACCGAGTCCAAAATGTACTGTTGTAATATACTCGTACCTATAAATTTATATAATTGAAATAAAAATAGGCTTGGTTATGTTCTATTACTTCACATAATTACTGATTGTTAACTACTATGGTTATTTTATACTTTTTAGTGCTAATAGACAGACACCTTGCAAAATTTGAAGGAGGTGCGTAGTTTTTGTTAAAACAATTTTTATTTTACAAGTTTTAGTGTTAAGCAAGGTAGTGACTGTACCTTACAGTCACTACCAGGTGGTTGGTAACTCTGACTGATCATGTTATAAAACAATGTCCTGATGATTACTCCATAAGAGTGACTAGGACAAATGACTTAAAGGGCGTCCCGAAGTACAAAAGACGTGGTGTTGTCATATCACTATTTACAATCTTGATGTCACTAAAAAGCCATGAGCATTAAACGCTGTATACCGTTGAGTAGGGACTAGGTTTATTCTGAATCTCTTGAATTGTTGGTCTGTAACCCATTATACGAGGTAGGTATGAACAATTGCTTCTCCAATCTCTTCCTTCAAATCGCAGCCCGAAAGTGTATTTTACATGGGAGCCTATTGTTGCCAATAATATAATCTTTGTTATCACACTGTTAATATTAGTCGCCAAGTAATTATGTATAATACCTCGCCTATGATTTCATTGCCCCTGTGTTTAATGTATTTGCTACCTTAAAGAATCAGCCATTATTTAGTTTTTATAAATCCTTGTATTTGGAAGCTCATCTCATATAATTGTTTCTAAAATATTTAATCGCTGCCACATTAATTTATTAGATGCAAACTGTTAGTTGCCGTTTCATTTGTTAGTTGCCTCGAAAATATTCTAGGTATAGCAGACAAACTGCATTCAGAGGCTCTACAACATGGTTCTAAAACCAATTTCCTTTTATCCTCGACTTATACATATTTGATAAAATGGCTTGTTTTAGAATCTTGTTGAAAAATCTACATTTTTGTAAGTAGGTTAACATTTTATTCCAACTTTAACTTACTGTCGCCGTCGGCGTGTGCCCGTCGCGTCGTGTGATTCAGCGCAATCTGCTCCTGTAGAAACAACAAATTTTTACAATCACATAGATATATACCTAAAATAATACTGTAAAATTGTCTTAATTCTCTTCTAAGTAATAACTCAGGTTATTTTCAACCGATCCCCAAGACAGATTATTCTCTTCTTATTAGTGTCAATGTCTATATAAGCAAAAACCCGGCCAAGTGCGAGTCGGACTCGCGCACTGAGGGTTCCGTACCACCACATAATCATAATTGTATTAGTTGAAATTTCAGTAGGTTAATGTGCTAGATTTTTTGAGTCCAACACGCGCTTGACCAAATTTTATTTTGTTGTTATTTTATAGCTTATGAACTATAAACATACCAATTTTCAAGTTTGTAAGTGTTCCCGTTTTTAAAATAGAACTAAAACAAAAATCGCCTCCGCGACCATCCAACTTGACCCCTCTCTTATACTCGTATGAATGTTCTTGAAACGGAAGCTCACCACAATTGGTTACCATTAGTTTTGAGTAAAGTTGTAAGACTTTTCCCTTTATTTGTACCGTGAGACCTAGCTTCTTGCCAAATTTCATAATTTTAGGTCAACGGGAAGTACCCTGTAGGTTTTGCTTTTTTGCATAAATGTATGGAGATGAGGACATAAAATGTCATATCTTTTGATTGCGTCTTGATCTTGTGTGGTTTATAGACTCACATATGATATTAATTTCAACCTGATACCTCTACCCGTTCGTGAGATAAAGGGTCTTGACAGACAGACAGACGGACAACAAAGTGATCCTATAAGGGTTCCGTTTTTTTCTTTTGGGGTACGGAACCCTAAAAATACTTTTATTGGTCCAAATCTGCGTGCAAAAGTCAAGTCTCTTAATTGTATACAGTATTTATATCTTAACTATTAAAATTACTTGATATTTAAAAAAAATCTGTGATTGGCTAATGATGACGTGATAAGTTGCGTTTGCGATGCTATAAAACCGGAATGTAAGAATATTCGAGATAGTCAAAATGGTTAGTAGGAGATCTAAGGCCGAGCTTGTATGGGGTACCTTGCACCTAAACCTGCTGCGATGAAACTTGCCAGGAGTCAAGTACATACCCATAGGCAGTGAGATTAAAATAAAGAGTCGAAACCTCTTTCAAACAATCTTTAAGAAAACGTAGCCTAGCCACATGAAAATTTTGAAGACGTACCTAGCTTTGAAAATGATGCGTATGCCAAAGTAAACTATGATTGTCTCTGTTTGACAAAAAGAGACAATACCTTGTTTGACGTAGGTTGACATTGCCTTTTGCCGAGTTGCCAGTAGTTAGGAATAATTTCCCTACAATGAATGACGTATGATCGATCCTATTAAAATTTGCATAATTAAAAAGCGTGGGCCGAAAAATAAAAACAAATTTCTGCCGCCTCTTACTAAACCATCTTGGCAGCACAATGTTTGTTTGGAAAGCCCAAAACATCTCGTTTTCCGACGCATTAATTCAGTCAACGAATGCTAAAAAAAAATTGTAGAGGGAAATGCTTGAAACACAATTTTTGACTTTGTAACTTTTTGAACTAGTTAGGAGGTAAACATATCAAAAGTCCCAGCCCGTACCCCTAACGCCAGGGGGAAGGTTTGAAGGTCCCATTTTTAGGATTTACGCATATATCTCGGAAACTATGCGTCCTAGCGACATAAAACTTAAAGCTCATCAAATTTACTACAAGTTTTATAAATTTAATATTTTTGATATCTTGTATAGTTTTTGAGATATCCGCTCTTGAAAGTCTTTTTTCAGTGTCTTTAAAATGAGCAGCAAGTGCTTTGTTTGTGATGAGGAAACGATTGTCTTGATGTTTCTAATTGAGTGAAAAAGGGATAATTTCCCTTATAAAAGCCAGTAAAGAGAGGAGTGACGGAAAAAATCTGTCAACTGGCCAATGTGACTTCACTGCGAATATCTCGAAAACTATACAAGATATCGAAAAACCTGACTGAACAAAATTTGTAGTAAATTTAATCAGCTTTCATTTTGCAAACAATCTTATGTTGCTAGGACGTATTGTTTCCGATATATGCAAAGAACCTAAAAATGAGACCTTTAAACCACGCCTCGTCCCTTCTCTCATTTACATTTAACTGCTTTCTACTTCTTCACTTATGTAGCGCTCATTTTTAACTTCTTTAATTATGTCTGACAACTTTTTGTTCTTAATCTTAAGTCTTTTGTTTTTCTGTTTTAATCTTTTTATACATTTCAATATCTTTGATGACACGAATTTCAAGCGCTTAATAGTTTGTCTCATCTTATGTTTTCGTGGTGATTCAAATATTTCAAGCATTTCTTCATCACTTTCCACATTCAAATCTACTTCCATTTCGATTGAAGATTCAATTTTATCCTAAAAATGAAATAAAATAAACTTCCAAACCAATCCAATTCCAATCTTTCAAGCGCGTAGAATATTAGAAATAGGTATGGTTACGTCCAAAGTGTGAAGCTTAACTCACTCTTGACAATGCATATAATATATTAGTACCGGGTCAATCGAGCTTTGCTCTGTTAATCTTAACCAAAGCCCAATAACAGATGGCGCTGTGAGGTTACTGAAACGTGCTATTTTCAATAAATGTTCAAAGAACGGATAAATCGAATTTTCGCAGACACGAAACCTAGCTAGATCGATTTTTCATCCCCAAAAACCGCGGATACAAAATTTCATCAAAATCGTTATAGCCGTTTTCGTGAAACCGATTACAAATATATATGTATACAAATATTGCTCGTTTAATAGTATAGGATAAGCACGCGTATTAATAAGCTGGATTATGGACCTGTTTTATGAGCAAAATATATATTCTTTATTGTACAATTACTACACAGGAAGATACAAACAACAGCACATTTACAAATGTGTTGAAAAGAATTTATTCATCCATTCATGTATGTATGTATGTAGATACATGACGAAATAAATATTTACTATGACTATTGGAACTGCGTCTTTTGACAAATCGAAATTGACCTTTGTCATGCTTAGGTGAAATCTTATCTTGGTCTTTGAAGTTTCGAGCAAATCACGCTCACTCAGTTTCTTTACGCAACAGTCTCATATTTTTAATCCACTTATTCCTGCGCTCTTCATCTTTGGGTACCCTAGAAAACAAATGTCTCATATGGACTACACAGTAATAAAATTATGATACCCCCTTATGATGACGTAACAAAAATTACTAGGTTAACTAAGCTCCCAACAATGTGGGAAAATTAAATCCGATTTGACTGGCAGCATTATTCACGAAAAAATGCGTAATTATTTTATTTCATTGCCTTATGTTATTCCGATAATCTTATGAATATTTAGCAAATTTACAAGTGGAAAGAAACACCAGATGCTTTACCATCTTTTTCCGACCGTGATGGACAACTTTTTACCAAACATTTCACCATTTTTGTGTCGTCGTGGATACGTCCGCGTTACATGACGTCATGCCTGAAACTGAAGTCAACCATGCCTGTGGACAGAGTTATAGTGGCAACGCTTTGAGGCCACAGACTGCTGATCTAGTTACGCTAGTAACATATATAAGATATTGCCCATAGGTAACATATTAGAAGTGGTGCTCCCCAGCAGGACGCGACTGAGACGCACAGTGGGGTATAATGTCAAAAATATGTAGTTTTGTATTAGGTTAAAAATTGTATCTGTTGAACCGACATAGGTAGCTAGTTGAAAATTTCACAGAATATGTATATTTTAAACAAACATATCACTATAATAAAAAAAAGTGGGGTCGTCATACAAGAAACGTATTTTTTCTGTTTTTGCTTCTATCGTCAGAACGGTTAGTAATTCAAATTTCAAACTTGGTATGAGTATAGTTCACTAAAATGACAATAAACTGATTAACTGACAGATTGACTGACTGACGTCTATTCGTAACCGCTTACAGATTTTAATTTTTTTTTACTTAGCTTTAACTTTCATCCCTTATTTGTGGCATGCAGTAAATTAGCATACTAAATTTCACACGTATAGCTAAAGCGGTTAC
The DNA here is from genome assembly GCA_947532105.1 of Athrips mouffetella. Taxonomy (NCBI): domain Eukaryota; kingdom Metazoa; phylum Arthropoda; class Insecta; order Lepidoptera; family Gelechiidae; genus Athrips; species Athrips mouffetella. The sequence continues at coordinate 29,696,014 of OX383956.1, read as the reverse complement.
GGATAGACGTCAGTCAGTCAGTCAGGGCATATTATTTTATTGACATTTTAGTGAACTATACTCATACCAAGTTTGACACTCGAATTACTAACCGTTCTGACGATAGAGCAAAAACAAAAAAAATACGTTTCTTGTACGGCGACCCCCCCTTATTTTTTTATAAGGTAATATATTTGTTTCAAAAATACATATTCTGTAAAATTTTAAACCAGCTACCTACGAGGGTCATTCAATAAATACTTAGCCTACAAAAAGTGAACGAAAATTTTGGAAAAGTGGCAATTTATTTTTCAACATAGTCTCCTTTTAGTTCGATACACTTAGCCCAGCGATGCTCCAACTTTTTTAACCCGTCCGGAAAATAGTTTTTGTCAAACTCTGCAAAATAGGCCTCCGTGGCGGCGATGACCTCCTCATTTGATCCATATCTATTCCCGGCGAGTGATTTTTCAGATTAGGAAACAGAAAGAAGTCACAAGGGGCCAAATCTGGAGAATACGGTGGATGGGGCAGCAATTCGTAGCGTAATTCGACCAATTTGGCCATGGCAACGGCAGACGTGTGAACCGGTGCGTTGTCGTGGTGAAACAGCACTTTTTTCTTCGCCAGATGGGGTCGTTTTTCTTTAATTCGGCGTTGAATCGGCCCAATAAATCGGCATAGTAAAGCCCTGTAATTGTTTTACCCTTCTCGAGGTAATCGATGAATTCCAGAAAACGGTGGCCATAACTTTTCCGGCTGATTTTACAGTTTTCGCCTTCTTTGGAGCACGTTCCCCGGTCTGGATCCATTGTTTTGATTACTCCTTGGTCTCTGGTGTGTACCAGTGGATCCAGGATTCATCGACGGTCACAAAACGACGCAAAAACTCCGCTGGATTCCGCTTAAAGAGCGCCAAACACGTCTCCGATGTGGTCTCACGGTGCGCTTGTTTTCCGGTGTGAGTAAACGCGGCACCCATCGCGCCGACAGCTTTCTCATGCCGAGTTCCTCGTGAAGAATATGATGCACTGTTCTTTCTGAAATGCCTACAGTCTCAGCTAGCTCCCGAACCTTCAATCGGCGATCTGCCAATACGAGATCATGGATTTTTTGATGGTTTCCTCCGTAGCAGCTGTTTTCGGTGCACCTGGACGTGGTTCATCAAAAACCGACGTAGGGCCACGTGCAAACTCGTTGAACCAATTCTTGACGGTGGCCATCGATGGAGAAGAGTCACCGTACACAGCATCCAAGCGCTCTTTGATTTCAATGCGCGTTTTCCCTTCCAAAAATAGGAATCGAATCACCGAACGATATTGCTCTTTTTCCATTTTTGTAAAACCGATCGACACGTTCGCTTCCATAAGTTGTAAAATTAAAACGAATAAAAGGATTGGGATGAAAATTTGAAAAAATAATAAAAAAAAGAATGTGCTACACTGTGGTAAAATTCTTTAAAACTACAGCGCCCTCTGGCGATGAGGCTAGGTACTTATTGAATGCACCTCGTATGTCGGTTCAACACACAATTTACCACCTAGTAAAAAACTACATATTTTTGACATTATGCCCCACTGTGCATCTCAGTCGCGTCCTGCTGGGGAGCACCACTTCTTATATGTTACCTATGGGTATGTTCTTGACTCCTGCCAAAAGTCCGCCTTGTTCCGAAAATCATTTTTGGAAAAAACTTAAATTTAAGTTTGTATTGCTGTACTATATGTATAGCACTACGAATTTAAGTTCGCAGATGATAATTTTTCCTTGCCTATCGCAAGAAAATAAGTGCAGTGCTGCTGTACCATTTTTTACATTTTTAAAGCCCTGTTAATTGATAATGCAGCCCTACCAAGGCGGCAGACTATTTTTCTGTTGTTCTACTCATCGTTTTTAATCGAACGATCTATGTCTGCCACATGAGTAAATGATATACACGTTTTAATATCATAAAAAAAAAAAAACAAAAAAAAAATATTCCTTCTAAACGCAGAGGTGTGGTGGTCTGCCTCTTCAACTTACATCGTTTTGAGGATGATTCTGACCATCAGTGCAAGCGGCAGACATGAGCAAATGATTTAGCTCATGATTTTTTTTAAAGCCCTGTTTTCTGTGGTTCTACTCATTGTCTTTAATCGAACAGTCCACGTCTGCCACACGTGCAAATCATAGAAATGCTGGAGGCCAGCACCCTATCTACAAGTTTATATTCAGTAAATAAATTCCAGTTTGACGAAATAAAACGATATATTAAATGCAGATTTTAGAAAGAGAGGATTAGCTGTATCGTTTTGTAATGAGGCATTATTACCCTTACCATTTTATACCGCGTTGGAACATGTTTAGTAGCGTGTGATACTCCAGGAACATTGACCACTATTTCTTAGTGGTACTTATTACAATGACGTATTCGTAATGCATTATAAAACGTTGTTTGTTTAACGTACGAACGTAAGTTAATCCTGAAATTGCGAGGCATGTAGTAAAATTTTGAGCGATGACCCGTAACTATTTTCTTTCACGACTACGCATTCAGCTGATTTTTTTTTCTAAAGAAAACGGATACCTACTATACAAACTTTTTCTCAACGCCTCGTAGCTTTATTTTGGACTTTCGCATTCTGTAAACTTGTTGAGATTTCTTCTACCCTTGACCCCATTCAAAATAATATCGTAAGTTATAAAAACAAGGGAAACCTTGCGATGTTCATTAGGCTGGCGACTGTACGGCTGCTGGTAGCCTCGCACTTGGCCCAGCATGCGGTGCTGCTCCACAGTGGCCGGGTCCAGGTATCCCCTCGTCGGGTTAGCCGGCGGACCCTCCAACCGCCTCGTCCGCGATGCTGACTGCGGCGCTATCCCTGACATCACACCCAACAACAATCAACGACCAGGGATACAAATCTTTAATATTACTGGATGATACGATATCGCAAAGGTTTTCTTTTCAAAATAGTAGTGGTTGATTGTTAATTCTCGTATATAATTTTAAGAGCTTTTCTTTTTATTATCTTTATTAATGTAGTCTCTAAAAAAATCTATAAAGTCACTGTCATATTCAAGAATTGGGTCCCTAGAGTCGAGTTTTTGAATATCACGAAGTATTTTTAGAGTGCTTTTAGATTTAAAAAAATAAAAAGATCCCTGATTTTCTTTACCAAGTTCTTTGGCAGTTCAAAAGGTAAATCGCAATATCTGAAAATTTACAATCAATCACTCAATCATATTTAACTAATGTAGTGAATCACATAACAATTTAATGAATCACTCATTCTAACGAATATCATTCAACGTGTATCGCCTTTGAAAAGAAAAACTTAATTTTGAATTATTAGAGTGATCTTTTATCTTCTTATCTTAAATAGCCTCTAAATGTCCCACTACTGGGCAAGGCCTCGTTCGAGCCTCGTTCTGTTCATGACGTCCTCTCCTGCGCTTCCTCCGGTCAATTTATTTGAAAGGAGTCTGGCCTATCCGTCTGCCAGCAAAGAACAGAGGGCGACGTGGTAGACTCCACCGCGTTGCCCTCTGTTCTTTGGTGGCTTCCACTGTGTGGTGGATATTTCACCACTATCACAAATTGAACCCCGTTTCCAAAAGACTTGCAGATAATGAAATGGGGAATCATCTCATAACAAGCAAAAACTACATACGGCTATTAGAAATCGAATAACAAAACATACTTCTCTTGGGTTGTGTGCGTACGGTGATGAACGGAACATCCTCTTCCGGTAGTGGTTTCGTCATTATTTGAGTCGTGCTACAAATGACCAATACAGCACGCGTTAATACACTGAATGGCATATTATCTCAAGTAAAATGCCTATTAAAATAACATATATTAATTACCTCCGCTTCTTTAACTTCTTCTTTCGTTTTAAGCCCTTAATTAAATCTAGTTTCTCTTGTAAAACATTACATCGTGCTTCTGCTTGAGCAAACTGATCATTCACTTCAAGAATCGAATCTAAAAACAAACATCAGCTCTAAAACGACAGCATTTGTTATGGGAATAGATTTTTAAATAATCCAGTCACGTAAGGCAAAAGAAAACCGGCCAAGTGCGAGTCGGACTCGCGCCCTAAGGGTTCCGTACCTATCTACCATATGATATACTAAAAGCTTTTGCTCTTTGATTTTAAAAACTCCGCGACCATCCAACTTGATCCCTCTTTTATAGAAAAGTTCTTGAAACGGGAGCTCACCTTAATTGGTTACTATTAGTGGTGAGAAAAATTGAAATATTTAATGATTTTAGACTTTTCCCTTTATTTGTACTGTGAGATCTAGCTTCTTGCCAAATTTCATAATTTTAGGCCAACGGGAAGTACCCGGTAGGTTTTGCTTTTTTGCATAAATGTATGGAGATGAGGACATAAAAAACCATATCTTTTTATTGGGTCGTTGTAAAAAAATTAAATTTTCAGATATTGTGTGGTTTATGGACCTTAATATGCGTTATCAATTTCAACCTGATACCTCTTCTTGTTCGTGAGAAAAAGGGTCTTGACAGACAGACGGACAACAAAGTGATCCTATAAGGGTTCCGTTTTTTTATTTTGAGGTACGGAATCCTAAATAGGGTCAACCTTGGAATGAGAGATGACCAGCTGTTAGCTCGTGTATACCTTCATTTTGGTGTTCTAAAAGTTGTCTCAAAACTCTCATAAAATCTCGTGTCCGCGTCGTGTTGTTCAAGGTCAAAGGTCTCAAAAATCAGTTTTTTCGCGATTATCTCGGTTTCTATAGCTCCAATGACGTTGGCATTCACATAAGAATTCTAGAGATTATGCGACAAATTTTGTTTTAAAAAATGTTTTATGCTCCAGCCGTTTTTGCGATACAGGGCGGTTTAGCCATACTCAATGTAATGCAAGGTCAACCGTGAATTTCAGTGCCACGTACGTTTACCTTTACAAAAATCCGAATAAAACGAAAATTTAGGATGTTGTTTGTGGTAAGTAAAGCTATATTTTTTTATTAAACTCATTTATTCTCGTGTTTCAAATGAAGACCGCAATTTCTAATACCAAAATGGGCCAATCCTCTCACTTCCCTGCTCGTAATTTGCTATTGCATCTCCTGCTTCATAACCTAAATAACTAATTGGATTCTTTGTATTAATTCCTGCGTTAATGATACCTCAAAGGTAAGAGCAATAACCTAGCATGTTATATAAAATGTTTGAACAAATTAAGTTTGATTGATTATTTAACAAATCAGTTTCCTTCATAATAAACTTTTTTTCAGGACTTCAATTGCCTTTAGAATATTTTTCAGATAACACAGATGCTAAATAAATATCTCATGAGACTGGCCTCACATTCCTTACGAAAATAAATAAAAAAATAATGATTGAACTACTCTAACTTCACACTGTTAGCAATAGATAGTAAAATTTCGGAGTCTTTTTCAAAAATATTAAAGTAAGAATGGAAAAAGAAATCCGAATTTGTCTAACACAAATATGGCTTATAGTCTTACCACAACCGCTGTACAGCCCCTTAGGTATGCGAGCGGCGAGATGGAGGGGCCATTCTTGCTCTTTCCTTCCCACTCCCCACCTCCCCGCGCATACCTAAGGCGCGGTACAGCGGTGGCGGTCAGACTATAATATGTTGTAAATGGTGTCAGCTATCACCCCTTTAAGGCTTTGCACCCAGCTCCAAACACTCTGTCATCACCATCATCATATCAGCCGAAAGACGTCCACTGGTGGACATAAGCCTCCCCTAAAGATCTCCATGACGACCGGTCCTGCGCTGCTCGCATCCAGTGGCTTCCGGCGACCTTGACCAGATCGTCGGTCCATCTTGTGGGGGGCCTGCCAACGCTTCGTCTTCCGGTACGTGGTCGCTACTCTAGAACCCTCACGCCCCATCGGCCATAGGTTCTTCTTGCGATGTGCTCTGCCCACTGCTACTTCAGTTTAGCGATTCTTAGGGCTATGTCAGTTACTTTAGTTCTTCTGCGGATCTCCTCATTTCTGATTCGATCACGCAGAGAGACTCCGAGCATAGCCCTTTCCATAGCCCTTTGGGTGACTTTGAGCTTTCTGATAAGGCCCATCGTGAGTGGCCACGTCTCGGTGCCATATATCATCACTGGCAACACACACTGGACAAAGACTTTCGTCTTGAGACACTGCGGTATTTTGGACGTGAAGATATTGCGGAGCTTCCCGAACGCTGCCCATCCGAGTCGGATTCGACGAGTAACCTCTTTCTCTAAGTTGGATTTACCCAGCTGGACTGTTTGTCCCAGGTATACGTACTCATCAACAACTTCGAGCGTAGAGTCTCCAACTTTGAGTGGAGTGGGTACAACAAGGGCGTTAGACATAATTTTCTTCTTATCCATGTTCATTTTAAGACCCACTTGTTGTGAAACTCTACTGAGGCTATTGAGCATCGTGCTAAGATCTTCCAGGGTCTCAGCCATTACGACAATATCGTCGGCAAATCGAAGGTGGGTCATGTACTCGCCATTGATGTTGATGCCATGTCCTTTCCAGTCCAAGAGTTTGAAGACGTCTTCCAATGCAGCGGTGAACAGTTTAGGAGATATGACGTCTCCCTGTCTCACTCTACGCTGCAATTGGATAGGTTTCGAGTCCTGGTCCTGAAGACGAACTGACATAGTGGCGTTTTTGTACAGATCCTTCAACACTTCAATACACCGATAGTCGACTTGGCACTGGAGATCGTAGTACGGCCCACGTCTCGATCGAATCGAAGGCCTTCTCATAGTCCACAAACGCTAGGCAAAGTGGCTGGTTATACTCCTTGGTCTTCTGTATAACTTGCCGTAGCGTATGTAACACTCTGTATTAATATTTATTATTATTATTTTTTCAATAAGGACGGAGGACCGTTTCTGATCACAAATTTTGTTCTATCAAGTGGTAGAGCACAATGAACATCCTACAGAGGAGAACGTAGTTGTGAAAGTAGGGGCAGGGAGTGTTGAATGTATAAATATAAAAACAGCAGCAGATATCAAAGCTCAAAGTTGCAAAAAGGAAAACACATAGCTGACTGAATGACGGTGCACGGATAAATCTAAATAGGTTTTTGTTGCACCGTTTAGTATATAAATCTGTATTTTTATTGTTATAATAATAAAATAAAATAATAAATAAATAAATAAAAACAGCCTCTTTAGCAATTTTTCACGTTTTCAAAAAATCTCGTGTTTATGAAGTCTGAAAAGTTACACTAGTGAAAATATATAAAAATTTGATCGTCTTCTAATTACTAACTACTATTTTCAAAAAACTTCAAGAAATCTGATAAATGACCAAATAAATTGCGGATTTTCGCGTGACGTTTTCTACAAGTCTTCATAGACTAGCTATATTTGTTCTATTTCGGGCTTCCGCAGTCTGGTCATCTACCTCATAACATAACGGAACCCTAATGTGGTGAAAGTAGATGTTTAATAATAACACACTTTTTTCAGCGCCTTGAATACCGTAACCTGGCAGAAGAAGTACCTATGAGAAATCCGAAACAGATTTTCGGTTCAAAATTTGTCATGCCATAAGAGACAATAGTGAAGGAAAAACTTGAGAAGGCCATAACAAACTATTAGGTTGCTACCCATACTCTTTTTTTTTTTAATTGTACTTTACAACTGAGTTTTACAAACTAAATATATCGCCAAACTGCGAAACAGTTTGTTGGCGATCAAATGCACTCTTTTAAAATTAATTTTAATCATTAATAATCATGCAACTTACAACTAAGACTTACAATTATTTATGTACAGTTTATGTGCTAGCAAAGGTGAATATAAAAGGGGACAATATAGTTATTAAGTTTCTTCCTCAATTGTGTTTAACAAGGAAATTTTCAATTTGTTTTTAAAAACATTTTTGCTCATGTTTTCATCAGAAATTAAGGAGTTATACAACTTTGGTATGATACACCGTCGAGTTCTGTCACCACAATAATTTGTTACAAGTGGCTCTTCATATCTTTTCCTTACTGTTGTTCTCAAATTGTGGTCATATGTTTTAGGTATCCTAAATTTTGAATTATTATGGTGTTCCAGAGCCAATAGATATTTAACTTTTTGATGTACAGGTAATATACAACATTGTTTAAAGAGTAGTACGAGTATATAGTTTTTGTTACATGCTTTTTTACTTTTTTATCAACCAACAATTTTATTAATCTAGTTTGTAAGTGACATATTTTATCTAAATAAGTCTTAAAAGTGAGGCCATATGTATTTAGACCGTAGCTTAAAACTGCATCTGGTAAGGCATAGTATACCATTCCCAAGGTTTTTCTGTTAACGACATAACTTAGTTGTTTGAATTTAGACAATAAAGATCTTAATTTGTTACACACAATATTAACATGAGACTTCCAGTTCATACAATTGTCTACAGTCAAACCCAGATATCTGTACTCATTAACAAATTCGATATTTTTACAGCCGACACACAATGTTTTGTTACTGTGTAAGCATTTATATGAATGTCCAACTATCTTTATGTCATGACCTGGTTTTTTCTCGGTCTATAATTCGAATATTCCTGGTGGTTTCCTTGCTTATAAATCGGTCTTATAATTGACTTTTTAGCAGGTCTGGGTATACACCCTTTTCCAAACACATATTTACAAACTTTGCCAAAATAGGACTAATTTTCTCGTTTATTACTTTAATATCCTGTATTCTAATTTTGTCGATTCCGGGCGATTTTCTGCAACTTAATTTATCTATAATCTTTTTTATCCCATTTGGCGTTATCTTCTGGTATCGTAAAGAAACATTACTTTGTGTTACGTAGGAATTCCGATCAAGAAATTTAGTGTTACATTGATGTTTTAATTTGTCGATTTCTTCCGTAAACGTCTTGGCAAAGTTTGTACATATCTCACGAACAGCATTGTTCTTACCCAAATGTCTCATAACAATATCATCTATACTGCTTGTGCAATTCCCTAACCATCCATTAATAATACACCACACTTTTCTAAAATCACCTTCGCAACTTTTTAATTCCTTCTGCCTAAACTTATTTTTAGCTTTGTTTATGTACAAATTAGTTAAGTTTCTATGACGCGTATATTTTAATCTATGGCTCTTACTTTTAGTGTTCGATTTCCAAATTCTAAACAACTCATCTCTTCGTTCTATCATATACAACAGCTTTTTATTTACCCACGGTTGAGTAACTCTTCTATTTTTACAGGTAGTAATTATTTTAGATTTTTCATAAATAGCTCCAAAAGTGCTACACAACTGCTCAGCCTGGTTGAATTTTCTCATACATGGCTTTCAGAGAGAATGTTTTTTATCATAGGATATAAGAATGAAAGCAGTGTAGCCCTGTAGGTCCTGTTGACGAATATCTAAGGTTGCTTTGCATCAACCTTGAAGGTTTTTAGAACAGCCAAAATCCAAACAGCCAAATAATATTAGGTCTTTACCTATGAAATTGCCGTTTTGTATGGCGAATTTTAGGTAAACTCAATTTTCAGTACTAACATTTTTGCATTTTTCTTAGGAATTATAAATCCAATCTTTTTTTATTTTTTTAAGCATTATTGGGAAGACATGAAGCTAACAGAAGCTTAAATTTGATTTTCGAAAAATATTATATGTAAAAAAATATACCAAATCTAATGATGATATCGGACGAAAATTAAGACGAACAATTTTCGAACCTTAAATTTTATATATCAAACTAAAAATAAAAACTTTATTTTATGCGTAAATTAATAACCTTGAAGTCAACTTTCAAATATAAGACAAATGAAAAAAATTGCATTAGTATTATAGGAATTATGATCTCATTAATCTGTAAGAAAATTTCGGCAATTTCATAGGTAAAGACCTATTATAAAGCTGAGGTCGTGTCGTGCGGGGAGGTCAAGGACCTGACATAAAACCGCACAAAGTGGCCATTACTCCACAGACAAGAGCCCTGCTCTTAAATTTGAAGAAGAGGAAGCGGATTACTTCTCCAGGTTACGGAATTTGAGCCCCTAACAAAAATTGTTACTAAGCATCAAATTTCATCACATTATGCTTCCGTTTCTGTATCTTATGAGATAGATGACCAGTCTGAGGGACCCCGAACTATTCGGAATAGTACATTAAGATGCACGTGCGCTATTTTGGATATTACGGCCGAGGCTCAGAAATTGCAGCCCGAGCCGCAGGCGAGGGCGTAATGGAGCCGACGGTGTAATCAAAAAAGCGCACAAGCTTCTTACGACGTTTTTCAACACATTTGCGAATAAAAACGAATCAAATTCGCTTACCTTTTTTTCCTAAGGAAATTTCGTAGACGTTTTCCTCACATTTCTACGTCACCCGATACACCGGACTTGTGTTTTTTGTTCAAGTATTTTCGACGTTCTACACTTATCACTGTTTGTTTTATTTGTAGAAGTCATTTATTTTTTAATTACTTTAAACATATTTCACAACAAGAAAGATCTGTTAAAATGTCTTTTTTCGAAGACACAGATTATACAATATACATGCGCGCGCAGGAGACAATGACTACACTATCAAACAGACTACTTTTCAATTTATTTTAAAATTGAATATTTTGTTACTTTAAAGACAAATTTGTAGTTAGTTAGTTGATTAAAATTATTATTTTCGTTTAATTAACGTTAATATTAATAATATTATCGAACACAGTTTCTTAATTCATTAAATTGTTATGAATTTTATAGATATATAAACTTCTTGCACCTTGCCGCTATAAAAAACGAAACAAAAATTAAACACTAACCTGCCAAACAGCTTACTCAGCAAGGAGGTCTTTGTTCTGAGGCTCACTCCCTTGAATTATTTAATATTGAATATTTTGTGACTTTAAAGACAAATTTGTAGTGATTTGGTTGATTAATATAAGTATTTCCATGTAATTAACATTTATTTATCATATTATCTAACACTGTTTACTTATTCATGAAAATATTATGAATGCTATAGATACAGAAACTCCTTGCATCTTGCCGATTAAAAAGAAAGACAAAAATTACAACACTAGTGAAGTTATATTAATGAAAAAAGCACGCGTGTTTAATAAGCTGGATTATGGACCTTAATAGAGTGCAAATAGAGCTGTTTTATGAGCAAATGTGTTGAAAAATTTGTTGTAGCACTGCTACTCGCAGCACAAAAAACATCCGTTTCGTCCAATTCAGATTTTCATTAAGGTCACTTATCGACTTAGATCTATGATGAACGAATAACAGGGCGAAAACGAAATGTCTGAGAAGATCGAGGTTTTTTTTATATTCAGAGTAATACTAAAAAACCGGCCAAGTGCGAGTCGGACTCGCGCACTGAGGGTTCCGTACCACCACATAAACATAATTGTATTAGTTGAAATTTCAGTAAGTTACTGTGCTAGATTTTTTGAGTCCGACACGCGCTTGACCAAATTTTATTATTTGTTGTTATTTTATAGCCTATGCCCTATAAACATACCAATTTTCAAGTTTGTAAGTGTTCCCGTTTTTAAATAGAACAAAAACAAAAATCGCCTCAGCAACCATCCAACTTGACCCCTCTCTTATATGAATGTTCTTGAAACGGGAGCTCACCACAATTGGTTACCATTAGTTGTGAGAAAAGTTGTAATATTTAATGATTTCAGACTTTTCCCATTATTTGTACTGTGAGACCTAGCTTCTTGCCGAATTCCATAATTTATGTCCCTCAACACAGAATCCTCAGAGAAAAAAACTGCATAAAAAAATGTTTTGACGCTGCCAAAAAATAGTCATGAAATAGTCATAAATAGTCACCATAAGAAAAAAAAATAGTCGCGTTACAATTCTAGAGTTATAGCTATGGTTTGCTGAGGATTATGGCCATAGGTTATAGACAGAATCCTCAGCTTTGATGCAAGCAAACCGTGGGGACTATGGACTTGGTTTTTATTTAAAAAAATAGTCATGAAATAGTCGTCTTGACTTCCAAATTCTCGAAAATAGTCGTTCAAGGATTTCAGAGTTACAGGGGTAGCTTGCTGAGGATTCTGTGCATAGCATTTCACGTTTAGGTTTTTCTGTTTGATACTCATGTCAAAAAATAGTCAACAAATAGTCGTCTCAAACCATAATAACTTCGGTCTGGTTTACCTAGTAGAAGTATTTTAAAAATGCATGTTAACTTCGCCATACATTTTTTCTTTGTACAGTCGCGTACACAAAATTATTTGATATTGATTTCAAGTTATCAAAAAAAATGGATTTTGAAATTGTTAGAGGCTTTTATTTCTATATGTTATAGCAGACCCTATTTATGTGTATTTTTATTAGGTAGGTTGTATTTTTAGTAGGTAAATAAGAGGAAAAACCGACCTTTTGGTCTAGAAACTTATAATGTAGGTTCCACGTTTAATGAATGGTAAAACTAGGATATCGGGCTTACACCTAGATGCATACAGTAAAAAAAATACTTGAAGAATAATTGGTAAGTTCACAAATATTACTAAATTAACTACACTAACTTTACTTATTTCTTGATTGATCAATGTTGTTTGCCTATGCATTTAACTATTCATTAAAAATTAAAATATCGCTGCATATGTGTTTCTTTTAGCCAATATCACATCAGTAGAATAATATAAATCAGTGACTTAATGTCATGGTAACAGAGATGGAAATGTTTAACGTGGATCGTATAATAGAAAAAAACCGGTCAAGTGCGAGTCGGACTCGCGCGCCGAGGGTTCCGATATACCTATAGTATTTTTGGAAGCAATAAAGTCCATTTTCAGGACCGCAAAACTAAATTTGTTTGTAAAGGTTTTTTGCAGATTTCTGAAAAACTGTGCAACTTAGAAAGATCGTTTTATTTTTGCTGTAAAGATTATATAAACTTCTGTCAACTGTAATTAATTCAGATTTTTCCTTACTCAAACTTCGGAGATAAGGGGGGGGAATGGTATTTTTCTTGACATTTTTCATCATAACTTTAAAACTAAGAAATTTAAAAAAATACAAAAATATATTTTAAAATGTACAAGTAAAGCCCTTTCATATGATACCCCACTCGACCTAGTAGCGACAATTTGAAATTTGGCCCCCCCTATTTTGGCCCCCTTTATATTAATAATCATACTTTTTCAAAATTTTTTCTTGTGCAATTAAGTTGGGCAACTATATTCTAAAACTATTCCAAATTTCAGGTTGATAGCATAAGTGGTTGCTGAGATATAGAGGTGTGACAGACAGACGGACAGACAGACAGACAGAGCGGCACCATAAGGGTTCCTTTTTTTTACCATTTTGGTATCGGAACCCTAAAAAGCACCAAAATTCTGCGACGAGATATGTTTAACCAATAGCATGGCGGCGTTTGGCTCAACCGAATTGTATGACCGAGCTAGCGCTCGCCGCTGCCGGCCCGTATTTAAGTGCCCTACAGTGTTGCTATTAAAACGACAATTGTCGTGTTCTACAGTAATTATATGGAATGTAAAGTAAACCTACACTACAGCATATGGAAGCAGTAAATATACAACGCGTTATTCCAAATTAGTATTTCCAGTTTTTCAATAATCCTACTTAAAAATTGGATGTAAATTCCAAAACTAACAGTGGCTGGCTCGTTAAAAGCGCAGCCTCGATCGGGTCATTGCGCTGCGGGTCATTGCCCTCTGCATCTTAAAATTTTCAGAATTTTTTGAAAGTAGAATTTTTTTAAAGATTTTTTGTGTTCCTTTATCGTTACTGAAACACTCCCTAAGCTATGGCACTCAATAAAATTATCACCCTGTGTTACTCATTTAACCTTATAACGAAAATAAGTACAAAGACTGTGATTTATACAAAAAACTAACTTAAAAATAATCTGCAGTGAATATACTCATTAAGAAGATTTTTTTTAATTATTTTAGTTTAAAACCAATTTTTGTAGTTTACTAAGCTTTATTATTAAACATGAAAACAAATAAACTTTGCTTTTTATAACACAATTAATTATATTGCATGGGTTCCAAATACATAAAAAAAAATTCAAGTACCTAACTAAACAGTTACCATCAAAGATGATATGCATTTTGAACACGTCTGTACTTGAGTTGAAAAATGTATGGCGAAGTCAACATGCATTTTTAACATACTTCTACAAGGTAAACCAGACCGAAGTTATTATGGTTTGAGACGACTATTTGTTGACTATTTTTTGACATGAGTATCAAACAGAAAAACCTAAACGTTCTGCAGGAATCTGCGTCCGTGAAATGCTATGCACAGAATCCTCAGCAAGCTACCCCTGTAACTCTGAAATCCTTGAACGACTATTTTCGAGAATTTGGAAGTCAAGACGACTATTTCATGACTATTTTTTAAAATAAAAACCAAGTCGATAGTCCCCACGGTTTGCTTGCATCAAAGCTGAGGATTCTGTCTATAGCCTATGGCCATAATCCTCAGCAAACCATAGCTATAACTCTAGAATTGTAACGCGACTATTTTTTTCCTTATGGTGACTATTTATGACTATTTCATGACTATTTTTTGGCAGCGTCAAAATATTTTTTTATGCAGTTATTTTCTCTGAGGATTCTGTGTTGAGGGACATCATAATTTTAGGTCAACGGGAAGTACCCTGTAGGTTTTTCATTTTTGAATAAATGTATGGAGATGAGGACATAAAAAGCCATATCTTTTCATTGCGTCGTTGTAAAAAATTTAAATTTTCAGATCTTGTGTGGTTCATGGATCCTAATATATGGTATTAATTTCAACCTGATACCTTTACCCGTTCGTGAGATAAAGGGTCTTGACAGACAGACAGACAGACAGACAGACGGACAACAAAGTGATCCTATAAGGGTTCCGTTTTTTTCTTTTGAGGTACGGAACCCTAAAAAAAACATTCAACAGGAAAACCAGGAGCTTTAGAAAAAACAGACAAGCCCAAAAATTTTAAATATTCTTCCTACGGGAAAATAGGTAAGCAAATATTACACTATTATAAAAACAGTTTGACGGGTTCTTACCACGATATGGATTTTTGATGAGTTTGAGTCACACAATAAGCAAATTATACTTGTTTTCATTCGCAAACGTGTTGAAAAACTTCATAAGAAGCGCGTGCGCTTTGATCATTACAGTCTAGGCCCCATTACGCCCTCGCCTGCGACTCTGGCTGCGATTCTCGAGTCTCGGGCGTAATCACCAAAATAGCGCACTTGCATCTCAATGTATATCTTAATGGGTGAATGAAAGTGATTGCCCGTAATGGAGTAGCTCTTTTCATTGGGGTTATTTAGGGATTCTTAAGGATGTTCCACCTTACAAGGTCATTCGGTGTAGAATAAACTTCATGAATTGCAGTCTAAACTCTGTAGCTTATCAGAATGATAACAGAACAGAGCTACGAGCATGCGTAATGTGCCTGTCGCTCCAATATCGTACGCACTGGGTGTCTACTCTCAAAGTCCGAAATATCGAAACGATACAACTCGAAACATGCAAATGCAAAACTTCGTCCCTTGACAATGGAGTAGAATATTGGTTGGATGAATTTTCAAACTGCATCCAATCAATATTCTACTCTATTGTCAAGGGACGAAGTTTGGCATTTGCATGTTTCGAGTTGTATCGTTTCGATATATCGGACTTTGAGAGTAGACACCCAGCTCCATCTTGCTGTCATTCTAATCAAGCTACTCACATTATTTTAGGTGTAGTTATATCTCCGAAATATCGTGCAAGTACAATGTAGGTAGACTAAGTTGTTCTAACCTCTGATGTCTAGTTTCCGTTCAGAGCGAGTCCCTTCTAAAGGTTGTCCAATGATACTGCTGGAGCTTCGATGACGCTTATCTGAAAATGTTCAAGGTCAATAATTTACTCGCTCTTTTTTCCTGGCAAGCTCAATCGACCTGAAAGAGCTATGTTACTTTTGAGCACCCCTACTAAAGTTTAGAGTCGAATGACTCGTTATTCAAAACTAAACTATGTAAATTAGATCAATTACATGTTTTTTGTTCAAACCATGGCAAAAAGTGATTTACCTACTCTACTAATATCTGTGATTCTTCTTACATTGGATATGTGTTAGTTATTTGTAACATCTATTCATGATATCACAATAAATAATCATCATAATATATTTACTTGTTTCCCCACTGTGCACCACCAGTGCGACTTGCCGACGAGCACCACTTCTTATAATGTTGCCTAGTATGTACGTACACTGCTCACCAGTGCGACTTGCCGAGGAGCACCACTTCTTATAATGTTGCCTAGTATGTACGTACACTGCTCACCAGTGCGACTTGCCGAGGAGCACCACTTCTTATAATGTTGCCTAGTATGTAAGTACACTGCTCACCAGTGCGACTTGCCGAGGAGCACCACTTCTTATAATGTTGCCTAGTATGTAAGTACACTGCTCACCAGTGCGACTTGCCGAGGAGCACCACTTCTTATAATGTTGCCTAGTATGTACGTACACTGCTCACCAGTGCGACTTGCCGAGGAGCACCACTTCTTATAATGTTGCCTAGTATGTACGTACACTGCTCACCAGTGCGACTTGCCGAGGAGCACCACTTCTTATAATGTTGCCTAGTATGTACGTACACTGCTCACCAGTGCGACTTGCCGAGGAGCACCACTTCTTATAATGTTGCCTAGTATGTACGTACACTGCTCACCAGTGCGACTTGCCGAGGAGCACCACTTCTTATAATGTTGCCTAGTATGTACGTACACTGCTCACCAGTGCGACTTGCCGAGGAGCACCACTTCTTATAATGTTGCCTAGTATGTACGTACACTGCTCACCAGTGCGACTTGCTGAGGAGCACCACTTCTTATAATGTTGCCTAGTATGTAAGTACACTGCTAAGTTTCATACCAACCCGTTTATAGCAAGATCCGCTTGATTATATCTCTTTGTCTTTAAGCCATAATTGCTCTATAATCGTACTTCACTGTGTTAGGTAGAGTACGAGTAGGTGGTAGTATGAAAGTACCTACGTCGCGATTTTCTCGATAGAACTTACCTTTAGATAACTTTAAAGTATCGCCCATTTTTACTTAAAATTTTCACATCACACGATAGCGCAGCTTCGTGGTAATTTTATACTGACGACTGATTAATACATATAAAAAGGGTGATAATAATAGTAAAAGCACCAAACAAGCACTAAAAAATCATTACGTATGTCCGTATGTCAAAATATAATGTCTCAGGAACAAATGAGCATCACGACAACGCATTACTATTTTACTTCAAAATCTATATGCACGAGAGTAACACGAAAGTTTCCAATACCAAACAAAGTCAGATGACCAATAAGGTTGTAAGAGTCCTTGGGTAATAAAAAGAAACACCCAAACACAATCTGTCAACCCTATAACCCGAGCTATAACCCATCGCATTGCTTCTGCAAAAAAAAAAATATAGTTTTTATCGGAATAATTCAAAATTCAAACTTATAATTTTTCAAAATTTCTCTACGTTTTAAAGTAAATAAAAAAAAACCGGCCAAGTGCGAGTCGGACTCGCGCCCTAAGGGTTCCGTACCTGTCTACCATATGATATACTAAAAGGTTTTGCTCTTTGATTTTAAAAACTCCGCGACCATCCAACTTGACCACTCTTTTATAGAAAAGTCCTTGAAAAGGAAGCTCACTTTAATTGGTTACTATTAGTTGTGAGAAAAATTTAAATATTTTAGACTTTTCCCTTTATTTGTACTGAGAGACCTAGCTTCTTGCCAAATTTCATGATTTTAGATCAACGGGAAGTAACCTGTAGGTTTTGCTTTTTTGCATAGATGTATGGAGATGAGGACATAAAAAGCCATATCTTATGATTGCGTCGTTATAAAAAATTGAAATTTTCAGCTCTTGTGTGGTTTATGGACCCTAATATTCGTTATCAATTTCAACCTGATACCTCTTCTCATTCGTGAGAAAAAGGGTCTTGACAGACAGACAGACGGACAACAAAGTGATCCTATAAGGGTTCCGTTTTTTTATTTTGAGGTACGGAACCCTAAAAACATAATCCAAAAACAGCAACCACTCATGCTATCGACTTGAAATTTGGAATAGTTTTAGAATATGATTGCCCAAGTTAATCGCAAATGAAATAATTTAAAAAATATTATTATTGTACCTAAAGGAGGCCCAAATAGGGTGTATTCCACTTAGAGCACATACGGATAAATAGTTGCTAGTGTTGTAATATGCGAACCAGGTAGCTATTATTAAGTTATTTAAAACCTGACGGACATACAGACGTATCCGAAGGTCCAAAAAGGTCCTATTGCTGTCACTCACGTATCCATTTGTCTGTCCTTCATCTATTACGCAGGTTTTACAGCCAAACGGTTGCTGCAACAGTCGTCAAATGTTCACAGTATAAGCATACAATTATTAATAAGCAAACAAATTGTTAAAAATTCTTGTAAATGTTTTAAATAAAATATAGCTGAAGGGGGGCGCAAAAAAGAAATTTGGCCTATGGCCCCATGGAGTGGGGTATAGTTATTTAGAGCTCGTTGAGTAGAGAAATACTGTATAAGTCAGATTTTTTCAAAATATCGTATTGAAGAATATTTTAGTTATCCACCTATGAACTTGAAATTAGCTGATTATGATAATTATTACGTATATTTTACTATAAAATACCAACATATTGATAAATCAGATTTTTCCTTTGAAATTCTCGTATCGTTCCTATTACAACCCAGAGGAACCCTAAATGTGAGAAATCCGACACGCGCCTGGCCGGTCTTTTTATTTATCACAGCTGCAAATTGAAATTGATAATAATGTACAAACACAAACATCATGCCTTTATTCTATAGGCAGAGACTCCATCTTTTCACCTGCAGCGATCTAAACATATTTTTATCAACTCTTTTATACAAGCTCGTCGGTTTAGTTAGGATATTCTTGACTTGGCCGAACGTCCTGAATTTGATCGCACATTTTCCTTTCATTCATTGATAATTGTTAGATATTATAATGTTTTGAAATACGGTATCAATAATAGCTAATATTTGTGGCAGGCCCTAGACGCACAGCACCGCACAGCCGTCGCGGAAATGATCCACGAGCTGTCGTCGTCTACACAATTTATCACCACCACCTTCCACCCCGAGTTTCTGGAGCACGCTCACAAGTTATACGGCGTCAACTTCCGGAACGGGGGGTCTCGCATCGAGTGCATCACCAGGGAAGAAGCTACAGACTTTGTTCTACAGTCTTCATTCGGCGACTCATCCGGCGACTCGACGTAACTCGCGATATTGGCTTACACTTTGACTTACCTTTTGATTTTTTTTTCATTTACGAGTAAACTTTTCATTACTTATTTGTTGAATTGGGATAATATCGTCAAAACAATGTGAATTTTCATTGGTTTTGGTCCCAAAGCCCAGTGATTCTACTTATGACATCAAGCAACTTTCTTCAAGATAAAAAATTTTTACTCGGCAAAACTTTTTTAACTTCCCGTACAAAATAGTTTGGATTCGAAAAATATTTTTCGAGAAAGTTGCCTTTTTTCACGAGTAGAACCACTAGGCTTCGAGAGCAAAACCAAAGCAAACCTCTTCAAAGTAAATTATTAAAATTATTATTTTGGTCTTTAACTTGTATTTAAATCCATATAAAAGAGATAGGAGATAAAATTTTAGTTCGCAAAATTAATCCGAATGACCCGATGCATTAATTTAGCGAATTTGTTTAGTTATTACTATTTTTTAAAAGCATGTTGTATACCGTTAGAAAGAGAATAGACCAAAAATTTTTCAAGGGATTCGGATGATCCCGATCGCTTTTAGTTTTTTTTTTTTGGGGTTCTATTAATGTACCGTTAGACCCAAGGTCGAGCTTCTATGGAGTGATCTGCGGAAAACCTGCTGGGATGAAACTTGGTACGATTCAAGTAAATACGTACGTAGCTGGTTGACCGACCGACTGACTGACTGACGCTAATCCGTAACCACTTTAGCTACACGTTTGATATTTTATATGCTAATTTATTGCATACAAACACCATATCAGAAAGGATTTTCCTTAACTGATCCTCCAAGGGCGTAAATTAATGCGTTTTTTTCCGCGAATAAGTTTCAGGAAATGAAAAAAAATTTCGCCCTCTCCATACAAAATTGCAAACTTGATTGGACAGTTTGTATGGAGGCCGATTTTTTTTTATTTCCTCAAAGTTTTATTCGCTGAAAGTTGTTCAGTTACAGTGACTGATCATACCCTTTCAGTATTCGGAAGGCTGTCCCTTACACCCAGTATATAATACTAGCTGTTGCCCGCGGCTTCGCTCGCGTGGATTTCGTATTTATGTTGTTACCGGTTTTCCGAAGCAATGATATATTTACCCATCATTTCGGGGTAATTTTAATTTAAGGAAAAACAGGACTAACCCTGCGCAAATCAATGAGTATAATTCAAGATACAGCTGAATTTTATATAATATACAGACGTTACACATAAATTACTCAGAGCAGAGGAACTTACCAGCAGTATCCTAACAAATGTAAAGAGAGAGATGAGAGACACCTTTATGTAATATTTCAAAACGAAGTAATTGAGAAAAACTAAAACCCTCTCCCTCCCCTCTCTCTGTCTCTCCCCCTCCCCCTTCCCCCTCCTTCTCCCTCTACCTGTACCTCTTACTCTACCTCTCTGCTTCTCTGCCTCTTTACCTCTCTACGTCTCTACATCTCTACCTCTTCCTATCCCTGCCCCTAACGCCAATTTAACCGCTATCCCTAACATAGAAACGACACCCATATTTATTTTTAGACATTTCAAACCTATCGCACCCCAACCCCATCCCCAGGGGATGATGTTATTTCACGTCCACCACGTTGGATTTCAAAATTGTTGTAGTTTTCATAATCAGCGACCCGATAAACCATACAAACGACACCCATATTTATTTTTAGACATCAAACCTATCACACCCCAACTCCATCCCCAGGGGGGTGATAGTATTTCACGTCCACCACGTCGGATTTCAAAATTGTTGTAGTTTTCGTAGTCAGCGACCCGATAAACCATACAAACGACACCCATATGCACATTTCAACCCTATCGCACCCCAACCCCATCCCAAGGAAATGATGGTATTTAACGTCCACCACGTTGGATTTGAAAATTGTTGTAGTTTTCGTAATCAGCGACCCGATAAACCATACAAACGATACCCATATTGGTTTTTAGACTTTTTCACCCCATTTCCCTTTTTTAGGGGTTGAATTTGGGGTGGAATTTCAATAACAGTGATGAACGTTGCTTAGAATTACATAATTAATGCCTAAATAATAAATTATGTGGATTTTACTTTAAAAATAAAGAATTTTCAACTTCATCCCCCTTTTCACCCGAATCGAATTTTCAAAAACCCTGAGACACTTAAATACTTAGTCGTCAACCTAAATACAAATTTTGAAGATCCTAACTTCAAAACTGACGGACTTTCATACAAACTTTCAGCCCCTATGTTACCCCCTTAGGGGTGGAATTTTGTAAAACCCTTTCTTAGTGCACCCCTAGGCCTCATAAGGAACCTACATGCCAAATTTGGAATCTCTAGACCCAGCGGTTTGGGCTGTGCGTTGATATGTTAGTCACTCAGTCAGTCACCTTCTTCTTTTATATATAAAGATGAAATGATGCATATACAAGGTTATTTTTTGGACCTGATTTGCGTATGCCCACGTTGTTACAGAGGTAAAAAGCAACAACTTTTGTTCTACGACTTTTCTAACTACGCACGAAAAATTTTCAACTTCCCATACAAAATGGGTCGGTCACGTGACCACTTAAAATTTTTTTGTGAGTTGTTAGCAGTCGTAGAACAAAAGTTGTTGCTTTTGACCT
Organism: Athrips mouffetella; assembly: GCA_947532105.1. Classification (NCBI taxonomy): domain Eukaryota; kingdom Metazoa; phylum Arthropoda; class Insecta; order Lepidoptera; family Gelechiidae; genus Athrips; species Athrips mouffetella. Next base: position 29,674,172 of record OX383956.1, on the reverse strand, counting down.
CCTTGACCTCTGTAATAACGTGGGCATACGCAAATCAGGGTGTCTACTCTCAAAGTCCGATATATCGAAACGATACAACTCGAAACATGCAAATGCAAAACTTCGTCCCTTAACAATAGAGTAGAATATTGATTGGATGCAGTTTGAAAATTCATCCAACCAATATTCTACTCTATTTTAAAGGGACGAAGTTTTGCATTTGCATGTTTCGAGTAGTATCGTTTCGATATTTCGGACTTTGAGAGTAGACACCCAGGTCAATAAATTGGGTTAAATTAGGGGGATTCTATGAAGAAGTTTTACATAGAAATATAATCTATCGATATGAAAAAGAAACACGGCTATTACTATGGCTATTACCGTGGCTAGAATTATTAATTCTATTGCAACTTGTTTCCGTTTCGCCATACAATTTTCGCCATTTTACTGGAGTATACGTCGTGGGCGCTCAGCCGCTCAGCCTAGAGGCTTAGAGGTTTATAAGAAAGAGAAAGCTTGGGTTATTCGTACATTTTATTTATTATAATATAATATACACCTATATTTAGTCTTACTTAATGAATGACATAAAGTAATACAAAATCTATTGATAATAATTATAAAACACAAACAAAGAAATAAATCCAGGACTTAAATCATAAATTAACATTACGTAATTTAAAATATTGAACATAGGTAATAAAACAAAAAGTTACATTTTATATGATTCTAATAAAAGCATGTTAAAGAAATGGGCAGAAGATACAAGCCCAAATAGACAGCTAGAAAGCAGATAAATTGCACACAATTTTAGAAGTATGGTCAAAATCGCATAGGCTCTATGTTTTTGTCTCTCCTGCAGCGATAGACAACCCCAATGAAAAAAAAAAACAAATATTATTAATATTATAAAATTTTTGTCGTGTACAAAGTGTACAAACATATTACTGATCACAAATATCGGTGACTCTGTTCGGCCATTTTATAATACATAATTTAAGGCTGCCTTTTCACCAGAGCTGCACAAGGAAGCTAAGCTGTGAGCTGCAATATTCCAACCAGCAATAAGCTAGGAAAATGGAGCGATCCTATTGGATGGAATTTTCCCTGCTCACAGCTTAGCATCCTCGCTTAGCACTGGTAGAAAGGCAGTCTTAGGCCTAACATTAATTAGCGCAGCTGTCCTTAACACACTAACTGATCACGAAAAAATTATATTCAAATAAAAAAGTTGTACTCAATGCAAGTCAATACGATAAAACTGTAAACACAACGATCTGGATATTGTTAGTATTCGAAAACATGCAGGAGGGGTAATAGGTAATAGTGACCAATGAGACTTATTTGTGTTTGTTTGTCGGCGAAAGAATGAGCAGACAACTAAAATTCCGATTCATACGGGTGTTATATGTATGTTATGTACGAAGAATTCCGTTGAAACCACTGTAGAGCTGTTTGTTTTTTGTAAAAGCCCAAACTCCACGTGAACGAGGGGGCACATAAGCTAGAAGAATTTAATTTAGTTGATATTTATTTAATCTGAGGTTGCCATTACTTTACAAAAATACCAATACAATATTCAAATCCATTTGTAATAGGAGTCATTTCACATGGTAATATGCAAACACAGTTGTGTGCCATATTGCGATACTTTTTAATAAATCAAACAGTTCTTTATTTCTTAACTAAGATAAATCGGTTTAATATTTAAAATGCAAAGAACTAACCGTGGAATGAATATTAACTTACAATAATAATTTCGAACTCGTTGTCTTACAGGCAACGCTGACATTTCTAAATCGTTCAGGTTATGTCGTGGAGAATCTCATTAATAGGCGATGCATACACAAAATGAAAATTTCGTTAAAACGGTGCGATAAAATCTAAATTCAGATGAATAAGTCTGATGCTCGTGCGTCTCGTTCAAAAATGACCACAAGTTTCGAAATTGTCAATTAAAACAACAGACCTACTAACAGTTGCACAATAGTACACAGCTCATCGAAAGGAGAAAGGGACCGATTCAAAACGAGGGTGTAGTTTGAGGCCTGAGGCGGAGCCGAGGGCTTCAATACACCCGAGTGATCTCTCGGGTGATGCATAATGCTTTATACTTCACCTATAAAGAAAAAGCGATACAAAATTAAAACACAAAATTGAAGATTCAGAACTTCATTCTCTTCTAATATTTTTTTTTATGGCGTTCACATTTCTTTACGAATATTTCACCAATGCAGCAGTGGACGTCTTTCGGCTGATATGATGATGATGATTTCACCAATGTCAAAAAAGTTTTTTGTTGATATTTGTTTTTTAATTTCGGATAGGTAAGTGCAATTGGCCGTAACAAAGTATTATTTCGCGGACTTACAAAATAAAAACTTTTTGGCTTTTGGCATTATATTAAAAAAAGGCCATCGACCGACATTGACGTAAATAAAAAAAAAACAGCACGTTAGTAATGGATTTTCTTACAATATTCCCGCATATTTGTATGATTACAATGACGTACATTCTTTCTCATTTTTAAAAGGCCTTAGGTACTTTCTAGTCTAACAGGTTAAGTATAAAACTTATTTAAAGTGAAAGCTCTGTTAAATCTGTTGCAGACACGTTCTAGATGACAATGAAAATGACAGTATTAGATTTAAAAGAGCTTTAATTTAAAGCCGCTTTGTGCAAATGTAAGTTTGAAATATAAATTGACCACAGAGACGAGATGACGGCCGAAATATCCAACACGTTTGCAGCCTCTGCACTCACCATTTCAGTCTCAAAGATTTAATATTACCGACCCCAGCAGTCAAAATTAACACCTTTGCTCATAAAACAGCTCGCTCTCGCACTAGTGTGTTACTTTTTATCTTGGCAAGGAGCAAGGAGTTTTTAGGCTTATTATTGTATTAGCAATATTTTCATGAAATTAACCTGTGAAGACTATTCATGAAATTAACCTGTGAAGACTATTAATATCACATGTGATACTGATCATTTTGACAGTTGATCTCTATAGCAATTTTCCATAGTGTCTCCGGAAAATGGAAAATTTATGAAAATTGTACTGAAGTTTGTACAAAAATATTCCTTATTAAGGTAACTACATTTTCTTTTTGTTTCTTCTAATTTTGACATAGGCTGTATTCAAGAAAATATGATAGATAAGTGAATATTCATTTTATGATTTTTTTTTATAGTGATTAACTAATCAACGATAAATTTGTCATATTCAATTTTTTATTATTTATTTTAAGGTTCAAGGAATAGGATGTTGGGCAGTTTAGTCTGTGCCCGCTGAAAAATAAAATAATGTAAATGTAAAATGTAATGTAAAAAAATAAATAATGTGCGCCATATTTACAAATATTTGTGGATTTTATTATTGCAATTATTTCTAAAAGTGTCGACTTCAAATAAAAACTGTAATATAGTTCCTGAACCATCTAAAATACTTAAGACACGAATACAAGTTTGGAGGTTGTAAAACTAGCCATTACAGCCTACAAAATGTTCCGGTGGACGTGCGGTGGACATAAGGTTAGCAAATTCCTGAACCTCACGTGTAATGAGCAAAATAGCGCACTTAATGTACTATGAAGACACATTTATTTTTGAATGAAAATAAAGGAAAAACACTTTCGCTTCAGATCCCCAAAAATGAACACATTTTATCTCAACCCTCAAAAACATAGTGCAGTAAATTTTTGTTTTACATTAAGATTCAAGTGTGGCTATTTTGGTCAGTTTTTCAACACACGAGGAAAAATTATTAGGCTATAGCCTAGGCTAGCCGGTATACCGGAGTTCACGAAAGAGTCAAGTGTTTTGTAAACAAACATTTACCAGTTAAGAAAATATTTATCTTAAATTACACGAGGTACACGTTTGTAACCACAACACGCACTGTTAATACATACAGAAAGTCAGAAATAAAATAATTAAATATTTTTAACACATTTTACATTAATTTGAGGTTATGATTTAGTTTACAAATCACCTGACCCTATTGTGAACTCCGCTATACTTAGAATTATTTTCAGCGTTTGATTGTAACAGGGACCAGGCTTGTATTTTGTGTCTAATTATTTTCGGCGGCTCCAAAACCATACTTTCTGTTTTTAATTTACAGAAATCGTCAATTTTGAAATTATTACAAAAAACCACAAATTTTATTATTATATTTAAATGGCAGTCACATCTCATTCATTAGAAGGCGTTTTTCGCCATAACATCATCATCATACAACATCCTACGAATTTTTATGATACTATAAATTGTTGTAAAATAATGGCAAATGTTTGTAAAATGGCGCGCATATTTCTTAACAGACAAAGATTACATATCGTAGATGGAGAGGCACTCCCAAACAGCCTATTCTTTGCTTTGAGCTTTTAAATGTAATACAAATTGAATATTTTTTACTTCTTTGACTAATTAACTAATTTCAATTAAATTTGTGGATTTAGAATAACCTCATGAAATGTTTATGATAAGCTCGAACAGTTAATTAACTCTCAAAAATGTTACCAATATTTTAGCCGTAAGAATTCCCTGAGATACTTTTATCTGCGATAAGTGCGATTATGTAATGAAAAGCACGCCTGTATAATAAATTAAGTTAGATCTTGGACGTTAGACCTGTTTTATTAGCAAGTGTTTAGAAAAAATACTTTTAGTTATGAAGATAATATAGGTATCATCAGTGGTAGTGAAGTAACCCTGCCTTCAGCAATGTAGGCCGCGGGTTCGATCCCAGCTCAGGGCAAAAATTTGCGTGGGAAACAAAAGTGTTTGTTCTCCGTCTGGGTGGTTTATTGCTAAATAGGTATGAATATCAATCTGGTTAATCTGGTACTCTTAGAAATGTCAGAATAAACAAAAAAATAAAAAGTAGATTGGTGTGTAGTGTGTAATATTTTAGAGTTAAACCTAATAATAAGTCCAAAATAAAATAAATTATGACTAATAAAATTGAAATTACAAGAATATAATGGACGGCTGTCAACTTAGACAGACGATTTAAAACACCATTTATTTTTTATTATCAATCTTATTTCATATGTTACAAAATAGTTAATCTTATAAAAATGCAAAGTTTTACATGGTGCATAGCAATAAAATTGTGCTTGAAGTCGATTCATCGATCCCAGCAGTTAATGCAAATACATTATAGACCATATTATTTTTAAGATAATTTAATCACTACAGCGAATCAATTTAGAGAATTTTATTTAACATATTCATCATAAATTAAAATGTAAACTATATAAGACAAATGGCATGGTATAATATTGCCTTTATAATACTTTTAAATTAGTTTCATTACTAATTAAAAACTATGCAGGCCCAGCAAGATTTCATCATCATAGTACAAGACTCCTTATTTTTGGCTGTAATATTCATTGTTTAGTTATGGCATATTACAAACAATATATATAATCGATTTATAAAATTACGCTGAATATGATAGTGTTAGCGTAATGTTGTTGTATACGTCACGTGACACCCGTCGCGACGCAGGCGCAAAGCTTACAGCAACACGCATTTCCTTCTCTTCACCGGTTCTGGAGGCTCCAGTGCAGCGAGAATCGCCTCATCGAATACATTCTTTAGCCCCTTCTGTAATTACCATAATAGATTATAATAACAATAACACTGAGACTATAGTTCTGGTTGACATAACAGGTTGGAAAAAAGAATAGAAGAGAAATTATCTTAAATAATGTCTTATCTAAATATAAATTACAAATGAAATGTAGAAACAAGTTCAATATAGGGATCGATTGATTTGTGTTAAGGTGCGTCTCGAATTTGCTCGGCTGCCGCGGCCTAACACGCGAGCAACGTTCGACTGCGGCAAATCTGCATTTTGGCTCGCGACCACTTTTTGGCACCACTTTTACCGCGGCCGAACACGCAAGCAATTTCCTTGACGCGCTATCTAAGAATATTCGCAGCGCGGCTCGTTCGAGCTCGGCACAAGCGAGTTTGCTCGCGCGGCCGCATCGTATCCATGGGTGAGCTGCCACGCAAGCCAATGTTCGTTAGTTTGCTGCCGTTGAAACACCTAATCATTATGTCAAAATATTGATGAATAAACGAAATGTCTAAAAATATAGTGCAGTTTTTCACGTGAACCTGCCTTATGCAGTTTAAAAATCTGCTTAAGCAAAGGGTGGCTTTATTACGATGGCTCTGCTCGAACTACATGCCCTTAAAAGCCTAAGTGCCCCAGGTATCACATAGAAGTAGCCTACTAACAATTACCTGTGTGAGGGCAGAACACTCGACATATTTCACAGCTTTCAGTTCTTTTGCAAGTTTCTCTCCTTGCTCAAGTGAGACAGGCTTTTGTTTAATTTTGGCCAACTTTTCCAGGGTGGCAGGGTCATCTCGTAAGTCAATCTGAGTACCCACTAGAAGGAATGGTGTTTTCTGTTGATGATGTGTTATTTCTGGTACCCACTGAAATAATAAATTAAATGTAAATAAATATTTAGAATTTAAATTTTAATTCAAGGTTTATTTTTACAGACCAAATAATATATACTCACTTTTTCCTTAACATTTTCAAACGAACTGGGGCTTACTACACTGAAGCAAACAAGGAAAACATCCGTTTGTGGATAGCTTAGTGGTCTCAATCTATCATAGTCCTCTTGACCTGGGTACAAAAAAAAACATATCAATGGGAATACACTTTAGTACACAGAACAATGTTTTCAATAATTTACATTTCTTTCAGGTTAATCAACCAAACCAATCAACCAATAAATATTAGAATAAAGATACATTTACACATGATACATTAGATACATTACCTCTACTACATAAAACTAACCACCACTCCTAAGCTATGATGAATATTGTGACAAAGGACATGAAATCAGATTAAATCATACCTGCAGTATCAAAGAGACCTAAAGTGTAAGGTTCTCCTCCAATCATGACCGTCACAGCATAGTTATCAAAGACAGTGGGCACATATTCTGAAGGGAATTTGTTGGTTGTGTAGCTTATTAGTAGACATGTTTTACCAACAGCCCCATCACCCACCACTACACACTTGATGGTCTGCATCTTGTCACTTTTGAAACTTGAATGGTTAAATCTGTTCAAAAGGGTCAAGTAGGATTACTGCTGGCTTTCCACTGAAGCACTACTCATAGCAACTTCAACCGGTTCTTCTATGATCACCTGCAACAATACGCAAACAACATTTAAACATCCATCACCAGTAATCAAAAGTTTTAATCTTTTTGTTCATTATCAGATTACACATTATCCAAGCTTTACAAAAATTCTACGATTTTAATTTATGTTTTTAATTAAAGCCATTGGATTGCACCTTAATTTAAATACAAACATTCACAAAAGCAATGTATGACAATTTCGCAGTGTGCGTATATTTATTTAAAGGTACAATAAATCGAAAAAATCACTACAGAGGATCAGAACATGGAACAACTTTTGTAAGAGACGGTGTACCGAAAACTGAAAGGGCCTGTTCAGTCAACGAAACTGAACAACTTTTTTTAAAGAAACTTTTCTAGGAAATGTAAAAAAAATTTAACCTCTCCATACAAATTGCTCACTCTGGTCGAACAGTTTGTATGAAGGAATAAAATTTTTCTTTCACTTCCCAAAAAGATTTCCTTGGGAACATTGTTCTATTTTGTTAACTGAGAACACCCTTTCAGTTTTCGGTACACCGTCCCTTACACTCTGTATGTATATGGGTTAAAAACAAACAGTTATGGCTTAAGGCGGTTGCCGAGGCGTCATTTTCATACAAAACGTTTGACCAATACATGCTTAGACCACAATGGTGTTAAGTTATCAAACAACATTAAACAAATCTTGTTTCCGCCAATCAAATAAAATTTGCGTTCAATCGGATATTAACGAAGTAATAAGGCTTTGAAAGATACACAAATACTATCCGTTTTCTCTATGTGTGCGTATCAATTACACAACATAGATAAGTGTACGCTATTCACGTACAGTACGTTCTAAAATAAAACGCTACTTCGCCTTGTTTTAAGAAAATAAATATGAAATTTTTAGGGTGCAATAAAAAACACCTGTATTTTTTTTATTTAATTTTGATATGCAAATACTTATTAAAATGTAGTAAACCACTGTTTATTCACGATATTTTCCGTTTTATTTCTAAAAGAACAAAAAAATGCAAAGTAGTTTTCGAACGCACGCTTGCGAAAAAATCTTTTTTATCTGTGTTCTATTTGTGAATGAATTGTTGTACTGTAGCCGAACGAAAGGGAGTTGTGTACAACTTATTATTTTTCGGTTATTTACTTATTTTTCCCAACGTTTCGAGACCTATTTGCACCGGTGGCCTCACAAGGAACGTAAAATATTAATGTCCCTCAACACAGAATCCTCAGAGAAAAAAACTGCTTAAAAAAATATTTTGACGCTGCCAAAAAATAGTCATGAAATTGTCACCATAAGGAGAAAAATAGTCACGTTACAATTCTAGAGTTATAGCTATGGTTTGCTGAGGATTATGGCCATAGGCTATAGACAGAATCCTCAGCTTTGATGCAAGCAAACCGTGGGGACTATCGACTTGGTTTTTATTTAAAATAAAAACCGGCCAAGTGCGAGTCGGACTCGCGCACTGAGGGTTCCGTACCACCACATAAACATAATTGTATTAGTTGAAATTTCAGTAAGTTAATGTGCTAGATTTTTTGAGTCCGACACGCGCTTGACCAAATTTTATTATTTGTTGTTATTTTATAGCCTATGCCCTATAAACATACCAATTTTCAAGTTTGTAAGTGTTCCCGTTTTTAAACAGAACTAAAACAAAAATCGCCTCAGCAACCATCCAACTTGACCCCTCTCTTATATGAATGTTCTTGAAACGGGAGCTCACCACAATTGGTTATCATTAGTTGTGAGAAAAGTTGTAATATTTAATGATTTCAGACTTTTCCCATTATTTGTACTGTGAGACCTAGCTTCTTGCCAAATTTCATAATTTTAGGTCAACGGGAAGTACCCTGTAGGTTTTTCATTTTTGAATAAATGTATGGAGATGAGGACATAAAATGCCCTATCTTTTGATTGCGTCGTTGTAAAAAATTTAAATTTTCAGATCTTGTGTGGTTCATGGATCCTAATATATGGTATTAATTTCAACCTGATACCTTTACCCGTTCGTGAGATAAAGGGTCTTGACAGACAGACAGACAGACAGACGGACAACAAAGTGATCCTATAAGGGTTCCGTTTTTTTTCTTTTGAGGTACGGAACCCTAAAAATAGTCATGAAATAGTCGTCTTGACTTCCAAATTCTCGAAAATAGTCATTTAAGGATTTCAGAGTTTGAGGGGTAGCTTGCTGAGGATTCTGTGCATAGCATTTCACGGACGCAGATTCCTACAGAACGTTTAGGTTTTTCTGTTTGATACTGATGTCAAAAAATAGTCAACAAATAGTCGTCTCAAACCATAATCACTTTGGTCTGGTTTACCTTGTAGAAGTATGTTAAAAATGGGTACAATTTTATTCTATAATGAAGGTAATAAAATTGTGTTTATTTATAAATGAATTTTCATTTTAGCCAACGTTAATAATCTTCCTAGTATGGTCATACCTAGGTACTTAGGGAGACTGATATGTTCAAGGCTTGTAAGCCTTTCCCGTTATACCTAAACAAACACAACAAAATGGGCTTTGAAGTACCTATCTCCAAGTACTTTCAGAAAATTTATATAGGTGATCATAACATCCCATGAAACGGCCACTGCTGGACAAGGAGCTCCCCAGAAATCCAGCAAAAACACATGGTATAAGTTGGACGGGAAGTAACTAGTGACCACGCTTGATAGCGTTGCAGTTGATACCATGGACCGCGGTTGTAAGAGACCGTAGTGATAAATATGATATGATAAACAGGAGGACATTGCTGCCCAAACTTCAGTCACAATCACTTTAGTCGCCTCTTACGACACCCACGGGTAAACATGGGTTGTTACCTACATATTCTTTGGCGGCATCAAACGGGGCAATACCTACCTACCTGCCTACCTATTTCGACAAAAATATTATTTTAAGCTTCTATACACAAAAGGGTGCTGCTCATCCTCCGGTTCATAATCCCTTAGGCACCTCTTACGACACCCAGGGGTAGAGATGGGTTGGTACTATTCTTTGAAAGGCTTTTATTACATCAATATCATAGACTTAATTAAATTTAAAATCTACTACACAAACATCAACATTTAGACGTAGATAGGATTTGGCAAGAGTGGTAGTTGAATTCAAGCACTTGGTAGTTGAAACTGGAATATCCGTAAAGATGTTTTCAAAATCTTTAGCAAATTCTATATCTGTACATGATCTAATCATCAATCTTAAGCTGGAAGTCATTTCGTGGAGCTTTAGATTTTGCTTAATTTTTTGGGTAAGCAACGCGCTTTGCTGTCTTACTATTGTGTGCCATGAGCGGTGGCGATCACTTACTTTCAGGTGGCCCACCCAATGTCGCGACAACAAAAATCATTGGTTGGCTTGATACGGCCTTAAGTTTGACGTGAAAACGTCTTTGAATCTACCTAGACTAAATCAAATTTATAATTACGAAGGTTATTCAATTCAATCAACAAAGGAGAAACTAAAGGATTTCAGCGTTGGCGAAGTTATTCAAATTGACAGATAATACGCAAGATTTATTATGAATGAATTACTCACACATGCTCAAAATTCGCGTCTCTTAGTGTGCGTGACTGCAGATTTCGTAAATTTGACAAATACACAGGAGAATAGGCAATTAACTTACGTTAAACTATTACTAGATCGATGAAAAATAAATAAGACCACCCGCCAACACAAGAATTTTGTTTTAATTCTATCTCAATTACGAAATAATCGATAAAAACCACGAATGTTGCTCCCTAGCGCCATCTAGTTCGCCATGGCTATCTCGGTTTCTTCAACGACCACCTTAAGCATGAACAGTCAGTGACAGTGTCTTGTATTGGTGTATGTGATTCATGGAAAGAGAGTGTTTTATCTAAATATTCCATTATTTCCAGTGACAACAATAAACATGAATTTAAAATTGTGGGATAGTGCAACTGCAAGGTTTTTTTTAAGTACACACTAACATAAATAACTCTGGGTTTTGCTCAAAATTCTATTGGTGAATGACCCATTCCATGAAAAGGCCAGCCATATCATGAAATGGAGGCATGCTTTTTTTATTGCCATCTCATGAATGTCTATTGGCCATCTCATGAATGCGCCTTGGCCTGATCAATAATAACAAATTGTATGTCAACTTAGTCATTGACATTGGGCCATATCATAAATCAAAACATAAGAATGAAGTAGAACGTTAGAGCTGTACCACATTACACTCTAGACAGATAGGCAATAGCAAATAGCTTTCAAAACTTATATTGAATCCTCAAAGTCAGTGTGAACTTTGGTTGTTGGTTTTGTTATCCGCCTCGCTCAGTGCGCTTCCAGTTGTAATGTCGGCTTACCCACATAGTATTCATAAGTAAATAATATTGTTGGTACTAAGTTGCGTGCGGTCAAATCTGTAGGTGTACGGACAAACCTAATTAGGTTTTTGTTACACCTTACATAAATTGTAAATTAGTATTAAGATTAGTAGATAATTGTTTTAAATAAAATAAATAAAACTTCAAAGCTGAAACAGCAAATATTTTATAAAAATTATTTTATTTCTGTTTAGTGTTGACTTGCCTGATTATGTTGCTCTATAAATTTTTGTTTAGATATCTGCCATAATATAACAGGTTAGATATTATTAGCTCTCCTAAGGTCGAATGGACATACAATGTAAGCTTATCAATAGGGGTTGGGTGTGGAACCTACTTAAAAGTTCACCAACAGTGGGATATGGACAATTTTACATTGTTAGAAAATGTTAAATATATACAATTCGGAAAATAGCCACCAGAGTCACTGACTAAAAATTTATACGCAATGGAAATATGGAATAATACTAGTGGGATACAACATCCTGTTCTTCAAAAATTGTGGAATTCATATATAAAATATTTAACTACGCCAAGTATTACCGATTGAAGTGTCCAATTCTTTGTAAGTAATATTTGGGTCAATCCAGTTGCCTGCTCTTATGACAATATTTAAAAAAACATGTGAGCTCTTTCTCTGACAAAATGCAAACCTAAGAATCAGGAAAAATTTAACAAATAGACAAGAATGGTCCTAGATATACTAACATAAACTAAAAAAACAGTAGAGTACCTACTAGTTCTTGGCACAGCGTACTACCGGAATGTGCGTGCACTCATTAAAAAAAGGACAATGACCTCTAAACATGTCAAGTAAATATCAGGGTCCTATACCTACATAAAAGTAGGTACTAATATTTGTGAAATAACACAAACAATAAGAACTAGCGCAGAGCCTTGCCAACACTAGCCTACGGGAATGTACGCAGTGCTACTGGTCAGCCAGTCACATATCTTCGTTGCCATATAATTAAACCCCTGTTCAAGTACACATTCCAATGTTATCGTTGAGGCGAAAACACATGAATAGAGCACACGACATAATCTTAGCATACAATGAACTCTAAAGTACGCAAAGGTCTACCAAGGGAGTAAATTTGAACCTATTTTTTATATAATCACGTCACAACACATCCATTTAGACGTCCATTTTGTGTAGTCGGAAACGGAACAAACAAGTTCAGATTTATTACTGTATAAATAAAAAATGATATAATAGATTAACACTTACCTTGAAATATAAAACACGGATAAACTTTATTTGCAGGCTAACACACAATAAATTACATGAAAATCTCAGAGTGCACGTAGTTCATTGAATAATAATTGACGGCACGGTGACGGCGGCACCACGGTAGATAGACGGGGCGGTGGGGTGGGACGTGGGTGATGTGTTGGTGTTGGGCGAACATTGGGCCAATCAATTGGGCATTGATGGGCAGTACTGTCAAAGAAACCATAAAACGGCCCATACAAAGCCCTGCCTGCAGGGCCCTGCTTGCAGTGCCACTGCCAACCGTACTTTGTGTGGGCATGCAGGGCCGACAAAATCGCCATTACATCGGCCCTGCAACACCACACACGGTACGATTGGCAGCCTCTACATATATACTAATCTGTGATTGGCAGTGCGCACTGCAAGCAGGGCCCTGCAGGCAGGGCTTTGTATGGTGCCCTTTAAGGTGCATAGCTAGTTCCTCCGAGGGTGCAACACAGAAAAATAAGGGTACTTAGAAGGAGGATTAAAGAAATAATTCGTCACAAGGTAGCGAAGGCGTCGTTCTATGGATTTGGCGGGTTATTTTGAATATTTCCTAGTGATCACTGATAGTTTGACATAAAATATTGGGACATGTTGGCAGATGTCATCCCATAGTAAAATAAATTAGCAAGGTATCTATTCCGAGCGAAGTAAGGAGGTCCGAAATCTTTGGGGTGCAACCACCACGCAAGTACTGGCAACACCAACCAACGTCGCCTATATACAGGCTGGCCCATTGATAGACGTTCAAAAGATAACTTTCGTTGCCTCATGCTAAGGGGTATCCAAATCACCCCCATGTATGTTCCGCGATTATTTGTGGTTTTCGAGTTATAAATTATTTAATTAATTTTTACTGCCGAAGGAAATTTCAAAATTCTTATCTTTTTGTTTTAACATAACATTTTTGAGTTTTCTTTTTTGTGTCACGTTACTTTCACACATTAAATAATAAACTCCATATCATTCCTACTTTTTACTCTAAAAGTATGGTAAATAAAATTTTCGAACAATTTAATGGGCCAATTCAAATTCTGATCATTAATTTAAAAATACAAGAAGGATGTTCCATAGATTGTGACTGTTTTTAAAAACTTTTCAGGTCTCTAGGCTACCCAAAACATAAAAAAAATTTGTTGCTTAGTGGGGTATTTTTCGCTGAAATTGGCGTTTAAAATTTAATAGGGAAGAAACCCTGAAAGTTGATTTAGGCTCCAAATAAATAATTTTCCTATTTTGGTGATTCCTATTACAAATTATGATTTTCGTAGGGCTTCTGTGTAAACTCCGTCTGGAAATTCACCGCCTTTTGCCTGTTTCTGTCGTAAAGCAGCAGTGTTTGTTCTATTGAGTTTCGGTACAAGTTTTAAGAGAGCTGGTCAAAGTTCTGGCACATGAGCCATTCTATTTTATTTCTTAGGGTAGGTCTTCAGAATTAAGTTGTTTTTTTCCGTAAGAATGACTACTTGAGAGGATATTTTAAAAGTATTTTTAAAAATTGTATTTTCGCTAAAATTGGTGTTTCAAATATGTTAGAGTAAATATGAATCTTCATTAAGTTTAAAATAATTAATTTTTCAAATTTTAATTATTCTCGTGGCAACTTTGAAGGTGGTGGGGCTATGCTGTAAAGTCTGTCTCATCATTATTAAAATTTGCTAAAAGAATAGGTAACTTAAATTAGAAAATTAATTATTTTAACCTAAAGTAAGATTCATATTTTTCTCTAACATGTTTTAAACGCCAATTTTAGCGAAAAGTACCATTTTAAAAAACAAAATACTATCAAGTAGTCATCTTACGGAAAAAAACAACCAAATTCTGAAGGGCCACCCTAAGAAATACAATAGAATCGCTCATGTGTCAGAAATTTGACCAGCTCTCTTAAAACTTGTACCGAAACTCAATAGTACAAACTCTGCTGCTTTACGACAGAAACTGGCAAAAGGTGGTACTTTTCCAGACGGAGTTTACACAGAAGCCCTACCACCATCGTATTTTGCAATAGGAATCACCAAAATAGGCAAATTATTTATTTGGAGTCTAAATTAACATTCAGGGTTTATTCCCTCTTAACTTTTAAACGCCAATTTCAGCGAAAAATACCGTATTAAGCACCAATTTTTTTTTATGTTTTGGGTAGCCTAGAGACTCAAAAAGTTTTTAAAATCAGCCACAACCTATGGAACATCCTTTTTGTATTTTTAAATTGATGATCAAAATTTGAATCGTCCCATTAAATTGTTCGAAAATTTTATTTACCATACTTTTGTTAGTAACAAGTAGGAATGATAGTGGGTTTATTATTTTATGTATGAAAGGAACGTTCAAGGCAATCATGACAGAAAAAGAAAATCACAAAAATGTTCAGTAAAAAAAAAAGATATGAATTTTTAAATTTCCTTCAGCCGAAAATTTTAAAAATTAATTTAAAAAATTATAACTCGAAAACTACTAATATTCGCGGAACATACATGGGGGTAATTTGATACCCCTTAGCATGAGGCATCAAAATTTTTCTTTTGAACGTCTATCAATGGGCCACCCTGTATAAAGACCATTCAAACTTATTACTGACCAGAGATCGGTGTCGTTTATGTTCAATCCAAACATTCGAGCAAAATTAAAAACGAGAAGATCCAGACATGGCGACTTGAGTGATTTCGTTTGCTTTGATTAAGTGTTCTTGAGTAAAAAGCGACAGGCCTTGAATCTTGTGACAGTGTAGCGGCAATAGAGTGCTCTGAAGCATCGGTCTCGACGGTAAAAGGCATCTTATCATTAATTGCATGTACTGATGACTTGGCAATTGTAGATTTAAGATCTTCGAAGCATTGCACCGCTCTTAAATTCAAAGGAAAATCATTACAATGAGCCAGAGGGTAAATTTTCTCAGAAAAATTCGGGATCCACTTAGAGTAATGAGCAAACATTCCTAAAGTCCTTCTAAGAGAGGCGAGATCGCTTGGAGGAGGCATGTTAAGTAAAGGCTTGAGTCGCTCTCTATCTGGTTTGACAACATGATTATTAATCGTATAGCCAAGTGTGTTTATATTTCTTTGTGAAAACTTGCTCTTTTCTTTGTTCAGAGTCAGATTATACTTCTCCGCAGCTTTTAGAAATTGCTTTAGATTCTCATCGTGTTCCTCTTTAGTCTTGCCACATACAGTAATATCGTCTAAATATGCATATGTCCCATTTAGTTTTTCGGTCCTGATGAGCCAGTCAACTGTTCTTTGGAAACTTGGTCATCCGTGCTATACTTCCTTGACTTCACGGCAATAGGTTTACATTCCGCAGCGACATTGGCAAAAAGAGGCACAGCTGAGACAGAGGCTGCAGCCACACTACATATTTTCAAGGTATCTTTTGGACCACCAAATGCAAATTCGAGCGTTGCGTGCCCGATGATGAGGTCAGCTCAAAGATTTTCTACTATAAGAAGGTTAACATTCTCATATAAGTAGTCGCCGATTTTAACGTTTTGTCGGGTCATGCCGTTGACCTGCGATTTATGCGACAGAGAAGCCATTGAAATCATTTGATCGCATCGTATCTTTTTGACTTTACAAAGATTAGCAAAGCTTTCTTTAATGAAGCTCAGAGAGCTCCCAGTATCTATCAGCTGTTGAGCTTGGATGCCTTTGATAGATGCTGCAACCATAGCTCTTTTTAGTGACGTTGGAGCAGCAGCTATTATACGATTACAGTGACCACATTCATCTGACATTGTCGTCGAGGCTAAAGTCTGGTTTCTGCTGCGGCATACCTTGCCATTATGACCTTTTTTGTTGTACTTTAAGCAGATTGCGAGCCGAGCTGGACAGTCCTTAAGTGGGTGTATAGTTCCACCATAAAAAAAAACATTTCCGCTTTATATTAGGAGCAGTGGCAGCACTCGTATTATCAACTTCATTGGTAGAATGGGGCGCGGCAGAGCTGTTAGTTTCCAAGATAGAATATACTTCTGCAGGAACAGAATAGTACATTAAGATGCACATGCGCTATTTTGGATATTACGGGCGAGGCTCAGAAATTGCAGCCCAAGGCGAGGGCGTAATGGAGCCGAGGGTGTAATCACCAAAGCAAACAAGCTTCCTACGACGTTTTTCAACACATTTTCGAATAAAAACGAATCAAATTCGCTTACCTTTTTGCGGTTCGGGCTGCAATTCTTGAGCCTCCATTTTTCGTTCTCACAATACTTTTCAACACGGAATAAATACACCACAAAGAGCTAGGTTTATACTTATTCGCCAGCTCACTGAAATAAGCCAAAAAGACATTCTCTGAAAACAAATTTGCATTTTTTCTGTTCTTCCATTCAATGAACTTTTCGTAGGCAAGAATGTATGAAGATTGGCCTTGGTTTGGCCTTTGATTTTGCTGGAAGGAGACTCTTACTTGCATTTTGTGCCCCAGTATTTATTTTCTGTGGGGTTAAATTAAGTTCTTCTTCATTGCTTGAAACCAACATTGACATTGTTAGTTAGTCACAAAAATCAAAGCAAATGAAAATACTTCTGAAAAATGGCGCGCAGAATTCTTGTTGCGCGCGCATTTCTTTTTTCAAGTGAGGAGCTGTGACGAAGCAGTGGCAATGCTCCCAAACAGCGTAGTCATTGAAAAAGTACAAAAACTTTAAATTTATTGCTTACAAAATCAATTAATGTTAATTTGTTGTCAAATTTAACTAATCTCATGCAACAACCTGTTTATATATTATATTTTCATAAACATTAGGTATATATTTACGAAAATATAAATATTTTAGACATTGGAACTCCTTGCTCTTTGTGAATATAAAAAAAAAATTAGTGCTGTAATATGTAATGAAAAAATCACGCGTTTTTATAAGCTGGATTATGGACCGAAATACAGTGCAAATAGAGCTGTTTTATGAGCAAATGTGTTGAAAACGAAGTTTTGACAGTTTTCTTCAGCCATTTCCATAGAGAGAGCTTTGTTGTAGGACTCTTCCAATGTTAGCGTTAAGTTTTCTAAAAGTCATTCGCGTATTTTCGTAGAGGATATCCTCTGATACTGTCATTTCTATTAGTTTCAGCGTCGACGCTGGCAAACTCACAGTCCCTGGCCAACTGTTTTAAGGCCTGCCGACTTAGCACGCTCCAGTTGTCAGTTTATGTAGGCCATAGATTAAAGACTTTAATTAAGCATGGTCACGTTTTTTTGACAGCTGAGCAGTGCGACACATTTTTAAAGACAAGGATGGCTACATGTATTAGTGTATAAAGCTATCTCTGTCTAAAATATCAAAAACGTTATTTGTACATTTGCTTAACATTTTCCTCCACTGACATTTCTTCGCGCTTGGAAGTAATAGATTAGATGACATAATTCCCCAATTAAAGTGACATTTCTCCGAGATATATTTTCTCTCGGGGAGCGTGCTAAGCAGGCTGGAGGTACCTATGCGTCGATGGTTTCATCTACTTGCTGTCGCCTTGTTGCGAGTAAATGCCGTGTGTGTATCACGTTTTTAGGCTTCACATATAATTTGTCTAGAGAAGTAGAGAAGCTATCATTGACTCGTACGTCGAGCACTCACTTACGGTTTCATACACTCGGGGTGTTATGTGATTTATTAGTAGTTTCAACTTAGTTATATTCCAAATTTTCTCTTGTTGTGCTGCGGCTTCGGCTTTTCCAGTCGGTGGTTGCTGTGCAGCAAGAAAATTTTGAAATGTCATCTTCCAATGCTGCCACTCTTTTGGGTCGGCATCAAACCTATTCGGTCTGAGGAATTTATCCATAATTATGTTTAATAAATTGAGATGAATAGACTCGTTAAATCTAGTAATAATAGGCTTTATTAAACATAAAAATTATACAGAACTTTTCACTACAAATACGACTCCATAAACGATATAAATAGGATTGTCAATTAGAGTCGTCATTGACGACGAAGGTTCCATATCACCACAGACCACCTCTGCCACCTATCGATTTAAATATGTATATGTAGTTGACAATCGTCATAGTAAATTACCTGCCGGCTTAGCACGCTGCAGTTGTCAGTTTCTCTAGGCCCATAGATTAAAGACTTTAAGCATGGTCACGTTTTTTTGACATCCGAGTAGTGCGACACATTTTGTAAGACAAGGACGGCTACATGTATTAGTGTATAAAGCTATCTCTGTCTAAAATATCATAGACGTAATTTGTGGATTTGCTAAACATTTTCCTCCACTGACATTTCTTCGCGCTTGGAGGTGATAGATTTAAAAATGACATTTCTTCGAGATATATTTTCTCGCAGGAGGCCTACACCCTAAATAGAAATTCATCACCTATTTCTCGTGTGATCGGCGATAGCGCCACAACGTTGAACGGCATTGGGTTGAAAAAGCACGATTATCGCCGATGATGGCCGAGTACAGACCGATACTCTGATAAAATATGGCAACACTGCCTGCCTGCCGGCCGGACTCATTTCGTTCGTTGTTGGACGTGCACTGTTATTGACAGTCTGAAAAAAAAATTTTGAATTTCGAATGATCAGATTTTGTAATGTTTGTTTTTAAATTTGGCGTTGTTTAACGTAAAAAATAAAACTTACCTTCTGTCTGATAATAAGCTGCATAAAAACCAGAACTTTGTAATAAGTCCTTGTGTTATTCGTGAAAATGTTGTTGGGTGACCCTTTTCCAAACTTTACCGCTACGACCACCGAGGGTCAAATTGAATTTTATGATTGGCTTGGCGAATCGTAAGTATAGAACCAGTTAGTAACATATATAAGATCATTGTATAGAACAGTGTTTTGTAGTATAACTACCGCATGATGAGGATCGCGACCACAGCCTTCCTCATTGTGTCTGACCATCTCGTAGGTCCCTACGCTGAACACGACTGCCTTCCATTTGGCCCAAAATAATCTGATTCTCCAGACAATGCCTTGAAAATCGCATAATGTGTCCGAAGAAATGGAGACCACGCTTTCGGCATATAGAGGAGAGCCGCGTCGTGATAAGTTATTTTATGTGGGCTCTGGTGGGGATTCACTTAACCACCACTGCAGAGTACATAATCACAAATTATAATGACTAAAAGATTTGTTTAGTATTTAAATAATATATAATTGTGTTGTTGATAAAAATGGACAAAGCAGGAGACGATCGAAGACATGACAGATTAACATCGTATGAAAAGTATAAACAAGTAAAAAAACTTTACAAATACCACGGAGGTCGAAATTACCTACGATACTTCAACAGGCTCGTTAGTTCGTATGGCAGTCCAAGGTATATGGAATAATTACTAATTACTAGCTACCATACCTACTGCATGAACCTACTTGTGTTTTACAGATGGGGTATCTTATTTTCACACCCGTCGGATTTCACTCCAGTGTGCACTACAGAACTGGCTCGCGTTATTGCCTTGTTTCCCGAGTTTACCAAGCGCAACATGAAAGTCATAGGCTTGTCCTGTGATTCAATTTCTTCCCATGTTGAATGGTGTAAGGACATCAAAAGCTATGCAGGTATGTTTTTCTTTTTGATAAAGCTAATTAAAACAACATTATTATTATGAGCAGCAACTTTGCTGATATGGCTATATCTAAGCTGGTGTGTTGTTCACTGCACAATATGTACAAAAAGAGCTCATAAATATAACTAACAAAAAAAATGCAAATAAACAGAGTTTTCACAACCCCTCTTCAACAGCGGTCCTTTCACTGACCTCAAAATCCATAAATAAATAAAATAATAATAGAAAAGCCTCTTTTATTATTCCAAACACAAATTAATTAACACATTTTTATCACAGAAAATGTAGAGTTTCGAGTTTCGTCTGTGTGGTGCTGGCCAAGAATAGCACTGACCCATCTCTACCTGTGGGTGTCGTAAGAGGTGACTAAGAGCTTTTGAACCGGAGGATGGGCAGCAGCATAATTCTGTTTATCATACCATCTATACTGCAGTCACCAGCAATAGTGGTCACCAGCCGCATCGCTTGCTTACAAGAGTGGTGACTATGTGAATCCCCTCCAGGACTAGGTACCAACTGGTCCAAGTCTTATTTCGTCCAACCGTGAAATTCTGTCCAAGCAGTCTCCTTTGACCGTCCAGTCTGCCAATTTTTATAATATCGTCTGCCCAACCTCTGTATGGCCTGCCAATTTTTAGATGGTCCATATCTTATAATTTTACCCCAGATGTATGTTTGTAGCTTGACACTTGCAGTGCGACTCTTGTCTCTACGCTGTCTAAGATAAGCGCAATGCAAATTCCAGTATGTCAAGTTGGATTCGCCCTTGACTGTACCTACAAAGACGTATCCATGTTAAACTTAAAGCCTTATCAAGGAAACAGCTAATGAAGTTTTTACAATGAAATAAACTATCAGCTTAAAATATTCAAATATAAAAAAATGGTTTGAAGCAACTGGTAAAAATAATTGGTTATCTACCAAAAACAGAGCTATATATTTCAGACACTTTTATTTAAACCGCTACACAGGAACTAAATTGACTATGCAGAAGAGTATGTGCACTTGTGCAAACAAGTACATCTCTTAAAGCCAACAGTAATTAAAGCTAAGTTGAACAAAATAATAATATCTGACCACGCGCAGTATAGGGTTCGGTTTTTTTTTTATTGCAAACCAGGTTTTGATTAGGTATTACGAGACTGTAACAGGATTGATCTGTGACAGACAGATGCCCATTAAACTTAAGGATCCCCTGGAGCGGTGAGTTCCTATACAGAGTAACTTTAGCAATAACTTCTAAAATACGAGTATGTTTAAAATAAATAACATCTTCAAATTAACTAAATTAAATTTATTTATGTTTAACATTAAAAATATGTTTAATTGAAAACAATCAGTCAATATAAAGATAGAGGGAGTTAAAATATGTCTGAACAAAAATTTACTCAATATCTTTATACTAATAAATGGTTTTCAACTAAAAGTCTATTATGAACCTTTATACAAATGTACTCGTATGTACAAAATTTTGTCAATGTGTTTTGTAGTGTAGAAGTTATCGCATAAGTTAATTTATATGGGAACTCACTGTGGCGATAGTCCAGGGGACCCTTGAGGAACTAGTCTACAAGAGCATTATCAGGCCAGTACTAACTTATGGTAGTGAAGCTTGGGCCGTAACACAGCGCCAAATCCATGCCATTCAAGTCGCTGAAATGATGATGCTTCGGTAGATGTGCGGAGTGACGAGACTAGACAAAATTCGTAACGAATACGTTCGCGGCAGTCTAGGCGTACGCGACATTGCGATAAGCTACTACATAATTAAGATTATGAGGGGGGAATGGTATAGTTTAGATATTTTAATTCGCTAAATGTATGGGCTATTTGACGAAATGACGTGTATTTTTTTTTCTAAATGATACACGGAGTTTCCTGTATACTTAAAGGTCCGCAGTTGATTAGAAAGCTCCCTATATACGTAATTGTAATCACATTTCCCAAACACCGCTATTCAGATTTCGATGAAATTCATCCATTTTTGCGAGGTTCGAAAGTCAGGGGCGAAATCGATCTAACTGGGTCTTATTTATAAGAGGAAATTCGATTTCTTGTTGTTTTCGAGCATAGCTTCGCTTCGGTCTATGCCATTCAGGAAACCAGGGCAGTCGTACTGTCATCTTTTGGTCCGCATTTGATTTAGATGTTCACACAGCTGCGAAAATACTTTACATGCATGATACACCTTTTTCTATGTACACGTGTTGCTGGCGATCGCCTTCAACTCCCACCTCTATTTTCGCCAAATAATAATTAACTAATTTTAATATTTGGTTAGTGATGCAATACGGAACATTTTATATTGTTTTCAGGAATCAATGAAGACGAGAAGTTTCCCTATCCTATTATAGAGGACAAAGATAGGAGCATTGCTATGAAGCTGGGTATGGTGGACAAAGATGAATTAGATACTGCTGGCATGCCACTTACTGCACGCTGTGTCTTTATCATTGACCCAAATAAGAAGTTCAGACTATCCTTTTTGTACCCTGCTACTACTGGAAGAAATTTTGAGTACGTATTTTTATACTCTCTTAGAGACAGTCAACACGTGCAGGGCATGATCAGTCAACGTAACGCAACAACTTTCAGCCCTTTCGGTTTATTAGGTCCACTTCCTGTTACGTCTAGTGTCTGTAACGACCATTTCCGCGAAAGTCCATTCCGTGAACGTCCATTTCCGTAAATGTCAATACCGTGAATGTCCAGTTCTGCGAAAGTCAATTCCGTGACTGTCCAGTTTCGCCATAGTCAATTATGTTATTATTATTACAGTAATGTCCATTATTAAAAGAGGTAGATTGTGGCAGACAATTTTACCTTTGTGTGTATGCATTTATAAATGCATGTACGAGTATGTTATGTTTGGTTTAATCGATTTTCATGAGGTTTTCCACAAGTATAACTTAGGTACCTATCAGAACAGGTCTATCCAAGAGGGAAGGGTCTGAGGAGGGTATTATCCGACTTGACAGTAGGTACTGAGTTTAGTATTTTGTGGAAAATGGTACATTAAGATGCAAGTTCGCTATTTTACTCATTACACTCGAGGTTCAGGAATTGCAGCCCGAGCCGCAGGCGAGGACGTAATGGAGCCGAGAGTATAATGACAATGCGCACTTGCGTCATACGACGTTTTTCAACACATTTGCGAGAAAAAATAATAAAATTTGCTAACCTTATGTCCACCGGAACATTTTGTAGGCTTCATAATTATGTTGGTGTTTTCCATCGATTTTCTTGTATTTCGTGTCTTAATATTTTAAGAGTTAAGAAACACAGACTTGAAATAAATGGACTTTTACAGAAATGGACGTTTGCGGAAATGGACGTTCACGGAAATTGACGTTCGCGGTTATGGTCGGAACAGACACTAGACGTAACAGGAACTGGACCTAATAGACCGAAAGGCTTTCAGCGAGTAAAAAATTCAGGAAATGAAAAAAAAATCGGCTTCTCCATACAAAATTGCAAACTTGTTTGGAAAGTTTGTATGGAGAGGCCGATTTCTTATTTAATTTCCTGAAAATTTGTCTTGCTGAAAGTTGTTCAGTTACGTTGACTGATCATGCCCTTACACTCTATATATTCTAAAATGAGTATCTGTGCTATTTAGACCTCGGTGCATAGTTGAAGAGTTATCCGGTCAAAAAGATCAAAAATTTAAAGCAATTATTTTTTCAAATTTAAAGACTGAAGAGCGAATATCTCGTAAACAAGATATCGAAAACTTTTTGCAAAATTAAAGCTGATTTAATTTACTACAAGTTTTATTCAGTTAAGTTTTTGGATATCTTGTTTTCGAGATATCCGCTCTTGAAAGTCTATTTTTGTGTCGTTAAAATGAGCAGCAAGTGTTTTGTTTGTGATGAAGAAGTGATTGCATCGAGTCCTGATGTTTCTAGTGTGGGTGAAAAAGGGATAATTTCCCTTAAAAAAAGCCAGTAAAGAGAGGGGTGACGGCAAAATCAGTCAACTAGCCAATGTGACTTCACTGCGAATATCTCGAAAACTATACAAGATATCGAAAAACTTGACTGAATAAAACTTGTAGTAAATTTAATCAGCTTTCATTTTGCAATAAGTCTTATGTTGCTAGGACGTATAGTTTCCGAGATATATTAGTCCAGTCAATCTACGAAAGTTTGAATGGAGAAAATGGAATAAATGCACATTAGGTGATAATTTGTTAAATCACTAGTAACACATTCAAAATTTTAAAACCACAGTAATCCCCGACATAACGTTCATATTTTAATACCAGTATAAGGTGAACTCAACTTGTATAATATTTGCCATGTAGAACAGGTCAGCTTATACTGGTACTTTAACAAAATTTTTTTAAAAAAATTGCTGGATTTAATTATTTATAGCTTCGAATAGCCTATATTACTAATTTAAATTAATTTCTCTAAATGTGCATTTATAGTACAAGAGTTGTATGAATACCCAGTATGGGAGGGTCATAATAATTACCACAAAAACGGGGTGTGGTTTTTTTAGTTCCTTGTTGGTATCTATTTGACATACTAAAAGTCTTCAAAAATCGGAGTATGCAAAACACGTTCTTTTTGAAAAATAAAAAAATAACAAATTACCCAAAAAAATACCAAATAGCATCCTTATATCGCGTACGCTGCGGAAACTATTGACAATAGAGCAAAGTAATGTACTACAGTTTTATAGAAGACATCAATATCAACAAAAACAATTGCATTAACGTATGCCTCAAGTTAGGAATATGTATGAAAACTTCGATAATGTAACCCAAGGTGTGAAAAAAATACCAAATAATATCTTTATATCGCGTACGCTGTGGAAACTATTTACAATAGAGCAAAGTGATGTATGTGTAAATGAGTGTATCATACATACATAACATCACAGTCCTCCATCTGCTACGATCTTGACATACTTCCCTTGCTTCCTGTACTTTCATCAATCCTTTCATACATAACTGTATCATCATGCCTTTATCCCTCACGGGGTAGGTAGAGCATCAAAGAGTGTATGTGATGCTGAGACATAAAAATTTAAAAAAAGAAAAATGAAAAAAATCTGCTATTTTGTCAAGAAACTTCAATACCACGCAATTGTATATATTAACGATTTGCCAAACCTTCAGTTATTTCCATAGTCTCATGTCATATGGCCTTTTGTTATGGGGTCTTGCTTCGGATGCAAACAGCTTTTTTATACTACAAAAGCGAGATGTTCGTGCAATTTATAAAATGAAGCCTAGAGAATCTCTTCGAAATAAATTTAAAGAAATCAACATCTTCACTTTTGTGTCATTTATAAAATGAAGCCTAGATAATCTCTTCGAAATCCAAATTTTGATTTATGAGAATTTAATATACGTTAAACGGAATATACATATTTTTGAGAAAAATTGTGACAGGCACAGTGTCAACATAAGAAACAAGAATCAACTTGCTTCTCATGTCAGCCGTGTTCACAAAATTAGTAAAACATATAAAGTTCAATGTATACGCTTCTATAATAAGGTACCCACTGATATTGAATTTGAAAGTTTACCGTTAAATAAATTCAAAACTGTTATCAAACAGAAATTATATAAGAAGGGTTATTATAAAATATCAGATTATCTAGAAGAGAATAATCCATGGGATTAGGCTACGGTTCTAACAGGCTAATTCAAAATTAAAACTGACTTATGTTTGTTGTATATCAAAACATATTTAAAAGAGCGCGTGGGTTTTTATTGTCGCTTCTTTTTTTCCCACTATGGCGCCACATTGTTTGTGAAGCGATGTAGTTTAGCTGACGTCATTAAGAGATTTTAATATCCAACAATGAATAAACGATTTTGACTTTGACTTTAAGGGTTTCTAACATCGGTAATTTTGTGTCGATATTTGTTATACTCGTAGCTGTGAAAGATTGGTTAACAGTACGAAAAAAGCACATTAAAAAAATGTATTTAGAATTTTCTTAGCAATTGATTTTTTGCTTAAGTAGAAAACTAACTATTGAACTGAAGATGTACGTACATACATGTAAAAAAAATCACAGTTGAGGTAATTGTACAAGTATTTTTAGATGGTTTCTAAAATGCTACTTTTAACTGTGGATAGCGCTTTAAGGATTAATAGAGTTCCACGAAAAAATCGCAGATTTAGTTTAGTAAAGAAACAGGTAGACGAGATTTCTGCAAACATGCCTTAAAGTTCTTGATTAAGTTAGTGCAAAATTTTAATGCATGAGTTTATAAGTTATTACTTGGTACCATAAACATAAAAGACAGTTCACACAACCTGACAATCCACAACAACATACATTCTACTTACGGATAACATCCGTTGTTTATTTTCGCCATATTCTTACGTTTAGCGCTGGATTCACCATAATCTGTTTGTTAACTATTTTACCTGTAAGCTATTTTAACGGACCGTTAAGCTCTAGAGGTCCGTTAAATTGATAAGGGTCGATTAGTTCTATCTTCCAATGTCATTAATGTCCAGATGGACAAATAAACACGTCTACACAAATTACATTGACATGACATCAACAAAAGGAACATGCTTAATTTTTCCCCAACATTCAATCCAGATTCGAACAATCGTACTTATTAAAATAAAAAAACCTGTCAGGTGTGAGTCGGACTCGCGCGCCGAAGGTTCCGATGTACCTTTGGTATTTTTAGATACAATTAAGTCCATATTTAGGACCGCAAAACTAAATTTGTCTGTGAAGGTTTTTGCCGATTTCTAAAAAACGGCCACTTACTACTACTTAGAGCCACCGCGCACTAGCGATTTTTTTGTTGGCCTACAGTTTAGTCGCTATCGTTCTCCATAGACAAATTGCCAACTTTAAATCGACAAATGCGCGCACTACCATAGGGGTCCATACTGATTCCGAGACCGATCAAACTATCGGCCAACTAAAATAACGCTAGTGCGCGGTGGCTCTTAGAGAGATCGTTTTATTTTTCCTGTAATAATTATATAAACATCTATCGACTGCAATTAATTCAGATTTTCCCATTTGCAAACTTCGGATATAAGGGGGGGACTGATATTTTTTTAGACATTTTTCATCATAACTTGAAAACAGAGTCGTAAAAAAACGCAAAAATCTATTTTCTTTGAAATATATAAGTGAAGCCCTTTCATATGATACCCCATTTGACCTAGTAACGACAATTTAAAATTGGTCACCCCCAATCGGGCCCCCTTTATAATCTTATCTTATCTAGCCTATAGTGTCCCACTGCTGGGCAAAGGCCTCTCTCTCTTCCCTCCATTGGTCCCTATCTAAAGCCCGCTCTTGCCAGACCTTGCATAAGGTGTCAAGTTCATCGCGCCATCGGCGCCTTGGTCGGCCTCGACGCCTTTTGTCGGTTTGCGGCTGCCAGGTGGTGGTGGTCTTCGCCCATAGGTCCGGCGAAATACGGGACACGTGGCCTGCCCAGTCCCATTTGAGCTTGGCGGCGGTATAGGCTACGTCGGCTATTTGTGTTGTAGAGCGCAGTATGGTGTTTCTGACCCGATCAGTCAGCTTCAGACCTAGCATACTGCGCTCCATTGCTCGTTGGCAAACCGTGAGCCTGGATCTTTGATATTCTGTCAAAGACCAAGCCTGTGCACCGTACGTAAGAATCGGGAGAATGCAGCTGTCCATTAGTTTGCGCTTCAATGTGATCGGAAGATCGCTTTTTATGTAGCTTTTCATGGACCAATAGCTCCTCCAGGCATTTTCAGTGCGTCTAGCAACTTGTTTGTCTTGTCGTGCCTGGAAGGAAACTATTTGGCCCAGATATAAGTACTCCTGGACACACTGCATTCTCTCGCCATCTACAGTTACGCTATATTTGGTGCTGTTTGTCATAAGTTTGGTCTTTGACATGTTTATCATCAATCCAGACTCAAAGCTTGCCGTGCATAACTCTTGGAGCATTTGTTGTAGTTCTGTAGCTGTCGAGGAAAACAGGACGATGTCGTCAGCGAACCTGAGGTTTAATAATAATTATAATATTTGTATAGTTTTTTCGTTGCAATAAAGTTCTAAGACTGTTTCAAATTTCAAGTCAAGCATGAATGGTTGCTGCGATATACAGGTGTGACAGACAGGTCGAAGTCGCACCATAAGGGTTCCTTTTTTACCATTTTGGTTCGGAACCCTAAAAATAAGTCAAACAATAAGTGACTAAGTGAGTGAGTGAGTAAGTGAGGGATGAAAGTTAAAGCTAAGTAAAAAATTTTGAAAAACTTCCAACCCTTATTTAACCCCCTTGGGGGGATGAGTTTTGGAAAATCCTTTCTTGCTTTAGTACAGGAAATGACGGTGAAAAGACTGTACAACCTAGAAATTCTTTCGAGACTAATGGATTTTCTTCAAAATTTGGAATTAAGCTCTATTTACCATCCACTTCAAAATCTATAGTATGCCGATGTGTGCTTTTGACTCTTAGGGGTGAAAACTTATAAATATATTAATATATTAACAAAAATTTATAAATTCACAAATATAGGCATTTAACGAATGAAAAAATTTATAAAGCTTTTGATAAATGATAGTTATATAGTTTTAAAAACTATTTGATTTTTCAACCCCTATTTTATTCCCTTTTAAAACACCCCTTTTTACATAAAATTGAAAAATACAAACAAATTTGAAATTTTATTCTTGTTTTGATAAATAATTATATTTAAATCGTAAACACCTTATAATTAGTTTACATCCCTTAAAACCACCCCTATTACATGAAAATATCAAATTATCCGAAAAGAACGTTTTTTTTTAATATGTATATCATGCTTCATTAGAACAAATTAGACATTATTTTGAGTTCATTATCTCAGAACATGTATTTTAAAAATTTTATCCCTTAAAAAGTACATCTCACCAGGAAGAAGGGAGGAAACAAATTACAAGGTTAAATCCTTGTAAGTATTATGTTTTTTTAAATCACCTTTATTTGTGCCAATTTTATCACATGTAGATTTACAAGAAAGAAAGTATTCAAAAATTTGCAAATAACATGAATATTAAAAATAGAATTACATATTATCAAAACTACTCGTATCCATGTCTTCTTTACGTCTTGGTCTGTAATTAGGGTGCTATTCTGGCAGTTCTCACCAGAATATCCACCATAAGTTGAGTCGCAGAATAGTCCAACTCACTTACTTACTTACTGTCAAAATTTCAGCAAAATCCATCTGTCTTGAAATAATTTCTAGCCACAAACCGTCATTAGCTGTACTACTTGGGTGGTGTTTGCGGCATGCAATAAATTAGCATAATAATATCACACGTATAGCTAAAGCGGTTACGGATAGACGTCAGTCAGTCAGTCTGTCAGTCAGTTAGGACATATTATTTTATTGACATTTTAGTGAACTATACTCATAGAATACATGAAACAGAGTTAGAAAGGCGAAGTAGGTGGGCCCCGCGTGCCACGGATAGGTCCATAGGACAAATAAACGTCAAATGACCCCTTCAGTCATTTGCCCGACTCAATGGCGTAAAGAGCTGCGACGTATTTTTTAAGAAAATGCCGTTTTGTGCGATATTATCACGTCGAGCTGACAGCAAAGATAAAAATTTGCAAAATGGAGGCCTATCGTACCACCGATAAGCATTTAGAATCCACTATATTTGTTAAAATAAAAATATTTTTTAGCCGGTCGAAACCAGAGCAAAAGTGCTTCCAAAAATACATCGATATCAATAAATTTCTGTATACTTGCATTATTCCTGTAATGTTAAATACTTACTTTGTATATATTTTTTAGCTTTGAAGTTAACCAATGATTTTATTTAACTGCTTAAAAAATTAAAAATCGTTTGCACTCATACTAAATTCCAACTTTAGAAAGAGATTTTTGGCAACTACCCAGGTGATCCAAAATTAAAGCAAAGATGGATCGATGCCACAGGGCGAGAAGACATTTGAAGCCTCTTGCTACAGACGCCATACCTGTAAGAAACCGAAATCACTTCCCGGAGGGACACCAACTTTACCACACACGTCTTTACTGGTATATTAATTTAATTTGTTGGTTCTTCTTATTGCTGACTAGCAGTTGCCCACGACTTCATTTGCGTGGGATTCAAAAAATGAGTAGATATTATGCTTTTCTAGGTCTAAGTCCATATTCCTGCCAAATTTCATCAAATTCTGTTTAGCGGTTGGATCGTGAAAGAGTAACAAACATCCAAACATATAAAAATTCAAACTAAAATAAATTATCTTTATAATATTAGTGAGATATAAATAAGAAAAAATGTAAATATCATGTAAATAATAAAACCAAACAATGCTTCATGATCTATTTTATTTATGAAGAATATTTACACGCAGGGATCTTCTAATAAAAAACCGGCCAAGTGCGAGTCGGATTCGCGCACCGAGGGATCCGTACCACCACATAATCACGATTGTATTAGAAATTTCAGTAAGTTACTGTGCTAGATTTTTTGAGTCCGACACGAGCTTGACTAGATTTTATTATTTTGTGTTATTTTATAGCTTATGCACTATAAACATTGCAATTTTCACGTTTTCAAGTGTTCCCGTTTTTAAGATAGAGCTTAAACAAAAATCGCCTAAAAAAGGTCTTTAGTTGGGAGCCACACTTAATTTATATATATTTTTATATTTAGTATTTTTGTTATATTGGCAACAGAAATACATAATCTGTGAAAATTTTAACTGTCTAGTTATTACTGTTCATGAGATACTAACAGCTCAAACAAAATTTTGTAAAAACAGCTGACTTTGGTGGCATCTTTTTCCTTTCGTTTAAAGTATTTTTTAAAACAAAAAATACATTATTTATCTACTCAACAAGCTCCAATCAACGATACTCCACTCGATGGGGTGCGTCAAACTTTTTTTTACGCTCTACCCTTTAGCTGTTTGGGAGCCCCCCTTAATTTTTAGTATTTTTTGTTGTAGCGGCAACAGATATACACAATTTGTGAAAATTTCAAATTTCTACCTATTACGGTTCATGAGATACAGCCCACTGACAGTCAGACAGATATCAATAGGTCCCGTTTTTCACCCTTTGGGTACGAAACCCTAATAAAGAATGAGTATAAAACTAAAACCCGTATACAAGGTGTAAGTAAATACTTGGCTTCTCAAACAAAAGTTATTATGATGCTTTTCCAGGCAATACACAACACAATAAAACTAATTAAGAACGCACCCTTTCCTTCCCTCCCTTCCCCCCCCCCCCCCCCCCGTACCTGCCTGAATCATCAGTGAAAAAGCTGCTCTCATGAAAATAATATCTAAAACGACAAAAACACCTGTGTGTAAACACCAAAGTGACTAGATTCACAATGTTTTGTGTAAAGATTGATTGATGCAGTGTGACCTCTAATAAGAACCAGCGCCTGGATTCCCTATCATCAGGTACGTCCTTCTTCACCCCGCCGCCTGAGAATGTCGGATCTGTAAACGTTAGTTTATATTATTTAATCTGTGATTTTAGTGAGATATAAAAAATCCGGCCAAGTGCGAGTCGGACTCGCGCACTGAGGGTTCCGTACCACCACATAAACATAATTGTATTAGTTGAAATTTTAGTAAGTTAATGTGCTAGATTTTTTGAGACCGACACGCGCTTGACCAAATTTTATTATTTGTTGTTATTTTATAGCCTATGCCCTATAAACATACCAATTTTCAAGTTTGTAAGTGTTCCCGTTTTTAAATAGAACTAAAACAAAAATCGCCTCAGCAACCATCCAACTTGACCCCTCTCTTATATGAATGTTCTTGAAACGGGAGCTCACCACAATTGGTTACCATTAGTTGTGAGAAAAGTTGTAATATTTAATGATTTCAGACTTTTCCCATTATTTGTGCTGTGAGACCTAGCTTCTTGCCAAATTTCATAATTTTAGGTCAACGGGTAGTACCCTGTAGGTTTTTCATTTTTGAATAAATGTATGGAGATGAGGACATAAAATGCCATATCTTTTGATTGCGTCGTTGTAAAAAATTTAAATTTTCAGATCTTGTGTGGTTCATGGATCCTAATATATGGTATTAATTTCAACCTGATCCCTTCACCCGTTCGTGAGATAAAGGGTCTTGACAGACAGACAGACAGACAGACGGACAACAAAGTGATCCTATAAGGGTTCCGTTTTTTTCTTTTGAGGTACGGAACCCTAAAAATAAAACAGCTTGCACAACCTAACATAAGCGTGACGATTAGTTTCTGCGCATGGTGACACGCGGAGAGCCAATGAACGCTTCGCAGTCCTTCCCCCACCATACCCCGCGCACCCCCGCGACTCGTTTTTTGTGTTCTGCGCATTAACCGCCATCGCTATAGTTATCGCAAGCTGTACGAATCTAAAACAAACCTATGTTTCGTGGAAAAGTTGTAATCCTTAGTACAATAATCCATTTTATCGATAATTTGCCGAATGAAACATACATCCCAAGCATTTGCACAATAATGATACCAGTATAACACAACAATTTAATGTTTCAAAATCGCTAACTTTCTATTTTCAGTGAAGAAAAATCTAAATTATTTTTTTAAGTATTATGCATAATGTTGCACACATTTACAAATATACTAGCTGTTGCCCGCGGCTTCGCTCGCTTGGATTTCGTATTTAGGTTGTTACCGGTTTTCCGAAGCAATGAGATATTTTAGTCCAGTGAAATTATTATTTATCCCATCGTTTCGGGGTAATTTTAAATTAAGGAAAAACAGGACTAACCCTGCGCAAATCAATGAGTATAATTTAAGATCCAGCTGTATTTTATTTAATATACAGACGTTACTCATAAATAACTCAGAACAGAGGAACTTAGCAGCAGTATCCTAATAAATGTAAAGAGAGAGATGAGAGACACCTTTAAGTAATATTTCAAAACAGAGCCAATTCGCAGAAGTAGTTGAGAAAAACTAAAACCCTCTCTCTCCCTCTTCCCCCTTCCTCTCCCCCTCCCTCTGTCTCTCCCCCTCCTCCCTCTCCCCCTGCCCCTCCCTCTCCCCCTCCCTCTCCCTCACCCCCTTCTCCCTACCTGTCTCCCACCCTCTCCCCCTCCCTCTCCCTCACCCCCTTCCCCTACCTGTCTCCCTCCCTCTCCCCCTTCCCCTCCCTCTCCCTCTCCCTCTACTTTACCTGTACCTCTACGTCTCTACCTCTCTCCCTCTACCTCTCTACCACTCTACCTCTTTACCTCTCCCTATCCCCGCCCCTATCCCTACTCCTAACGCTAATTTAACCGCTATCCCTAACATAGAAACGAAACCCATATTTATTTTTAGACATTTCAAACCTATCGCCCCCAACCCCATCCCCAGGGGATGATAGTATTTCACGTCCACCACGTTGGATTTCAAAGTTGTTGTAGCTTTCGTAATCAGCGACCCGATAAACCATACAAACGACACCCATATTGATTTTTAGACATTTCAAACCTATCGCACCCCAACTCCATCCCCAGGGGGATGATGGTATTTCACGTCCACCACGTTGGATTTCATAATTGTTGTAGTTTTCGTAATCAGCGACCCGACAAACCATACAAAGGACGCCCATATTCACATTTCAACCCTATCGCACCCCAACCCCATCCCAAGGGAATGATGGTATTTAACGTCCACCTCGTTGGATTTCAAAATTGTTGTAGTTTTCGTAATCAGCGAGCCGATAAACCATACAAACGATACCCATATTGGTTTTTAGACTTTTTCACCCTATTTCCCTTTTTTAGGGGTTGAATTTGGGGTGGAATTTCAATAACAGTGATGAACGTTGCATAGAATTACATCATTAATGCCTAAATAATAAATTATGTGGATTTTACTTTAAAAATAAAGAATTTTTAACTTCATCCCCCATTTTACCCTTAAGGGTGTCAAATTTTCAAAAACCCTGAGACACGTAAATATTAATTTTTTGTCGTCAGCCTAAATAAAAATTTTGAAGATCCTAACTTCAAAACTGACGGACTTTCATACAAACTTTCATCCCCTATTTTACCCCCTTAGGGGTGGAATTCTGTAAAACCCTTTCTTAGTGCACCCCTAGCTAGGCCTCATAAGGAACCTACGTGCCACATTTGGAATCTCTAGACCCAGCGGTTTGGGCTGTGCGTTGATATGTCAGTCAGTCAGTCACCTTCTTCTTTTATATATATAGACTAGCTGTGCCCGCGGCTTCGCCCGCGTGGGATTCAGACACTGTGCAGTATTGTTCAGTCTTTCCCTCTCCCTCTCCATCTCTTGGGGGAAGATTTTTTAACACGCTAAAATACATGTTTATTTCTTTTTATTCGCCTAAATTTTAATTTATAATAGGATTTTCATACGTACTTTCATCCCTTATTTTCCCCTTGGGTGATGATATTTCAAAATTGCTAAAACACATGTTTGTTTGTTTCTTCTCCAAATCCAAATTTTCAAGTACCGCATGTCAAAGCTGTAGGATTGTCATACTAACTTTCATCCCCTATTTCACCGCTTTAGGGGATGAATTTAGAAAAATTCTAAAATACTTACTTTTTTATTTTTTACTAAGAGCTCAGAACCATTTTTTTATAATTCTACCTTTTAAAATGAAAGACAGACCAACATACGGAAATCATCCCCATTTTCCCCCCCTTGAAGGGTGGTTTTAAAGAAATGCTTAAACAAGTGTTTCTTTATTTTTTTACCAAAAGCTTAAAGTCAAATTTGTTTGAATCTAAGTCAAGAAACAAAGGACTTTCATTAAACTTTCATCCCTTATTTCACCCCCTTAGGGGCTGAATTTTGAAAAATTCTTAAACGTACTTTTCATTTTTTACCAAAAGCTCAAAACCAAATTTCTATGATTCTACCTTTAAAAATTGAAGACTTATAAACCAACATACAGAAAAAAAATCATCCCCTTTTTCACCCTTTTGAAGGGTGATTTTTAAGAAATGCTTAAACTCGGGTTTCTTTATTTTTTACCAGAAGCTTAAATTCAAATTTGTGTGAATCTAGCTCAAGAAACGAAGACCTTTCATATAAATTTTCATCCCTTATTTCACCCCCTTGGGAGATGAATTTACCAAAATCCTTTCTTAGTGGGTGGTTTTGACGCACATAGAACCTGTGTACAAAAGGGCTTTGCTCAAAATTGGTGCCTTTTTTTTTTAATGGCACACTAACGCCACCTTGTTGGTTGTGTAGAGTACTTCCATACAAACAATAGTTACTATGACAGCTCAGCTCTAAAGTACATCCGTCTTGAGTTATGCGTCCTAATCTATAACGCTTATCTAATTATGAAAACTGAGAATATGAGTTACTTCGAATAGTCGTATACTATTTATTTCATAGTACATACTCCGTTTGACTCAAGTGACATCATATTGGCGTAAATGGCATAGTGTGACATCAAGTTACACTTCATCGTAACAATGTCATGAGTTTATTATTAACAAAACTCAAAATGTGAGTGCTTCTTACGCCTTTATCTTGTCCGTTTTATAGTTTTAACACTATCTGGACTCAAGTTACGTGACGTTAGCGTTAGAGGCATAATACTGTTGACAATGTGCCAGATGACACTTCAGCGATCATCACGGACAAGACCATAATACCCTATTTATTTTAATACACAAAGAAAGCAAAATGGCTATCAAAAGTTCCCCACCACTCACCATACACTCAAAAACTAGGTATTATATGCATTTCTATGCTTTCTGAACACTAAGATAAGACATTCAGATTTTTAAATAAACAAGAAAAGTCATTTAGAACATTGGAAATAGTGAGTCTGACTTAATATGACATCACGCTATGCCACTCACGTGGAGTCCAAATAGGCCGTAACAAGCTCATATTTTCATTTCTATTGATAAAATACTCGTAACATTGCCAAGGTTAAGTCTGACTTCATGTCACACTATGCCACTAACGATACCATCACATGACTTGAGTTCAAATAGTGTTTTGGAAACAAGATCTTAAGCAGTCATATTTTCAGATTTGTTAATAAAATACTCATAACAGTGCCATAGTGAAGAGTGACTTCATGTTGCACTATGATTATTACGACAAGGTCACGTGAGTTGAGTCCAAATAGTGTTTAAGCTATAAAATAAACAAAATAAGATCGTTAGAAGTCATATTTTAAGTTTTGTTACTGCGCAGAAGGTTCCGGGTTCGACTCCGTGTCTTTGTGTGTGTCTGGTACCCACGATACTTGATTTTCCTAGTGTGAGGCTGTGAATGTGTCCAATGTTGTCAATAAAATACTCGTAGAAATGCCATGGTGAAGTGTGACTTTGTGTTGCATTATGCCTCTAACGCTAACGTCACGTAACTTGAGTCCAGAAAGTGTTAAAACTATATAACGGACAAGATAAAGGCGTAAGAAGCACTCATATTTTGAGTTTTGTTAATAATAAGCTCATGACATTGTTACTATGAAGTGTAACTTGATGTCACACTATGCCATTTACGCCAATATGATGTCACTTGAGTCAAACGGAGTATGTACTATGAAATAAATAGTATACGACTATTCGAAGTAACTCATATTCTCAGTTTTCATAATTAGATAAGTGTTATAGATTAGGACGCATAACTCAAGACGGATGTACTTTAGAGCTGAGCTGTCAAAGTAACTATTGTTTGTATGGAAGTACTCTACACAACAAACAAGGTGGCGTTAGTGTGCCATCTAAAAAAAAAAGGCACCAGTTGCCCATACATTTCCAGCAAAGCCCTTTCAGATCTGTATCTATAGCGGTTACGGCTCGGCGTTGATGAATCAGTCAGTCAGTCAGGACATGCTCTTTTATATATTTAGAAGATTGTTGGGGAAATATTTAAAAGGAAAGTTAAAACAAAGGAAGGTCCAATGGATACCTTTTGAACCGTTTTGTGCAAACTTTATTAGTATGGCCACATTGTCTCTTTCTCACCCAAAAACGTCATAATTTGACGTTTTTGAAAATAATGTTATAACGTAATGTAATACGG
The DNA here is from genome assembly GCA_947532105.1 of Athrips mouffetella. Classification (NCBI taxonomy): domain Eukaryota; kingdom Metazoa; phylum Arthropoda; class Insecta; order Lepidoptera; family Gelechiidae; genus Athrips; species Athrips mouffetella. The sequence goes on along the minus strand of OX383956.1, from coordinate 29,636,900 downwards.
TAAATTTTTGATTGCTTGGATTTGGCTCTTTTGACTTTTTCGATTCACCAGTAGACGACAAATAGCTAGCGGTTTTTTTATGTAGTGAAAATATAATTCATCGTGTAAATGTGTGCAAACTGGCGAAACCGGTACTCGTACAAGATTGTCAGCACTGCCTTTCTAACTCTGTTTCATGTATTCTATGACTATGCTCATACCAAGTTTGACACTCGAATTGCTAACCGTACTGACGATAGAGCAAAAACAAAAAAAATACGTTTCTTGTATGGCGACTCCCCTTATTTTTTAAATTTTTATTATAAGGTGATATATTTGTTTAAAAATACATATTCTGTTCAACCAGCTACCTATGTCGGTCCAATAGATACAATTTTCAACCTAGTAAAAAACTACACATTTTCGACATTATGCCCCACTGTTGTCACGGAGCGGGGCTTCATGCCTCGCATGCTGCCTCCTTTCGTGATCCTGGCTCTATCGTCCTGGCCCAAAATTCCAAAATTCTATTTCAAATGTCTTTCGGTGTCATTCGTGTCAAAAACAGTCAGTTTACCTTTGATTCTGGTCGTGCTCGGACGTGCCCGCGCGCAGCACGACCACCGCCTTGTATTTTGTACCTACTTTGTCATAATAAACTCGTTCCCTTACGTTGGTTTTGGTACTGTCACAGAGCGGGGCTGCATGCCTCGCATGCTGCCTCCTTTCGTGATCCTGGCTCTATCGTCCTGGCTCAAAATTCCAAATTCCTATTTCAAATGTCTTCTATCTCTGTCTTTCGGTGTCATTCGTGTCAAAAACAGTCAGTTTACCTTTGATTCTGGTCTTGCTCGGACGTGCCCACGCGCATCACGACCACCGCCTTGTATTTTGTACCTACTTTGTCATAATAAACTCGTTCCCTTACGTTGGTTTTTGCCTAACCCCTACGACCACGACCCTGTGAGGATCCTCAACTTCTGTCTACCGCTGAGTAGTTTCCGGTGGCACTGTGCATCTCAGTCGCGTCCTGCTGGGGAGCACCACTTCTAATATGTTACCTATGGGTATGTACTTGACTCCTGCCAAGTTTCATCCCAGCAGGTTTAGGTGCAAGTACCCCATACAAGGTCGGCCTTAGATCTGCTACTATTATTAAAGTTTTGCATAAAGAGGGGATTAATGATTTTTTCTCGTCTACCCCTGGGGTGTCGTTAGATTAGGGATCTGTTAGCGAAATATTTAGCTTAAAGGCGCCATTTTTGTTAGAGAAAAGTGTCCCCCCCCGACCTCTGCCAAATAAACAGATAAAATATATCGGAAACGTGAAAAAATCACAGTTAAAAGGAAAACTGTCATCGTTAAGAAGGCTTATGTTAACGAGTCAAATTACTGAAAATCATAGAAAAAGCAATAACAGTCAGGCGCTGGACCTTGCTGTTAGTTAAGAGGCTGATAAGAGCTAAATACGCTTCACTTGAGCAGGTTTTTAACAAAAAGTGATGAATATATTGCCGTGAAAAGAAAATAATGTGATAAATAAGCATCGTTCCAAGAATATGGCCGACTCCGAAACACAATTAAATATATTTTGTACGCCATAAAAACATCCAAAGTTACCTCTGCTTTTTGCTTTTAAACTGTTTTTCTTAAGTACCCATTAATCTATGATGCCAAAACTTGAGAAATATGCAAAAATGAGCGAAAAACGTAAAACAGCGCGAATCCGCTCCGTTCTAGCACGCGCATTCTGCCCTTTGTTAGAAAAGGAGGTAATTCAGCTCTTATTAGCCCCTTAATAGGGAAAATGTTAATGAAAAAATCAAAACTTGCTTTAACAATAATGATGCCTAAAGTAGCTACGGAACCCTGCATTTTAACAACAAATTGACTCATGTCAGATTTCAGAAAGTTTGGTGAAATTAAGGCTTAAAATTGCAAGCGTGGTAGAATAATGTTTTCTTTTGTGATAGATAGAAAAAGTGGAGAACTATAGTCAATACTATTTTGATGTGTAACACCCATGCGGTCCCACTGTCAGTTTCTTGTCACTTAAGTTTTTACCTGAAGAAAGTGTGGTAGAAGAATGTTATTTAGGATGGATAGAACAAACATAGTTTAAAACCCTTTTGAAGTTCATCGCTCATGCTGTTCAAAAGCATCCTGCTAGCTGGAGAGGGCTTTTCTGCAGTCAACTAGCGCCCCCATCTGTTAAAAAAATATTACTCGCTAAATACAAAACTTATCAAAAATCTGTCTTACCAGATTGAAGTAAAGGTACACTAGTTCATTTATAACCAATCAATCCTAAAAAAATATAGTTATCTGTAGTTAAAGATACAAAAACTCCTAAAAGTGGCCGTTTTTCGCACTTTTTGTATCTGTAACTACAGTGAACCATATTTTTGAGGATTGATAGGTTCTAATTGTGCTTGTGGATCAAATTATCATTGAAGTAGAAGTCGATAGAACAAATATGGATCAAATTTTCTGTACCACGTTATGGTCTCTTGGACAGGTGTTCCCCTCGATGTAGACACTTTGTCAATTATGATTTATAACTGAGTTCATGCTTAGTTTTGTTTCTAAATCTCCGCCACCCTTTCTCCACAACCCCTTAGTAAGCACACTTAAAGAAGTTATGACCAAATACTTCTGTATAAGCTCTAATAAAAACTTTTTCTTTTCAGTGAGATACTACGCGTTGTAGATTCCCTGCAACTGACTGATAAAGCTAAGGTCGCAACTCCCGTTGATTGGAAGGTTAGTAGTAATTGCTACCTACTAAGTTGATTATTTAGGACGTGTGCCCTGCTGAGGTTGACACCACTTTCGTCATCGGGTTCGTAAACCCTTTTGAAAATATCTATTATTATTAGGAGGGTTATGTTTTAATAATATTGGGGCAGTCAGGTAAAGATTTCATCATATCAGCCGAAAGACGTCCACTGCTGGACATAGGCCTCCCCTAAAGATCTCCATGACGACCGGTCCTGCGCTGCTCGCATCCAGTGACTTCCCGCGACCTTGACCAGATCGTCGGTCCACCTTGAGGGGCGCCTGCCAACGCTTCGTCTTCCGGTACGTGGTCGCGTCTATTTCTCAGCAATTCTATGTAATGCGAACTGCTTGAAATTTGAAATTGAATTGAAAGCTTGTTGGTGATGAGATGCTGGTGAAACCCACCGTCGCAACTCCATGACGACCGGTCCTGCGCTGCTCGCATCCAGTGACTTCCCGCGACCTTGACCAGATCGTCGGTCCACCTTGAGGGGCGCCTGCCAACGCTTCGTCTTCCGGTACGTGGTCGCGTCTATTTCTCAGCAATTCTATGTAATGCGAACTGCTTGAAATTTGAAATTGAATTGAAAGCTTGTTGGTGATGAGATGCTGGTGAAACCCACCGTCGCAATGTTGCATGTCTGTCTGTCTTTTACAGACTACTTCGAAGGGTGTGCTCAAGAGATCCATGAGCTTATTCCACTATCCACCTTCTACCATCAGGAGTCTAGTCGATATTCCACAAATTCGCACAAAGCGCTTTGAAACATCTTGTATAATGCGCGCGGCTAAGGAGCGGAATTCTCTGCTTGCGTCTGTATTCCCGGAATATATTCAAGTCAGACTGAAAAATTACAAAAAAAAAAACTTTATCTCTGAAGTTTGTGAAAGGAAAAATCTGATTTAATAAAATAGAGGAGAGGGAGAGGGGGTGTCATGCTCTGTGGCCGGACCACCATTTAGTACCCAGATGCCTCAGTGTGAAATAATAGCTACCTGTACAGTACTTTCCTAAGCACAGGTCAAAATTAATAGTACCTCAAAGGATTATGAAATAATGAACAACGAAGGTGGTCCGGTCGCAGAGCAGTGCTCTCCAGCCGCGCTACCTTGGTTTAAAAGGACCCCCAGTATACCCAGATGCCTTAGTATGAAATACTCGTATTGTCTACCTCAATAGTACCTTCCTAGGAAAATATCAAATTTTAAATTACCTCAATAGATTACGAAATATTTAAGAATGAAAGTGGTCCGGCCGCAGAGCTTTGCTCTCCAGCCGCGCCACCTTTATTTAAAGGAATTATGATACACTTTTATGAAATCAATACTGTATAAAAATCTACCTAAAGAGTACCTCACTCAGACTTAGATTTAGTCCGGTTGGGGAGTATACTCTGCAGCAACTCAACTTCATATTAGCAAATGTTAACTTTGCGTATTCGTATTCAATAAATTCTACCTTTTTCCTAAAGTTTATGGCGCGGCCAGAGACTATATACTGGAAATGTGTGACTACGAGGAATTGGGTATAATTTCCACCCAAAATAAATACATACGGTGTGTTATAGGTTACCGGCCTATGAAACGAAACAACTTTCCCATTAAAACATAGATAAAAAAACAAATGATCAATTTTATACCTAAATCCTTTTTTTTTAATGAGGAAGAATGTACGACATTGCTATCGTACAAATATGCGGGATGGAATTGTCTATAAAATCCATTTCTAACAAAGAGATTTTATCCTCGCTGCGCTCGGTCATAGAGGGATTTGAAGGCTTGTCAAGTGTTGCACTTTTGAAACGTCAAGTTGGAACCAGGTTTGTTTTGGTTCTTTTTTTTTACACTCCTGCTAATTTAAAAAGTTATCTGATTGTTCTCTTGACAAGTTGTATGACATTGATTAAACGATTAAAAGTTATGTCAAGTCGGTTGGAATGAACATGGTATTAAATCAGAGTACCTATGAACTCTTCATAGTTTTACTCTTTCTTGTGACAATTGCACAAAGCTGTAAAATAACACAAAAACTTGGAGACATGCTTGTAAAGCCTATCCTTTTCAAGTTGCCTATTCAGACGATTCATAAAAGCCTATCTTACACAGATTAAAGACCACATTATGTCAGGCGGACTCCACGTGGCCTTAAATCTAAATACGTAAATTTTTCAAAGCCTTACTCTTTCTTGTGTTACCTGCTCGTTTGCCCACTTGTGATATAAAATAAAAAAAAACAGAAAAGCAACAATACACCATTTTATGGTGTAGGCTAAAATTTAGTTTTAGTGACCCCATTTAGGTGTATGGGAGCCCACTTTTAAAAGATTTAAAAACATTTTTGACAATTCGTATGGCTTTGGGTCAACAAGATGCTTTTACCACAGTAAAGAGGGGCTTATCAGCAGTATGGAAGCTTCATACTAAACGTCCAAAATGGCGCACTCACACAGACGCACGTTTCTACAGGCCGCTAAGCAAAGTTCGCCCTGAATTCTGTCGCGTGAAGGGAAGCGGTGGTGTCGGTTGTTTCATGTCATATTGTGCGGCATATGGATTTATAATTTTTTATTTCTGCCCTGACCTTGTGTCATAAATGGCGGCTAAGTGACGTTTTGCGATTAAAGCCAACTTAGAGATTTACCCTTTCCGGGTGTGATAAAAGGTCTTAATTGTCTTAATCTTTGAATGAAATTGAATTTGTATTGTTTTGTTTTGAATACGTTTAAAAGTTGTTTTCGTTTTTCATTTATTATTTATTGTATTTATTTATTTATTGGTTATGCAATGTATGGGTCTTTGTTGCTCAAAAATTGGTCAAGCTTGACAGTCGCAGCGCGATTTTAGCTTCTACAGCTATTGAAATATTAGGTCTTTCACTATGAAATTACCGAAATTTTCTTACAGATTAATGAGAACATAATTCCTATAATTCTAAAGCTATTTCTTCATTTTTCTTATATTTGAAAGTTGAATTTAAGATTAAGTATAAATTTTAGCATAAAATCAAGAATTAATTTTTAGTTAGATTTTTAAAATTAAAGGTTTGAAAACGGTTCGTTTTAAATGTCTTCCGATTTCATCATTAGATCTGTTATATTTTTTACTGATAATATTTTTAGTAATTAAACTTTTAGCTTCTTAAAGAAGCTAAATTAATGTCTTCCCAATCATGCTCAAAAATTAGAAAATTTGCCATACAAAACGCTAATTTCATAGTTGAAGACCCGATAAGAACGATACAAGTCCAATATGTCAATCTTGACGTACTCTTGACTGTACCATATCATTGGTAGGCGATATTTATTTATTTTCAGATCCCTTTAAGTTTTAAAGATAAAGTGAAATATCATAGCAGCGGCATTGCAACTAGGCATTAAAACCACTAAATAAACAATATTTGCAGAGACTTGAGTGAAAATTGTGACAAAAATAAGAATTATTTTTAGGTAGTAGGTAACTTCTTTTTAAATATACATACGTACCGTTCTGTAATTTTATTTGTGTCTTTTCTTTTCTTTCTTCCTTTGTAAATGAGAAAATAAATAAAGCAGCTTGATTAATTTCTGATGAATCCTTTCTTTTAATAATATTAACTATAAATACAGAAATGCGAAAAAGACACTCTACGCACCCCTTGGAATAGACTTCTTCACCTAACGCGACCCGCGCCCGCGCGATTGCCGGGTTCTTTATCGAGTCTAGTTGTACTGCGTGGACATGCGTAAGTCTGTCATTTTCAAATTCTGTCAATTTGTGGTTTCGCGCTTGATGTATGAACTGTTAACATTTAATATGTGAGTGTTAATACTATCGTTTTAAAAAAGTCGAAATACTACATTATCGCTATCATCATATCGAGTGCCTGCACATCTCTAGCTGGTCAAAAAGCATTACAGCGACGTTTGAAAGTAGATAATCATAAACATGTTTCTCTCTTTTTTTCTAATATGACTCTTAACATGAGTAAAAAGTCAAGCTATAGCCGACAATTTTCGGATCCCTCTGTGACCGAGCGTAGCGAGGTTCAAATCTCTTTGATTTCTAACGTGCTGAGCGGGATGGAACATTGTATGAAAATCCGTTTCTAATGCGCTGTTTTTTTTTAGTTTTGTTTCATATCTGTCGATGACCTATTTTTGATATCATATTTCGTCAGATAAGATAAGAAACTTTCCGTTCGCTTAGTCCTTCACACATTTTTATGCAGGCTTGCCTTGTAGATTTCTTTCATTAGTCTCCTTTCAATCATCTTCTCTGCGTAGCCAATCCGTCTCGGTTACTACATCATCTTTTACGCTTTTAAAAATATATCAACGGTAAGTAGGAAAATGGTAGATACGAGTATTTTTGAATACGAATACGCAAAGTTAACGTTTGCTATTATGAAGTTGTTGCTGCAGAGTATACTCCCCAACCGGACTAAATCTAAGTCTGATAACTTTTGAACCAACGATGTTTATAATACATCAAATAGACCAATTATATTAAACGGCAGTCCGCTTGAAGAAGTAAAAAGATTTAGATATTTAGGTAGCCTGATCACAGACAATTCCAGATGCACACCTCAGCTTATTTCCAGAATAGCTATGGCAAAGACAGCTTCCAATAATAAAAAAACATCTTTTCAAAGCAAACATTTCAAAATTAGCGTGGACACGATTGATTATAGTACATTAAAATGCAAGTGCGCTATTTTGGATATTACAGCCGAGGCTCAGAAATTGCAGCCCGAGCCGCAGGCGAGGGCGTCATGGAGCCGAGGGTGTAATTACCAACGCGCACGAGCTTTTTACGACGTTTTTCAACACATTTGCGAATAAAAACAAATCAAATTGGTTACCTTTAAAATACTAAACTTTTCTAACCTTACGTCCACCGCACGTCCACCGGAACATTTTGTCGGCTGCATATGTTCATGCTTCCCTTTAATTTTACCAAATTTCAAAATTGTATTTCGTGTATGAGTATTTTAGAGGGTTTAGGATCAGTTTTTTATATGTAGAAGTCGACACTATTAGAAATAATTACAATAATAAACACGACAAATATTTGTAAAATGGCGCGCATTCTTTCTTTTTCAGCGGTCACAGATTATACGTCGCGTGAGGAGCCCCCAAAACATTACCATGTTATCTTATACCATCAATCTTTTATCAATTATTAGTTAATCTAGTAACCAAGCTATAAAAAAAAGTAATTGTCACTCGGTACCCAAACATCCTATTCCATTTACCTTGAAATAAATTATCAAAAATTGAATATCTTGTTACGTAAATGACAAATTTATTGTTAATTAGTTAATTACTATAAATAATTTCATAAAATCAACATTCATTTATGGTATTTTCTCGAAGTCAGCTTGAAAATTTTAGTAACATAATAAGCATAAAAACTCCTTGCTCTTGGCCGAATAAAAAAAATAAAAAAATAAAACACTAGTTAAGTAATATTATGATAAAAACGCGTGTTTAATGAGCTGGATTATGGACCTTAATACAATGCAAATAGAGCTGTTTTTTGAGCAAATGCAAAGGGATAGAGAAAGGTTAGAAGGATTCGAGATGTGGTGTTGGAGGAGAATGGAGTAAATCAGCTGGACAGAAAAGAAAACTAATGAAGAGGTGTTAAACATGGTTAATGGAAGAAGAAGCATATTGAATACTATTGAAAATAGACGAGGGAACAAGTTGGGACATCTGATACGACACGACAAATTTTTAAAAACTATCATAGAAGGAAAGGTTGAGGGAAGGAAAGGTAGAGGAAGGCCAAGACGTTGCTACATGAACCAGATTAAGGAAAAAATAAATGTCGTGTCCTATCAGAAAGTCAAACAAGTTGCAGAAGATAGGAAGGCGTGGAAGTTACTGCACCGACAAGAGCGTAGCTCTTAAATAAGAAGAAGCTAAGTGTATGTGAGGTATTCTTTAGGTAGATTTTTTATACAGTATTGATTTTATGAAAGTGTATCATAGTTCCTTTAGAGCAATGCTCTGCGGCCGGACCACTTTCATGCTTAAATATTTCGTAATCTGTTGAGTTAATTTAATATTTGTTATTTGCCTAGAAGCTACTATTGAGGTAGGTAACATTGGGTATGACTTCGGGTTGTTGGGTTTGCCTTTCCTCATTAGACGTTGGGTCTGGCATTTTCCTCACTTTATTTAAAATTTATACTTAATATATTATGGTGAAATAAACACTTTTAAATATCGGGGTCACCAGATTTTACTATATTGTTGAATATTACTAGTAAAATAGAGAAAATATAATAAAAGCAAACCGATTTGACTTTGCAATGAAAACGAAAGATTTATTTACAAAATGTCGTTACAGGATGACAATGAGAAAAACCAAAAAGCTGTGGCCAGCTGCAACAATATTTCACACTAAGGCATCTGGGTACTTACTGGGGGTCCTTTTAAACCAAGATATCGCGGCTGGAGAGCACTGCTCTGCGACCGGACCACTTTCGTTGTTTATTATTTCATAATCCTTTGAGGTACTTTTAATTTTGCCCTGTGTCTAGGAAAGCACTGTACAGGTAGCTATTGTTTCGTACTGAGGCATCTGGGTACTAAATGGTGGTCCGGCGACAGAGCATGACACGATGGACGGTCAGATAGATTGATAGATAGAATCCCTCGCGGACGATGTCGCGGGACAGCTAGTTAGGTATAAAACACTCGTGTCATCTATTATGGAACTCGAGTCTTATACCCCTAATTATGTACCGTTGCATAAACTACTATTAAATTTTAATTAATTTCGATTTTAGAAAAAACAAAAAAGCAAAATCAGTATTTGTACTGGTCTATATTTGCGTTTTATAGCCTTTATCTATTATCTACGTCTAGTATCCCTAACTCAAGTTTAACTAGATAGCTATGACGCGAAGCATACTTAAAATACCTTCCTTATAAATTTATTCATCTTGGCAGGAGGACGACTTGCTACGTCAAAACTTGCATTATCGATGAAAATAACTGCTAATTGGCTTATAATAATTTCAATGCCGCGTGCCTTTGCATAGCGACTCAAAAGAATATTTTACACGGCTGAGGTTAGATAACAATTGCTTAGCAAGAACCGCCAGGCATTTGGCCTAGACAAAAAATGTCAAGTTCAAAAAGTTTATGGAAACTCGTAACAAACAAGACATTTTCACCTAAAAGTAAATCATGCAAGCAAAATCCGGTACTTTTAGGTAGGGCCCGTCTAACCGTTTCCTTATAAACTTCAGATGTTCTATTAGATAGTAAAAATGTTTTTTTTTTCACAAGATCTGATTGTTATACAATTTTTTCAAATTTCAACTTGAGATTCAACATTTTGCCAATTCAACAATATGTCAATTCAACATTTTGCTACTGAAAGTAAAATAGTGCTTACTAATTTGGTTACACCCTGTGTAGATAGGAATATCTCGGATACAATACATACATACCATCGAGAAACACGGCGAAGCCCTTGCCGTGTCACTGGACATCTCGAAGACCTTCGACAGGGTGTGGCACGCAAGTCTGGGGTGACAGAAATCTGGTGAGTGTTAACGCCACCAAAACACAGACCTGTCTGTTCACCGCCAAAAGGAGCCCGTTCAATCTGGCTCCTACTTTTCGAGGTACAACTGTACCAGTTACCGACAGTCTCGAGCTACTTGGCATGAAGTTGTGTGCAAACCTGAATCTCGGCGCTAACATTGAGTCTAAAGCTCAAACTGCGGCAAAAAAGCTGGGCATCCTCAATAAGGTAAGGCGTTACTTCACTCCTGGACAGCTTCTAGTTTTATACTAGGTTATTATTTTTTTGACGTGATTAGCGTATGCCCACGTTATAACAGAGGTCAAAAGCGACAACTTTTGTTTTACGACTTTTCTAACAACGAAAAATTTTCGATTCCCCATACTAAAGTGGTCACGTGACTGACCCATTATGTATGGGAAGTTGAAAATTTTTCGTGCGTTGTTAGAAAAGTGGTAGAACAAAAGTTGTTGCTTTTGACCTCTGTAATAACGTGGGCATACGGAATTCAGGTCCAAAAAAATAACCTTGTATAAAGCCCAAGTCCGATCCTGCATGGAGAATTGCTGTCACCTTTGGGATGGCTCGGCAAAATACCAACTAGCCGCACTTGACTCGATAGATCGCAGAGCCAAGAAGCTCGTTGGTGATGAGATGCTGGTGAAAACCAAGTTTCACAGTCTGACCCACCGTCGCAAAGTTGCATGTCTGTCGATCTTCTACAGATTGTACTTCGGAGAGTGTGCTCAAGAGCTCCACGAGCTTATTCCACCATCTCCCTTCTACCATCGGGAATCCAGACGCACCACAGGATATCACCCATACTTGGTTGATATTCCGCACATTCGCACAAAGCGCTTTGAGAAACATTTTTTATAATGCGCTTGGCTAAAGAGTGGAATTCTATGCCTGCGTCTATGATCCCGAGCTCCACGAGCTTATTCCACCATCTCCCTTCTACCATCGGAAATCCAGACGCACCACAGGATATCACCCATACTTGGTTGATATTCCGCACATTCGCACAAAGCGCTTTGAGAAACATTTTTTATAATGCGCTTGGCTAAAGAGTGGAATTCTATGCCTGCGTCTGTGATCCCGAGTTCATATAACCCGAATCTATTTAAGCCGCGAGTGAATAGGCTTCTTCTAGGCAAGCTCGTTCCATCGTCGACCTCATCTCTGTCTTCAAGACTAGATCGAGGTCAAGAGCAAGCCCATTAAAGTTAAAAAAAAAACCACACAAATACATACACACAATGTTTTCTAATAATGTTATTATAAATAGGTACCTGTACTAGTTTCAGAAGTCAAAATACGTTCGACATGAGTATTTTGTTTACGAAAATTCCTTGAAATCCTGCCCTTTACGCTTTTACAGAAATAAGTATGATAATGCACAATTTTGGTACACAACAAAAACAATTATTGTTAACGTTTTATTTCCTTCTTCTGATATCTAACCATTACAGTCAGCAACCAGGGCAAATTTCAATTTTCAATTCCAAATTACTTCCTTATGATATGTGGTTCCAAATCAAGTTTGGTATATTAGTTATTTATGCCGTTATTAGCTGCCTCAACTTTATAGCCAAAAAGCTGATTTATGGACATTGGTTCCAAATAAATAGATAAGACACCTTGTCGTCGGTTTTATGCAACTTAACTTAGGCCCGTATTGCTAAATCCCTCTCAAAATCTACCCCAAGACCATGTCAGCTGACTTAATTATCAAGGTGCAATTAGCATCTCAAGATCTTGCTAATTAATGAACTACTATCCAAATATCAATCTCAAGTGTCCGTCTTTGAATCAAACGTCAAAAGAGCAAAAAGAATTTGTCTGCGTTTTGTTTTATTACAAAGAATATACAGCCTGAACAAAATAATACTCATTATTTGACAGCATCAACAATTTTGAGTTAAGTTTCGTTAATAAATTAGTGTGTGTTTTTAACACTCGTGTGATAATTGCTCCGATGACAGCTACTCAATTTCTGTTTATTAATTAATGCAACACTTCAAGATGCCCCTTAAGGTCAATCTCTTAGGAATTTATCAATTCGACCCTTAATGTCACTCCAGAAGGAATTGGGAATTTAACCCTGAAACTTATCACGAGCAAAAGAAATGGTCAAGCCGTTAATAATTTAATATTTTTTTGTGTCAGATGGGAGATGACTGCATGGTGCATCCGGCGGTGCCTGAAGACCAGCTCAGCAAAGAGTTTCCGAAGGGTGTGACCGCTGTGAAGTTGCCCTCTGGCAAGAACTACCTGCGCAAAACCCCGTGCCCCGTGGTCCAGACATAAAGTGCGTACACTAACAAAATACATAATCTCCTTTTTATATCTGCTTGAAAATGCCAAAATATTTAGTGAATCACCGAAATATCGTGAATGTAACTCACATTCCTTATTGTTTTATTTTATTTTTGTAAATAAAAAGTTAAAATTAATATTGTTTATTTTTGTAAGTCCATTTTCTTTATTTTCTTTTATCTAGCTTAAATATTCAATACTATCCTGGAAAAAATGAAAAAACTTTTAAATCAATTTTTTTTTGCCAGATGGACTAGTTCTGAAGCTGAATTATCTTTTTTGTTTGATGAACATTTTAACATGCTGTGTGACTTTTAAGGCCGATCTATTTCCCCGAACAATATACCGTGAATTTTCATTGGTTTTGCTCCCGAAGCCATTGGTTCTACTCATGAAAACAAGCAACGTTCCTAAAGATTTTTTTTTGTTAAGTTGCTTATATCATGAGCAGAATCACTATACAGGGTGTAACAAAAAGGGTATACCAACCCTGAAGGATGTGAATCAGCCCATGAAACTGAACAACTTTCTCTAAGAAACGTAGGTAGAAATATGAAAAAACATTTTTTACCTCCCGTAAAAACTGTATCAGCTGATAGCGCATTTTGTATGGGAAGTCAAAAAATTTTTATTTCGACGTATGTTCCTTGGGAAAAGATGTTCAATTTCATGGGCAGAATCACATCCTGCAGGGTTAATAACCCTTTTTGTTACACCTTGTATAGGCTTCGGGAGAGAAACCAATCAAAATTCACATTGTATAATCTGGAACTTTTTAAAACGCAAGTAACCGGGCATTATCTAAGCACCAGGTGTGATTGGGGTCACATGCTAAAATCCCATAGAATCTGCATCAGCTGATAGCGACTTTTTTAGGGGAAATCAAGTTAATTTTTCGTATTTCGGGCTATGTTCTTTAGGGAAAGTTGTTCAGGTTTGGTACGAGTAACATACTCAGGAACAAGAACGCAGTTGATTAGGGAGCATCCTATATTAAATATTCAGGGCACTTCCAAGCCCAAAAATTTCCCTTACCCATAATGTCCCTTTCCAAAAATGCACAAAAATCCCCTTCCCGAAAATGTCAGGGACCAAATGGTGCCTTTTTTCTTCAGCCTACTTATTTGTGTTTTCTAATAGTATTTATACAGGGTGTTAATTTGATGGCGTGCCAAAGCTCAGGGGTGGGATCAGTATCAGTAACTGAACAATTTTTACCAAGAAACATAGGTCAAAAAACGAAAAACCAAATTTGACCTTCCATGCAAAATGCGCTATCAGCTGATGCAGTTCCTATGAGAGGTCAAAAATTCACTTTCGTTTTTCGACCTATGTTCCTTGGGAAAAGGTGTTCAGTTACTGATACTGATCCCGCCCCTGAGCTATGGCACGCAATCAAATCAACACCCTGTATAATTAACAGCTAATAATGTTTAATTTTTCATTGGTGCTTTTGTCGATCTGTCAGTATTTACAAACAGGGAAACTTGAAACCTACCACAAAGTAAGCTGGGGACATTGAAGGTGAACCATTTGGGATAGAGACATTTTGGGAAAGGGATATTTCGGAAAAGTGACATTTAGGCAAAGAGACGTTTTGGAAAATTATGGGAAAGGGACATTTTTCAACTAAACCTTTTTCTCTATTATTATATTTTCTTTTAGAAAAATTATGTTCGAAAAAGAGAACTAGAGGGAAAGTATCCAGTCTAACATTGAAGATGTAAATTTTGCTGAGTTTTACTTACTGCACTTTTTTGGTTATTTTTCTTAACTTTACTGACCTTTAAGAAAAATATTAATAAATAAAAAAAACGTAATTTCAGTTGTACTAAAACGAAAACAATATTTTTTTTGCAAGAGTCGTATGATAAATGATATTAATACTAAATATTACATAAATAATTCTGAAATTACATGAATGAAAATTTATTTGGTTTACAATCCTGTTTTATCAATGTCTCATACAAGCTTTCGAAATTATTTTTGTAACATTCATCACACGACCCCTGCATGAAATTATTATTTTCCTTATAGTACAACTGAATTTACGAATTTATTTATTATTATAAGCACTCCCCCCCGTCGCTCATCGTATCGCCGAGGAGAAGCCGCGCCGCCCAGGCGACTATTTGGAAGCCTCCAGACTGCCTGCTGCATTGGATGCCGAGCACGCAGAATCTGGTGTACACCCCGATCTCGACGCGCGACCCGCGTCTCCAGAGGAGGGCTAAATCAAATAACCCTCCCCCTGCACCCAGCATGGTTCCACAACCGGCACCCCGTCGAACTACCCCACCAAAACCGACGATGGATACGACTACGCCGCCGCCGTCCACTTCGGCAACCCCGATCCCGCCTCCCGTCTCTTACGCGAGGAAGGTCGCCGCCCCCTCGCCGCCCCCTTCGTCGAGGAAGTCGCCGGCCACCACTACCGAGCAGCCAGCCGCCAGCAACACCCAGTCGGTGCGGAAGCTACCACCCATTGTGGTGGACCACTTCCCCGACTGGGCATACCACCTGCGCGTGCTCAAGGGGCAACTAGGTCACGCGCCGAACGTGCGTCCCTTTGGCAAAGGGATGCGCTTCTTGGCGCGCTCCGAGGGAGAGTTCCGGGCCTACCAACGTTACCTCACCGCGCTGGAAAGGCAGACCAGACTCTCCTGGTACACCTACGCGCCCAAGCAGGAGAAGCCGCTCAAGGTCGCCATCCGCGGCCTCCCAGCTGATGCCAACCCCGACACGATCGCCGCCGAACTTCGTGCCTTGGGCTACAAACCGGAGTTTGTACGCCCCATACGAGCCCGCCAAGATCGCCCAGGCTGCGTGCACTTCGCGCAGCTCACCCGCACGCCTAACCTCACCCCGGGTATATACGCAGTCACAGAGCTCCTGTGTATTCCCGGCGTGAAGATTGAGGGATGGCTTGCCAAACAAGGAGTCCCGCAGTGCCACCGATGTCAGTCGTTTCGCCACAGCTCCCACAACTGCCACCGGAGGCTAGCCTGCGTGTGCTGCGGGGGTGAACACACCGCGAAGGAGTGCCCACGACCTCGCACCGAAGCCGCCACCTGCGCCAACTGCAGGAAGGACCATCCCGCCAACAGCCTCACGTGTGCGGTCCTGCGCCGTGAGACCAGAAGCGGGAAAGCTAACCCTACAGCTTCGAAGACTCCCGCGCAGCCAGTCGCACCGGCGCGCGTGATAGCGGTGCCCTCGGGAGAGTCAAACGCGCCGGGGTCACTTATGGCCTCCGCGAATGAGCCCGGGGGGACCACGAAGAAGAGGAAGGGGAGGGGGAGGAGGAGAAAGGGGACCTCCGCCACCATCCCATCCCAGCCTGCAGCTCCGATTGCGGTCGTCGCCCCGCCCACAGCGGGGAAGAGCACGAAGCAATCGGAGGCGACACCTACAGCCGCTGCCCTCCAGTTATCGCTTCCGAAGCCTTCGGAAGCGGTCGCCGCCCCACAAGCCGTGGGTACGAAGGCGGATCACCCGAAGGAGGCGATCGACTTCGCCATTGGACTCCTGCTCGATCTACTGCAAGCAGTACGGGCGGGCAGGGACCCAACGCGGATCGTCATGGAGGGTGTCTCCATTCTGATCAATATGCGATCAGGGTGTTGAGGCCCCTCCACTCCTCACCAGGCAGCCCACGTCCACTACTCCTCGGCGAGTAGTCAGGACTGTGGGCCCCTCCACCTACATCAAAGTCGCCGCCTGGCTTGTAGGCGCTCACTAGGCCTCCCCCAACGGGGAATCACCTGGTGGGCTGCCTCGCCGGCGGCGTGAAAATTCACCTTCAGGGCATTGCCCACTATCACCGCCGGGTCTAATACCCGGTGAGAAACTGCTCGGGCACGAGGTTCGCCTCATATACCCGCACCCGGACCCGCACAAGGGTCGTGGAAGATACCTCAGTCAGTCAATAAAAATACAAATTTACATACATAATAAACGGTGCAACAAAAACCCGGTGTATCCCACTATTTCCGTTCAGAATTTTCATTGATGGAATTAGTGAGACTGTTTGCGACTGCTTGTCCCACTATTTCCATTGCGATTTTAAACGCACTGCGTATCAGCAGGGGTTCAGCCAAAATACGATGGATGTATCCCACTATTTCCATGGAAATACAAAATAGAAAAAGTGGGACAAGCGTTTTTTCCAAATTGTATCCAATAATTTCTATTGCGGCAAAAAAACCGCTAGTACACGAAAGAAACAGTGTGTCTCCAAGGGTCGGTCCCACTAATTCCCATTGGTTGAGAATTACCATTACCAGATAAGACAGTAAAACCTTATTCATATCATATCATTTATTCATAAAACAATTAATAATTGTGCCTGAATGTTTACAATAAAATAATAAGAGATGGATGATTTTCAAAATTTTTTACTTAGCTTTAACTTTCATCCCTTATTTCCCCCCCTTTGGGGATGAGTTTTGGAAAATCCTTTCTTGGGTGGTGTTTGTGGCATGCAATAAATTAGAATACTAAATTTCACACGTATAGCTAAAGCATATTATTTTATTGACATTTTAGTGAACTATACTCATACCAAGTTTGACACTTGAATTACTAACCGTTTTGACGATAGAGCAAAAACAAAAATGTGTTTCTTGTATGGCGACCCCCCTTATTTTTTTAAATTTTATAATTTTTATTTTAAGGTGATATATTTGTTTTAAAAATACATATTCTGTGAAATTTTTAACCAGCTATCCATATCGGTTCAACAGATACAATTTTCAACCTAGTAAAAAACTACACATTTTCGACATTATGCCCCACTGTGCATCTCAGTCGCGTCCTGCTGGGGAGCACCACTTCTAATATGTTACCTATGGGTATGTACTTGACTCCTGCCAAGTTTCATCCCAGCAGGTTTAGGTGCAAGGTACCCCATACAAGCTCAGCCTTAGGGATCCTACTAATAGAAATAGTGGGAAAATCTGTCTCAGTATTTCTATCAATAGAAATAGTGGGATCCACCCAATTATACTGCTGAATAAAGTACGTGTAGGTATATCCACTCTTAAAAATCAAAAGCAGGGATAGAATTTTTTAAACAAGCACATTTTTAGGGTTGCGTTCCCAAACGGTAAAAAACAGGACCCTATTGATATGCCTCCGAAGTCTGTCTGGCTGTCTGTCAGCGGGCTGTATCTCATGAACCGTAATACTTAGAAATTTGAAATTTCCCTGAGAGAAAAAGAGAGAAAGATCTATCATTTGCCCTAACATAGGAGTAGTTTAAGGTCAGTAGTTTCCGAGTTATAGGCATATAGCGGTTTTAGGTTCGTCAGCTGTCAACTGAAATTAAGATTTTAACGAGATCTTTGATTTGTCCGAACATACAAGTAGTCTAGTATTGTATTGTATATTATAATTACAAAACGTAGTAAGTAGTCTAGGATCAGTAGTTTCCGAATTATAGCGGTTTAAAGTTTGACAGCTGTCAACCGAAAATAATATTTCAACGAGATCTATAATTTTTTTAGCTATAATATTTGACTGCTGTCAACCGAAATGAAGTTCTCGACGAGATCTTTAATTCATCTGAACATACGAGTATGTACTCTAACACATTTTTAGTTTGCGATTTTTAGTCGCCAGTGGAAATAATGGGATACTTTTAGAAAAGACCTAAGTGCCACTGAATTTTGAATTTTCCATGGAAATACTGGGATAGACCGCAAAAACCTAGATTAAAAAAAAGCTGGTTTTAAAAAAAGAAAAGCTAGTTTAAAAGAAATATATTAATGTTTCAAACTTATATGATTAAGAAAAAACTTTTTCTGAATGTTAGTGGTTAATACTTGTAACTTGCTTAGGATAGGAACTATTACTATTATTTATTCTGTGATAAATAGATAATTAATATTAACTAAGTGTGGTTTTAGTGTTCCAAAACAAAATGGTAAAAACGGAACCCTTATGGTGCGACTTTGTTTGTCACACCTGTTTATCCCAGTAACTACTCACGCTATCGACTTGAAATTTGGAATAGTTTTACAATATGCTTGCCCAACTATATTGGGGGGAGGGATTTCAAATTGTCGTTACTAGGTCGAGTGGGGTATCAATCCAAAATAGATTTTTGTATGTTATGATGAAAAATGCGCCCCTACGCCCTTATCTCCGAAGTTTGCAATGCGAAATATTTGAATTAGTCAAAAGAGGTTTATGTAAACATTGTAGCAAAAATAAAACAATCTCTCTTAGTTGCACAGTTTTTCATCTGCAAAAAACCTTACAAACATAGTTTTGCGTTCCTAAAAATACACTTTATTACTTCCAAATATACTATAGGTATATCGAAACCCTCGGCGCGCGAGTCCGACCCGCACTTGACCGGTTTTTCGATTTACTAACCGATGCGAACTGAATGTATGATGGATGTATCCACAGTGTAAAATAAATACAACTGGTTCTTTTGCAATACAGCCCACGCTCTACACGTTTCATAAAGGTAGGTTTTGTTTATCATTTAGGTATCTTATGTATGTGAAGTTAATTAACGCATGGAGCATTGATACAAAACAGGTGTGTAGATAAGAGTATTGGGATTACATGAATAGGATGTTATCTAGATGAAGGATTGGCTCGGAGGGTAGCGCGCTCGGTCCGCCGCAGGCTCCAGTGAAAGCCCTCACTTTCATCGTAGTGGGGCAACCGCCAGCGCTAGCACAACAAAAGTGAACGTCGTCGTGAGCGCAATATACGCCGCGAGTCGGCCAGTCGCAACCGTGACATAAGGTCGTGTGGATCGCGCCGTGCGTACCGTGTCTCGTGATGTCCAGGTGGTGGTTGGTGGTGGTGTTAGCGGCAGGCGCAGCGGCGGCAGGCACCCGCTTGCCTCGCACTTCTGCTCCCGCGCACGCGACGCCCTCCCCCTCCCCCTCGCCTTCCCCTACGCCCGCGCCAGCGCTGCGCCCTCAGCACAGGAATCTCACCCTTGCTGCCAGGTCTTCTGTCAGAAACAGGTCAGTCACTACATACAAATTTTGCCATTTCCTTGAGATATTGGAATATATTTGTATTAAGTTGGTACATACACTTACACTACACCACGGAACAGACACTACACCTTGTTGAAACAACGAAATTATGCAATAATAGTTTGATTTATAATTTAGTTTTAACTACGATTAACTTCTAAAATATCTTTTCTGTATTATAAAAGTAATGCTGTGCAGATACTGTGAGATATTCATCTAGCTTTTGAATCACCTTCAAACCTTAATAAGCACTTACACAAATTCAATGGGTAACCAAGATAGGTGTCGAAATCATCTGTTTTAAGTTTTATTCTTCCTATAATATCTTCAAAGTAGACATTCACTTCTGATACTTCTGTTTACTTACTTCATACCACTAGAAAGTATACTTTAAAAAATCATTGACATTTAGCTTAATAAGAAACCTTTCACTGATACGTTATTTTAAATATAGGTAAGACTGTGTTAAAATTGACCTATATATTTCATTACCAGCAAGTAAAATTTAAACTCGACTACCAGTTATCTACCACCTACCGGTTTGTACTATTTCATAAAAGGCAGGCAAATTATTTATTTTGATTGTATGTTGAAGTCGATATAAGGAGAATGGCGCGAACTTACAAGGAGAGCAAGTAGAGTAACTAAATAGTCATTCAGAAAATATCGGACATACTTGTTAAAAGTTGGCGCATTGATATACTACTTACAAAAAAATACGGTAAATTCTTTGGCTTTTCAGAACTACATACCTAAGTACTCCTTCGGCCCTAGAAAATCGGCAACATTCTGATCGTCCGGATTGACGAGCTACCTTTTTGTAGCGGTCACCCTTGCACATGACACCTGCAGTCTTAGTTGTGGCATACTTTGACACCAATAAGACAGCAAAACGCGTTGCTCACCTTGAGAATTAAGATGAAATGTCTCATATGCCGGTCATTTCACGTACCCACTTTATACATTAATTGGTGAGCTTTTTAGGATTCGGTTGTCAACAAGGAACACTTATAGCTTCGTCATATATCTGTCAGTCGTCTGTATGTCTGTGCCTTCGCTCACAAACCCTATTACTAGAAAGCTGTAATTAGGTATGGGTATAAATATTGGGAGCGTTTCAACCAGAGCTGAGCATGCGTGACGAGCTATTGTCTCATGTGCAGCTCTAAACTAGGAAAATGGAGAAATCCCATTGGTGGAAGGCTCGGCAATCATGCTGACTGTAATGAGAATAAAATCCTGAAAAATATATTTTTAATGGCTTTTTTTAGTATGTTGGGGGTACATCTAGAGTCATTGGTAATCAAGCTTCCTAAATATCTGAACTTATTAACTTGTTCTATTCCGATGTTATTTAAACAAAGGACTCTTCCCGTGTGGTGCCGGCAAAGAATAGTACCAACCCATACATACCCGTGGGTGTCGTAAAAGGCGACTAAGGGTTAACTGGAGGATGGGCAGCAGCATCCTCCTCTGAATCTTACATCTTACTTACTGCGGTCACCTACAACCGCGGTCCATAGTGCCAGCCGTAACGCTAACAAGCGAGGTGACTATGGTACTTCCCCTCCACATTTTTCCAGCATAAGCTAGAATTCTGGAGGGAGCTCCCTGTCCTGTAGTGGACGTTTCATGGGATGTTATGATGATGATGATGACTCTTCAAAGCTAAGATCTCGAAGACGGTCAAAAAAAGATTGAGCATTGCATCCTATCCTACACTATTAAACGAGCATTATTTGTATTATAAATAATACCTGGGCGAACGAGCTTCCCTCTTTATTAGCCGCTTCGACATCATCGGGTGAACAGGCTATGCTACCCGCAAACAGATGGCGCTGTAGGTTTTTGTGTAAAACGCGGATTTAAAAAAATGCTTAATATCGCGGAGAAAACGAATTTTCCCAGATATGAGATCTAGCTAATTCGTTTTCTGTCTTGGAAGGAAAAATTGAAGGGAGAAGAGGAGAGACCTGGGCCACAACCCAGACACTACATACATTGAGAGCAAATTTGAAATTGGAAGGTCGCGTAGGCCTGCATACTCAGTACGGCTGTTCAGAAGGACCACGAGAATCTCGCGGGCGGATGCGCGCGGTGGTGCGGGGGAGATTGCAAGGGGGGTGGAGAGTGTCCGTTCAGTATGATAGTACTATTAATTTTGTGCCTAGGCGAAGCTACTGACACCAAATCAAGGAGAAGGTCGAAGTAGTGTCGTATCACGAAATTCATTAAGAATTTTTCTTAGTACCTCCCCTACACGTAAGGTGGGGATGCTTCTTTTTCTATGGTGTGTTGTGTGTGGAGTTTAATTTAAGTCTAGGGAGTTTAGTTTAGGTCTTTCGAAATATTTTGTGTGTTCGGAACATTTTTCTGGATCCGTTGGTGAAATATTTAGCCTACCAGCTAAACGGTTGTTATTGGGAATGTGAATATATTTACAGTAAGTATATATGATCGAAATTAAAAGTAAAACTATTACAGATAAGTAGGATTTACAGGTTAACGAATAATGGTCTAAAAACTGAAAAAAATAATAAAAGGCGCTGGACCTTGATGGGCGCAAGGAAGAAAAACCTTAACAATAATAATAAGAATTTTTCAGAACACTGATGTCAGATTCAGGTCAGAATAGAAAAATTTGCCTTCCCATAGAAACTGCATCACTTTTTTATTCTTTTTATTTATTAATTTATCCAAAACATATAAATTACGAATTATAATTTAAGGTCGTGCGACGGAAGCTGTATAAAGCTTACGAGTATCTTTCGCAGACGAGTTCTACTTAAAAGAGCATTTGGTACTGCTTCGTCATAGCATGTACAAGTATAAATAGGTAATAAAGGGAATAACAGCTCTGCAGAATGTGAATCTCTCCATAAAACTGAACAAAATTTTTTTGATCTCCGATAACTCGAAATTATTCACAACAAACAACACTCTAAAACATTTTTAGGAAGCTGGTGGACTCATGGGAAGAGCAAGATATCGACATCGGCGGCTGAAAGATCACAAACCTTCGGTGCGCTGAAGATATCGTCCTGTTTTTCTCAACAGCTACAAAGCTACAACAAATGCTCCAAAAACTATCTTCGCCAAGCTTTGAGTCTGGATTGACGATGGAAGACCAAACTTATGACAAACAGCACCAATTACAGCGTGACTGTAGATGGCGAGACAATGCTGTATGTCCAGGAGTACTTATATCTGGGACAAATAGACTCTCAAGAAGTTGCTAGACGCATTGAAAAAAAAAACTTTTTCGCGGTCACATTAAAGCACAAACTCAGAAACATCTACATTCTCCCGATTCACGTACGGTGCATAGGCTTGGTCTTTGATGGAATGTCAAAGATCCAGGCTCACCGTTTGCCAGCGAGCACGGGAGCACAGTATACTGGGTCTGAAGCTGACTGACGAGTGTCAGGAACACCATACTGCGCTCTAAATGCCGACGTAGCCTACACAGCCGCTACAGGGCCACGCATAGAATACATGGGGCCACGTGTCCCGTATGCCGCCAGCATTATGGGCCAAGACCGCTACCACCTGGCAGCCACAAGGTGACAGAAGGCATCTCGGCCGGCCTAGGCGCCGATGGCGCGATGATCTCGACACCTTTTACAAGGCTTTTCAACAGCTTTAGATAGATACCAGTGGAGGGAAGAGAGAGAGGCCTTTGCCCAGCAGTGGGACGCTATAGGCTTAGTAAGATAATATACAAAATGGACTATCAACTGATGCAGTTAATGAAAAATCTATATTTTCGTATTTAGCATTTCGTAGGAAAAATTGTTTAGTATTGGACCCTTAATACGCCTTTACACGTTGTATATGTCGCAGGCAAATTGTATAATTCGTCATTTTACATTTTGCCTTGGCATCCTACAAAATGCCGAGAAATTTTTTATTCGTCATTTTACTTAATACCGCCGCGGCAATTCACAAACGACGCGTAATTCGTTTTTGGCACTCGCCGGGTAATTCGTTTTTGGCACTCGCCGGCCGCTGCCGCGGCACGCTCTTTTCGCTCGCTCGGCTCGTGCGTAGTGGTCGTAAAGTAACCTACACCGTGATTAACGAACCTACAATGCACCAGTGATCTAAACCCGTTTTACAATCTGCCGGCGCCGTTTAACAATTTGCCGACCGTTTACAGTTACCCGCCGTTTGTAAACGGCGAATTATACGATTTGCCTGCGACATATATAGGTCGAATCACGGCCGCCTTGGGAAAATTAAGTTTTACACGCGATATATTTTTCTTGCACTTTCTTTTTTTTTGTACTTTTTCCACCGCTATTCGTGTCGAACGCTATAGTGTGAAATGTATACTCGTAACAATGATTACTAGTTCTCGAGTCGCGTACATATTCCATCATAGTGCAGCCAGTGTGCCGCCTAGTCTCTATTGTTAAAGCAATAAATATAATGTTGTCCACGTAGGTACAACAATTAAGACGCTATTGTCTAGCCCTTCCTAACATATCAATTATAATCACCAAAATGGATGCTAATGGGTGACTATTTATTATATCCAAAAATTAACCAATCCAGTACCAGTAGTACCCCAGACAGGCTACTAAGACATAATTCGCAAGGGAAACTTACATGTAAGGTACCTTGAAACTTGGCTCATAAACAAGAATAGGATCATTAAAGATAAATACAAGCGATTTTCCTAGTATACCGTATTGTTTTGTTAATCACGTAATGCCTACTATAATATTCACGTTTTTGTTTCGTACGAAACTATTTTAATTTAACAAGTAGGTAAATGCCATGATTACACTACACAGCACAGTAATCATGGTTGCATTCACTTCCTCTAGTAGTCTATGTCCGACTACCCGATCAACTCTTTTCGTGGTAATGTCCGTGTGGTAACTGACATAATTATTGAACCCACGAATTATGTGTACAGTAATATTTTTTTCAACACATCATAAAACAGCTCTATTTGCACTGTATTTAGGTCCATAATCCAGCTTCTTAAAAACTTGTGCTTTTCTCATTATGTATTACAGCACTAGTTATTTTTTTTTTTATATAAGTATATTAACAAAGAGTAAGGAGTTCTAATGTCTAAAATATTTATGTCATTTTCGTAAATATATACCTAATATTGATGAAAATATAATATATATTAACAGTTTGTTGCATTTGACAACAAATTAACATTAATTGATTTGCAATAAATTTCAAGTTTTTGTACTTTTTCAATGACTAAGCTGTTTGGGAGCATTGCTACTGCTTCGTCACAGCTCCTCATTTGAAAAAAGAAATGCGCGCGCAACAAGAATTCCGCGCGCCATTTTACAGAAGTATTTTCATTTGCTTTGATTTTTGTGACTAACTAACAATGTCGTTCGTTGGTTTCAAGCAATGAAGAACTTAATTTAACCCCACATAATTACTGGGGCACAAA
Organism: Athrips mouffetella; assembly: GCA_947532105.1. NCBI lineage: Eukaryota > Metazoa > Arthropoda > Insecta > Lepidoptera > Gelechiidae > Athrips > Athrips mouffetella. The sequence continues at coordinate 29,611,862 of OX383956.1, read as the reverse complement.
ATGCAAGTTTTGCTCCTTCCAGCAAAATCAAAGGAAAAATAGGTACATTCTTGCCTACGAAAAGTTCATTGAATGGAAGAACAGCAAAAATGCCAATTCGTTTTCAGAGAATGTCTATTTGGCTTTTTTCAATGAGCTGGCGAATAAGTAGCTCTTTGTGGTGTATTTGTTCCACGTTGAAAAGTATTGTGAGAACGAAAAATGGAGGCTCAGGAATTGCAGGTAAGAGAATTTGATTCGTTTTTATTCGTAAATGTGTTGAAAAACGTCGTAAGAAGCTTGTGCGCTTTGGTGATTACACCCTCGGCTCCATTACGCCCTCGCCTGCGGCTCGGGCTGCAATTTCTGAGCTTCGGCCGTAATATCCAAAATAGCGCACGTGCATCTTAATGTACTATTATAAAACCGCCTAAATAACTAAAAATAAAATTAATAGTTTCTAAAAACACGCTTTGATCACGCACTAAAAACTTAAAAATAATAAACTTGAACAAACTTTTATTTGGTAGAAATTATGCATGCTACCCTTGCCTTGCTGTCCCGTGTGGTGCCGGCAAAGAATAGTTTTAACCCATACATACCCGTGGGTGTCGTACGAGGCGACTAAGGGTTAACTGGAGGATGGGCAGCAGCATCGTCCTTTGTAACTTACATCTTACTTACTGCGGTCACCTACAACCGCGGTCCATGGTGCCAGCCGTAACGCTAACAAGCGAGGTGACTATGGTACTTCCCCTCCAAATTTTTCCAGCAAAAGCTAGAATTCTGGAGGGTGCTCCCTGTCCTGTAGTGGACGTTTCATGGGATGTTATGATGATGATGATGATGATCCTTGCCGATCTTTTAATTTATAGTAAATGCAAATATTTTTTATTCAATACGTGACGTATGATAAATACGCTAGGTGGTTATTAGCAAACTTATAACTTCTTTTATGTCTAATGACTAATTCAAAAAGCGTGGAGCGCTTTGTGTAAATTAATTAAAAATACTTACATTAAATTTATGTTGTTCTATGAACTGTTCCTTGGGAAAAGTTGTTAAGAAGAAATTAAGATATCTGGGAAAGAATCCTCCCGCTTCCGTAACATTTTTCTTTGGCCAAAGGATTTTACGAAGAAATTTAGATATCTGGGGCGGCCAACCGGACGTCGACCTGTCGGTTGACAATCGAAAGATTTCTTGACGTGGCGGTCCTCCCCCATTCTTTCTAAGTGGCCGAGCCAGCGGAGTCTGTAAGCCTTCGTCTCTCAAATTATATTTAGGTCAGCCAAAAGTTCTTGAATTTCTTCGTTTTTAAGAATCCTCCAGCTTCCGTCACTTTCTATGTTTGGCCCAAGCATTTTACGAAGAAACCAATTTTTTTTAATTGCTCTTTTTTTCCTTTCTATGAAGATGTTTTTACATAGTTAGTCACAGGTAAAGCTAATTAAAGCGTTTTTTTATTAAGAGTGACTTCGTATATTTTTTTGTATTCCTATTAGCAAACCCTTTCATTTGATACCCATGTTTGATACCCATATAATAGAAGTGCATAAAAATTTACTGAACCACCATTTTTGGCGGCCGCCATGTTGGATTTAGAGTGACGTCATATAACTTTTCGTTTTCTTCTTATCGAACCCTTTCATTTGATACCCATTGCATAAAAATTAACTGGTCCACTATCTTCATGTGTCCGCCATTTTGGATTCAATTATTTTTTTTGTCATACATCGTTTACAAAACATGAACCGTTGAAACATAACTACAGCACAGTACTTATTAAGACGATTCTGATGACCTCAACACAACCCGTTTGCTGGAGCCGTTCAAGGGATCCATGGACTACCTTGATGGTCATCAGGTCCTCATCACCAACCAAAATTAAAAGTACTTATTAAGACAATTCTAATGACCTCAAACACGGCTTGTTTACTAGAAGCGATCCAAGAGTTCCATGGACCACCTTCTTGGTCATTATCAGGTTCTCATTACCAAGCAAAATTAAAACTACTCATTGAGACAATTCTTATGACCCCAAACACGGCTCATTTACTAAAAGCCGTTCAAGAGTTCCATAGTCCACCTTCCTGGTCATCATCAGGTCCTCATCACCAAGTAAAATTAAAACTGCTCATTGAGACAATTCTAATGATTCCAAACATAACTGTTTTACTAGAAGCCATTCTAGGGTTCCATGGTCCACCTTCCTGCTCCATAATGAGACCAGCTTCGTAGTTACATATTATTGCATTGTCTTTGGTATTACATACAACTGCAAAGTTTTTCAACTTCCCACGACAACTAGAAGAAGCGTGTTAAAAAAAATTTCAGACATGCGGTTTAGAGTGACACAGAGAGGTCAGAGAGCCTAAAAAGGTTCATCGTTGGCCGGATGGTAAACGAAGCACTCGATATTCGATAGCCCAACCGATAGGTACGCTATAAAATACGTAGCACAAGATTTAACGACCTTGATAGATTTATTGATTAAAGACTGACGGAGAAATTAGAAACTATAGGCATTTGCATATCATAAGCATAGGCTTGGTGGGCTTCAAAATGTAACCAGTTCTTTTTATTACGGCACCCAGCAAGACCTTTTTTCCTTCTATCCTTCCCGTTTTTCTACGTAACATAATGGCGATTACAGGTCCTCTCCGTATTTTGTTGCTCAGAGAGCGCATTAACAATAGTAGATTGTATCACAAGGCTGTAAAATAATATTTTTAAGGCGAGGGCGCTGTTTTGAATCCAGAGCGAAGTGAAGGATTCTTGAGTAGAATCCTGAACGTAGCGACGGATTCAACAGATCGCCGAAGGTAAAAATATTTTTGCAGTCGCGCAATACACTCTACATTTCATCTCCCTCTATGAGAAAAGACTAAGAGGTTCATTGAGACACACACTCGTCATTAATTTTAAATATAATAGTACATTAAGATGCACGTGCGCTATTTTGGATATTACGGCCGAGGCCCAGAAATTGCAGCCCGAGCCGTAGGCGAGGGCGTAATGGAGCCGAGGGTGTAATCACCAAAGCGCACAAGCTTCTTACGTCGTTTCTCAACATATTTGCGAATAAAAACGAATCAAATTCGCTTACCTTTTTGCGGTTCGGGCTGCAATTCCTGAGCCTCCAGTTTTCGTTCTCACAATACTTTTCAACATGGAAAAAATACACCACAAAGAGCTAGGTTTATACTTACTCGCCAGCTCATTGAAATAAGCCAAAAAGACATTCTCTGAAAACAAATTTGCATTTTTGCTGTTCTTCCATTCAATGAACTTTTCGTAGGCAAGAATGTATGAAGATTGGCCTTGGTTTGTTGGCCTTTGATTTTGCTGGAAGGAGACTCTCACTTAAATTTTGTGCCCCAGTAATTATTTCCTGTGGGGTTAAATTAAGTTCTTCTTCATTGCTTGAAACCAACGTTGACATTGTTAGTTATTCTCAAAAATCAAAGCAAATGAAAATACTTCTGAAAAATGGCGCGCAAAATTCTTGTTGCGCGCGCATTTCTTTTTTCTAATGAGGAGCTGTGTCGAAGCAGTGGAAATGCTCCTAAACAGCTTAGTCATCGAAAAAGAACAAAAACTTAAAATTTATTGCTTACAAAATCAGTTAATGTTAATTTGTTGTCAAATTTAACTAATGTCATGCAACAAACTGTTTATATATTATATTTTAATCAACATTAGGTATATATTTACTTAAATGTCATAAAAATTTTAGACATTAGAACTCCTTGCTCTTTGTTAATATAAAAGAAAAATAAATTAATAACTAGAGCTTTAATATATAATGAGAAAAGCACGCGTTTTTAATAAGCTGGATTATGAACCTAAATACAGTGCAAATAGAGCTGTTTTATGAGCAAATGTGTTGAAAAATACCATTACAATGTTATTACTTGATGAAACAATACTAAAAATCATATTAAGTATTATTTGTAACAACTGAAAATGTTATTGACATTTTTGTATCAATGATTCCTACAGAACCTCTTTGGTTGGTTGTCTTGTTTACATTTAAAGCATATTTCTTTTTTTATATTCATAATAATTTTAATAGTTAATAGGCCAGTATCATTTTTCATACAATATTTTGGTTCGACCTCTATGATTCACCTAAAATATTCCTATGATGGACCTAAATTCGAAGTCTAATTTTAAATCCCATTGTTACCCGCTACGAAAGTCTCTTGGAAAAACAGCTATTTTGTTCGCCTTTGTTGACGAACCGTTCAGCGATTTTCGAATAGATGGGATGAAAATTTGTTTCCTTAAACTTTCTGGATTGTTTAAGCGTGATGCATTGAACATGGTATTATGAATTTTATTGAAAATGGCTCGTTTGTCTTTGGTATTGTTAGAAGCTAGGCTTGTTTTCTTTGATGTAGCGATACGTATTCAAACAGTTTACCAACCTCGGAGATTTGAATTTACTCTGTGTGTGTGTACCGTCCTTGCGCTTATACGTATTTTTCTAATTCTTTTGTAATTACAATTTAAATCATATTATTGTTGCACATGTTACATTTAAAACTACATGACAGTAACTATCAGTGATAAGTATTATGAGATTCATACAAACTCTAAACAGATTTAGACTGTTTCCCGCATATTTTTCAAAGCCGTGTAGGAACAGGTAAGTTATTATTATAGGCACAAAATGAGATATACTAAGTATGCTAGAGGCTTCTCGGTGTGCGAAACTAGATCAAGGACATGGCGGTATTGTTGATGCAGTAACGCTAATTACGCTGCTAATGCCGCACCGGCCGCTGCTGCGCCCACCTTAGATGGCAGTACCTAAGTCCGTGCGTTACTAAGAGCCTACCAGCTGCACTTTACGCCGTCTTATGCTCACGATCGCGGCCACATGATGCTCACTGGAGGCTATTTCATTCAAACTAATGAATGATGCGAGATGATACTTATCTGTTGCAAAAAGCGCGTGCCGTGCCGTGGCTAAGTCACGTCATGAATTTCGAAGGGACAATCAATCTGCTTGCCAAGGTCGCTAAGTGCTGACTACACTCAAACTTAGTTCTTACTTTTCATCAAGATGTTAACTGAAAGCAATATGTGGTGAACAAGGGGTAGAAAACAAAACTTTGTGAGGACAAAAGAAAAATACATGAATACGAAAAAAAAATCGGTGAAGTGTGAGTCGGGCTCCACATGATAATGATATACCTATCTATAAGTACTACTCAACCTTTTGTACTTTGTAAAGACTCCACCCACGTGGCATCTGTATGTATATCCATATGACTTTCAATATGAATGTCTTGAATAGGAATTCACTTTATATTGGCAATATTTCCTTAACTTATGCTGTGAAACATTGCTTCTTCTATTCTTGGTCAATGGGAAGTACTCTAGAAATTTTTGTTTGGTTCAGAAATGGTGCTCTTACTGGTCTAACTTTAAGAAACCATTATATCAATAGGTACTTATTTTTATTAATTTCGACTTTATCCGTTTGTTCCTGAGACAATCGCAGAGCAATGTGAACCTATAAGGGTAGGTACCGCTTTTTTCTCTTTTGTGGTAAAGAACCCTAAAAGAAAGAAGCAAATGCCGCCCGCCCTGCTATTAATTATGTTTATTTAAAAACCTTTTAAATAAATATAAATAATAGCCGAAAAACCTACTTACGACTAAGTGTCTTAATCTACCCTTGTGTCATAAAAGCGACTAAGTGTCCTAATCTTCTACTAAGTGTCTTCATCTGGCCTAGTCTCTTAAAAGGCGACTAAGTGTCTTAATCTGCCATTGTGTGATAAAAGGTGACTAAGTGACTTAACCTTCCATTAGGTGCTAAAAGGCGACTAAGCGTCTTAATCTAAGCATATGTGTTAAAAGGCGACTAAGTGATAGAACCTTCTGAAATAACATTTTGTACAAGCCTGTCTGCTAAACTTAATTTGATCAGTTGCTTAGCAACAGAAATTTATTTGATGTTCCTTTAACAAGTGATACCTGTTTTCTCACAAATGTATTAAAAAACTTCGTAAGATACACGGCCGTAAGGTTATGACAAACTCGTGCCGATGGTAAACCCTCGACTTCGTCTCGGGTTTACAAAACGTCAACTCGTTTGTAATAACCCCACTTACGGCACTTGTATCGTAAACTACTATTTCACTCTACTTTTAGGGTATTGGTTAGTCCAATATAAACTGTTCGTCAACAGGCGTATTCTGGAGTATCTTTAACAACGATTTCCTGAGTTTATGCATAAACTTTAAGGGCATCGACAAAAATAAAAAAAATCCAAAAAAATATCGTTATGAACAGAGATCTATAATGTCAGAACGTTGGCGGACTTGTATGTGGTGTTCGCTGGCAAAGCGTACGTTCCGCTTAAATGTCAATGACGACTGACAGGACAGGAAGAAGTGTCTGGGCCTGGGCGTATAACGATGTCAACGGCTCGAGTTACTTGCTAGTATCTATAACAAGGCCGGCTAAGACGCACAGCTACTAAAATAATCAAATGATTAGTAAACTCAGAATAAGTTTTAAGGTAGCCAGATGAGCACTTCACCCTACTTCACCACTTGTAGTGCTGGGCTAGACAAATATCTCTACATAAGTCTTCTTAATCGGACCTCAACTGCCTTATCAATTTTAGATCAATGCGCCTTGCCCTTGCTTGCATAAAGATCTAGTCCGTAAAATCTAGACCGTAAACAAAATTTTCATACGAATTCAGTATCCATCCTCATTAGTTAAAAGTAAGCAAGGTATTAGACCTATTATTAAATATGTTTCTGTGCACGTTAAAATTGCAAACTGTGGGTGTCGAAATAATGCCGAAGATAATTTCTTAAATTGCATTCGACGAAAGACCGTTTCGCCACTAGTAGTTTACTTACCAGTGTTTATGAGTAAAACGCACGATTTACTCGTACCTTAAATCCTTATAGGATTATTCTAGGTACCTTAGCCAAACTTTAGTATGTTAATCATATTAGAACACGAACAAATACAAACAACTTTCCTAAAAAAAAGGGCCGATAAACGAGATGTCCTTCGGCCATCCCAAACAACTTTGCGCTGGTGTTAAAGGAATTTGTATATTAAACGACCAATATTTTTCTCGTTTTCTACCATGCATCTTGGGAAAGTTGTTCAGATTTATATTCTGAGTAATACACAAAAATTTGGCTTTAGGTCCAAAAATAACCCTGTTGTAGTTATAATTAGATAGTATAAATTCAGTCAGTTTTAGAAATTTATTCCCAAACAAACTTGACCTTGTTCGTATATAGGTACGTATCCGCATAATATAAGTAATAAAAAGAGACGAACACACGAATTTGGACCGGATGGGACTAGCCCAGTGACATCATTGCGGAGGAAGATTATTTTTAATTCATAAATAGGTTAAATTTTTCATCCGTGTTGGTCCGTGTGGTGCCGGCAAACAATAGTACACCCATCTCTACCCGTGGGTTTTCGTAAGAGGCGACTAAGGGCTTCTGAACCGAAGGATGTGCAGCGGCATCTTTCTGTGCAGTGTATCACACCTACATACTGCGGTCACCAACAACAGCGGTCGCCAGCCGCAGTGCTTACATACAAGCGTGGTGACTATGGTAAATCCCCACCAAAGTACCACGCGTTTTTGCTGGACTTGTGGAGGGCCTGTCCTGCGGTGGACGTTTCATGGGAAATTATAAATTTTTGTATTCAAGTGTAAACGCCTATAATCTTTGAAAGAGTTTATGTCATAATCTTTCAAACTCACTCTATCGAGCCTCAGTGTCTTTGCTTCGCAGATGCTTTCTGCGCATCGCCCTTGACCTTCTTTCTCCTAATGTCGATTTGGTTTTAGGCATGGTTTTTAGGACAAATAAACAAACACTAAAAGATGATACTCTGTTTCATATTTAACTGTGTGAATTTATTTCTACATCTCGATAATGTGTAAATTATCTCAACAAGACACATTGCTGCATTTTAATCCTGACCTTAGAACATGATTTGAGCAGTCACTTCTTTGTGTGTCGACCGAATGATATTCTAGTATCTTTTGAGATAAAAAAAAGATTAATTAAAATATTTTTTAAATATAAAAAATGTACCTAGAAAACTCAACGCTTTATCATATAGGTACGGAAATTAAAAATCAAACTTATCTAATTATCATGTATAAACTAACCTGTATAAATATCTTTCTTCACATTTAAAACGAAATACCTGTTATTTTGAATTTCGTGGCATTGTTTGAATTATCGCCCAGTGATATACAAGAATTAGCCTTCTGATATTATTGTTGGTCTCTAACTACAATTTAAATTATTCAAACTGTTGTCCTTGTCAAGGTTGTACTATGCACACCGGCAACATTCACAACGAAGGCAATTTAATACAATAACAAGTACCCTATATCTACCTAACTAAGCCAGCATCCGTGTTCTACCGATAAGAATACACTTTTTTAAATTTTTTTGCAACAGTGATAATTTATTAAGAAATATAATTTTCTTCGCTTATCATAATTTTGATGTACTTTTTTTGTAAGAGTTAAGTAAGAGTTATCTACACCCAAATGTTTCCAGTCCGTTACGGTCACTAAATTCTTCACATGATAAGATCTGTCTGCAACCAAAAATAATAGCTCCTTGGACGTTTTTCGGATAATACTTACTTGTAGACTATAAGAGATAGCGAACAATCTAGGCTGCTGCATGTTAAGATGTTCATAAACAGGGTTGCCTGTTCACAACCTGCCACAGTTTGTACCGTATAAAGGTTGGAGACAGGCTCAGACTGAAAACCAGTGCTGACAGCAGCCTCCTGTTGTCAGCTTTCACTGAGTCTTGAGTCCTCGCCACACATGATAACTATGAATATGAATTTCTCTAGGCAAAGACTTCTAGGTATCCATGGAAAGAATATTTTCATCAAATCCAGTACTTATGTAGGTACTTTTCGATAAATACTTTTGCGTGAAAATGGTACACGATGGGATCAAAAAATAAAATGGCTTTCTTTAGTTGTCTTTACGAAACGTGCTATGATAAGCCCTGGCAATTAGTTTTGAGGCTCGTATTTTTGGTATGTGTTGGATGACTGATGACTTGGTTAGACGATCAGCTCTCCACCTATGGACAATAAGGCTAGATACACGCAATCTCTTTTGTTAGCTAAAGCTTAATGCAGAACGGTTCGTGCGCAGCAGTAATTGTTTATTCCAGATAATTCTGGTGTTGTAGTGCGATGCTATTGTTTTTCACTGATCAGATAAGATACTAAGCGATAATGGCATTAATGGTGAATATTTGTTTGGGCTAGCAAGCTCTATGCAAGGCTCTATTAACCACAATAGAGTCAAATAAGGGCTTGTGCGCACAGGTAACATTTGTTTCCGCAATAAAAAAGTTTTATTTGACGTTTCTCCGTCTTGTCTCTTTGCCAGCAAAAAAAGTTGCAAAATAAATTCTAAGCGAATGGCATAAAGGAATATAAAGATGTTTCTGAAGTTTCCAATAACAGCGCCGCGACATAAGTTGCCGGCAACTACAGGGAGTTATCCTTGACGTTTGTCAACTACGATTTTTAAGTGTCGATGGGTGGCACCAGGTGGTACGCTCATCACCGTTGGCTTTATAAGTCACAGCCAACTGGGTTAACTAGCCGGTTAATTGAATGTCTAGCCGGTTGATTGAATGCCTAAAGATTTCAACGAGATGGCTAAACATCGTGCAACCATCTCATAGATCCGTTAGGTAAGGCAAACACAACCTAACCTTTCCCGACAGGGATGTGTTAGGTTCTCTTGCGACCGCAAAGCGCGCGCGGCCGGCGAGTCCCAGAAGCTAATTAAAACTTTCTTGTGCACAAATAATAAATTAGAGTTAGATTTTTTGCTGCAGGTACATAATTTAACTGACAAAATTTATTTTAATCACCCGGCTGGTTTACGGATAGCCGTTTTAATCGGGCTAGCTTTCATTTAGCCAACTCGTTAAACGCTAAGTGATCGTAGTTCAGACAACGATCGGCCTAGGCATTCAACTGAATGGCGGCAGTCAATCTGCCTGATTAGACCACTTGGCTGCGACATACATATTAAATGATTTCACAATAATAAGGGCCCGTCTCACCACTTGCTGCTAAAGTTCCCAGTGGTAAGCTGACAGATAAAATATCTGCCAAATAAATATTTCTGATTTTAGCCTGTGTTAATCTGTCAGTTAGAACAAGTAAGCAGTAAGTAATAAGTAGCAGATAGGTTATCTGGAACTTAGCAGGACGCGGTGAGACGTGGCCTAAATGTTACAGTTAGACAGCAGAAATCAAACAAATTTAATGTAATCCAGTTAAACTTTCAAAAGGTGGTTGGAAACTCCCTATTATATCATCGTTGTCATTAAAATGTCCCAGAGAAGAGAGGTTCATTCGTGGCCTCTGATCTCAAATACTTTAGCGCTGTCGTCAGTATATGCCTATGGTAAGTCCAAATATCTTTGTGTTCGTTTCATAGAGTGTATTTTTGAAAAACCTGTTGTTGACGAAAGACGGACGATAATTCGCAGTACGCGCTAGCCCTTACGGCTGGGCGGCCAGGCGCGACCTCGCCTCGCAGTGCCGGTACAACCTGTTATAGATACTTAAGGTTCGATAACAATGCGATTGTTCAAAACCTAATTTATGATACTTCGCGGAAAAATATTTTGATATTATTACACAAGTATCTTTATTTAAATATTTTCAAGGTTACATTAATATTATTCATTGAGCTTGATTGACTTTTTTCAAAGTTTTATTAGGTTTGGAATTATAAAAAAGGCCTCCATTGTGTGAATAATTTTACCACAGTTCATCATTGGTAGGTCGACCAGATAATTATTGCTATACTACCAAACATTTTATTGCGAATCAATGGTTTAGTTATGGAAATTACAAACGTGAGAACATTGGTTAGTTAAATGGGTGCGTCTCAAATGTTTTGCCTTAATGGCTAGTTTTGCCTAAAATTCAAGTTTCCTCGTATGGTAGGAAGCTGCGCTTCGAGCGTGAATGACTTCGTGTACGGAAAACACTTGGCTTCTAACTTTAATGTTGCGACCTGAAAACAGATATTTTAAACCCATACAGCATGCTTGGACCGTGGAGAAATACTGTGTCTATCTGGCATCGTTAGTGCCACGGATAGGATTCCAATCAATTAAGAAAAAAAGGAACCCTCACGGTGACTTCGTCTGCCTGACTCCGTTTGTTTGTCACTCTTGTTACCTATCTCAGCAACTATTATTAATGCGTTCCACTGTGAATGTTTTGTTAAATTTTTGCCAATAAAAATAGTACATTACTGCAATGGCCGACAAAAACGGTATTGAAAAACGAACGTGATTTTCTATTTAGTCCGTGTTTGTTGGATTTTTAGGGTTCCGAACCAAAATAATAAAACGGAACCCTTAAGGTGCGTCTTCGTCTGTCTGCCTGTCACACCTGTTTATCTCAGCAACCACTCATGCTACTCGTATCTACTTGAAATTTTGAATAGTTTAAGCTTGCCCAACTTTATTGCAAACAAAAAAAATAAAAAATTATTATTATTATTGTATGTATGTAATATCGTAATTTTAAATTATCGTATCTAGGTTGAGTAGACTATCATATGTTAAGGGCTTTACTTGTACATTCCAAAATAGCTTTTTATATTTCTATACAACTCTCAGTTTTCAAGTTATTATGAAAAATGTCCTAAAAATAGCATTTCATTAATTGTAGGATATCTAAGGCCGAGCTTGTATGGGGTATCTTGCACCTATGAAACTTGGCATGAGTCAAGTACATACCCATAGGTAACATATTAGAAGTAGTACTCCCCAGCAGGACGAGACTGAGATGCACAGTGGGGCATAATGTTAAAAATATGTAGTTTTTTACTAGGTAGAAAATTGTATCTGTTGAACCGACATAGGTAGCTGGTTGTAAATTTCACAGAATATGTATTTTTTAAACAAATATATCACCTTATAATAAAAAATAATAAAAGAAAGTTGGGTCGCCATACAAGAAACGTATTTTTTTTTTGGTTTTGTTCTATCGTCAGAACGGTTAGTAATTCGAGCGTCAAACTTGCTATGAGTATAGTTCACTAAAATGTCAATAAAATAATATGTCCTGACTGACTGACTAAATGACGTCTATCCGTAACCGCTTTAGCTATACGTGTGAAACTTAGTAAACTTAGTAAAAGGGGGGTTCGCCATACAAGAAACATATTTTTATTGTTTTTGCTCTATCGTCAGAACGGTTAGTAATTCGAGTGTCAAACTTGGTATGAGCATAGTTCACTAAAATGTCAAAAAAATAATATGTCCTAACTAACTAGCTGACAGACTGACGGACGTCTATCCGTAACCGCTTTAGCTATACGTGTGAAATTTAGTATGCTAATTTATTGCATGCCGCAAACACCACCCAAGAAAGGATTTTCCAAAACTCATCCCCCAAGGGGGTGAAATAAGGGGTGAAAGTTAAAGATTAGTAAAATTTTTTTAAATCTTCCATTCCTTATTTCACCCCTTGGGGGATGAGTTTGGAAAATCCTTTCTTGGGTTGTGTTTGTGGCATGCAATAAATTAGCATACTAAATTTCACACGTATAGCTAAAGCGGTTACGGATAGACGTCCGTCAGTCTGTCAGCTAGTTAGTTAGGACATATTATTTTTTTGACATTTTAGTGAACTATGCTCATACCAAGTTTGACACTCGAATTACTAACCGTTCTGACGATAGAGCAAAAACAATAAAGATATGTTTCTTGTATGGCGAACCCCCCTTTTTTTATTATAAGGTAATATACTCATAACAAAGACCTCCTTGCTTCGCATATATTTGTTTCAAAAATACATATTCTGTGAAATTGTAAACCAGCTACCTATGTCGGTTCAACAGATACAATTTTCACCTAGTAAAAAACTACATATTTTTGACATTATGCCCCACTGTGTATCTCAGTCGCGTCCTGCTGGGGAGCACAAACCACTTCTAATTATGTTACCTTTGGATATGTACTTGATTCCTGCCAAGTTTTATCCCAGCAGGTTTAGGTGCAAGGTTCGAGCTGTTAGATCTCCTACTATAAATATTACAGCAAAAATAAAACGATCTCTCTAAGTAGCACAGTTTTTTATAAATCTGCAAAAAACCTTTACAAACAAATTTAGTTTTCTGTCCTAAAAATACTCTATTCCTTCTAAACATACTATAAGTATATCGGAACCATCGGCGGCGCGCGAGTCCGACTTCGAAATTTTAACAAAATCTTTGAAAAGTTACCTCCTTGGTTGTTATGCTTGGATAAGTTACCTCCTTCGTCCTGTGATTTTGATAAGTTACCTCCGTGGTTCCTAAGCTTGTTAGTAGATTCACTTTTAAATAACTAAACAGATTTAAGTTTCCGAGGTTTTCAAAGTAATTTACTCGGTGGCAGAACTCGATAGAAATGGATTTTCCAGAATTTTCATACTAACATTGCCGGCAGCAGCTCGCGAGTATTTAACCAGTACAGCTATTTTAATTTAACTTGAAGAAGGTTGGCAATATAATGATCGAATTTCCAAGCATGTTTAAGGAAATTTAATATTCAAACTATTGGGCCTCTCGCTTCTCTCGGTAGGGCCAAGTGGATTTTGTTATTGCGTGTGTTAATATTCAATCCGGAGCAAAGCATGCTATTCTAAAGTACAAAGTAAAAAGTACCCTAAGATCCCGTAATAATCTCGTATATCACCGATTAATTAATAAGTGGATTTTTAAAATACACCTTTGAATGTATAAATCCGAGGAATGAATTGTATATTTCATAAAAAAAATATCAAAATTTAATCTTCTGACATACCTTCAAGTGTAGAGTAATTTTCTCACAGTTTTGAGTATAAAGAGGTTTGGAAATAAAATGTAGCGTTAGGCAGGCACGGCAGACACATACTTAACGTTATTTTATAAATACAGACCTCTATTTAATAGTCGATTCAATGAAATATTTTGCTTGACACTAAAAAATTATATTGGAATTACTACTAGTTTGTATTCGCAATTATTTTTATCGCGTCATGCGAATAACGCTCGTTTTTGCTCTCAACTCCAACAAACGGCAATTTTTGGAATGCTCTCGTTATTTTCTCACGACCACTCCTACGCGCACCGAATGCACTACACGCGCTTGCTAACATTGTAAAGTTAGACTTAATAAACTTATCGAACAACTCAACCGAATCGATTTTATTTATGAGGTACAGTATTTTTTTGTGACTCGGTAATAATGATCAGTCAATTTAAATAGTAACAGTGGAACTGGTTAATTGTGCAATAACTCGATTAACTAATAACGAATGTTACCAGGCTTTCCACGTCCACTAGACGCTCGCTTCTGAGGCCGTCGGCCGTTCGCCATCGATACTACTCACAGACGACATTACTTACAAATTGTAGTTACTTTTCTTACGACATTGTGCTACTCTAGTCAACCAACGTAACATTGAGAATTATCAAGATGTTAGCGTTCTGTTTTTCTAATGAGAAGCAAGCGAGCGTTGAGATACTCGTAAAAGGTAGTAGGATTCAAGTAGGTACCCTATCCTATCTACTTACGGAACCAGTAAGCACGAAGCTCGTTCGTGCGCAGATTGGGAGAGGTCATGCTCGATCTCCTATACCACTGAGTTAGTTCTGCTTCTGTGGGTAATGTTACCGTCGAAACCCGGTTTTACGTTGAACTAGTTTTAAAACTATTTAAAATGGGTAATTTACCGTGGTCTTGGTTTGGAGTTAGTATCCGATATTTTGGCGCAGTTTCATGCACCATGATCACGACTACGAAGGTGACATGGTACAAAAACGGGTGAATCCAACGTACAACACGCACTCCTGGTCAAGCTATAGATAGAGCGTATATAAAATTCGGCAACGATACGATAGAAAGAACAGTTTACGTTAGTTTTTAGCCTCTTCGTACAAACTCTAGGAACGCTAAGGATTTCGCTTAGAATTTTTTTTTACTTATCCTCCTATGTCTGCTTATAATAGTACATTGTTCATCGAGAGGAGAAAGTGACCGATTCCCAACAATGGTGTCGTTTTGCCTCAGGGCTCAAAACACCCGAGTTGGGAATCGCACTTTCTTTCGAGTGATACATAGTGCTTTATGCTTCACCTACGAGGAAAATATTTCAGATTTCCTTTTCAGATATGATGTAAGTTTTTTGTATTCCATTATATTGATATCATGTCTTGCAAATATGGTACTTTTCAACATGGAATACAAAGACCATGAGGTACTATGTCTTTATATTTATGCGCTTTTTCACTAAAATAAGCAAGCAAAACAGTTTCTGAAAATCAATGCACATTTTTCTCGCTTTTCCAACGTATAAAATCATCATATACATTGTTGTATTTTATCTAGATGTTTAAGGAAATAGGTTTTCAATAACCGCTTACGCACTTTCTTGTAATTCTGGCGGCGTCAAATACTCTTCATCACTGACACTATTTGACGACATTTTTTGTAAAAAGCACGCACCAACAAAACTACAATTTTAAACTTCCAACAACTTCGTAAAGAAAACAGGGGTCCAATTTTTGAAAATCACTGGGTAATAAAATATCGCTTGGAGGTTTAAACTTTTTAATTTTACCCTAATAGTGGTAATATCTTTGTTTCTGCTCTGTGGTAATCATCATCATCATAACATCCCATGAACGTCCACTACAGGACAGGGAGCTCCCTCCAGAATTCTAGCTTTTGCTGGAAAAATGTGGAGGGGAAGTACCATAGTCACCTCGCTTGTTAGCGTTACGGCTGGCACTATGGACCGCGGTTGTAGGTGACCGCAGTAAGTAAGATGTTAGATACAAAGGAGGGTGCTGCTGCCCATCCTCCAGTTAACCCTTAGTCGCCTCTTACGACACCCACGGGTATGTATGGGTTGGTACTATTCTTTGCCGGCACCACACGGGACTCTTTGCCGGCACCACACGGGACAATACCTTATAAAATTTAACAATTAAACACTACTTCATATTTATGCAGCATAATTAAAATTAGAAGATCATCCAGCAATTATTACTGTATAAACACCGGCAAACAGCGGCAAAAAGCTGGGCATCCTCAATAAGGTTAGGCGTTACTTCACTCCTGGACAGCTTCTAGTTTTATATAAAGCCCAAGTCCGATCGTGCATGGAGAATTGCTGTCATCTTTGATCTTCAAATACCATCTAGCCGCACTTGACTCGATAGATCGCAGAGCCAAGAAGCTCGGTGGTGATGAGATGCTGGTGAAAACCAAGTTTAACAGTCGGGCCCACCGTCGCAAAGTTGCAGCTCTATCGGTCTTCCACAGATTGTACTTCGGAGAGTGTGCTCAAGAGCTCCACGAGCTTATTCCACCATCTCCCTTCTACCATCGGGAGTCCAGACGCACGGCAGGATATCACTCATACTTGGTTGATATTCCACACTTTCGCACAAAGCGCTTTGAAACATCTTTTATAATGCGCACGGCTAAAGAGTGGAATTCTATGCCTGCGTCTGTGTTCCCGAGTTCATACAACCCGAATCTATTCAAGTCGCGAGTGAATAGGCTTCTTCTGGGCAAGCTCGTTCCATCGTCGACCTCATCTCTGTCTTCAAGACTAGATCGAGGTAAAGAGTAAGCCCATTGACAATAAAAAAAATCATTATATTTTTTCCCTGTTGATAAGAAAAAACAGAAACTTAGTATTATTTTTTTTGTAAGATTTTATTACCCGGTGATTTTCAAGAATAGGTACCTGATTCTGATTCGCGCACACGCTTTCGTTCCAAATGTTCTTTTTTCAAATTAATGGTTTTTTTTTTCAGAAAAGTGCAGGTGGCCAGCATCATTTCGCCAACGCGGACTAAGAGATAAAAAGTTTTTCTTTTTTTGGCATTATGATATTAAAATAGGTTATCGACAGATTTTGATAAAAAAAAAACACGTTATCAATGAGTTTTCACACAAAATTCCATCCCGCTAAAACATGTTAACAATGGATTTCCATATAACTTTTCTCCCCGCATATTTATACCATAGAAATGACGTATCTTCTCCTTAGTTTTTAAAACAGGACTGAGGTACTTTCCGAGAAGGTGAAGTATAAAAGTAGTTGTTGGACCAAATTCTTAAACGGGAATAGTATCAGTAACTGAACAACTTCCTTGGGAAAAGTTGTTCAGTTACTGACCCCACCCCTGAGCTATGGCACGCAATCAAATTAACACCCTGTATATGCAAGAATGACTTAAAACTTATCTCCCTCCTATACTGTGAATTAATAAAATCGGGCAATGTTTAATCAGAGCACAATTTAGGTTACTCAGACCAAAAAACTAAACAACTTTGAAATACGAACAAAAAATTCAAGTTTTTTATCAGCTGCATTTTGCATGGGGGGGGGGGGGGTCAATTTGTTTCATATTTCGACCTTTGTTCTTTTGGAAAGTTGGTCTAATACATGGTCTTACTAACGTACTAAAATTTCACTACTTCGTAAAAAGATGCCATATAGATAGTGGTTACATGCACTTTATACTTCGTTGAGACAAATTGTTATATCTCCTAAAATCGGTTCAGTATTTTTTGTGTGATGCTCGAAAAAAAAACAATGAAACAGACAAAAAGTTCAACAATCAGTCATTTGGATTCAGCTGCATCAAAAAAGCATAACGTGATTTTTTTTATAATTATATCTTCATATTACAGACAAAATCAATTTAAAATTTTATAAGTAGAGAACGTTGCACTCTTAACATCCTTTATTTTTCTGTTACTACTGGGCTCGCTTTTTCGTACTGCGTGATCGCTTTTGGATTGAGCAAGTGACCTCACCGCAGCCTCCTCTCATCACGTCGTGTCGTGTGCAGCCGCTAACTTAACTAAATCATCAAACTGAACTGTAATAGACTTTAGATATATGAACCATCATTATGGCCTTTATAGTTGTTAATTTACAAAATGTCGCGATTATTTTACGATATTGAACACCCCCGCTTGTAGCGATTGCGTTACGTAGATATATCAATTTGATTACATGTCTCAAGGTCAAACTGTGTTCACTGACTTGTAGTTGACTACCAATGAAGCTTACAGACATAACGTCGACTCGGATAAAAAATGATATTTCAGCAGCAAAACACAAACATTATAGTCAGAATTTAATAATCAAGTTAGAAGCTAACAAGTACCTTAACTTTTAGTAAATCGTGAAACCACTATACGTTAGTTGTTTATTATGCTATAGCTATAACAAGTAAAATAGAGACCGTCGGAGTAGCATGATACGATTTTTTATTATACACTATTTCGATTAAATTGAATGAAACCTTGTGGTTTTATTAACTTTAATAACTAATAGATCTGATTGATATTGCCACATGATGGTATAAATTTATTTCATATAGCCAGTTTTTATGCTAAAACCGACTAATGGGAGGACGTCTTATAAAAGATCCTTTTGAAGAGTTTTGAAATATGAAATTAAATTAAAACTAAATCCTACAGAAAATGTATCAGATGATAGCGCATTTTGTCTTAAGGGTCAATTTTCTTCATCTTTCGATATGTGTTCCATAGAAAAATCGGTTCAGCATCTTGCTCCTATATTCGATCAAAATTAATAAAATTGTAGTTTCTTCATAATCTGAAATCTCTGAAAGTCGTTTAGAATTGCTTTGGAACACATGGTTGCATTGGCGAACCGCAGGTCAGAACGATAATATAAAATATAGGTATATGTCCATGTTCTTTGATTAGATTCTCTTTATAATATTTCTCATAAACCTACCTATACATTTGATTATATAAGGTCCTAATGAAATAGTGAACATAATTTTAGTGTGTTACTCAGACCATGAAACTGAACAACTTTCCCCAAGGAACATAGGTCGAATACGAAAAAGCAAATTTGACCTCCCATACAAAATGCGCTATCAGCTGTTGCAGTTTCTATGGGAGGTCAAAAATTTATTTTCGTATTTCGACCTATGATCCTTGAGGAAAGTTGTTCAGTTTCATGGTCTGAGTAACATACTAAAATTATGTTCACTATTTCATTAGGACCTTATATTACTCGTATTGTTAACATACTTAATGTAAACATTTATGACTATTTGATTTATGAGGGCTATAGGATATTTTGTGTTTTGTTTAGCTTATTCATTTTATCCATCCATATTTACTTTATTTTTCATTAACTCTGTACACCATGATATTTCAACGGTAAAAAATTGAGAGATTCCCAAGGAATAGATTGAAATTATGTTGAAATTAAAAAGCAATTGCAATTTTTAAAACTTCCAATCGAAATTACATTAGCTCCCTGGAGATAGGTCCCTTTGAAAAAGCTTTTCAGGCTAAATCACCAAGTGTTTTTTTTAATAAAAAATCACTGTAAATTAAATTAAAAAAAAAAACCGGCCATGTGCGAGTCGGACTCGCGATTTGAGGGTTCCGTACCACCACATAATCATAATTGTATTAGTTGAAATTTCAGTAAGTTAATGTGCTAGATTTTATGAGTCCGACACGCGCTTGACCAAATTTTATTATTTGTTGTTATTTTATAGCTTATGCACTATAAACATACCAATTTTCAAGTTTGTAAGTGTTCCCGTTTTTAAAATAGAACTAATACAAAAATCGCCTCCGCGACCATTCAACTTGACCCCTCTCTTATATAAATGTTCTTGAAACGGGAGCTCACCTCAATTGGTTACCATTAGTTGTGAGAAAAGTTGTAATATTTAATGATTTCAGACTTTTCCCATTATTTGCACTGTGAGACCTAGCTTCTTGCCAAATTTCATAATTTTAGGTCAACGGGAAGTACCCTGTAGGTTTTGCATTTTTGAATAAATGTATGGAGATGAGGACATAAAATGCCATATCTTTTGATTGCGTCATTGTAAAAAATTAAAATTTTCAGGTCTTATGTGGTTCATGGATCCTAATATATGGTATTAATTTCAACCTGATACCTTTACCCGTTCGTGAGATAAAGGGTCTTGACAGACAGACAGACAGACAGACAGACGGACAACAAAGTGATCCTATAAGGGTTCCGTTTTTTTCTTTTGAGGTACGGAACCCTAAAAGTAAACTAACTTCAAGATAAAAAAAGAAATATTTATTTTTTTGTCTTTTTTAATTTTTCTGGAATATCCAAAGTCAAACTAAATGTATATTTATGTGTATTTATCTAGGTACAAGTAAATATGCCAATTATTTTTTTAGATCAGTGTCTAAATTTCCTATACTATTAAACGAGCAATATTTGTATATATATAACTATATATGTATTTGTAATCGGTTTCTCGAAAACGGCTCGACTTAGGAATAAAATACGTTTAAGCAGTTGCATGCCACGACTACCAAATGACACGTTTACGTGTTTTATATCCTTAAAAAAAATTGTTGGTATATTTACCGAGAGAAACACCCACATTTGGTTTATCTTTAGATTTTTTAATTTTTAAAGATAGAACTTTTATTTCTCCCTTTTTATCTTGAAGACTGTTTTATTTTTTATCATATATTTTTTTCTCATGACGCCACTTTGTTAGTTAAGCGATGTTATTTAACTGACGTCATAAAATACCAAATATTAATAAATATTATTTTTAACAGATGTTGCTATAAATACAGTTTTGACCCCGCCGGGGAAGAAGTATTTTCTTTTTAGTTTCTTGCGAACGAAGGTGCTGGCAACTGCTAATTTACGAAATGATTATGCTCATTGGCTGTATTAAATACACACACGTGGTTTCCGAACAGTACGGGCGGGCGTGCACCTTACGGAGAGTGTCTCCCGACGACGCACGCGACGGGGCCCTCCCTGCGCCCGCGGTCGTTTGGCTTTTAGTTGCGTTGCGACTATTGCGTGTCCGCGCGCACTCTTACCAATATTACGTTTGGTAAAGATAACAAAACTGCTATTGTTGCAATCGGTGCAACTTATCTGTTACCATTGAACAGTAAAAATCGCAACAAGATTGACGAGATGAAATGTAATCGACGATTACCTAATTACTTGCTAATCGTTGAAGCCTAAGATGCTTCTCAAGATTTTTTGTTACTTTCTTGTGTATTAAATACTAGATAGATATCTTATTCATTTATTTTAGTCGTTGATCATATAAAGTAACATAACGAGAGTAACAACTATTTTGATAATTGGTCACGTATTCGCCTTGCACGTCTGTACCTATATTACGAATAATTATAGATTTAATAAAAATCTACGAAAATTACGTGGGTAGGTAGACAGAAGTCGCGTCATATTGTAACAGATAATTATCGAAATAGAGTTAGATAAGTGTTCCGTGGCGGATGGTCACGAATTACGGTTCCCACAACTGGGTCCGACCCTGCCGAGCCACTTTATGCCGGCGCATCCTCACGACAAGAACAACAACCACTATCATCTACAACCAAAAACATGACCAGTTAAGACTAAAAAACAGAAATAAATTATTGTTAACTAGAGAACACGGACAATACCCGTTTTCAACCATGGCGGCGTAAATCCATACAAATTTGATTGTCGTGGCTAACGTAAGAAGACAGAAAGAAATAAGTTTATCATAATGATCATATTAGGCGAAAGACGTCCGCAGTTGGACAAAGATCGACGATCGACAGTCATCCCCTAAAGACCGACACGACGACTGGTGAGTGGCTACCCACTCCATTTTGTTGGGGGTCTGTCCACGTTACATTTTCCAACTCGTGGTCGTCACTCTAGCTAGAACATTACCATCCGCCATCTGATTGCCCCTTGAGTTTAGCGATTCTCTGAGCTATATCATATTAACTTTGGTTTTTCTGCGGACTTCTTAATTTCTGATTTGATCTCGCAAACAGACTTCGAGCGTAGCTCTTTCCATACCTTTGGGTGACTTTGAGCTTTTTAGGACGACTATCATCGTAATGTTGTACTATAATATAATACAGAATGGACTTATTCTGAAGGCAAAGAAAAGTCGTAAACATTTAGTTGGCTTCCTATACTAATGTGAGCGATATCTGTTGTGTATGGAGATTTTTTTGCATATTCCCGTATAACTAACATACTATAATTATCGATAGAGACCGTAAACACAGATCCAATTATTTACTTTTCGTAACTGAGAGGTCTAGTTTCAAAACCTGCTAAAACTAGTTTTGAAATAAATCGACAAAACTATATAATGGAAAAAGTATGCCGACATAATTTTAAGTGCTACCTTATGTTACAGCAGCCAGCAACTCTGAAACGGAACTATTTAGGAAGCTAGTTAAGTGCTGTTTTACTTGTTTTTGGTATCTGTCTATGTAATAGGTCTTTACCTATGAAATTGCCGAAATTTTCTTACAGATTAATGAGATCATAATTCCTATAATTCTAATGCATTTTTTACACTTGTCTTATATTTGAAAGTTGACTTCAAGGTTTTAATTACAACACAAAAAAAAAGTTTTTATTTTTATTTTTGCTATATAAAATTAAAGGTTCGAAAATTGTTCGTCTTAAATGTCGTCCGATTTCATCATTAGATTTGTTATATTTTTTTACAAATAATATTTTTCTAAAATTAAATTTAAGCTTCTGTTAGCTTAATGTCTTCCCAATAATGCTTAAAAAAATGATTTATAATTCCTAAGAAAAATGCAAAAATGTTAGTAATGAAAAATGAGTTTATCTAAAATTCGCCATACAAAACGGCAATTTCATAGGTAAAGACCTATTATTATGTCTTATAGCATACTGCTTTGGGGCCGGACAGTTCAATATTCGTTTTACAAAAGAGGGCTATAAGAGCATTTTTTTGTGTGAGGACTCGTGATTCCCTGAGAGAACTGTTTAAGGAGATCAACATTATGACAGTGCCATGCCAATATATCTATGAAAATATTATGTATGCTAGTAAGAATATTCATCAATTATCTAAAATTTGTGACAGGCATTATTTTAGTTCTAGAAATAAGTACTCGTACAAAACTTGATCTACCACTACCTACCTGTAGATAAGGAAAATACGAGTATATTACGTTGGTCTGTGTGAACAATCCCTACTACAACAAAATACCTGACAATGTAGTGCAATTACCCGAGAGAAAATTTAAATAAATGGTACAGCAGCACTGCACTTACTTTCTCGCAATACTCAAGGAAAAACTGTCAACCGCAAACTTAAATTTGTAATGCCACATAGTATGGAAATACAAACTTTTATTTACGTTTTTCCATAAAAATGTTCGAATGAAATATACAGATCAATTAAGAATTCAAATTTTCATTGTCTCTCTCAATACCATGGCTTGGCTGGAAGAAATCTCTTTTAGAGATAAGCCCGCCTTTGTAAATGTCCTTTTGTATGTAACTTTCTGCATGTGAATTTGTGCAATAAAGAATATATATATTGTCAAACATTAAAACAAACAAACCTCAAACGATTTCGAGTAAATCACATGTTTAACTTTTGGTAGTACTGGAACAACCTTTATATGAATTTTCACAGATCATTGGATACTACCGTAGGATACTTGCATGGAGATTTTTTTATTTCCAAACACATGTTCCTTATGAATAATTGTTCAGTTTAGTCTACTGAGCAAGCTCTTTTAGTTTTTGGTACACCCTGTGTACCAAATTTTGTTCAAGAAAATCATAACGAATATCCAGTCAGGTAGACAACCAATCCAGGATTAATATTACAGAAAATTTTAATAAACTCAATGGAACCAATTTTGGGTAAATCACATATTTACGACTTGGTGGTAGAGGAACACCCCTTATATGAAATTTTACAGATCAGTTGATACGGGCGCAAGATATCTTATATGGAGATGCTTGGCCATGCAAAGTTTCATCAAGATTCTATGAGCCTTTTTGAGGAAATTTCAATTTTTTATTTTCGTTGTATGACAGCTACCCTCAAAATGAGAGCCAGCAAGAAACCACTTAGAACTCTTCGATGGATTTGCATAAAACTTCTAAATTCAAAATATGATGTCAATCGGACCATTCGTTTAGCCGCTAGGCCAAAGCGTAACGGACAGACCGACCGACGGACCGACCGACCGAGCGACCGACCGACCGACTGACCGACCGACCGACGGACGGACATTTTTGGGAGACTTGTTTTTTATTATGTATAAGTGATATAGAACACATTTTTGAGAAAATTAGAAAAACTTTTTTTTTCACGAATACAATACCTTTCTCGCTCCGCTCGAAAGTAAAAATGTGTAAAGCAAACGTTATGTAAAAAAAATTACTTTAGATGACTATATCAATGACAAAGAGGTATGATGCTCTGAGGTTCCGAAACAGAGGTAGACTCGCTCTATTTGTATTCTGCATGATATTCAGTAAGTATTCTGTAGGGATTCTACATTGAACAAATTAATCTAAATCTGAATCCAAACATTATATAACGAGCATGTTATGTAAAACATAGATTCTTATTATGTTGAAAGATCCATATTAGTGTTTTTTTTAGTTATACACCTAATTTATAAATTGTTTTAGTTTGTGAGGCGTATTAAAAACGTTGCACCTGACCTCAGGGTTTGAGAAAACGGTGCTAACAGCCAACATTAAAGTTTATGGGGTCACTTGTTACACTTAAACATTTGCATAATCAATACCGATATAGGTACTTTCTGTAAATACGCGTTGGTAAATTAAATATAGCGATTTTATTAATAGAGCTTCAGAATCGGTTAAACTATTCTCTCCCAACCTTTTTCAAAGCACTAAATCATTCTGCATAAAATTCTCTTCAAAAAAGATCTTGCATATTTTCGTTGGAATCAATACTTTGAACGATCTTGAGAGTTGTAAAATAGGCAATTATGAAAATCTAAACATAGAGGAATTTCATACAAACTTTTATACTTCATTTCACCCTTGGGGGAAGATTTAAGGAAAATCCTTTCTTGGTGGGTGGTTTTCAAGTAGGAAAACTCTACAAAATTTCATACCGTAGCTTTGGATATCGGTTACGGCTCCGGGTTGATGAATCATTAGTACATATGTAAGCTGCCGTTATTCATAATCTAAGGTACATATTATGTGCTTGGATTTTTCATAGTTGGTAATTTTCCCCTTTCAAGGTCTTTTAAAGTATTGATTCCATCGAAAACCTGCAAGATGTTTTGTGAAAAATTTAATGCAGATTAATTTAGTGCTCGGATGTTTTTTGCTATGTGTAGCAGAGATATTCACGAAATACTAAAAATGGGAACTTTCCAACCCAATGGTCCAAACAAAGTTTATAAGTCAAACTTTCTGCTTACGAACTTTCCATCTACAATCTTTCATTTACAACACTACCCTAAGTTATTCTAATAGATTGCTGGACCACACTAAAAAAATCTTGTTAATATCAAAATATTCACATATATTAAAAGCAATTATTTGAGTTCAACTATGGTTCAATTCTCTCCTGCCCAGAATCGTAAAAATATATTTTTAAAAAACTACGAAATTGACGTATTTGTTTGTTTGTTGTTTAAAAGTAGAATTTATCGAAGTGTTCTTCCCTTCGGTGACAGCAGTGCTATCATATGATTTGTGTTTTAGTAGGTACTTAAATCAAGAACCATAGCAGAGGAAACTTGCCCCGTTCCACCCTTTGACCACTTCAGTAGTGGAAATATATTATTAATATTGTTCATACAGTGTACCAACAAATGGGGAAAAAAAGATGAGCAGTAACTAATAAACAAGTAGAAAAATTAAGTATATGCCAAAGAACCATGGAAAGGTCAATGCTAAATACTATAACAAACAAAAGAAACCACAGGATAAGTAACGGAAATACTCAAATTAGAAAATTAGAAACAACGAATTGAACTGGGCTGACCGTGTCTGCAGAATGAAAGACGATAGATGAACTAAGGCCGTTACGAAGTGGAGAACAAGAGAAGATCAGCGGGAAGACTGAAAACGACATGGAAAGGTGACTTACTTAGCTATAAAGAGAAAAGTTTGGGAAATGTTGGGGGAGGCATAGGCCCGAATGGGCATCTCTCGATGAAAGCATGAATATTAGTTAATTATTTACTTCTTTTATTAACTGGGTGACCAGAGGGCGCCAAAAGGCCAAGAGGACGCCCCATAGGGGTACCCAGGATTTGATTTCGGAGGGGGGATTTTAAGAGGCACTAAAAATTTTATAGAATGAAAAAGCGATTTTTAATCGATATATAAGCGATATATTTTTCAGGATTGATAGGTTCTAAATAAACTAACTACCTTTACTTTAATTTTGTAAGACACATTATTGATAAGTTTTGTATTAAGCGAGTAATATTGTTTTAACTGATGGCGGCGCTAGTTGGCTGGGCGAAAGCTCTTAAGGCTTGATACTGTGTTTCGATTCCGTCTAAGAATTACAGCCTATAATGTTGCTCCGAGCTAAGCTCAATCTACCAGTGAAAACCGCGAGAAAATCCGTTCAGCAGTTTCGGAGATTAGTGCAAACAGACAGACAGACAAAAATTTCAAAAAAAATATTTTTTCAATTAGTCTTTTCTTATCGCCCACACTCATTTTTGATAAATTCATCAAAAGTACAGACACGCGGCTTCTACTGTTTTTTTTATTATATGTATAGATATTTATCTTTTTATTAAATTGTGAGAGAAATAAAAGGCTTATTATTATTATTGTAATGGATAATTAAATGGTTTAATTGCTCAGTTAAATTATACATAAGTAATGTTTTAATCGTTGTGTGCGAAGGCAGCTGAGATTTCTCTCGATGAGCTATAATGAATTCTCAGGGCATTGTGTGATGGAAACGAACTTTCGCCCGCTGGTCATTGTCGCGAACCTTCACAGTTGCTCACTGCCGCCTGCCGCCTGCCTCCACTGAACTTTAGTCCAATGAAACAATAGCTGTTGCGATATATTCAGAATAAATTATCATCTTCAACCAATGTCATGTTGTACACCCCAAATTCGTAATAAATAACTTTGAATGAATTTTGTCTAACTTATGCAAATTATACCTAACCAAGGTAGGCACTATTTTAAGCCTATTGAGTAAATTATAAACTCATTGACAGTCCTATTAATTCAATGTTTACATTAAAATATGTTTTTATTTAGTTAAATGTTAAACACTTATCGAAAACCCCATTTGAAACAGTTCAATAATTTATGAGTTATTGGCAAACATACAAAATTTACAAAAACATCATAAATCGTCCGAGAAGTAATTTTTGGTAATATTTGTCGTGTTTGACTGTACTCTAATGAATAAGAACTATGATGAAAACGAACTTTAACACGAGTTAAGCAATATATATTTTTGTGTAGGTATAAACAAGGGAGATTTTAAAGAAGTCAGTCAATGACGAGTTTTTTGACAGGTAAACATTTCTTATAAAATACTGTTAGTTTACCACCCACCCCTTCAAAAGCTATATTTACACGTTGTGTAATGTTTGTTGTTCATGGTATTTTAATTATTTTAATATTGTAATTTGATAAAATTGTAAATACCTATTCGGCCTATTCGCACACAATTTCATGATTGATGTATGAATTTAAATTTTTTGTGAATTCTTAGATTGCGTGACATTGACATTTTTGCTTTTATTTGAAATTTTAATTTCAATATTATTTTAATTTCATGGTGTACCTTCGTAATTATAATTAATTATATTTTAATTAAATATGATATTTTATTTCGTTGATTAATTGTAAATATGTATACAAAGTTAACTGATTATTTATTTATTTAAACATTCATTTAAGTGGTCTGGTCGTTGGTACCTAATCTAAACACTTGAGTACAGCTGGACGGTTGTGACAATTTTCTTTTCTTATATATTTAAAAATCGTTATAGATTACGAATAAATTAAATAATAAAGTTATTGTAATGCGGTGTTAACTTAAACGTTAACTACGTAACAGCAAACGCTTAAAGTGGCTTAGCAAATGCTTCTTATTTTTCCTAATTCATTAACAGACCGTGTCAGCCCAGTGCAGGCAATTATAGTAAATTAACATTGGTATTTCCTTCACAGAGTTGGATACGAGTTAAGTGTCGTATTAGAGAGCGATCGGTAGGACATAGTGACGGAGTTTGGCAACCGTCGGCCGCGTTGTGGGTACCTACTAGGTTTGCGCAAGCGCTGGCCGAGCTTCCACTGTACGTAGAGCGCGGTACGAGTAAGTATACTCAACTGCACTGACCACTAAACATTAGGCTTCATACACACACAAACACAACCAACTATACAATATTCTTACCGTGTAAAAGACAATTATTGTAAATCCAAAAATTACCTGCTGTGCTAGAATTGCAACTCAAGGGGAATCGTTTTAAAGCCCACTGAAAGCTGTAAAACGAAAAAAGTATGAAGCTGGATCCCATTTACGTTTGACAGCCGGCTTCAAAACTATTACCATTAAGTTTAAATGCTAGCGCCACTGACTTGACTCTTATTAATTTAAATATTTATACAATCTTAGCCACAAAGACAAAATATGCGTCTAACTTGCGATGTACGTAATGAACACTGAGTTGTATCACTTAGTAAAAAAGAATCGGTTTATCTAATCAATAGTAGACTGCTTATGATATATTTTACATCACAGGACAATAAAATACATAAGCAACCTCAAGATTAAAATATATATATACAAAAGGTGTATTTACTTAAAATAACGTCTAATCGAAACATAGAGTTGGAAAGTAGATTATTATGGATGCACTATATGTAGTGTTTAACTGTCCAATGAGCTAGCAAAGGGTCACTGGATTTTGCGTATAAATTAACTTATGTACCTGACGGAGATACTTTGCATTATATGTAATCATTCTAAAACAATACAACTGCATAATCGGTGTGATGTGTAAGTTAGAGTTGATTGAAGGAAGACACGATAATAATAGTTTATGCAACTGTCGCATAAGGAGGGGTACAATTCAATAACGCGAGTGTGGACTTATGAAACGCAACCGAGCGAAGCGAAGGTGAATTCCTAAATAACTTGATTGTACTCGTAAACAAACATGAAATTGCTCACTAACATGTGCAGTCATAAAATGTATTTTGATTATGAGTACTTTATTTCCATGTTCTCATGTTCACTCTTATTCAAAGTGTTTACTTATTCTTTATTTTATTTATTCTTTATTTTGACACTGTTATTTGGTTGGTATGTATGCGTTTTCACGTTGGATTGAAACAAAAATACTGCTCATTTTCGATAATAATAAAAAAAAACCTAGCAACGCGCGTTGAACTTTTTTATTCTGCGGTTCATTTTGTTTTGATTACTGTTCTTCGTTAGAAAAATATTTTTGGGCGGTACAAAATAAATTATCTAAGTACAACTCAAGATTATTAATCGTTAAATGGGGATAATAACTTATCTGGTTTATAGTAAAAGAAAACAATTCAAACTCAAAATAGTTTATTCATTGTTGGATATTAAAATCCCTTAATGACGTCAGCTAAACTACATCGCTTCACAAACAAATTGGCGCCATGGTGGGAAACAAAGAAGCGACAATAAAAACCCACGCGCTCTTCTAAATATGTTTGATGTACAGGGGACACAATAAACATAAGTCAATTTGAATTTTGAATTATCCTGCTAGAACCGCAGCCTAATCCCATGGATTTACCTCTTCTAGATAATCTGATATTTTATAATAACCTTTTTTTACACAATTTCTGCTTGATAACAGTTTTGAATTTATCTAACGGTAAACTTTCAATATGAGTGGGTACCATATTATAGAAGCGTATACATTGACCTTTATAAGTTTTGTGAACACGGCTGACATGAGAAGCAAGTTGATTCTTGTTTCTTATGTTGACACTGTGCCTGTTACTATTTTCCTCGAAAATATGTATATTCCGTTTAACATAATATATTAAATTCTCATAAATGTATGGCGAAATAAAAGTCAAAACGTTGATTTCTTTAAAATTATTTCTAAGAGATTCTCTAGGCTTCATTTTATAAATTGCACGAACAACTCAAGTATAAAAATGTTGTTTGCATCCGCAGCATGACCCCATAACAATAGGCCATATGACATGAGACTACTGAAATAACTAAAGTAACCTCGCGGTGTCTACATCCGTTAGAGCTCTTATTCTTTTCACTGCGTATATATGCTGCAGAACTGAGTCTGTTCGTCAATTTATTAATATGCGGTCCCCATTTAAGGTAATACGTAAGAACACAGCAGATTACACAAGACTCAATTTTTCATTTTTTACTAATATGTTTGTAGCAGTTGGCGTGACATTAGGCAAAACAAATTTAACACACTTAGTTTTCTTTTCGCTAAGCAAAAGATTATTTAAGGTGAACCACTCAACTACATTAGAGATAGTAGTATTTACATCGTCAAAATTTGATTGTTTTCTTTTGACTTTAAAAATCAAAGACGTATCAGCAAATAGTACTATCTCATTCTTTTCCTTTACAAGGTTTGGCAAATCGTTAATGTAGACAATAAACAGGAATGGTCCCAGGATTGAGCCTTGTGGAACGCCCATACAAATTTTTTATCCTAGTGACCTTTTCCATCAACCTTCTAGATCCTATTGAATATATAGTTTATTTTGACTTAATTCTATTTACTTAATTTTATAACTTCTATTTAATTTAATCGTGTTATAATTTTATGGACAGAATTAATTTCTAGGCGGAAACATAATGGAATTATACAACTGATTATGATTAAATAGTTTGGATGACAAAGAAAACGAAATACTAATAACGTTTAATAAAGTAAAACATGGTACAATAAATAGTAGTTTAAGATACAAGTTCCGCAGGTACGGTTATTACAAAAGAGTTGGTCAAAGGTTTTCCATCGTCACAAGTTAGAAATAACCCCTACGGACGTGTATCTTACGATATTTTTCAATACATTTGTGAGGAAAACTACTTACAAATTGCATTTTTGCATCGAAACTCATCCAAATTGCAAACTTTTACAGAAACCATAACCAAATAAAGGCTCTCTATAGAGTGGAGAGAGCAAGAGGCATAGTTAAGTTACGAGTATCTACTCGTAACTTGCAGCCCACCCTAATAGTTGCTGAAATACAATCAAAGTTACCCCACTTAAAATATTAATCGCAACGTCATTATTTATAAAATCATTTGACTTGTTCAGTATATTTGCTACCTTTAGATAGCTGCCATTTTTTAGCTTTTATAAAGCCCGTTTTCGGAAGCCAATTAAATGTACCTGTCGCAGAAATATTTTATCGCTGCCAGTTTAAGAGGCTATCCTAACTGCATTTCGGAGGCATAATTTCATAATTCGAAGGCATATTAATAGAGTCCCGTTTCTTACCCTTTGGGTACGGAACCCTAAAAAGGACCTACTCTTACGTATATCTTGTACTAAAGTGTTCACGTTACGCAACGCATTTCCTACGGGAAGTCGATTTATTTTTAATTTTCGTCGCGAAAAAAGCTTATTTTCATTGGTGATTATATCACCGGACCTTGCGAGCAAGACAAATATATATAATACTGGTATCATGTTTTACAAATAAATTATTCAATTATAATTTTAATGTTGTAGTATACAATATAATGTAGCTACGTTTATAGCTGAGGGACAGAGAGTTGGCTTAGGATATACTCGTAAATGGTACAGTCTAGACGTATCTAGAATTAAAATAGTTAATAGTTAAACGTTTTTGTAGCGCACGGCTCTCGGTATAAATGTAACAAGGTAGGCCGGCCAGAATCTTATTTAACCGAACAGAACTAATCAGTCTATTTTTGGAGAGCCCTCGAATAAACATAATGTTGCCAGATATTCTAAATCATTATTCTTCCCCTTAATAAATACAATATAAGGTTTAGATTATATTGTACACTAGCGACCCGCCCCAACTTCGCACGCGATCCATAAGGTTAATCCTAAATATACTATATACTCGTATAGACACGCCCCGGCCAGTACCGCCGAAACCGCTATGTCCCTGCATTTTAAATCTGTAATATCTTCGAAAATATTAATTTAAATTACATGCTGTATAGGGCCATATTGATCTATATTCAATGCACAATGTATTTAAGGTACTTAATTGGATAAGGATTAATGCTGTATTGCTTAAAATCGCTTCATAAAAAAATAAAGGATAAAAAATTATTATTATGGGTCATCCCTAAGAGATAGACATATACCATCGCGGATTGTTGACCTTTTTAAGGTGTACAATACTGTAGTACATTATTTTGATCTATCTCGTAGGGTTCAGCCAGCGTTTGCAATGTAACCCAAAAAAAATAGAAACCTCTAAAATGATCAATGTTTCTCTACAATATTATGCATTTATTATACATAAACCTTCCTCTTGAATTAATCTATCTACAAAAAAAACCGCATCAAAATCTGTTGCGTAGTTTTAAAGATCTAAGCATACATAGGGACAGACAGCGGGAAGCGACTTTGTTTTATACTATGTAGTGAAGATTTTAATAAATTCCTAAAAACGTTCTTAGGAATAAGTTCGATGAAGGGTATATACAATAACATTTTCAATACATTTGCTCGAAAAACGTACTTACAAGAACGTAAACATTGCTCGTAAGTAGGTACTTACCGAACTAGTGTGGTAAGTAAAAAAAGTAGACTACCAGGGAGTTTTACACTCTGATCATATAATTATCATAACTTTATACGAAAAATTAAATAAAATTTCAGTAATTGTTCAAATTTTACTATTCATTTTAACAACTAGTATTTGTGATTGTAATTTTGGTCTTGATTTTATCAGTTGCTTAGCAATAAAATTTATTTGATGTTCCTTTAACAAGTGTATTACTTATACCTGTTTTCTCATAAATGTATTGAAAAACGTCGTAAGATACTCGTACACGGCCGTAAGGGTTATGACAAACTCGTGCCGATGGTAAACCCTCGACTTTGTCTCGGGTTTACAAAACGTCAACTCGTTTGTAATAACCCTACTTACGGCACTTGTATCTTAAACCACTATCGTTCTACGAATTCACGACATTCCCAAAAGGTTACCTATCCTTCGACTCGATTAAAACCTGTCAGGTTGTAATGTCGTATGAATATTTTTTGTGAATTCCTTAAAACGAACCGCCAAAGTAAGCAGACAAGGATTAATACTAATTTATTAAAACCCTTATTGATTATCCGAGATAACCCGTACCTAGCCTATTAAACATCCGAAGTCTTCAAACAATCACGTCGTCTCGTTAAATTTCACGTTTAGCTATGGTTATTCTGAGGTTACGACGTGCAAAAAAGAGTAAAGTAGCTGAGCTACAAACAAAAAAACACAGACTTCAAAACGTATTTTAAAGCAAAATGAATCAAGCATGATAATGAATTAATAAACAAAACAGATAGGAAAGAAAAGCATTCCAACTGGCAACACTAAGCAAGCTATTAAATCTTGCTCACCGAATAAATAATCTTGAATATGTAATCGAATCGCGCTCACATAAGTCGTATTTTGATGTCAATCATTCTTTGCAAGCCTGTTGTTCAAGTTTATTCGTTTATTTATTAGCTATCTAGTGCGCGGCACTTCACTTACGATTAAATATTAAAATTGGTATTATAAAGATACTGCAAATATGAAAATCAAGTGTCTTCCTTAAGATTACGAACCTCTTTTACTACGGGAGCATCAAATAAATCTCAAAAAACTATCAGCTTCATCATTCAATGAAGCAATGATGAAGCTGATAGAACTCTATTAATATCTATTCTTATTTCAGTATTGATATACTATATTTTTTCATGATTTTGTAGTTTTACAGTAATAGTTGTTTGTAATTTGGTATGTGTATTTGCTGTACCATGAAGTATTTAATTTAGCAAATTTTAATATAGGTACAATTTTAATCTAACACAATTTAATTAGGATTACATAGAATAAACTGTTTCATTTAACATTAAATCAATGTTAGTTCAATTCTATTGTAATCGTTGGAAAATATTTCAACATCCAAGAATGGTTGCTTCCGCTAATTGAAAAGTAAATAACTCTAAAGCGACTACTTATATACCTTCCGCCCTTATTCTGGTAAAAAATATGAACAATGGCGGAGATACGTACTGTACTTATCGTTGTTTAAGAGATAGTGCAGGGTCGCAATGCTTGCTTTACTCGGTCAAGGTGCACGGTTAACAACACATTACTTAAAATATACATGGTTTTAGTATCTTTACAACTAAAAAGTTTACTAGTTACATTGTGTAGCTTGATTTTAATTCGTAGATATTTTCAAATGAGGTCCAAATTGCAACCATTTTAGAGAGGACAGAAATGTACTGGCTGGTGGCGCGTTATTGAGACTTGACAAGTTTTTTGGCGGCAGCGGCAATGACAGACTGCTTGATGTTGCGTGTGCGCCGCCGGGCCGTAAGGCGCTGAGGGCGACCGCCTCTAAGGCCACGAGTCTAGTATTTTCTATCTAATAGGTCTTTACCTATGAAATTGCCGAAGTTTTCTTACAGATTAATGAGATCATAATTCCTATAATTCTAATCCATTTTTTTTTATTTGTCTTATATTTGAAAGTTAATTTCAAAATAAAGTTTTTATTTTTAGTTTGATATATTAAATTAAAGGTTCGAAAATAGTTCGTCTTAAATGTCGTCCGATTTCATCATTAGATTTGTTATATTTTTTATAGATAATATTTTTCCAAAATAATATTTAAGCTTCTGTTAGTTTAATGTCTTCCCAATAATAAAAAAAAAATTGTATTTATAAAAAATTTTAGTACTGAAAATTGAGTTTACCTAAAATTCGCCATACAAAACGAAAATTTCATAGGTAAAGACCTATTATTATATCAGTTTGCTAACATACCCATATAATGCAATCCAAATACAAAACGCTACAAAGAGTCT
This sequence comes from Athrips mouffetella, assembly GCA_947532105.1. NCBI lineage: Eukaryota > Metazoa > Arthropoda > Insecta > Lepidoptera > Gelechiidae > Athrips > Athrips mouffetella. The sequence goes on along the minus strand of OX383956.1, from coordinate 29,576,931 downwards.
GATAGTTTGAAATCGAGTACTTTATTCTGTTAAAACGTTTCTGTTCTAAATTTAACAATAATAAATCATATGGTTCTGTTGGACGTAGGTACGTCACTTAACTAGCTACTTACAGGAATCCACCTCTCCGTTCAAGGATTGTTTGTTAAACACTAAGTCATCAAGTTAGCGCGAAATCTAGTCTTTTCAATTACGGTACAAACAAACTTAATATTTGTTTACAAAAAAAAAATACAAAATGTTTTATCAATATTTTTATACAATGTGGTACAAAACTCGAGGATGGAACTTCTTTGGTTTGTAGAGCAACAACATAATTAGATGCAATATTTTATGCATTAATCTGTTTCTTTTGCTTTCTGTTCCATTCCACAAGAGAAGACATACATTCATACATTAAGAGCCATTTAGGACAAAAAATAATAATTAGAATTATGGCATGACTTTTATTGGAGGCGAGGTTATTAGATTGTCAGATATAAAGGGCACTCACTAAAATAAGAATAACCGGGAATTTCCTATTTAAGATAGAAAATTCTAAAGTGAATAACCGCGAAAGTTTTCAAAAGTTTTTTTTATTTGGCCGATTGAGTAAATAAAGTAAGGCGTTCGTATAGTCTGTTATACAGCGTGTAACGGAAAGGTGTGATGATACTAAAGGGTGTGAATCTGCCCATGAAACTGAACAACTTTTCCCAAGGAACATAGGTCGAAATACGAAAAACCAAATTCGACCTCACATACAAAATGCGCTATCAGTTAATGCAGTTTCTATGGAAGGTCAAAAATTCGTATTTCGACCTATGTTCCTTTAGGAAAGTTGTTCAGTTTCATGGACTTACACCCTTCAGTATTATCACACCTTTTCGTTACACGTTGTATATTAAATATTAACTGAGCATTAAAATTACTTTTTATATTCACTTAATGCCTATGTTTGAGCAGTTACGAACTTGATATTAAAATACGTCCTGCCCTCCCTGCGAGCATAATATACGCTCTACTTTCGCATGTCGCCAAAAATACGTAACACGGTAACACGCGAGCGCACGCGCGAAATACATCAATGTTTGTTGATGACGTACTTTACTTACGTTACCTACAAACGTACCTGTTTACTGGTCAAGTTAGCCAAACAGGTTTTTAAAATATGCTTTCATATTAAATGGGCTATTGACTTTTGTCCTAGTATTTTTATTTGTATAATATCACGTAACTTGAAAAAATATAAAAGGTTTTATTGTTGATGATTTGGCACCTTATTCCGTTTGACGGAGTTGGCTAGACACAGAACAAAGACTTGTGTTTATCATACAAATGTTTGCCCTGGGCGGGGATGAACCCGCGGCCCGTGGCATAGAAGGCAGGCTCACTACCAACCACACCAACCCAATTAAATGCCGTACACTGAAATAAGAACCTTTAATGACTTTTTTTTTAATTTTATTTCTAAAAAACTGTATAACTAAGAAAGATTGTTTTAGTTTTTCTGTAATATTGACATAAACTTCTATTGACTGTAATTCATTCAGATTTTTCTTTTCACAAACTTCGGAGATAAGGGGGGGATGGTATTTTTCTAGACATTTTTCATCATAGCTTGTAAGATACCCCATTCAACCTAGTAACGACAATTTGAAAATTTTCCCCCCTATTTGGGCCCCCTTTACATTAATAATCATAATTTTTTTGTTAATTCTTTCATGTGCAATTAAGTTGGGCAACCATATTCTAAAACTATTCCAAACGTGTGACAGACAGATTGACAAAGTCGCACCATAATGGTACCTTCTTTTTACCATTTTGGTATCGGAACCCTAAAAAATGGTATGTTACTCAGACCATATCACTAAAAACTTTTCTTTAGAAACAAAGGTCGCCCTACTGCAGCACCACGGTCGATTTTTTTTTTACCCGTGGTTCTCCAAAAATGAAATGGATGTACAGTCAACGACACGTCAAGCTTGACACTCGCAGTGCGACTCCAGACCGTATATCTATCGAAATAAGAAAGGTTCAAAGTCCAATGTGTCAAGCTTGATGTGCTCTTGACTGCCACGGAAAAATTAAAAACCTTGCGCCGTTAGTTATAATTAGGTTTTGTATGGGAAGAGCAAAATTTTGTTCGTCTTTCGGCCTTTACTTCTTATACATGTTGTTTTGTTTTACAGTCTTAGTAAAAAACAAAATTAAGCAATGTTTAATCTGATACTAGTGTTGCGTGCTTCGATTGTCGGATGAATAAACAACAACGAAGTGGCCATTATTGCAGTAATGTTATGGTTGGCACATTCGGCAACCTGTCAATTTAACAAAGGAAGGAGTATTTCTATAATAGACCATTCAACGAAGCCAGTTGAACCGGACAATAATACCTCTGACGCTGCTGACATTGTATAGGGCACTAGATTTGCCCGCGACTTTGTCCGCGTGGTCACGTTAACTGTATAAATCTTCGTAGGCGTAGTATAATTGCAAGGGCCACTCAAACCTTCAATTCAGAGGACTATATTAGGTACGTCGGGACATGACTGATGGATAAAAAAATTACAGTCAAGAGCAGGTTAAACTGAAATTTGTGAATTTACAAAATCCAAAATCGCCTCTTCTTGCCCCACCTTGACCTACTCAAAACAAATCTGACTTTGGTAAATTAGAGGTCTATAGATGTCTGCCTCTTCGAATTTTATCGGTTTGAGGATGACTGACATGACTGTGACAGTTTAAAAGGCAGACATGAGCAAATGATTTAGCACATATGTATTTTATATACATTTTTAAAACCCTGTCAATTAAAAACGCAGCCCTACCACGGTGTCAGACTATTCTTTTGTGGCGAGTTTTTGAGATTTGATATATTTAAAAAAGCCCAGCAAATCTCTTTGGGTAGAGGTAAACTATAACGTATAAAAAATTACAATCAAACACAACTACTATATATTATAACAACAAAACAATCTAGAATTTTAAAATCTATAATTTTGGGAGCAAAACTAAGCAAATAATTACGAACAAAATGTAGTTCAAGGTAGGTTTTTGTTTCCATGGCCAAAGTTTGTTTTCTTAAGTTTCCAATTATGTGATTATTCCTTAATAATAATGATTTCCTATTTTGTTATAATCTGTGCTTTCCGAAGTACACCTCGGTTTAACTTGGTTTTTCTTTGCGTGTTATTTACCTACATAGATATGGGTAGGTCTAATCATAAACGTCAAATCATAATGTATGAGTAGAGAAGTAAAGGGCCGCCGTTTCGGATGGAAACTCGTGCGCATTTGTTAAGTATGTAACTGTGAAATCCGTTCGATGCATCTTATACAAATATCCTTGGGCAAGCATCCTAAAGATTTTAAGCGAGCGTGTAATGCAGGTATGGCGGGTTAGTAACACTTCCACAGTTTCGTTTTGACACGATCGTAAAATACCTACAAAAATAACGTTTTGCCACGAATTCCTAAGTTCTTTGTAAACAATGGAAAGTACAGTTGAAAAGAAAGATGTTTACTTTTAAAATATGGTATTATTTTAGTCGTCTGCAGATGTGAGAGGAAAAGAAATTTTTCATATAATAATCATTATTTATAATGTTCAGTCTTATTGATTGCACAAATACTTAAACATTTTTAAATGATAAATCGAATACAAATAATCAACAATAATATAATAATAGAATATCCGTACTCACGCTGTCGACTTGAATACTTTTAAAATATGCTTGCCCAACTTTATTTATATTGATTCGGACTTGATTGAATGATTTGAGTCCTCTCAGAACTTTCATTTTACTTCTTCTTCACACCGTATAAGCAGGTATTTTAGACAGGAGTGGACCTTGAAGACAATAGCTTAACTAAACAAAACACACTGATCGAAAGATATACGTACTTCCGAGGCACGAACAATGCGGGGCTGTCTCGCAAGTTGACACAAGACAATGTACTTCCCCAAGAACAACGAGTCTGTATTTACTGATCAACTAGCCTGGCAGTGGCCACAACTAAACTGCCCGTGAGTTCATATGAAAAAATCCCTAAATTGAAAGTATAAGCACAACAATTTTTTCCGATTTTTTTTTACCATTCATCCGACTGAACAACATTCCAATCGGACAGATAGAACTCAAAAAACAAAATGAGAATGAGTTGTCTCCATTCAGTCTACTTGTGTTTGGACCACTATAACTGGGCCATCCTGTATAACTTTATTAAAAATCTTATTACTTAGGTAATATGTTATCAATTTATCATCACTTTAACTGCGGCTCTTAAATACTTCCACCCTACTTATATGATTCATCGGAAATGTATTGATTATTTCTGACGGTTTGAATCAGAGGAAGAGAGAATCGAGGCCTTCATGTACGCAACGTACTGTAATCGTACCCATCGACAATAGTGAGGCCGTAACTATTCACTAAAGTATTGTAGGGGAGCCGAAACATCGAGCTATGGCTGTGAGTATTATTATGAGAAGCATGGGCCTTGCGCGAGCGCTTTTGATAAACGGTCCATAAACCTCTGGGTGACCTCCGCGCCAGTTCCGCTCGACGCAGGCGCAAGTACAAGGTACCACACAGACTGTAAAACTAGCAATAGGTGTCCTACCAGCAGGCGGTACTTAATGATCATTGACTCATGTAATTTAAAAAACAAAGTATCTGGGTGACCGAGCTATGCTTTTTGCTATCTTAACCAAACCCCAACAACAGATGGTTCTGCAGGGGAAATGCTAAAAATAAACCAAGATAACGAATTTTCTCAGATATGAGACCTAGCTAGATCGATTTTTCGCCCCTACAAATCGTTAGGGCCGTTTTCGAGAAATCGATTACAAATATATATACAAATATTGCTCGTTTTATATTGCTCGTTACTTATATTATAGGATAATTATAAGAAAATCTTTTTATAGATTATTATAAAAAAATATTCGTTTTTATGTTTGAGAGTGTAAGCGGTTAGATGCTATTGTACATTAAGTGATTGTTCAATTCATTTTGCAATTTTCACGTAAGTTAAAACGCATGTTAACTGTGTCAGGTCAGGGCATGTATTCTCATTTCCTTGATTACCTTTTTGCATCGTTGCAAAAACTCTCCTAATTATGTGACCCGATATATTGTGCACAATGTAGATAGTTATCACACAAATTTTACGAAATTCTGCTTTCGTATCGTACCTACGCAGGTACCTACTCTAAAACAGGTTTCTCAAACAAGATGTAACATGGGAAAAAAGTAAGATGTAAATTTTCTATGAAATTTCTGCATCGTAGTAGGTATTCTTCTTTTTCAGTGCCTTACCTCTTTATTCGTGGTCGGCCCTTTTCTTTATATACCTAGCTCTAAGATAGTCGGTCTTGGGTTGTCTGATCATTTACCTAGGTGTCCGCCACATGGCCTGCTGCGGTCTTATGTAACCTTTCTTCTTGTCTGGGCTAGCTAGACGTGAAGAAGGCTTCACGGCGACGTCCCGTCTCATACATGCCCGTACTATCACGAGCGACTTTTCATCTTCTTGTCCTACCACAGGAGCGACTCATATAAAGCCTCTGATGTCCTTCGCACTTTAACAAACCCTGAACCTCCCGCCGCCTATCGTAACATTTGTATTTTGTTTGTTTGCATCTGTATTAAGATGTTTGCAAATATGAGCAATTTATACCTTGTAGAAGATCATGATTTTTGTATTAGGTCCTTACCTATAAAATTGGCGTTTTGTATGGAAGAATTTTAGATAAACTCAATTTTCAGTACTAACACTTTCCAATTTTTTAGGAATTACTAATCCAAATTTTATAATTTTTTTAACTGTGAATGAATGGGTAGACATTTAGCTTGTGACATCCCGTAAAACGTCCACTGCATTCTGCAAGGAGAGCTCCCTTCAGATAACAATATAACAAATATATTGATGAAAACGAGCGACATTTTCGAACCCTTCATTTTAGATTTTTTTTACTAGCCTATACTGTCCCACGGCTGTGCAAAGGCCTCATTAAATATATCAAACTAAAAATGAAAACAGTATTTAATGTGTTATTTATAATCTTGTAATCAACTTTCTTTTGGAATTATAGGAATTATGATCTGTATAAAGTATGAAAATAAAAAAAATAATTTGTACCAGTAAGCCCGTTGTTTCTGTTATACATTCACACGCACTCTCAAATTACTTATCATCTAGCTATGATGCGTCGTTTGCCGCAACAATACAGACATTAAACTCATTAAAAATTCACAAATGACATTTTGCTACAGTAATACGGTTAATTTCAGTTTAGTGACCTTTTGTTGCGCAACTTGTAAGACAAGATAATAAAATGTATTTCGTACATACAATGTTCTGAATTAAAATGAGTGGAATTACAGAAAGTGATAAAGGTACGGTAACATAATGTTGGAATTCTGTTTCTTTTTGTCGGCGCGGCGGAGTGGCAGTTTACGTTGATGTCTTTTGCTCGGGCGGCTGTTTGCGGGTCGTGAGCGCTCTTCGTATATTGCGTGCACGCAGCGCGCGGCCAATTACTCCCTATAAACACCGAATGACCCTCTTCATCTTGTCCAAGATTTTAATAGTGTAGTTTTCAGTACGGTTTAAGTTTTCCTAAATAGTTTTTAAATTGAATTCGTCGGTTGCGATTTTTTTCTCTATCACTTACTTACTGTTTTGTTTTTTGGTAAAACATTTTTTTTTCGTACAAAATAATCAGCGGATGGGTCAAATTTGTTTTGGACGTTAATGTTTTTGCGAAAATTACGATGAATTTTTTAAAACCCTAAGACACAAGACTATTTTACCCTAGGTGCTTGCGCTACACCGACTTTCAGATGTGATATTTGAATTAATAGATTTCGTAAGACCCTGTTTAAAGATACAAGTTTTAGAGCAGGATTGAGTCACAGAGAGCCGCAGAAAATTTTACGAGTACTGCTGGTTGCTGGTGACCATGAGAGCGGCTGATACCTACTCGTTCATACGAGTAAGCGTTATTAACATTGCGTACAATACGACTTTATTGTTTTACTTACTTATATGAGTAAAGAGATACATAATCCGACAAACTTTAACAAGATATTTGTGACGATGTTGTAAGTAAATAATGTTGCATGAACATAGGTCCAATTGTGTCATTTTAACTTAGCATGTTTTGGAACAAAATAATCAAATAAGTTTTGTACTTCCTTGAAAACAAATCCCTAGTCGATGGAGTGAACTCCGTTATGATACGACTGCACTACGTCACTTTATTAGGGTATGTTTCACTGGAAAAATTTATTTGTTGTAAAAAGAATTGAATATATTTCAAAGTAAATGATGTCGGACATACCAATTTTAAGGGTTTCGTACTCTTAAGGGTGAAAATGGGATTAATATGCCTCCGATGCCTGTCTGTCAGCGGGCTGTACTCGTATCTCATGAACCGTAAGAGGTAGACACTTGAAATGTTCACAGATTATGTATTTCTGTTGCCGCTGTAACAATAAATAAAAAAATGTTTTAATTAGGGAGAACTTCCCTACTGAAAAAGTGTCTTTAGGCGATTTTGTTCGGTTTTTTATTTAGCTCCTACAATAGAACACTTAAAGCGTGAAAATTTTAATGTTTATAATGCGCTATAGAATAACAACAAAAGTAATAAAAACTGGTCAAGTGGGTGAGACTTCGCGTCCACAAATAAGGAGGTTTTTGTTTACCGTAGTGGTACGGAACTCTCGGTGCGCAAGTCCGACTCGCACTTGGCCAGTTTTTTAACCCAATTATAGACATCAGAATCGATGATTTAAATCGGCTTCAGTTTCAACTGAGCCCACGGGCTCAGTTGACCGCATTCTGTTTTTTAATTTTCATGGTCAACTTGACCACCAGGACCGTTACTCAGCCCGCGACCTCAGTCAACCACTTTCAACCCCTGAAAGGACTTAGCCTACGGGCAAAATCATCAACTTTCAACCCGTTGAGGGTAAACTTACCACTTTCTACCATTTTCATAGTCAACCCAGCTTACAATTCCGTCACCCAGCCTGTGGGCATAGCTTGGCTACGCACATGAGTTTGTATGTACTGATCAATGATTTTGTTGACAGTCCATTATTGAAGGAATAGATATTAAAATAAGGTGACAGTAAATATTGTTACCGTTTTAAATACAAACTCCCGTGTAAAGCTGGATCGCCCAATCGTAAGCTGGATCGACTGCAAAAATGGTAGACAGTAGTCGCCTCAAAAGTGGTTGAGTTTGCCCGCGGACTTTGTTGTCCCTTCAGGAGTTGGAAGTGGTCGACGGAGCCTGCGCGCCGCGTCGAGTGGGCTATTAAAAAGACAGAAAGTGATCAACTGAACCCGGGTTTCTCGGGCTCACGAATTCACATTCTTAAAGGTTGGTAACTATACCCTTTTTGTTCACGCTGTATAATTTGGAAAACAGGTGTCTGACGCACGGAATCACTAGTGTAGTTATAAAAACTGGCCAAGTGCAAGTCGGACACCGCGCCTTAAGGGTTCTGTACCTATCTACCATATGATATACTAAAAGCTTTTGCTCTTTGATTTTAAAAACTCCGCTAGCATCCAACTTGACCCCTCTTTTATAGACAATTTCTTGAAACAGGAGCTCACCTTAATTGTTTACTATTAGTTGTGAGAAAAACTGTAATTTTTATGATTTTGGACTTTTCCCTTTATTTGTACTGTGAGACCTAGCTTTTTGCCAATTTTTTTAATTTCAGGTCAACGGGAAGTACCCTGTAGGTTTTGCTTTTTTGCATAAATGTATGGAGATGAGGGCATAAAAAGCCATATCTTTTGATTGCGTCGTTGTAAAAAAAATAAATTTTTAGATCTTGTGTGGTTTATGGACCTTAATATTCGTTATCAATTTCAACCTGATACCTCTACCCGTTCGTGATAAAAAGGCTCTTGAAGGGAGTAAAATCAATTACATACAAGTATGCGTTTCTTGTACTTGACTGCTTGTTGGTGGTAACACTTTGACCTTGAGCGGGTCTCTGGTTTCGGTCGTTTGTAGCGTAGCGCTGGTTCAGCTCATACTGGTTATGTTTCTAAGTGCTTGCTGCCGTGCGTATGTTTTAGTCACAGGTAGACACGTGTTTTTTTTTCGTTCTCATACAAAAGAGAAATACTTTTAAAAAACCGGCCAAGTGCGAGTCGGACTCGCGCACTGAGGGTTCCGTACCACCACATAATCATAATTGTATTAGTTGAAATTTCAGTAAGTTAATGTGCTAGATTTTTTGAGTCTGACACGCGCTTGACCAAATTTTATTATTTGTTACTATTTTATAGCCTATGAACTATAAACATACCAATTTTTAATTTTGTAAGTGTTCCCGTTTTTAAAATAGAACTAAAACAAAAATCGCCTCCTCGACCATCCAACTTGACCCCTCTCTTATATGAATGTTCTTGAAACGGGAGCTCACCACAATTGGTTACCATTAGTTGTGAGTAAAGTTGTAATATTTAATGATTTCAGACTTTTCCCTTTATTTGTACTGTGAGACCTAGCTTCTTGCCAAATTTCATAATTTTAGGTCAACGGGAAGTAACCTGTAGGTTTTGCTTTTTTGCATAAATGTATGGAGATGAGGACATAAAAAGCCATATCTTTTGATTGCGTCGTTGTAAAAACATTAAATTTTCAGATCTTGTGTGGTTCATGGACCATAACATATTGTATTAATTTCAACCTGATACCTTTACCCGTTCGTGAGATAAAGGGTCTTGACAGACAGACAGACGGACAACAAAGTGATCCTATAAGGGTTCCGTTTTTTATTTTGAGGTACAGTACCCTAAAAACATGCAATTGTAGATTTTTTTTAATAGAGAGCTTCTCGATCTATAGGTAATTGAATTATCTGCTCGTTTTCTATGTCAATGTTCTTAGCGTAAGAAGGTGCAAATTATCGATGCGATGTAATAACAGAATGAGATGTCGATGCCTAGCCAACACTACTGGTTAGAAAGAAGATTATTCCAAGGGATTGGGTACTTCCTGTATAAGTGCAAGGTATATTTTCGATTAATTGAAGTGATTTACGTAAACTGTAATAAAAGTAGGTACTTGATTGACCGAGCCATCTATGAAGCCATGATCGAAATCTTCTAACACCAGCGCTATTACCAGCGCGGGAGCTTTATCACTGAAAGGATGGTAAATACCTGCATAAAAAATTCATTGAAATTGTTCAAGTGGTTTTCAAGACCTCGATTACAAATACACAATATACCTATTGGATTTGTATAGGTAGTAGCAATATCGCAACGTGTCGTTGTTGTGCGATAGTATCAGCCCGCATTAGTGCGGGTTGTATAACGGACCGGTTGAGCCCAGGCCGGACGGACCGGGCGTGCACCGCGGCGGCGGCACAGTACTTTTTACATGATCTACACCCGGCCGCAAGTAAGTGGTAACAAAACCAGTATAAACTGAGCCAGCTCTAAGCTACATATACCTGAAATCAGAGACTCGCTTAAAGATTAAAATACTACCACTGATGTGTGGCCGAGTGTACCTAGTGTACAGTATATGGACTTGCCGTCCCTCTCTAGATTTGACCTCACCCAATCCCTAGTATCAGCCAGAATATAGACGAACGTATATATGTATTATGGTATTGTTATTTTAAACATACGGATTTACACGCTTGTAAGTGTTCCCGTTTTTACGATAGATCTAAAACAAAAAACACGTATCTTATTTTATAACTTTTCATTGCTTTATTTGTTAGACAACCCGCCATTTTGTAAAAATTTCAACCATCTATAACAGTTCAAAAGATACAGCCCTCGGACAGACAGACGACGGAGACTTAGAAATAGGTTCAAATGGTCCTTACGGGTACGGAACCCTAAATACTTAACCCTTATAGGATCACTTTGTTGTCCGTCTGTTTGTCTGTGAATCTGTTTTTCTATGGATCTTTCGTTTGTCAAGATCCTTTTTTCACGAAAACAGCAGGGATCGGTTAGGTTGTGTTGTTGCTTTACCTAACGGACCTATTATAGTCTTAACATTATGTAATGTGCAATAATACCCTAATACGATAATGTTAGGACTATCGGTACGTTAGCTAAGGCAACAACACAACCTAACCGATCCCGCGTTACTCTTGCGACCACAATTCACGAGTTGAACGAGCGAAGCGAGCATGCTGCGGCAGCAGCCGGCGAGTGCCAGAAGTGAATTTAGTACAGTTTACAACGTGATATATACTCGTACCTACTCACTCGAAAATTTAACCTAATCAATTTATGTTAAGGTACAAAATTAATCAGCTAATTACTTGTAGTCGAATAATAATATTTTTTAACCTACTGCTAACGGCAAGATATTTCTTTTATTTAAACAGCTGCTGTTGGCTGTCTAGCCAATTCCATTAATTATTGTCGATAGAGGTTCATGTCATTAAATTACAGAAAAAATAAAACAATCTTTCTTAAGTTGCACAGTTTATAAGAAATCTGCAAATACTTTTACTAACAAATTTAGTTTTGCGGTTCTAAAATGAACTATATTGCTTCCAAAAATATTATAAGGTATATCAGTATCCTCGGCGCGCGAGTCCGACTCGCACTTGACCTTTTTTTAGGGTTCCGTACCTCAAAAGAAAAAAACGGAACCCTTATAGGATCACTTTGTGGTCCGTCTGTCTGTCTGTCTGTCTGTCTGTCAAGACCCTTTATCTCACGAAATTAATACCACATATTAGGATCTATGAACCACACAAGATCTGAAAATTTTAATTTTTTGCAACGACGCAATCAAAAGATGTGGCATTTTATGTCCTCATCTCCATACATCACTTCATCATCACTACATAGAATAAAACAAAGTCGCTTTCTCTGTCCCTATGTCCCTTTGTATGCTTGAATCTTTGAAACTACGCAACGGACTTTGATGCGGTTTTTTTTAATAGATAGAGTGATTCAAGAGGAAGGTTTATATGTATAATAACATCCATTAAATAGTGGAAAAGTACTGTTATTTTTGAGGTTTCTAATGTGATGTCGTAAATAATTAATTTTTTTCCGCTTACATTACAAACGCAGGCTGAACCCTACGAGTTTTATCAAAATAATGTACTAAGTATTGTACACATTGAAAAGATCTACAGAAAAGTCCGTGATGGTATATGTCTATCTCTTATGGATAACCCACAATAACTTTTTTTTGTCATTTACTTTTTACGACAAATAATGGCTAATTTTCGAAGCGATTTTAACCAATACAGCATTAATCCTTAACCAATTAAATACCTTGAATACATTGTTCATTTAATATAGATCTATATGGCCCTTTACACCGTATGATTTAAGTGAATATTTTCGAAGATATTACAGATTTAAAAATTGCGGGTCGTAGCGTTTGCGGCGGTACCGGCCGGCCGCCCGGTGCGGCAAGAGCGTGCCTATAAATAGCGCGTCTGAGGCCGCAGTTTTCCCTATAGCACTTTGGGATTGTTTTACTCCAAATTTAACGCGTGCGGGCCACGGGCAGTAATGAATAAATCAAAACTACTGGATCGATTTTAATCACATAGGCTATATATTTTATACCCGTGCGAAGCCGGAGCGGGCCGCTATGTTTTTATATACAACGTTCACAGTTTTTCTGTAGTGTATTTAGTATCAGCATTGCACCCGTGCGAAGCCGGGGCGGGTCGCTAGTTTATTCAAAAATGCAAAACCTACAGGGTACTTCCCGTTGACCTAAAATTATGAAATTTGGCAAGAAGCTTGGTCTCACAGTACAAATAATGGGAAAAGTCTGAAATCATTAAATATTACAACTTTTCTCACAACTAATGGTAACCAATTGTGGTGAGCTCCCGTTTCAAGAACATTCATATAAGAGAGGGGTCAAGTTGGATGGTCGCTGAGGCGATTTTTGTTGTAGTTCTATTTAAAAACGGGAACACTTACAAACTTGAAAATTGGTATGTTTATAGTGCATAAGCTATAAAATAACAACAAATAATAAAATTTGGTCAAGCGCGTGTCGGACTCAAAAAATCTATCACATTAACTTACTGAAATTTCAACAAATACAATTACGTTTATGTGGTGGTACGGAACCCTCAGTGCGCGAGTCCGACTCGCACTTGGCAGGTTTTTTTTAAGTAGACACTACTAGCGGAACAACCCAAAATAAGAAAAAAATACTTTTTAATAATTTATATAATGTATTTCTCTTTTTCCAGGTACCCATACCGTCAATTTGTTGCAAACGGTATAAACAAAGATCTATGGGGATGCATTACTTAAGGGTATGCCTTTTCACTACCTAATTTATTCGCATATTAACAGTGTATTTATTCTAGCTGTAACGAACAGTTAAAATATGAATATTCAAAAATCATTGTGAATCATAGAATAGCCGCAAACTTACAATTTGACAATACACATTGCAATACATCTACCGCTTCAGTAAGTCCCTCATTCAGAGCTATTGAAGTAGTTTTACTTACGATTATTTTTTATTGATTGATGCAAAGCCATCACTGCAGTCTATTGTCACGTCTTGGTAGGTTAAAAAGACTACTGATTTCAAAGAATTCTCTACCAAGGTCCCCGACGTAGTTATGACGAAAGCACTGACTTTGCAAAATATAAAGATAATAGAACACGTAGACGGTAAGGCGTAACAAGTCACTGAACGTGTCTTTCAAGTTACAAAACTATATACAAAAAATCTCGTCGCGAACCTACGAGATACTTGCTTAACTTGCCTCGAGCGGCGGAAATTAATTGAAATAATAAAATTATAATGTGAGCCCACATCGGGAGGTGTCGGCATTTGCCAATATCGTCACAGTTTCCTAAGCTATGCCTACCAAGCCCTCCGGTTACTTAATGTTAATAGTGTCATCTAATCTAATAAACGAAAGGTGAGTTCGAGAGATAACTATGTTTAACTATTGTTGTTAGTTCGGTACACTTGCCCTCCATTGTTCCTGTCGCTGAAAACTTTGCAGGGTATTTATTAGCTCTGTCAAAGTCAAAGTATACTTTATACAAATTAAGATTATTTGTTCACTTTATGACGTCAATTAAACTAAAGGCTACGCCATTTCATAGTATTAAGATAAGCTACTTATTTTTGAAGTCATATGTTTTAATGAAGTACTGCGTTGCGTAACTTCCTTTCCCTGGGCGGGTCGCCACCGCGAGCGGTGCAAAGCTGCTGTCAATCACATGGCTCACACATAAAAAATACTAACTTACCTATTTACAGACAATGCCAAACGTCTTTCTATACCTGCACTTATAATAATTATGTAGATTAGCTTTGTCAAGTAAGGCCAAATATATAAAAGTCTTGAACAACTCTCGCTGCTCTACATAATCGGTAGACCCCTGAAAATTTGTCTGTCAAATCAAATTCGTAAACAGACATTGAATTTTAACTTGCATGCATGATATAACAACATGTGTCGCCTACGATCCTTATCATCGTTCAATCACATTTTGTTTCTTAAGCTCATATTAAAAGTTGACCTATTATGATTAGTAGAGACGTGATTGACAATGACATGCAGGTTCTTGGATATTTTTTCGCCCAAATTCTAGTGATAATGCATGTTTGTATTGTAAACGAATAAACTACAGAGGACTGAATTATTAGCAGGTAATATTAGTAGCCAGTGCCGGCCAAGAATAGTACCATCCCATCTTTACCCGTGGTTGTCGTAATAGGCCACCAAGGGATTATGAACCGGTGGATGGGTCCTTTTTTAGGGTTCCGAAGTCAACAAGGAACCCTTATAGTTTCGTCATGTCTGTCTGTCGGCCTGTCTGTCCGTCTGCCCGCAGCTTAGCTCAGCGACTCTAAAGCTGTAATTAAGTATAGATATACAAAATTATACTACTTTGTCGACGTGACCAATACGTTGTAGCGTTTTGGAGGTTTAATGATAATTAAAACTACTCAAAACGATCATATAAAATATATTAATCGAAAACTAGTGTAGGTCGTGGGCGGAAGGCCCGTCTGTGGCTACCTCGTAGGGGGTGGTACTTCCCAGGGGTCCCGCAGTGCCTCGGAGGTAAGGTGCCAGTAATAGATGATTCTGGTCTGCAGATTGAAGCTAGTCGTTATGCGCCGTCAAGAGGCGAATACTAAACGTTCCACGGCGGACTTTGGACCCCAAAGGGGATTTCACTTTCACTTTATTACTTTGAACAAGATTAAAATACAATCTGCTTGTTGTAAATAAATATGAATAATATTTGCACAGACAAATACGTTGTCGCGCAAAAAGAAAACAATACACGCTTCAAGAGCAGTGCCAACATCCAGTCAGATCGCTGTTTACCGGCATGTATCGCAGCGGTCATTCCTCGGTCACTTGTTCTACGCATGCGCGAGCGCCGCGCGTATGACGTTTGGTTTAAAATTGTCCAATCACAAGGGAGAACGATAACAAGCGTTCTAGTACAGACAAAACGAAATTAAGTGTCTAGTACAGACAGACCGAGATTAAGGATAATCGATTCGCTGAAATCGATGTTAAGGTGCAGTTATGGTTCAACGAGCAAAAATAAAATATGAACGTTGTACAACGTTACAGTACCCCCCCGCTTACTGACGGATTTTATCCTTAGGGATAAAATTCGCTTTTCGAAAGCCATAATTACTTTGGTGAGAAAAGATGTTTTGTTCGGTCTTGGTAAACAATAGTAGTAGAATAAGTAGGTAGAGGTAAAGAGGTTGGATTTTGGTAAGTGTTGGAACTGAAATCCCTAAGTCGCCTTTTACGACATCCCAGGAAGAAAGGGAGTGGTTCTATTCTAACCCGGAAACCACGCGGGGAACAAAATTAGTTACTTATTACTTCCTACTAATTTCAAATCCTTGATATGCCAGGTTCCAATGTTCTTACCCTGCATATCTTCAAGAACATAAACAAGAGGCGACTTTTTTTCTATGATCTTGCATTTTAGAAATTTAGGTGCTAGTTTTTTGCTGAAATACTTATCTTTGTCGCTAAGAACATATGTGCGTTTCATGACGGTGTCGCCTACCTCAAACTCCGCTGACTTACGACGTAAGTTGTAATGTGACGTGTTTTTCACATGTGCATGCCAAAGATTTTTCTGTACATCATTAAAAATATTTGAGAGGCAGCCTAAATTTTCTGCATAAATATCTCTCGGCTGAAATATAACCTCATTGTCTAAATCGTTGTCAATGTAATGTGACCCACAGGGAACAAGTTCACGGCCGTAAACAAGAAACGACGGCGTGAAACCAGTAGCCTCGTTAACTGAGCTATTTATTGCGAATTGGACCTTTGGCAAAAATAAATCCCAAGTCCTGTGGTCATTATTGACATAGGTTGAGACGCAAGTCATAATCGTTTTATTGTAACGCTCCACTGTGTTTACTTGTGGGGTATACTTTGGAGTGTAGTAAATGTTCGGAACATGGTACCTATTAAAGAAAACTTCGATAGAGCCACTAATAAATTGAGTACCATTATCCATAAAAATGGTTTGAGGTACCCCATGAATCAAAAACACGTCTTCTTCCAAGATTTTGATAATAATATTAGAGGTAGCGCGCTTGATCGGAAAAATAAGGCAATACTTGGAGAAGCAACACGTGACAACTAAAACGTAGCTGTTACGCGCTCGACTGACAGGAAGGGGGCCCACCAAGTCTATCGAGAGCATTTGGAATGGACGTGAACACTGCTTCGGTCGTCCTAATTCTCCCAGCGTCTTATGGTTTTGAGCTTTGTACTCTAGACATTTTGTACAGGAAGCAATGTGCTTCACCACATCAGCATGCATGCCCGGCCAAAAATAACGTAAGGACAGACGGCGATAAGTCTTGAAAACGCCTAAGTGTCCGGCTGTGGGCTCATCATGGTTTTCAACTAAAACCTTAGTACGCAGTTCTGATGGGACCACCTCCTTCCATGAAAATTCAGAAGTCAGTTCATGTTTGTTCTTGGTAAGACGAAATAAGCAATTTTTTTTAATGATAAAATTTGGATAACTTTGTGGTTCCTTTAAAACACCGTTATAATGTTTCAAGTACCAGTCATCCTTTGTGACTAAATAAGAGTCAGCAGTGGAGATTGCTCCAACAAGCACTGCTCTGGATAGAGCATCGGGAATTACATTGTCGACCCCACGTCGATGCTTGATATCAAAATCAAAGGCTGACAAACGTACACCCCAGCGAGCCAGTCTACCAGTTGGGTTGCTAATGGAGAGAAACCACTTAAGCGCACTGTGGTCAGTATAAACAATGAAGCGTTTTCCGTTCTCCAAATAACACCTCCAGTGTTCTAAAGCAGTAAGCACAGCAAGCGTCTCTCGCTCTGTGATGCTATAATTTCTTTCTGCCACAGATAAAGATCTACTCATGTAAGCAATTGGGTGCTCCTTTCCGTCTATAGTTTGGGTTAACATACCACCAAGGCCGTAGTTAGACGCATCGGTGTGCACCTCAAATGGGCGAGAGTAGTCCGGGCAACGCAGAACAGGTGCTGACACCAAGGATTCTTTAAGTGCCTTAAAAGCTGCATCAGCTTCCGACGTCCATTGGAATGGAGGGGCACCCTTTTTGTTTGAAGTTAGTTTATTAAGAGGACCGGCAATGGAGCTAAATTTTGGGACAAAACGACGATACCAGGTAGCTGTTCCGAGGAAACGCTTGACATCTTTCCGACTAGAAGGAGTTGGGTAGTTCAAGATGGCTTCTACCTTCTCTGGATCGGTCCTCAATCCACCACTGTCGACTACATAACCCAAATATTTGAGCTGGCTTCGGAAAAAGTTACATTTCTCAAGATTGACGGTCAGATTTGCTTCTCCAAGTATTGCCTTATTTTTCCGATCAAGCGCGCTACCTCTAATATTATTATCAAAATCTTGGAAGAAGACGTGTTTTTGATTCATGGGGTACCTCAAACCATTTTTATGGATAATGGTACTCAATTTATTAGTGGCTCTATCGAAGTTTTCTTTAATAGGTACCATGTTCCGAACATTTACTACACTCCAAAGTATACCCCACAAGTAAACACAGTGGAGCGTTACAATAAAACGATTATGACTTGCGTCTCAACCTATGTCAATAATGACCACAGGACTTGGGATTTATTTTTGCCAAAGGTCCAATTCGCAATAAATAGCTCAGTTAACGAGGCTACTGGTTTCACGCCGTCGTTTCTTGTTTACGGCCGTGAACTTGTTCCCTGTGGGTCACATTACATTGACAACGATTTAGACAATGAGGTTATATTTCAGCCGAGAGATATTTATGCAGAAAATTTAGGCTGCCTCTCAAATATTTTTAATGATGTACAGAAAAATCTTTGGCATGCACATGTGAAAAACACGTCACATTACAACTTACGTCGTAAGTCAGCGGAGTTTGAGGTAGGCGACACCGTCATGAAACGCACATATGTTCTTAGCGACAAAGATAAGTATTTCAGCAAAAAACTAGCACCAATGGGCGCCAATGTAGCGTTTTGGAGGTTTAATGATAATTAAAACTACTCAAAACGATCATATAAAATATATTAATCGAAAACTAGTGTAGGTCGTGGGCGGAAGGCCCGTCTGTGGCTACCTCGTAGGGGGTGGTACTTCCCAGGGGTCCCGCAGTGCCTCGGAGGTAAGGTGCCAGTAATAGATGATTCTGGTCTGCAGATTGAAGCTAGTCGTTATGCGCCGTCAAGAGGCGAATACTAAACGTTCCACGGCGGACTTTGGACCCCAAAGGGGATTTCACTTTCACTTTATTACTTTGAACAAGATTAAAATACAATCTGCTTGTTGTAAATAAATATGAATAATATTTGCACAGACAAATACGTTGTCGCGCAAAAAGAAAACAATACACGCTTCAAGAGCAGTGCCAACATCCAGTCAGATCGCTGTTTACCGGCATGTATCGCAGCGGTCATTCCTCGGTCACTTGTTCTACGCATGCGCGAGCGCCGCGCGTATGACGTTTGGTTTAAAATTGTCCAATCACAAGGGAGAACGATAACAAGCGTTCTAGTACAGACAAAACGAAATTAAGTGTCTAGTACAGACAGACCGAGATTAAGGATAATCGATTCGCTGAAATCGATGTTAAGGTGCAGTTATGGTTCAACGAGCAAAAATAAAATATGAACGTTGTACAACGTTACAACGTATATCAATAAACCTTCCCTACACGTAAAGTGGGGGTAAAAAAAAAATTCTCGTCGACCCCATAGTGTGGGGGTGTAGTGAGATAGGTCTTTTAAAAATATATTGTGTTTGTAAAAATCCGTTTCCGAAATAAGGCGCATGTTTTTGAGAGTCAAGGGTCCCACTCCTCCCCTGCCAGCTAAACGGTTGTTACTGTAAATGTGGAAAAAATCATAGTAGTAGCATATATGATGAAGTTAAAAGGAAAACTATCACAGTTAAGTAGGCTTTACAGTTCAGGATTAATAGTCGAAAACTGAAAATAATAGAAATATAAATAGTAATCAGGCGCTGGGCTTCGCAGGTCGGTTTATAAAATCATCGAAATCTGCTTAACAATAATAATTCCAAAAGCAACTTTTCAACGGAACCCTACAGTGCGCGTGGCCCGACATATACTTGGCCTGTTTTTGTATCCTACCATCTTTTATACTGCGGTCACCAACAACCACGGTAGCGGGCGAGACTGGTGAAATCACGTGGCGCTACATATTAGGATTGTGTAACTTCGTACACTTGTTTCCTACTCCTATTATGCCGGCTCCAGACTCTCGCGAGGCGCCTCGCACGAGGCTCTAGCACGAGTCTTGGCTAGTGGAGGCTGCAGGAGTGATAGCCATCCACACTCTCGATTTATTCAGTTGCCCGCTTCGCCTACTAAAAGATGGACGTAATTGAAGTTACTGCGTTAGCCACTCTTAAGTCGCCATTAATTATTATTTTTTAGTTATTTGCTGCTGTATGGGTAGGTATATTTAATTCTTTGCTAATCCGATCCCAAGCGTCGTTCATTTTATTTTTATCCTTGTGATAGTTTTTTTTTTATTTCAAATAATTGGTTCTATTTGATAAAATTCCACAAAAGTGGTACACAAATCATTACTCCACCCTGTAGTGATAAAAAACACGTGGATCCTTTTAAAAACAAAGCGAGCGAGCACGAGAGTATGGTCGATTCCCTCGCCTCACCTCCTCGCGTCCTTTGACTCGCGTCCGAAAAACCGACACAAAACGGAGCGCCAGCGAGGCGAGGCGAGGGATGACGAGGGGACACGAGCGCACCGTCCTCACTCTCGTGCTCGCGTTCCCTCGTGTTGCCTCCTGGAAAGTCTGGATGGGGCATTAGAGCGATATAAGTCGGAGCATTGCAAAATGGATTTATGTATGGGACATTTATGACGTCATAATTTTTGTATGTAATTTTTATGTTTTTTTTTTACAAAAAGTCTATTATGCGGGGTATTTAATGAAGAGGCTATTAAGCTTATTCTAAAAAGAATTAATGATGTAAAAAAAGCTAACCACAGACCCCAGAACAGAGTAATTGTCGAGTCGAGTCGAATCAATTGAGCTTTAACTCGACGGGATTGCGTAGTTTTATTAAAGAGTTCCCATCCTTCCAAGGTGGCTTCCTTCTCCCTTCTGGCTCAATCATGAGACTCTGTATATCATCAAGGCCTCTATTGTCCTTGTCTCGATAAACTCGATGGGGTTGCGTTGTTTTATTACAGAGTTCGCATGGCCACCTTCCGGCTTTACAACGTGTTAATGGAATAAGCGAAACCCTCATACACCCCAACTGATTTTTATTAAAATAAATCCTTTCCCGTTAAAAAAATAAAAAATAAAGTTTTTTATATCTAGATATTGTAACTTTAAAGTTTCATCATTGTTCTAGTTTCATCGTTGTTCTAGTACGCGCACGCCAAGCGCACTTCCCTCCCCTCCTCACCACTCATTAACCGCGCGGTACCCAGCCGCTAGCGCGCGTATCCACAGAAATATTTAGAACTAGCTGTGCCCGCGCCTTCGCCCACGTGGAATTCAGACAATGTGCAGTATTGTGCAGTCTCTCCCTCTCCCGCTGCCACTCTTGGGGGATGATTATTTAAACACGCTGTAACACATGTTTATTTCTTTCTTTTTATTAGCCTACATCTTAATTTTTTAATAGGAATTTCATACGTACTTTCATCCCTTATTTCACCCCCTTGGGTGATGATATCTCAAAATTCTAAGACACATGTTTCTTTTTTCTTTTTAATAACTAAAATCCAAATTTTCAAGTACCGCATGTCAAAACTGTAGGATTTTCATACAAACTTTCATCCTTTATTTCACCCCCTTAGGGTATGAATTTTGAAAAATTGTAAAACTTGTACTTTTTTATTTTATACCAAGAGCTCAGAACCAAATTTGTATAATTGTACCTTTAAAAATAAAAGACTTATAAACCAACACACGGAAAAAAAATCATTTAAGAAATGCTTAAACACGTGTTTCTTTATTTTTTACTGAAAGCTTAAAGTCAAACTTGTGTGAATCTAACTCAAGAAACAAAGGACTTTTATACAAACTTTCATCCCTTATTTCACCCTTTGAATCTAACTCAAGACACAAAGGACTTTTATACAAACTTTCATGCCTTATTTCACCCCCGTAGGGGATTAATTTTGAAAAATTATAAAACACGTGCTTTTTATTTTTTACCAAAAGCTAAGAACCAAATTTCTATAATTCTACCTTTAAAAATCAAAGACTTATAGACCAACATACGGAAAAAAAATCATCCCCCTTTTCACCCCCTTGAAGGGTGATTTTTAAGAAATGCTTAATACGTGTTCCTTTATTTTTTACTGAAAGCTTTAAGTCGAACTTGTGCGAATCTAATACAAGAAACAAAGGACTTTCATACAAACTTTCATCCCTTACTTCACCCTCTTAGGGGATAAATTTTGAAAAATTATAAAACACGTACTTTTTTATTTTTTATCAAGAGCTAAGAACCAAATTTCTATAATTCTACCTTTAAAAATCAAAGACTTATAGACCAACATACGAAAAAAAAATCATCCCCTATTAACCCCCTTGAAGGGTGATTTTTAAGAAATGCTTAAACATGTGTTTCTCCATTTTTTACCAGAAGCTTAAATTCAAATTTGTGTGAATCCAGCTCAAGAAACAAAAGACTTTCATACAAACTTTCATCCCTTATTTCACCCCCAATTTTCCAAAATCCTTTCTTAGTGGGAAGTTTTGACTTGCATAGAACCTGTGTACAAAATTTCAGATCTCTATCTATAGCGGTTACGGCTCGGCGTTGATGAATCAGTCAGTCAGGACAAGCTCTTTTATATATTTAGATAGAAGCGGCAAAAATTTAAATGATAAAAATAAAAAAAAGGACGGGTAGCACTCCGGGAGTGCCGACAGAAGTGAAAACAAAAAGAAATTTGTTTGACAGCTGCCATCCGAAAAGTAGATCTCATCGAGACTTATCATTTGACTCAGCACATGAGTAGTCCAGGGTCAGTAGTTTTCGAGTCATAGCGATTTTTAGTTTGACAGCTGTCATCCGAAATGTAGATCTCATTGAGACCTATCATTTGTCTCAGCACACGAGTAGTCTAAGGTCAGTAGTTTTCGAGTTAAAGCGATTTTTAGTTTGACAGCTGTCATCCAAAATGTAGATCTCATCGAGACCTATCATTTGTCTCAGCACACGAGTAGTCTAGGGTCAGTAGTTTTTTTTTATATTACATTATGTCCATCTAGTACATGAACCCCGTTGGGGCGTCACAAACAATATAAAGTACATTATTATTTACACATTAAATTGAAACCATATTGTTTTGGTCTTTATCACACTAGAAATTTTGTATATATTGAGCCTGCTCTAACTTGGTATGATTAGTTGCAAATCCATTTTTATACTTGATCTGAGTTCTGAAGCGCCATCTGATGCGACATCTGATGCGAATCTATAATTTTTTCCCCATATAAAATTTTCTAAGCGCCGCTAAAGGAGTTTTCACTTTAAAAAAAATACCCCTAAAACCCGTAAAATGTACAAAATTTCAGATCTCTATCTATAGCGGTTACGGCTCGGCGTTGATGAATCAGTCAGTCAGGACAAGCTCGCGGCAAAAATTTAAATAATAAAAATAAAAAAAAGGACGGGTAGCACTCCGGGAGTGCCGACAGAAGTGAAAACAAAAAAAAATTAGTTTGACAGCTGCCATCCGAAATGTAGATCTCATCGAGACTTATCATTTGACTCTGCACACGAGTAGTCCAGGGTCAGTAGTTTTCGAGTTATAGCGATTTTTAGTTTGTCAGCTGTCATCCGAAATGTAGATCTCATCGAGACCTATCATTTGTCTCAGCACACGAGTAGTCTAGGGTCAGTAGTTTTCGAGTTATAGCGATTTTTAGTTTGACAGCTGTCATCCGAAATGAAGATCTCATCGAGACCTATCATTTGTCTCAGCACACGAGTAGTCTAGGGTCAGTTGTTTTCGAGCTATAGCGATTTTTAATTTGACAGCTTTCATCCGAAATGTAGATATCATCGAGACCTACTCGTATCATTTGTGTCAGCACTCAGCACACGAGTAGTTTAGGATCAGTAGTTTTCGAGTTATAGCCATTTTAGTTTGACAGCTTCAGTGTTTATCACACTTTAGAACTTTTGTATATATTGAGCCTGCTCTAACTTGGTATGATTAGTTGCAAATCCATTTCTATACTTCATCTGAGATCTGACGCGACAAAGACAAAAAAGATGTTTTGGTCTTTATCACACTAGAAATTTTGTATATATTGAGCCTGCTCTAACTTGGTATGATTAGTTGCAAATCCATTTTTATACTTGATCTGAGTTCTGAAGCGCCATCTGATGCGACATCTGATGCGAATCTATAATTTTTTCCCCATATAAAATTTTCTAAGCGCTGCTAAAGGAGATTTCACTTTTAAAAAAATACCCCTAAAACCCGTAAAATTTATTCTACTCTCGATTCTGAACAAACTATTTTCTCAGTTTCGCTCATTCCGTTAACACGTTGTATAATCAGATCAGCTCAATGTCAATCAATTCTCAAATTGAATCTATTCAAGTTGCTAGTGAATACGCTTCTTCTGGATAAGCTGTACCATCGTCGACCTCGAGGTCGATCGAGGACAAAAGTAAGCCCATCGATCATAAAAAAACAAGTGCAAAATTTCAGCTCAATCGGAAACTGGGTCTAGTCAAATTTAACCTGCAAGATTTGATTACAGACAGACACCGCGACAGGTGAAACACACAATTTTTTACCTCACTACAGCGAGAAAAGTGCTAAAGAATAGCGCCAGTACTTTGTGCCATAATCCATCATCATGCTAACGGCCAAAAATGACTTTTGCACGCAGATTTCGACCGATAAAGCAGTTTTCCGAGTGAGTTGATTATAAGATGAATTGACCAATTGTGAGTCAATGAAATTTGGCACAATGATATGGAACCTGTTGTTTCATCTAATAAGTGTTCTTGGCTGTCTGATCACTTGACCATACACGCAACAAGTAAATACTAGAATCATATCTACTTATTTTAGCAGTGACACGACGAAGACTAATGATGAGGCTTATTACATAATTACTCTACAATTCGTATTTTACGAATATTCTTATGTAACGTCTTACTTTTCTAAACGTTTTTCTTAATTATGACATGACTGATGAGTGTTAGGAAAATTAGTAGATATCACACGAAAGAACTTGCGTAAGAGCATTTAGTAAGTACCACGAGTTCTGGGAGCTCCCTGACCTGCAGTGGACGTTTTATGGGATGTTGTGATGAAGATGATGAATCATTATTTTTGTTGGTCGCCAGTCAGTTGTTCATAATAAGCGTACTTACTCTCCATCCCAAGCCCGGTGGGTCCTAACCATACTTAAAAGTTGAATTGTACGTAGATTCTCGCACCTTGTGCATGCTGCGTGTATACTGGCAGTAGACTCTGCCAGCTTATTAGCATTGTGTGCACCTCCCTCCATACACCTTCTGGTCGATTAAAACTATTTGCCGCCGACTAAAAACTCTAAGGTGTGCTCTAAAGGGTTCCACTTTTTAAAATTGTGCTTGATAAAAGCAAGTCTAGAGTGAGTTTAGTCATTATTTGTCGGTAGAGGTTAACATGTATTAAATTAGAAATAATTGCTTTATAGTAGCCAGGGGCGCTCGTAACATTAATATGTGGCTGTATAATATTACTGCGAAGTTTGCGCTTTACTCTGTTCGGTATATTTACTTACCGACTTTACATTGCCTCGCCGGTGTAGAGGTACAGCACGCAGCAAACGCAAGCTACAAATAAACACTCTACCTACTATTCCGTCAAGGCTCCAGCTCTCAACCGTTTCTAAATTTATCGTTACTCATTTAATTTTTATGAACTTTGCATTATTAGACGTTACCAAGTATATATCTATAATGAAAGCTCGTCAGATACACAACAACAGTAATATGCTTTTTTTCTATACTCACTACAAATGAGGAATTCGTGAAGCAATTTTTGGCTCTACGACTTTTGGGAATCCGGAAAAAAAGCGGACTCTCCATACAAAGGTATAAGCTGTTCGTAGTACTTTGGAGGGGATTTACCATAGTCACCACGCTTGTAAGCTTGTAAGCGGCTGGCGACCGCTGTTGGTGACCGCAATATATAAGATGTTACGATACACAGAAAGATGCTTCTGCCCATCCTACGCTTCATAAGCCCTTAGTCGCCTCGTATGACACCCACGGGTAGAGGTGGGTTGATACTATTCTTTGACGGCACCACACGTGCAGGAGTGGTGGTCTAAGTAACACGCTAAAATTATGTTTGCTAGCCTTAGGCTGTTTGTCCACCGCGACGATTCCGAGCCGATACCGAGAACAATAGAAAAACTCCGGCGGCGCTGTTCGGTATATCCTCGGAATCGTTGCGGTGGACAAACAGCCTTATTCCGTTTTACGTAATCGGCTATTAACTTAGGGAATTCGAATAATACAATATGTGTGTGTGTGAGACAGGCTATTAATAAAAATTGCGTTCTTGCATCGAGAAGCTCTATTTGGTCACAGTAGAGTTAAGATTAGAACCTACCCACTGACTTAAATTTGGCGCTTGGAGCGAATATTGAGAGTAGAATGGTCGAGTGGAATAACAAAGCATTGCGCGGGCGCGCAGCAATCGAATCGTCCGCTTAACAATACGAAGACCCTGAGCCACATACACGTCGTTAGTACCGCACTCGCTCCGACCCAGCTGCCTCAGCTGCCACTTTAGCCCAGTGATAGACCACTCAAGCCGCTATAGCGCATACACCACAGCACATGCACCCGAGGAGAAAGTTATTTTTACTTGCTCGTCGTCGAAGATCCACATATGCGAAAATTCAAGCTCTTAACATTACAAATGTCGACTGTTGAGTAATCGTATCATGTTACCATTTATGTACGGCAAATTTGACCAGTTTTGATGATTCACGACCGCGATGTAGACTACCGACAAGACATAAGCAGAAGACGGATGAGGGGTTAAAAATTTAAGTACTATCAACAAAGTTGGCGCCTGACCACTTTCTAAACCTTGTTGCTTGCAAGTGACGATCTTGGCCCGCCCTGCCCTTACCAATAACAGACGACAACGGTTTTTGTTATTAGTTTTTATGACTTTTTTTGGGTTCTTCAGGATCTATCTGTCACATGTTGATCCGTTACGAGGGCCAAACCGAAAAGATCGGGAATAGAATACTCAGGAATAAATTAGATTAAAACCTTTTTGGTTTATGACAAGTAGTATTATTTCAAACACAATTCCATTTTTGAATTTAAAAAAAAGTAAAAAAGAAAAGAGTAGTAGCCATTTGAATTTGACAAGTCAGTGGGGAAAATGGAGCTTACGCGGGAACATTTCCGTGCCATAATTTTTCACAACTTTCGTCGGGGTTTATCTCAAGAACAATGTCTCGCCGAGCTTGTTTCTGTTTATGAACTTGAAGCACCCAGTAAAACGACTATATATCGTTGGTATTCTGAGTTTCGTCGTGGACGTTCCTCTCTCACGTTAGTTCCTTCTACTGGTCGACCAAAAACAGCGGTAACACAAGATAACATCGATGCTGTGCGCCAATTAATAAAAGAAGATAGACATGTGACATACGAGCAGATTCGGGCTTCTCTCAGCATTGGTATGACAGCGATTCAAACTATTTTACATGATGAACTGGGTGTCAAGAAGTTAGTTTCCCGCTGGGTGCCCCATCGTTTGACCGAGGAACAAAAGTCGGCTCGTGTTAATTGGTGTCGGTCTACTCTGCAACGGTTCAATAGAGGGAGCTCAAATGCAGTTTACAATGTCGTCTCTGGTGATGAATCGTGGATTTATTCATATGAGCCCGAAAGAAAACATCAATGGGCTGTTTGGGTCAAAAGTTGTCCGCTCTCGTAGCGTGTCGAAAAAAATGGTCGCTTCGTTTGTATCGAAAACTGGTCATGTGGCTACGATTCCTTTACAAGAACGCAGAATGGTTACTGCTGATTGGTACACAATAGTTTGTTTGCCGGAAGTCATAAGAGAACTTCGTAAAATTAATCCGAATCGTCGCATCATTCTTCACCAGGATAATGCGAGCTCACATACCGCTCGCAAAACGATCGCGTTTTTAAATCAGGAAAACGTGGAGTTAATGGACCATCCATCGTATAGCCCTGACTTGAGCCCCAATGATTATTTTACATTCCCAAGAATTAAAGATATGCTACGTGGTCAACGATTTCAAGGCCCAGAAGAGGCAGTCGAAGCTTACAAATCGGCCGTTTCGACTATATCCACTTCAGACTGGAATTACTGTTATAATAATTGGTTTGATAGAATGCAAAAGTGCATCGATTGTCACGGAGAATACTTCGAAAAACAATGAAAGTAAATATTGTTGTATTATTTTTGTACTTTTTTCTATTCCCGATCATTTCGGTGTGGCCCTCGTACAACTTGCACTTAGCGAACAAACACTTGGAAGGCGGAGCCAGCGGAGGTTCCCGCGCGAGCCACTACTGCATACGAAACTAAACTTAAAGGTGGTCAGGAGCCAGCTTTGTTGATGGTGCCGTGCGATGCTCAAATTATCTAACACCAAAACGAACCAACAGATGGCATTATAGGGTTTTTGAATGTATGTATGTATATATTCTTTATTGCATCACAAATAAAAGGAGACAAATTACAAACAAGAAAAGTACATATGCAAAGGCGGACTTATCCCTAAATGGAATTTCTTCCAGCCAACCTTAGAGAGGCTAAAGGAGTTGACAATATTTTGCATAATACCTACATATAAAGAATTGTTAATATTATTTACTAAGTATAACGGATAAATAAATAAATTAATGCATAAACACAAGAAATAAAATAAAATAACCTACCTACTTATGATAATAATAATAGTAATACATATATATATATTATATAATACCTACAAATAAATAAAATATATATGACAAACATATTATAATAAAATATATAAAGTAATGAGATAAGTACCAAAATATATAAATCAACTTGCAGCTCAAGTGTCAGTATTGTGACCCCAGAGTTTCCTCAGTGAACATTTGAACGCGGCTATGTTGGGTGACCTTCTCACATTCTCAGGAAGCAGGTTCCACAGTCTAACCGCTTGAACGGAGAAGGAATTAGAGTAGACACGAGAGGAGTGACCAGGAAAGACGAGGGAGAGGTTGGCGCAGGAGCGGAGATGGCCATCGGTGAGGGTGCGGAATTGAAACCTTTCTTTTAAGTATAGAGGAGTAGCAGGATTAAAAAGGATGGTGTACAGGAAGGATAGGATGTGGATATTTCTGCGAAGTCTGATGGGAAGCCAGTTTAACTTGGTGCGAAACTCCGATACATGATCGAATTTTCGGAGACCGAAGATGTACCTAATGCAGACATTTTGGAGTCGCTCAAGTTTGTCCAGAAGATCTGCATTGGCGTCAAGAAATGCTACATCGGCATAATCCAGTAGCGGCAGAAGAAGGGATTGGGATAGCATTATCTTGGTTTGAAGAGGCAGAAAGTTCTGTAGGCGCTTAAGGGAGTGGAGGGAAGCAAATAGTTTGCGGCTAACTTCACCAATATGAGCTGACCAGGACAGGGTTCTATCCATAACGATGCCTAGGTTCTTAACATTGTTAGAGAAAGGAATTACTGTATTGTTGAAGACAACATTAGGCAACGAAATGTCAGCGAGCTTGGAGATGTAGTAGTGGTCGCCAATGATAATTGCTTGAGATTTTTCCGCGTTAATCAAGAGACCATGGCTGTTAGCCCAGGAAGCGATAGTATGCAGATCGGAGTTAATTAACTCAATTGTCTGTGAAAAGTTACCAAGAACGTCGGCAGAATAAATTTGGAGATCATCAGCATAGAGGTGATAGGATGAAGAGATAGAGGTTGTGATGCCATTGATGAAGATCGAGAAAAGTAAGGGCGAGAGAATACTCCCTTGAGGTACACCCGCCGTAAGCGGACAGAATTGTGATAGGTGATCATCCACCCGCACCAGCTGTTTGCGATCGAATAAGTAGGATTTAAACCAAGATAATGCTAGAGGAGAGAGATTTAAGGTATTTAGCACCGCCATCAGAAGGTCATAGTCTACGGAGTTGAACGCACTGCTAAAGTCAAGAAGAACAAGAAGAGTTAGCTTTTTGTTCTCCATATTCCAGCGAATGTCGTCTGTGACCTTGACAAGGGCAGTGGTGGTGCTATGGCCTGGGCGGAAGCCGGATTGTAGAGGATTCAATAGGTTCGAACGGAGTAGGTGGGAGTATAGGCGACGATTTACGAAATTTTCGAGGATTTTGGATAGGATGGGTAGTATGGAGATGGGTCTAAACTCAGAGAAGGTGTTGGGATTGGATTTTTTTAGGGATGGGTATGACATGCGCGACTTTCCAAGGTGAGGGAAAAGAACCGGATGACAGCGAAAAGTTAAGGATTTCGGCGAGGATGGGAGCGAGCATGTGCTTGACAGGCGAGATCATCTCAAGACTAATACCATAATCTCCAACGCCTTTCGTCTTGATGCCGCTTATAATCTTGATAATCTCCGCCGCCGAAATTCTCCCGAAATCTAGAGGACTACCGGATGACGAAGAGAGAGTTGTAAGGAGTTCCAGGGTCGTCCGCTTCTTCGTAGCGTCCAATAATACTGGGGAAGAGCTGAAGTGTTTGTTTAGCGAGTTCAGGTCTAATGTTGTAGGAGTGTTGGGTTTAGGCTTGCCTGCACCCAGGGACCTTAAGAACTTCCATAGCTTATCCGGGGGACAGCTATCAATGGTGGAATGGATGTATTTCCTACGTGCAGCCCTGATTGATTTGTTGCATAAGTTACGCAAAGTGATGTAGATTTCGCGATTACCGTCAGAGGGAGCATGTCGTAACCTGATTTTGGCTCGGTCTCTTCTGGCCATCAAACATTTAATGTCATCGGTCAGCCAGGGGGCAGGGAAGTGCCTCACCCGCACTGGTGTGGCAGGAGCGTGTTTGTCGTAGATAGACAAAAGAATGCTGTTAAAAGCCAAGACTTTTCCATCAATGTCTGGGGCAGCAGAAACCGGATGCCAATCAACATTAGACAAATCCTCTTGGAGAGCTTCCGGGTCAATTTTGGCGTAGTTACGTAAAATAATAGTCTTATGTCTCCGTTTGGGAGGTCGAAGCTTATAAGAGATGTAAATGAGATCATGCGCTGAGAATGCTGCCGCATTGAATTGTCCGTGTGCGCTGACAAGATCTTGACTAGAAGTAATGGCCAGGTCAAGAAGGGAAGGAGGACCATTATGGGGGAAGTGGGTAGGATTCAGGGGAAGGGATTCCAGGTCTACAGATCTGAGGAGAGAAAGTAGTTTGTGAGAGCGATTGTCACCCCTACTGAGGCAGGTATTGAAGTCACCCATTAAGATAAAATGTTCATAGCGCGCTCTTAAGTCCGCCAGTGTAGATTCTAGGGAGTCAAAGTAGTTAATGCTAGAGTTCGGACTATAAAAGACGCCAAGACACATTTTTTTGTGATGCAGTGTTAATTCCAGGAACATATACTCTGCGCGGCCCGCTGCACCAGCAGACTGAGAAACGATCTCACAAGGAATATCTGCTCTTAGGTAAATCGCCACCCCTCCACCACCAACCACTTTAGATGTAGAAGCTTTAGCGTAGGATCTGTCGTTCCTGATGAGTCTGAAACCGGGCAAAGAGAAAAGAGTAGAGGGTAGTGAAGGTTTTAAAAAGGACTCCGATATCAGAACAGCGTGAATGTGCTTGCTATCAAATGAAGAGAGAAGATCGGTGTAATGGGCGGGGATGCTTTGGGCATTAATATGCACTGCGTTAAAATTTCTTGAGAAAGCCGTAAAGGTTTTGTGTAGGCGGCACCCTAGCGATGGCATGTCTTCAAAATCACTTTCTGCGCTGAACATGTTCTCCGAAGAAGAAGAGAGAGAGAAGTATTCAAGGTCGGAGCCATCCTGAAGTACATCTGACATTGAGCAAATAAGTTGAGTAAGTTGCAAGTACCTAACAGATAAATACCTAAAATATAATATATATTTAAATACTAAAGTATAAATACACAATATAATAATATATTTATAGTAAATATTGGTTAACTATCCTCCAAACCAAATTCAAGCAAAAACTACGCTTTAGTCAATCGCCGGCAGCTACTATATACTATTACAATAATGAATAATAAGATAAGGACACATAGAGCTAGAACGAAAGATGAGAAAGAGAAGAGTTGAGTAAAAAATCTACGAGTTATACCAAAGATCTAAGTTATAAGAGCTAACAGAACACTACAGGCATTAACTAACTGTCTTCGTAAACGCATTAATTAATTGTCTTCGTAAACGCAAAGACACAGAAATAAAAATAAAAAAAATGTTGAATCGCGGTATCGTTATTATAAAAACACGCGAACATAACGAATTTTCTCAGACGTGCGATTTTTCAGCCCCATAAACCAGAATATTGAAAGTCATTTATTCGTAGATTGAAAGTTTCTGAGCCGGCTTCGAAAAAGCGATTGCAAGTACCTATTTGGTATATGATTTTAAAAAATCCTCGGTGGGATGCCCGGATGATTACACGGGTAAATGAATGGAACTCTACGAATAAATAGATGGAACTGGTCACGTCACGGGCAAGACTGGAGGGCCGGGCGGCGCCTGCGCGGCAATTATTAAGTCACTGTCAACTGCCCTAGTTTACCAACACTGTGGTTTGGTAAACGATTTGTTAGCAATTTGCATAATAAATAGCAACTGGTGGCACCTCTGCTGCAGCCTTTACGTGGTACGTATAGTACTTATATAGTCCCTGGCCATTACTGAGCACGCATCATCAACGTCACCTTTTGACGTCCCTTCCTTGATACATTAACATGAGCAACACGTGAAACATAACCAAGAGACGTAAGTGTAAGCGCGTCAAAATATCAGGTCCTCACACCAAACATAACCGAGGTAACTTTTTCAGTAGAATTATTCTATCGTCATCTTTTTTAGGGTTCCGTACCTCAAAAGAAAAAAAAAACCGGTCAAGTGCGAGTCGGACTCGCGCGCCGAGGGTTCCGATATACCTATAGTATTTTTGGAAGCAATAAAGTCCATTTTCAGGACCGCAAAACTAAATTTGTTTGTAAAGGTTTTTTGCAGATTTCTGAAAAACTGTGCAACTTAGAAAGATCGTTTTATTTTTGCTGTAAAGTTTACATAAACCTCTGTCAACTGTAATTAATTCAGATTTTCCCTTACTCAAACTTCGGAGATAAGGGGGGGGGGAATGGTGTTTTTTTTGACATTTTTCATCATAACTTGAAAACTAAGAAACTTAAAAAAATACAAAAATATATTTTAAAATGTACAAGTAAAGCCCTTTCATATGATACCCCACTCGACCTAGTAGCGACAATTTGAAATTTGGCCCCCCCTATTTTGGCCCCCTTTACATTAATAATCATACTTTTTTCAAAAAATTTTCATGTGCAATTAAGTTGGGCAACTATATTCTAAAACTATTCCAAATTTCAGCTCGATAGCGTAAGTGGTTGCTGAGATATAGAGGTGTGACAGACAGACGGACAGACAGAGCGGCACCATAAGGGTTCCTTTTTTTTACCATTTTGGTATCGGAACCCTAAAAATGGAACCCTTATAGGATCACTTTGTTGTCCGTCTGTCTGTCTGTCTGTCTATCAAGACCCTTTATCTCACGAACGGGTAAAGGTATCAGGTTGAAATTAATACCATATGTTATGGTCCATGAACCTCACAAGATCTGAAAATTTAATGGTTTTACAACGACGCAATCAAATGATATGGCTTTTTATGTCCTCATATCCATACATTTATGCAAAAAAACAAAACCTACAGGTTACTTCCCGTTGACCTAAAATTATGAAATTTGGCAAGAAGCTAGGTCTCACAGTACAAATAAAGGGAAAAGTCTGAAATCATTAAATATTACAACTTTACTCACAACTAATGGTAACCAATTGTGGTGAGCTCCCGTTTCAAGAACATTCATATAAGAGAGGGGTCAAGTTGGATGGTCGATGAGGCGATTTTTGTTTTAGTTCTATTTTATAAACGGGAACACTTACAAAATTGAAAATTGGTATGTTTATAGTTCATAAGCTATAAAATAATAACAAATAAAAAATTTGGTCAAGCGCGTGTCAGACTCAAAAAATCTAGCACATTAACTTACTGAAATTTCAACTATTACAATTATGATTATGTGGTGGTACGGAACCCTCAGTGTGCGAGTCCGACTCGCACTTGGCCGTTTTTTAAAAGTATTTCTCTTTCGTATGAGAACGAAAAAAAAACATGTGTCTACCTGTGACTAAAACATACGCACGGCAGCAAGCACGTAGAAACAAA
The DNA here is from genome assembly GCA_947532105.1 of Athrips mouffetella. Lineage (NCBI taxonomy): Eukaryota > Metazoa > Arthropoda > Insecta > Lepidoptera > Gelechiidae > Athrips > Athrips mouffetella. The sequence continues at coordinate 29,542,946 of OX383956.1, read as the reverse complement.
ACCATTATAAGCTGAGCCAGCGCTACGCTACAAACTTCCGAAACCAGAGACCCGCTCAAGGTCAAAGTCAAGTACAAACCACCAACAAGCAGTCAAGTACAAGAAACGTATACTTGTATGTAATTGATTATACTGAGAAATCATACTATTTACGATACGAAGTAGCAGTGCTAAAGGTTTTTTGTAGTTTGTACCTAAAATGTGCCACGATTAATCGGAATTTAATCAGGGTCTACCGAATTCAAAACAAACAACAAAAACTGGTCGGTATTATCAGGGCCGCCGCCTGCTGGCGCATCGACGAGCCCAAGCCCAACGCGAGGTGTGCGAGCCATTAAGTGGCACGCACGTAGGTCGCACATATTTAAGGTTTCTATTTCTGTAGTTGCGTAATTTCACTCAGTATAGGTACGTCATTTTTACTATAAGCTGCGCTTGGATATAGGTGCAATTCACAACTGGTGTCTTGAACTGAACCATTAAAATACTTGTGCATACCTACCAATAAGTAAGTTATATATGAAAGATGTTTTACCATATAACAAAGGTATCGCAAAGATAGAATCGCATCTAATAATATTAATGTCTTTTGTTTTAGGGAGCAGTATATCTTCAATGTTTTCGAAGTGATAGTAAGCACGTTGGAAACTAAACTACAAAGAATAGAAAACCTTGACAAGGCCGTAGAACATTTGATGAGAAGAGTAGAAGCTCTTGACTCAAGGGTCAACGACAACATTCATAAAACCGATGCCATCATATCGAAACTCGGTAATCTTGACTTCAAACTATTTAGTCATCTCAGTCAAGATGGCGAGGAGAGCGCTACTGAGTATGCATCCAAACGACAAAATGAAAACTCAATTAATGATGCACAGTTATTAGACAGAAAATTAGAATCATTAGATCAAAAAGTGTCCGATATCGATTCCAAATTGGTTGGCCTTAAAAATCAAATAGACAACAACTTCTTGCCAGTTGACGACATTAACGCCGAAGCTAGTGAAAAGAAACCTATTAATCTAAATGTGATAGAAATCGCAAAAGGACTGAACTCCGAAGTGGTTAACGAAATTACGAAAGAAGTAGATCAATTGAGAACATCGATGTCGACAGTCGATCGTAAATTGCAATTCCATATTAATCTGGTTTCCGAGAATTTGGGCAAAGTACTTTACATGATGGCAGACGTACACGCGGCGATAGTGGAGCCCGAAGCAGCTTCCATCAATGTGAATAGCCTATTTAAAAATAAAACGACCACCAGCACGCAATCTCCGCTCGCCAGAGGCAGCAAAATCGACACGCTCGTCAACAAGATCATTCCCATGATGAGCGTGTCAGAGAAGATGGACGAAGTTTGGGACGTCGTTGTCGGTACGAAAAGTTCCGTTGATGACCTGGTGCCAAAATCGGATGAACTCTTGACACAAACTCAACGGCAAGAACGTGCTATCGGCCAAATTCACAATGATTTAAGAGTAAAAACCAATCTTATAATAGAAAACCTGGATATGGTTGAAAAGAGACTTAGGAAACAAGAGGATGACGTGGCGACGCTTGCGCAGCGGCCGGTTCCGGCGGAGTTGTTGCTGGACCCCACCATCGACCGGCTGGTGGAGTACGCGCCCAACAGGTACCGCGTCGACGAGCCCGCCACCGCCAGCGACGCCGCCACTTCCAACGCTGCCAACACCACGCCGTCCGCAGCCTTCTCGCCCACCTTCACTAACAGGTGACATCTTTCTATATCTATTATCCTAACTGTTCCGTTGCGAATGTTTAGCTTCATGGTGTGCTAGCGAACTTTTTGCGTGTGACGCTATGCGATCTTTAATTTGGTTGGTGCTGGCGTAGTTGTAGGAATAACGTAGCGGTGACTAATGGTGTATGTCGGATACAGCCCGAGCAACTCGAGCCCGAGTCCGACAGTAACAGTGACGCCATCGAGCAGCGGCAGCACGCCGAGCGGCGCGAGCACCGGTAACGGCACCGGCGGCACCCTGCGCCCCTCCGTGCGCAAGGGTGGAATCATCTTCCCTAGCGTCAAGAACAAACCCATTATCGGCAATAACACTTTCACTGCGGAAATCGTCAACAACTACAAAGATGTCAAAGTGAGTCGACCATCATGGGTTCAGCTTCTCATCGTTGTATTTTGTAAATTTTTTCATAAATTTTTGACGATACGTTAAATCTTAAATAGTCATCGTCATGGTGGCTAAAGTTAATCCAATGAGATGCTGAAACCACACTTATTATTATTAATTACCTCGTCAACTGAATGTTGCTGCTACTTATGCGAATGTACCTTTATATCCCTATCTCTAATGATACATTTCTCATCAAATCATTATCAACCCATAAATACTCCTACTAAAATTAACGTCGTCGATGTTATTTTGGAATGTATTCTTTGCATGATTGATAGCTTCTTAAAAGCTGTCATACCACTTTTACTTCTAAATAAGGAGGTAATAAAATAGAAACGAATGATAATACATTTGATAACACTTCTATCGAATATTGATTATGTAGTGTAGCTGTCAATTATTGCGCAACTTATGGGACTCATTGTGCAATTTAAGTGGGTGAGTAGACAGTTGAACGACCATTGATGTTGTAGTTTGTAAATTTATTGTAAGCAAGTTGTTTTCCTGAAGATTTCGCGGTATGGTAGAGCTAATATGGCCGTTAGCTCAATCAAAGTAAAGCAATATTATATCAATTGAGAAATTATTTTGTTGTTGGAATGCAAGCAACAGCTGCCAGTTAGGAGGAGTGGAGCCGAGCGGCCGGCTCCGTACGCTGCCATTTACGTCCTCCAGTGTGGCAACAAGGAACAGAATGCTGCGCAACTCTGATATTTAGATTACCGACCTAATTGGTGATACCTCTTTCCTTAAGAGGTCTTGTACAACTAAAGTTGTATAGCAAACACACTTACACCTATTTTACACATTTTATTCAAATAAAATACTTTCGTATCATAATATGTCGAAGATTTATTTTAAATTAGTATTTGAACTTCAAGAACCTGCATTAAAATTTAAAAAAACTATCAAGGACCTATCTCAGTAAATAAACAGATCTGTAAAAAGTATTAAGTTATTTATACAAAAACTAAGTAGGTAAGTACACTCGCTCGAGATTGCAGACTGCAGGGCCGAGAGCGAAGCGAAACACAAGGAAAGTTGCGTTGCTCGCGGTTATTACGTAAATCTGGTTCATATGTGGAGCCGCACTTTCCGCATAAAAACCGCCCATTCCCACCAAACGACAATTACCAATTATTACAACGTGTTTATTGTTCTTGCTGTACCCGCGCGCGGTTATGTCGAGTAGTCGAGCACCAAACGTGACGCAACTTATCATGTCACCAGCCAGCTCGATCCCACGTTGCAAAAACTTAACTTATCTACTGAGCGTGTGCTGTACATTGGAGGCAACGCAATCAGTGCAACCTCGGACTCGGATCGGGAAGATTATCTTGAAGAAATTGTAGTACCTATCCTCAGAAGATACGATTCCTAAAGGTTTCTTTCATCACTTTTACAGGCTTGAATGTCGTCTACGGTCTTAGTATTTCATAACATCTACTTTTATAGATAAACTTATGGGATTGGCAAGTTGTAGGTTGCAAATTGAGGGGTCGTGACGGTAGAGCGCAGCAGAATGATGGAAATAAGCTAAGACTTTCCTTTTCCCTTGAGCTATCATTATGGGTATTAGGTAAAGTAGGCAGTAGGTATGTCTAAGTTGTTAACTGAGAAAATTGGCTTTAAGTTATGCTTAGATAAATCACAATAAATTTTTATTTAACCCTACTGAGAAGTGAACAAAAGGAAAACTAGTAACTATTATATGATTGGATTGTTGCGGAAGTATACAGGTAGGTAAGTAGTTTATAAAACTCCTATAGCTACACTATTAAAATAATTTTATAATTTATGAATGGTAGAGAATGTACTTGTTTCGAGGCATTGTTTGATAAAGATATCGATCGGCGGTCGAGCACATTCGACATGGAAAGCCAAAGCTTTGCGAGCCACGGCCATTGCGCAACTGCCATGCCAGTTCAACCGAAATAATAATTATCTCGACACGAACAAAGCCGCATGCCCCGTACACATTTTGACTCCAAGAAGACTATTTAGCAAGCCATACTAAAGAAATATTAATGAACTGTCTTAAGGATTTGGTAAAAACCTTACCGAAGTAGAGTCCACAAACGGAATAGAAAGCTACTGAAGACTTACGGCTGTCGTTCGTACTTACCGCACTATGTACAATAAATCAAATAATTTTCGCAACAGCGTTTTTTACACTCAAATATTATCTTATGTATTTACTTATTATGAGCAAGTATGTAGCTGCGACTAATACCTACCTGGGCATTTGTCTCATCTATACCTTTTACTTATATAAATAACCGTTTTAAGGACTTTCCTACAGTCAACTAGCGCCCCATTCAGTTAAAAAATTATTACTCGCTAAATACGAAACTTATCGAAAATCTGTCTTACCAGATTGAAGTAAAGGTACCCGTTTATTTAGAACCTATCAATCCTGAAAAACATTGTTCACTGTAGTTACAGATACAAAAGCTGCTAAAAGTATATATCTGTAACTACAGTGAACTATATTTTTCAGGAGTGATAGGTTCTAAATAAACTAGGGTACCTTTACTTCAATCTGGTAAGACAGATTTTCGATTAGATTCGTATTTATTATTTTAACTGATGGGGGCGATAGTTGACAGCAGGAAAGCCCTTTACTCCAAACTTTACATCAGGCGAACATATATTATATTATATTTTCCTAACGTAACATCTCTTGGGAAACGAAGTATGAAATTTATGCTCCACACAAACTCAAAAAATTTGCTGTGTTCATTTTCAAGTTGAAAAAGTGACTGAATCCCGATAAGTAAATAAAAGTAAATACACGTTTTTATCTATCTATTTATCATAAGTCCCAGTACGCACCATTTTGGTGCGTAAAGGGAAATTGCAATTTTGTAGTATTGATACGGCCCATCGCTTTTTATAGTTTTTAGTACATTCGGGATTTTTTTAAATAAATATTCAGATATGATAATAAAAGGCAGATGAAATGAATAGCTCTTGTAAAACCACAGCAACGTCGTAAAAATCACATTTGTAATTTAATTTAACTCTGATTTCCAATTAAAACTTAACTATATTAAAGAATTTAAAAATCAACAATACAAAACAATAAAAAATCTGTCGTATTGTTTTAAGAATTAAATAAAATATAATAATATTAAAGAATTATTAAATCAACAATTCTGTGCTTTTTAATCTAGCAAACATAAATAATTTTTCATTACAAAAATATTTCGAAAACAATATTGTTGTTAACATTACTTCACTCAGGAAACGTTATAAAAAACGAAGTGTGTCACGTATCAAGACGAAAAAACATATTTTAAATCCCATTGCGTAGCATACTGGTGCGTAGGCAGGCATATGAGATGTATAGTGATTCACTAGAAAAAGTTGTTCGGTTCTGTTAACTGAGCATTCACTATCAGTCACTATCCTGAGGGATCGCGGGTTGATTTCATAAATTAAAGGACTGATAGATTTCTTCAAGTGTACCTACATCTACTTATACAGGGTGTAAGGGACGGTGTACCGAAAACTGTAAGGGCGTGTTAAATCGATTAAACTGAACAACTCCCAAAGAAACATGAAAAAAATTTTGATCTCCATACAAACTGTTCGACCAAAGTGAGCAATTTGTATGGGAAGGTCAAAAATTTTTTTCATTTCCCAAAAATGTTTCTTTGGGAAAGTGGTTCAGTTTCGTTGACTGAACATGCCCTTTCAGTTTTCGGTACACCGTCCCTTACACCCTGTATTTACAAGTGCATCAGATTCGCAGTGCGTTACTTTCGGTGCGATATCGATACGTAACAATTAACAACAAAGCGTGGCAAGATGAATACGCAAGTTGTCGCGAGAGTCACGCCGCCACGCGCACCGCACGCCAACACAATCACATTCCTCCAGCGAGAAAGCCGGCAAGGTATTCGCATGATGGTGCAGAACACACACTATAAATTTTTCTATCGATATTTTCACGTTAAAATATCACTCCGGTTAAATATTATAGTAGCACTTAGTAGAGTCATCGAGCAACACGGTCTCCTGCGCAAAGTAAAGAAGAATCAATTTTAATTACCACCTGTATAATTGACGTTGAAAGCGGTATTAACAAAATTAGAACAAAGAAATAAATAAAAAAGTAATTTCGCATTAGATCATCTCATACTTGGGAAAACAATACACACAAAGATTAATAATACCCAGACGCAGAATAAACACCTATGTTCATAACACATATTACATAAATGTTACCCTGAGCGGGGACAGAACCCATGACCTCCGGCTAAAGCCAAAAATGCAACTCATAGATTCCCTTTTTTTATTTACAAATATTAGGACGGAGCTCAACATTTGTTCTAAGACGGGGCTCTAAAATTTCCCTCTTACAACTATATGTGAATTTACATCCATCCATACGTACATATGAAACAGTCTTTCACATATTGCACAACACAAAATGTCGCCCCGCTTTTGATTATTATGTATGAGTATTATAATATAACACCCGTCACAACAAAAGTACCTCGGTGTCGCATAAATAATGCTTCATTCACAATAAACGTAAGTAGGAAGTTATTGATAGCATTCGTAACATTTTTTGCTCAGCGCGAATAGAGTAAGGTGTTATTTTGTTATTTAGTCTTAAGGCCGTGCTTAAAGCGAAAATATTGTAATTGACAATTCAAACTGCAGGTGTTACAAGCAGCACTTACTTATGCAAAGTCAACCGTACATCAATGGTCGAAACACTTTACTAGGCACCTTTGTTAATCTAAAGTAGACTAGAAAAAAAACTACTTACGTCCCCGAATTTTCATACAATCCTTCATCCCTATAATTGAATCTTAAAGATTAATTCCCAATATTTTATTTATTATTTTAATGCTCTTAGGTCATATTTTTATTTTTAGTAGGTACGCTTTTTATGCAGTCGAATCTTAAGTCTCGAGTCTTGTTTATTATTTTACTTGCTTTTATTTATTATTTTGATGCTCTTTTATTTCGGCTGTGCGTTGTCTACACTAATATTATAAAGAGGAAAGATTTGATTGTTTGTTTGTTTGTTGCATCGAATAGGCTCCGAAACTACTGGACCTATTTGAAAAATTCTTTCACCATTTGAAACCTGCATTATCCGGGATGAACATAGACTATAAAATATTTTCAAAAAAGTTAGGGTTCCGAATGAAAACTTCGATAATGTAACCCAAGGTGTGGATAAAATAACAAATAGCATCCTTATATCGCGTACGCTGCCGAAACTATTAACAATAGAGCAAAATGATGATTTATAGTAGTCATCAATATCTACAAAAAAGTCCGCGATACCATATGTCTAACTATTTCAGTTATGTCACAATAACTACTTTTTCATATTAAAATATGCAATATTAACGCTGGTACCAACTATATAGGGTGACTTTTAATTAGTTCTTGATAGAAAAAGGTATGAATGTACTCATGATACTGAATAACTTTCCCCAAGGAACATAGGTCAAAATACGAAAATCAAGTTTTGACTTCCCATAGAAACTGCATTAGCTGATAGCGCATTTTGTATGGGAAGTCAAATATGGTTTTTCGTATTTCGACCTATGTTCCTTGGGAAAAGTTGTTCAGTATCTCATGATACTGAACAATGAGTACATGCGTATCTTTTGCTATCAAGAACTAATTAAAAGTCACCCTATATAGGCCACATTATTCGTACCTATTAATCCTTATCCAAATAAATGATTTCGTATTCAAGGCTATATCAGTACCTGTAAATTACTTTTTGAATTATTCAAATCGGACATACCATTCAAAAGTTATCATGAGTGTAATCGTTATCAAAATTGAAATTAAAGAAACAGCGCTCTAAGTGACTGTAATGGTTTTTTCTACAACAGAGAATAGACACGAAAAATTTGGCTGATGTTTCCTGTATGTGTAATTGAGTGTAATCTCACGCCTATATCCCTTCCTCACGGGGTAGGCAGGCAGATCATCAAAGAGTGTATGTGATGATGAGAAATCTAGCTTTGTTTATTACTTAAGTACCTAAACATTTAATTCAAAATATTTTCCAAATTTTCTTTAAAATGTACTTTTTTTAGGGTTCCGTACCCAACGGGTGAAAAACGTGACCCTATTAATATGCCTCCGATGTCTGTCTGTCTGTCAGCGGGCTGTATCTCATGAACCGTAATAGGTAGACAATTGAAATTTTCACAGATTATCTGTTTCTGTTGCCGCTATAACAACAAATACTAAAAACAAAAACAAAATCTAAATAAAGGGGGGTTCCCCTACTAAAAACATGTTTTTCTAAGCGATTTTTGTTCGAGTTTTGATTTAGCTCTATCGTAAAAAGGGGAACTTTTACAAGCGTGAAAATTGGTATGTTTATAGTGCATAAGCTATAGAATAACAACAAATAATAAATACTGGTCAAGTGCGTGTCGTTCCGTGTGGTAGCGGAAAAGAGTACCGACTCATCTCTACCTGTAGGTGTCGTAAGAGGCGACTAAGGGTTTACAAACCGGAAGATGGGCAGCAGCATCTTTCCGTGTATCGCACCATCTTACATATTGCGGTCACCAACAAACGCGGTCCATGGAGCCAGCCGTAACGCTAACAAGTGTGGTGACTAAGGTACTTCCCCTCCACATTTTTCTAGCATTCCTCTTCTTCGAATTTAATACACTTCTGCGTGACTAAGACGGTATGACTGCCTATAACTAGGACGGTATTTTTACCTTAGTGGTACGGAACCCTCGGTGCGAGTCAGACTTGCGCTTGGCCGGTTTTCTTAGTAACCCCCGACACAACAAGAACCTATATCTACCCGTGCGAAGCCGGGGCGGACCGCTAGTAATTTATATTTTTTTAAATATTGTTCATAAACGGAATAAATATAAAAGAAACATTATAAATGAACATTGTGCGAACGGCAGCAAGCACATAGAAACAAAACCAGTATAAGCTGAACTACGAGTAGTGCTAAGCTACAAACGCCCCAAACCAGAGAACCGCTCAAGGTCAGGTCAAAGTGTTTCTACCGATAGGAGCGGTTAGTGTGTACCAATATAAGCGTTAAGATAATATGTGATGTGATGGAAGTCTACAACAAGAGCGGATGTTCGCAGGGTTACTCGTGCGTGGACTTACTGAACGCGGGCATGCGGGAGTCAGGAGTCTACTACCTTCAGATAAGGGGCACCACCTACTGGTTCCTCAAGGTCTACTGCGAGCAAAACATCGCCGACGGCGGCTGGACGGTAAGACTTTTCATATCTTTTATGAATTGTTGTTTTATCTGTATCAATGTTCCAAAAAGGGGAGTAGTACTCGTATCTACACTGCCCCCCACAATTTTTTGTGTGTATGTAAATATGTGACTGTTGAACTGATTGAGAAGTTTCCTTATAAACTTGAGGGACAAACAAAATTTAATTATACTGTGTACCTGCGCTCGAAAATTGTGTTCTTTGTGGCCGCTACGCATACCGAATCATCCTGGTCGCAGCGAAATTCAAATGAAGTTCATTGTGGAGCTGAAGCAGTTGAAATGTAGAACCGCTAATCTCATCTCTAAACTCACTGGAACAGACTCGTGGCTAGATAGCGTGCAGGGTATCAATTCTTGAATTCACAGTGATTTATGAGATTTAGGAAAAATAAAAAAATATCTGCAAAACTCAATAGCTATTATACTTTTTTACTTTTCCTTATCTAAGATTGGGTCTGGTTTGCCCTTTGGGTTGCGGAGGTCAGGTGGCAGTTGCTTTGTATAAAATCCAGTACCTACCCTCATCAAGTGACAAGACCTCTAGGTTAGGTAGCCGATTCCGTTAAAACGTTGGCACAAACTATGATGACAGCTCATTTTTTACTTTTGAAATCCGTGCTTTGCAAAAGATAGTTTTTGAGTGATATTTATCACTAAATGATATTCATGAACTGCTCCCCAGGATTTGTCAATTTAGTAGCCAGCTTATTAACCTTGTTGTCAGTTTTCAAGCAGCATTATTTAGAAATTCACTCGTGGATAAATTAACGAATAATACCAGAATGCTATTCTGCAACGACAAATTAATGTGATTTGTCTTTACAGAATAGCATTCCGGTATTATTCGTTAATTTAATGGGCGTTTTATGGTACTCAGGTAAAAGGGTATTGTATAGTTCTCGAAATCGACGTAGGTTTGTCCGATATCAACCCTAAGCCTTTTTTCCACTGCCCGCAAGATTCCGAGCAGATACTGATAAAACAAAAGAATAGCGCCGATAGACGCGGCTCTATAATTAATAAAATAACAACAATACAAGGGTCAAATTAAATAAAATTTCATAAAATTAAAACTAAAACCTAATTAAAATAACCCACCCCGAATCGTCCCTGGTGCAAAGGTCCCCATGAGGCTCGCAGCATTGCAACGTTGAATCGCAATGGTTAACCTTTGCACAAGGAACGATCCGGAGCGGGAGTCAAAGCCAATATCCCTAAGTCGGCACCCAATTTCTCCGATGAAGACCTTGGCCTCCTTACCCCACGGTCCGGCTGTTTCCACCGCGAAGGGGACGAAATCGTACGCTGGCAGAAGCGCGGAATATTTCGCCAGCTTGTTGCTTGTAGCTACTTCAGCCGCTGAGCCGACACTTTTAGTTGTCCGAGGCAGATGGGAAGGTGCAAAGGTGTCCACACATGTAGCGTCCCACAACAAACACCTTCCCCTCCGCCACGGTACAAAAGATAAGCCGTCGGGCCTTTTGCCGTCGGTTCGGCTGAGGCCCGGTGGCTCAAGAATGCACGGGACGTTGGCCGAAATAAGGGCTCTGCGTATCACGTCGTTGAGAGCATGGTGGCGTGGAATCCTGCCTGAGCACCTGAGACAACTCCGCGCATAGTGGCCGTTGGCCTCTACCATTGAACCGCAGGGGCATAAGTGGGGTTCACACACATTGCAGCCCAACCGGTAAGCCACAGCCACACGCAACGAGCTGTCGTCTAGGAGGGTGCCCATGTGAGGTGAAGGTAACGCCTGTAACCACGCCCAAGATTCTGACCTCGACGTGACCGCCTTCAGCCGTGCCACATCTGACCTACCAGCACCTTCCAGAAGGTGTTCCACATGGCGCTTACAACCGACTTCGTCCCACGCCCTTTGACTATGTGGGTTATCGTCCGGACCCGCTACGCCCGGATTGAGAGCCATCCTAGCATTCAAAGCGTCGGCAGCATAAGGGATACACAGACTGTCGCCATTTAATGACAAAAATAACTACTGTTTTTGCTCGTAGCTTTGTCGGTGCTTTTCTCTTCTTATCGTTATCGGCTCGGAATCGTCGTGGTGGTGGACAAACAGCCTATTATATTCTGTGTGGAAACCATACTTCAGAGACCCTGAACGGCGGACGGTGAATCAGAGTACAAGGCATTTTACATACAGGAGTGAGATGATTGCAAAACAAAATGTACTACGAAACCATTTTTGAAATTGTTAAATATCGTATCTTTCATACATTTTGGTCCAGTTATAAAAAAAAACCGGCCAAGTGCGAGTCGGACTCGCGCACTGAGGGTTCCGTACCACCACATAAACATAATTGTATTAGTTGAAATTTCAGTAAGTTAATGTGCTAGATTTTTTGAGTCCGATACGCGCTTGACCAAATTTTATTATTTGTTGTTATTTTATAGCTTATGCACTATAAACATACCAATTTTCAAGTTTGTAAGTGTTCCCGTTTTTAAATAGAACTAAAACAAAAATCGCCTCAGCGACCATCCAACTTGACCCCTCTCTTATATGAATGTTCTTGAAACGGGAGCTCACCACAATTGGTTACCATTAGTTGTGAGAAAAGTTGTAATATTTAATGATTTCAGACTTTTCCCATTATTTGTACTGTGAGACCTAGCTTCTTGCCAAATTTCATAATTTTAGGTCAACGGTAAGTACCCTGTAGTTTTTGCATTTTTGAATAAATGTATGGAGATAAGGACATTAAATGCCATATCTTTTGATTGGGTCGTTGTAAAAAATTTAAATTTTCAGATCTTGTGTGGTTCATGGATCCTAATGTATGGTATTAATTTCAACCTGATACCTTTACCCCCTCGTGAGATAAAGGGTCTTGACAGACAGACGGACAACAAAGTGATCCTATAAGGGTTCCGTTTTTTTCTTTTGAGGTACGCAACCCTAAAAAGAACGGATTGCTCTCTGGGAGTGCCGGCAGAAGTGAAAACTTGCATTTGAATATTATACTTTTTGTAATGGTCAATCGCGCCATTAGTGTAGGCAACGAAGCAGTTGACCCCCGCATTAAATCCTCAGTCGATAAAACTTTGCCGGGGTATTTCACTATATGAGACAAGCCTTCTATAAAAAAATCCAAAAAAAAATCGGTACTTTTAATTTTTCATACATTTTTTGTATGGAAAAATTAAAAGTACCGATTTTTTTTTTATAGATGGTTTGTCTCATATCAAAAATCAAATCAAAATCAAAATCGTTTATTCATTGTTGGATATTAAAATCTCTTAATGACGTCAGCTAAACTACATCGTTTCACAAACAATGTGGCGCCATTGTGGGAAAAAAAAGAAGCGACAATAAAAACCCACGCGCTCTTTTAAATATGTTTGAATGTACAAGGTTGATATACAACATACATAGGTCAGTTTTAATTTTGAATTAGCCTGTTAGAACCGTAGTCTAATCCCATGGATTTTTCTCTTCTAGATAATCTGATATTTTATAATAACCCTTCTTACATAATTTCTGCTTGATTACAGTTTTGAATTTATCTAACGGTAAACTTTCAATATCAGTGGGTACCTTATTATAGAAGCGTATACATTGACCTTTATATGTTTTACTAATTTTGTGAATACGGCTGACATGAGAAGCAAGTTGATTCTTGTTTCTTATGTTGACACTGTGCCTGTCACAATTTTTATCAAAAATATGTATATTCCGTTTAGCATATATTAAATTCTCATAAATGTATTGCGACACAAAAGTCAAAATGTTGATTTCTTTAAATTTATTTCGAAGAGATTCTCTAGGCTTCATTTTATAAATTGCACGAACAGCTCGCTTTTGTAGTAAAAAAATGCTGTTTGCATCCGCAGCATGACCCCATAACAAAAGGCCATATGACATGAGACTATGGAAATAACTGAAGTAGACTAACCTCGCGGTGTCGGTGTCATATTGTGTAATACCCCAGCAAAGTTTCATCGACTGAGGATTTAATGCGGAGGTCTTCATACAACGATCCGCTTCGTTGCCTAGACAACATTGCTCGCGTACTTCTTTGATGTCACTAAGTATTATAATAACAATTCGGTTGACAGTGGACGCTTTTTCGATCAGGCTACGGATATAACGCGAGATCTGACGCGACATCTGACGCGAGTTTAACATTTTTTACCCATGAAAACTGGCATTTTTGAATATTATGCTTTTTGTAAGGGTCAATCGCGCCATTGCTCGCGTACCTCCTTCTTTGATGTCACTAAATAAAAACCCGTATTGTAAAAACAATACGGTTGACAGTTGACGCTTTTTCGATCATGCTACGGATCTGACGCAAGATTTGACGGGACATCTGACGCGAGTTATTAATTTTTTACCCATCTAAAAAAGTGCCAAGCGCTACTAAAGAAGTTTTCACTTCAAAAATTGGTACCTATTAAAAATCTATGAAATGGCATTTTTTGCGTTGCATTGATCTCATTAGAAGTTGTTATAATAGTACCCATAAGTAGAATAATCTGAACAACAGCTAGAGTCCACGTAAACCGCACGTCAACCGCTTTCGTCATTTACGATTGCTTGCATCTTGCATAGAACCAAACGTGAGCAATATGCCTAAGTAGTAAACGAAATAAGTTGATTGTTTTAAATGAAGCCCTAATTGAAGTAATTTCAATAAGTACTGAACAAAAATTGCAGGCTTTAAGATTAGATGCCTTAGTAAGAAAATCCCAGAGTTATTATTAGGTAAGTTGTTGAATAACTAAGTTTAAATCAGCTTTGTCAACTATAATTTAATTCCATTGGTTAGGATATTATGAAAGAGTCGTCTCTCAAACTAAGATCTCACAAACCAGAGTTGTTGAGCCGTACAAGCCCTCTGATATGGCTCATCTAACGACTACCCGTAGGTAGTAGCCGGGACCGATGGCTTAACGTGCCTTCAGAAGCACAGAATCATCTAACTTTTCAGCCAATCAGATTATTCATGCTGCAATGTCTTCCAAACTGGGGAAGTCACACAAAAGTTAAATTTCTTTTAACACTTTCTCATGTGGATCAAGAGCCGAACGCTTTAACTACTAGATCCCGGAGGCTGCAGAGATTAAATAAGTACCTACCAACTGCAAAGTTAAGTTTGTAATTCCATACAAAGAATATGGAAATACAAATTTACCTATGCAGTCAGGTAGATAACCAATTCAGAATCCAAATAACAGAACATTAAAACAAACTCAATGAAACCGATTTTGAGTGAATCACATTTTACAATTTAGTAGTAGTGGAACATCCCTTATATGAATTTCCACAGACCAATGGATACCGCCGCAAGATACCTTGCATGGAGATTCTAAGTTATGCAAAGTTTCATCAAGATCGTTTGACCCGCATTTGCGCAAATTACAATTTTTTATTTACGTTGTATGACAGCTATCTTCAAAACAAGAGCCAGTAAGAAACCACTCAGAATCCTTCGATCGATTTGCATAAAATTCTTACATTTAAAATATGCTGTTAATCGGCTTATTCGTCGAGCCGCTCGGCCAAAGCGTGATGGACAGACCGACCGACGAACAGACATTTTTGGGAAACTTGCTTTTTATGATGTACTAGCGGCCCGCCCCGGCTTCGCACGGGTGGTAGTGTAAGCGAATAAATATTTTTCGCAACTTTATTTTTGTGAAGGTTAAAACAGCATAAGGATCCATTGCGTAGTTTAAGTGGATAAAGAAGGAGCAGCAAAAATGCTTTTCTGTACCTATTTTTTTTTTCTCATCTGACAATGTTTATTTTAGATAAGTTAATTTTGGTTTGATGGTCCATCAAAGATTGGAAAATAATTAATACCTATCCTATGAAAAATTATAAATATGTACCCCACTCTGTGGGAAGCATGGACTTTTCAACTAATTTAATATTTCTGAATAAACTATATTTTTGGTACCACAATTACTAACTGGCTTTAATATGTATATTGATTGTCGGCATTCCCTGTTCTCGACAGGCCAACATACGGCTGCCCGTGAGAAAAGCAGTAAAAAAAAACCGGTCAAGTGCGAGTCGCGTATTTTTGGAAGCAATAAAGTCCATTTTCAGGGCCGCAAAACTAAATTTGTTTGTAAAGGTTTTTTGCAGATTTCTGAAAAACTGTGCAACTTAGAAAGATCGTTTTATTTTTGCTGTATAGTTTACATAAACCTCTGTCAACTGTAATTAATTCAGATTTTTCCTTACTCAAACTTCGGAGATAAGGGGGAATGGTATTTTTTTTTGACATTTTTCATCATAACTGGAAAACTAAGAAAATTAAAAAAATACGAAAATATATTTTAAAATTTACAAGTAAAGCCCTTTCATATGATACCCCCTCGACCTAGTAGCGACAATTTGAAATTTGGCCCCCCCTATTTTAGCCCCCTTTACATTAATAATCATACTTTTTTCAAATTTTTTTCATGTGCAATTAAGTTGGGCAACTATATTCTAAAACTACTCCAAATTTCAGGTCGATAGCATAAGCGGTTGCTGAGATATAGAGGTGTGACAGACAGACGGACAGACAGACAGAGCGGCACCATAAGGGTTCCTTTTTTTACCATTTTGGTATCGGAACCCTAAAAAGTACGTAAATTCATCCTCTTAGGAGGTGAAATGAAGAAAAATTATTTGTATGAAAGTCATTTGTTTCTTAAGTTAGATTCTCACAAATTTGAATTTAATCTTTTGGTAAAAAAAATAAAGAAACACGTGTTTAAGCGTTTCTTGAAAATCCTCCTTGAAGGTGGTGAAAAAGGGGGTGAATTTTTTTTTATTATAGAAGTCTTTCAAATTTTCCGTCATTTCACGCCTCCATCCTTTCTTAGTGGCAACCTCCATAACATGAACAATATACCCTCCAAACTTGTGTTTCTATCTTCAGTAGTAGAGTCAGTCAATCATTCAACCAATCAGGATTTACCTCTTTATTATATTAGTATGAAGTATGATAACCAATGTATAAGTGATATGGAATACATTTTTGAGAAAATTGGAATAACTTTTTTTTTTCTCGCTCCGCTCGAAAGTAAGGAGTATTATGATGTAATGTATAACACTGTGCTGGTGGAAAAGCACCCTTAAGGACGATTCTGCAATATTGATCGATTGAAAATAAGTAAAAATAAAAACTTTTTGTAAAAGAGGTTTAGACTCGAAAAGACAAGCGTGATATCATAATTTACAGTGCTAGTGCGGTCACTTAGCTGTTTCACGTAGACACACCTTACAATTTCACCAATTTTTTTCTAGGTAATAGTTAGGGTACATAGCTCTCAATTTTTGATATGAGCCAATTCTCGAATTTCAAAAAATTTCTATAGAAAATTCAAGAATTGGCTCCTATCAAAAATTGAGAGCTATGTACCTAACTGCAACCTGGAAAAAATTTGGTGCAATTAGGTGAATTTGGCGATATAAGACTATAAGGGACCGGATTATCCCCAGTAAGTGCCTATCTATTTGAATGAATTGTAATGATATTCAAAGAAAATTCGAATTCCATGATCACACATAATAAAAAATAGTACATTAAGATGCACATGCGCTATTTTGGATATTACGGCCGAGGCTCAGAAATTGCAGCCCGAGCCGCAGGCGAGGGCGTAATGGAGCCGAGGGTGTAATCACCAAAGCGCACAAGCTTTTTACGACGTTTTTCAACACATTTACGAATAAAAACGAATCAAATTCTCTTACCTGCAATTCCTGAGCCTCCATTTTTCGTTCTCACAATACTTTTCAACATGGAACAAATACACCACAAAGAGCTAGGTTTATACTTATTCGCCAGCTCATTGAAATAAGCCAAAAAGACATTCTCTGAAAACGAATTGGCATTTTTGCTGTTCTTCAATTCAATGAACTTTTCGTAGGCAAGAATGTAGGTACCTATTTTTCCTTTGATTTTGCTGGAAGGAGACTCTCACACTTGCATTTTGTGCCCCAGTAATTATTTCCTGTGGGGTTAAATTAATTTCTTCTTCATTGCTTGAAACCGACGAACGACATTGTTATTTAGTCACAAAAATCAAAGCAAATGAAAATACTTCTGAAAAATGGCGCGCGGAATTCGTGTTGCGCGCACATTTCTTTTTTCAAATGAGGAGCTGTGACGAAGCAGTGGCAATGCTCCCAAACAGCGTAGTCATTGAAAAAGTACAAAAACTTTAAATTTATTGCTTACAAAACCAATTAATGTTAATTTGTTGTCAAATTTAACTAATCTCATGCAACAACCTGTTTATATATTATATTTTCATCAACATTAGGTATATATTTACGAAAATGTCATAAATATTTTAGACATTAGAACTCCTTGCTCTTTGTTAATATAAAAAAAAATTAAATAACTAGTGCTGTAATATATAATGAGAAAAGCACGCGTTTTTAATAAGCTGGATTATGGACCTAAATACAGTGTAAATAGAGCTGTTTTGTGAGCAAAAGTGTTGAAAAATAATTTAATAAACATATTTTCTTTAAAAGTGTTTACAACCTATTAATGATGAAGAATCACTCCTTAGACTCCTCCTCCGTGCTCGAGGAATAGGGCTTCTGTGTTTAGTTTAAAGGCGGCTGTGTTTCGGTTCAGAATGTAATAGTGAAATTACTGACGAATGATACATTCCGTCTTAGTTTTCTGGGTGTAGAAACAAAGCGATTTGCTGCCTTATTGATGTGGGGAAAACTGATGGGATCAGTTGACCCATCTTCCCCTCTCGTGATAAAATACGACGCGTTCATATTGATTTCGCTAAACTTCTACAGGTAATGCTGAAATTATCAAAAGGTTGTTTTGTACCGATCTCAAGATGTTAACAATCGTCGGGCTGGGTGGATTGTGTGTTTATACTTCACCTTCTCGGAAAGTACCTCAGTCCTGTTTTAAAAACTAAGGAGAAGATACGTCATTTCTATGGTATAAATATGCGGGGGGAAAAGTGATATGAAAATCCATTGTTAACGTGTTTTAGCGTTAGCGGGATGGAATTTTGTATGAAAATCCATTGTTAACGTGTTTTTTTTTACTTAAATTTTGATCAAAATCAGTCGATAACCTATTTTAATATCATAACGCCAATAAAAGAAAAAGTTTTATCTCTAAGTCCGCGAAATGATGCTGGCCACCTGCACTTTTCTGGAAAAACCATTAATTTGAAAAAAGAACGAAACCAAAATGTGGAACGAAAGCGCGCGCGCGAATCAGGTGCCTATTCTTGAAAATCACCGTGTGATAAGATCTTACTCAAAAAATTCAAAATTTCTGTTTTTTCTTCTCAACAGGGAAAAATTATAACGCATAAATATAAAGTAGTGTTTAATTGTTAAATTTCATAAAGTATTACTTAAGTTTTAATACTATCAGGGTAAAATTAAAAGTTTAAACCTCCAAGCAATATATTATCACCCAGTGATTTTCAAAAATTGGACCGTAGTTTTGTTGGTGCGTGCTTTTTACAAAAAAATTCGTCAAATAGTGACAGTGATGAAGTTTTTGACGCCGCCAGAATTAAAAGAAAGTGCTCAAGCGGTTATTGAAAACCTATTATTGCCTGAAAAATCTTGAAAAAGTACAATAATGTAATGATGATTTTATACGTTGGAGAGGCAAAACATGATATCAATATAATGAAATACAAAAAACTAACATCATATCTGAAAAGGAAATCTCAAATATTTTCCTCGTAGGTGAAGTATAAAGCACTATGTATCACTCGAAAGAAAGTGGGATTCCCAACTCGGGTGTATTGAGCCCTTCGGCTCCGCCTCAGGGCTCAAACGACACACTTGTTGGGAATCGGTCACTTTCTCCTCTCGATGAACAATGTACTATTTCTACTAAGTGCGGTATCAAATACTTTTTATACTTCACCTTCTCGGAAAGTACTTCAGGGGGCCAATTCTTGAAAGTCACCGGGTGATTTTCGAGATTTAAAAATTTTTAAAAAGCCACGATAAACTCACAAAACTCAAATTGTTATGATGGTAATTTTAAAAGTGAACATAATTTTATAATTAACACATATTGATCCTTACTTTTGAAGAGTTTAACAATACTTTTTAGTGCTAATAGACACCTTGGAAAATTTGAAGGAGGTGCGTAGTTTTTGTTATAGCTATTTTTAATTTTTAAAATCTCGAAAATCACCCGGTTACTTTCAAGAATTGGCCCCCAGTCCTGTTTTAAAAATTAAGGAGAAGATACGTCATTTATATGGTATAAATATGCGGGGGGAAAAGTTATATGGAAATCCAATGTTTTAGCGGGATGGAATTTTGTATGAAAAGAGCTTTTTTTTTTCTTAAATTTTGATCAAAACCTGTCGATAACCTATTTTAATATCATAATGCCAAAAAAGTAAAGAAACGCATACTACAGCCTAAGCAAAATGGCAAAAATTTTAAACTTTTATAAAAACTAATGTAAAGATGTGAAAACTAATTGTAGTTAAATAATTTTAAATTAATTTCTTGTTGTAGGAACAGTTTAAAAACAAGATAAATTAAAGACAAAAGATTGTTAAAATTTAACTTTAGCTTGCAACCTCTTTGCATCAAAGTCTCATTTCGGAACGAAATGTCTTCTGACAGCTAGCAGTCACATAATGTCAACGAAAAGTCAAGATGACTGATAAAAAAGCCCTAGTGCGCATTTTAAAACTTTCCGACCGCAATACGTGCACAGATTGCGACTCAATGCGAGCAAATGTGATGAAAAAATCTTTTCCAAAAAGTATAAGTTATGAAATAAAACATACGAGTACGTGTGATAAATAGCGCCATAATATTGTTTTCCTAGACGTGAACAGCTAAGTCATGTGACTATAAATATTATAAAGAATTAAATTTCTGCGTAAATTACCTACTTGAATAAACATTCTATATAAAAAAATAAATGTGATGAAAAAAAAACATTGTGTAGCACGGCCGGAAGTGCAATTTCAACACTCGGGGCATTAAAGCACTCGCTGATGCTCGTGTTTTGAATGTCCCCTCTGTCGAAATTGCTTACTTTCCGGCCTCGGTACACAATGTACTATATTATCTCTAAGTCCGCGAAATTATGCTGGCTACCTGCACGTTTCTGAAAAAAAATATTAATTTGAAAAAAATTACATTTGGAACGAAAGTGCACACGCGAATTAGATACCTATTCTTAAAAATCACCGGGTGATACAATCTTACTCAAAACAATTAAAAATTTCTGTTTTTTCTTATCAAGAGTAATCAATAATGTAGCGTTTAATTGTTAAACTTCATAAAGTGTTACTAACGTTTTAACACTATCAGAGTAAAATTAAAATGTTTAACTCTCCAAGTTATTATTATTATCGTTCGGCCTATTTAAATAAAACCCCCATTAAATTATTTATAAATTTAAATCCAAATGCTGTAGCCAGTCTACAGCCGCCGGAGTGAGCTTGTGGAGCTCCTCAAATGTCCCAGTAAATCGCCTGAGTAGGCAATCTCCCACAATATGTGCCGTGGTCTGCTCCAACGCTCCGCAGGCACAAGCGGGTGAGTCCGTAAGACCCCACTTGTGAAGATGGTAGGTACATCGGGCTACCCCCGTTCGGATGTGGTGTAGCGTCGTCCAGGTACGTATATTGGCTCTAAAGCCGGGAACTTGTTCAGTCGGGTCCGAGACCATACCGGCAGAGCACTCCAGGGACTGCCACTCAGCCAGCCAGGACGAGCGAATGTTTGAGGGCAACCGAATTTCAGGGTACGACCAAATAGGATGTGGTATGTCTCCGTCAAGTGTTTTCCTGATCGGCATTTTGTACGGAAGCTGGTTGTTTTCCGTTTTAGCCCACTCGCTCGCTGCGACTTGGGTACGCCTGAGGTGTGGTGGTGCTATATTTGAGAGAGCCGGTAACCATGACGTGAGAGTACGGCGCAAGGTACCCATGACGATGCGCATAGCCCGGTTTAACTGCACATCTACCTTCGGCGTATGTGCACTTCGGTACCAAGCCGCAGCACAGAATACTAGAGCCAGTGCATTTGTCCGCAGCACATCGGTACGGGCGCCCCACGATGTGCCCGCTAGTCGGCCGATAAGATTGACCCGCGATTTATTTTTTTGTGCGGTGACTTCCAGGTGATTTCGGAACGTCAGTGACCTGTCGAGTGAAGCCCCTAGAACCTAGATATTTCGGGGTGAAATTGTGACGCACTTTTTTGCTATCAAAGAACACCTCCAGTAAATACCTGCAGTTGATGAGATGGAAGGCAGTTACCTCTGATTTTATGGGATTTGGACAGAGGCGCCACCTTTTGTAATACTCGTTGAGGGCTGTAGTTGCTGTAGTTGCTGCAAGTGATATTTTATAACCCAGTGATTTTCAAAAATTGAACCCCTGTTTTCTTTACATAGTTGTTGGAAGTTTTAATTGTAGTTTTAGACTAGGATGAAATTCTAAAATTGTCTCTCCTTCTCAGGGTCAGGGCTAAAACGGGACCATTTTTGACAACAAAGGTTTTATGAGGTTTTGGACATCACTGAATCCAAAAATCAATGTTGTCTAGTCGAAATCCTACTAGGTCAAAAAATGTAACTAATAACCTACGACAAATTGCGGTTTCTTTTTTTTAAGTGTTCCTTAGGTCCCCTTGAACATATCTAGAAAGTTGCACGTCGATCCCGTGTACGCTCCCCCCTCCCCATCCTTAAACGGGTCACCGATTTTAGTTTTTTTCACTTATCTCAGAAACGGTTAAAGATATATGAAAATTGTTAGTCAATTTACATACATACATAACATCACGCCTTGTTCCCGTCGATATCTTTTTTATTTCGATATGATTTATAATACCTGAAATATAAAGGTAAGTTTGCACTTACAACTAATTAACTCTAAGCAAGCTGTTGGCTTGGCTCCCGTGTGGTGCCGGCAAAGAATAGTACCAACTCATACATACCCGTGGTTGTCGTAAGAGGCGACTAAGGGTTAACTGGAGGATGGGCAGCAGCATCCTCCTTTGTATCCTACATCTTACTTATACTGCGGTCACCTACAACCGCGGTCCATGGTGCCAGCCGTAACGCTAGCAAGCGAGGTGATTATGGTACTTCCCCTCCACATTTTTCCAGCAAAAGCTAGAATTCTGGAGGGAGCTCTCTGTCCTGTAGTGGACGTTTCATGAGATGTTATGATAATGATGATAAAGCTGTTGGAACTACAATTATGCCAACACTAGTCCAAATGAATTGTCAATTGACAACATTTTGCGATATGTCCAAAACCCCGTATAAAACCTTTGTTATCAGACTGCTCCCGCTCAAGTTCTGTGAAAAAACTGATTATAATTTCTCTTTGTTCTAATGGCTTGGCTCTAAACAGAGGAAAAACCTGTTTTATTCAGTTTAAGCTAAATGGCCATCAGCAAAATCAATTTAAGGTACTTGCAGGGGACACGACATTAGACCAAGTCACGGCAGTGAAACTGCTCGGATTCAATATAGATAGCTGTCTTTCATGGGAGACACACATTGACGGTATGTGCGCACGATTAGGTCGAGCGTGTTTCGCTTTACGCCGACTTGCGAGGACGGTCAGTGAGAGCGTGGTCAAGTCGTGTTACTATGCCACCGTACACTCGCTTCTGCTTTACGGGACCGAGCTGTGGGCGCGCGCCGCCGACTGGCATCGCGTCTTCGTCATGCAGAAGCGAGCTGTACGCGCTATGGCTGGTATCCCGGACGATGAATCAGCACGCGAACATTTCATCAAATTTAGAATTTTGCCCCTACCTTGTATGTTTATCATGCAGGTAGCGTTATTCATGTATCTTAACAAGCACCAATTCGAACGCAGGGGTGAAAACGCTAAATATAATCTGCGTAACAACAGAAACAAAGATTTACTCATCGCGGACTCTCATAAACTGACCAGATCAGAACAGTCAGTTTACATTATCGGCCCCAAGGTGTACAACCGCTTACCGATCCTTGTTAGAGACGCAACATCCACTAGGGCTTTCAAGAGTAAAATAAAAAAGTGGCTAAATGAAAAGTCTTTCTATAATTATGACGATTTCTTTAATTTGCCTGTGCAAATACAATAAATTTTTATTTGATCTTGATATTTGATCTTGCTTAGAACTAATTATAATTATCAATAATTGTAATGTAGTAGGTACATTGCTAATTTAAAACTTGACTTGTAACAATGTTATTAATAATAAATTTCATATCATTTCTTTTCTCTCCTACTACGACTCGCATATGGCTTTTATTGAAAGCCATCTATATAAATAATGAAAAAGAAATAAAAAATAGTTTGCTGTCACAAATGTCATGATCTCGGCTTTTCTGTTTCTGACTTCAATCTCGGGATTTAAAAGAAACCCACCAGAAAAGGTACTGGTGGTCGTTAGTGCACAAAAGCATGAGTTCGGAAGAGGATTCGGGTCCATCGACCCGTAAAAGGCTAAATTTCACATCCATTAGCACATCATCATTGGAATTTGCAACCCTTGTGTCTGCTGCTTTACAAGGACTTTCCTCAGAATTTGCGCAACATAGTGTAGTTTAGTTTTTGAGGGGGGGGATGTATTAGAGTCCCCACGCTTATTATAGTTTTCAAGAATCTGGCTTTACCCGCGGCTTCACTCAAACTTTGAGTCTTTGTGTCATAGTAGTGCCTGCTACAAGAACGATGCATTTTTTCGAGATAAATTGTGACCTATGTATTAGTCCAGTTATTGTTAATTTCGGAGTCCAACCTTTAACCGAGAACTGCAAAAACAATGCGGAAGCTTTCATTGTGAAATTATACAAGGTCAAGGGTAATGAATGATGTGCGTGATTGAAATACAGCCCTCTGCCGTCTTTTTGGCGTAAATAAGAAACCAGAAGCATTACATCTGAATCTGCATATCCAGAGAGCTCATCTGCAGACGGTTATTTGGGAAAATGAAAATTTGATGCTCCTAATCCAACCCAATTCGGATGGGGAAAAGATGGGACGAATACCCTAAGACCCATATGGGCTACGATAGGCCCAGTACCAGCGGCTTGCTTAGAGCTGATCTGTTGTAAGTTTTTTTTTATTGAAGTAGGATACCTTTACTTAGATATCTTACTGATATTACAATCTAGCTGTATAGCTAATAATAAGTAATTTGCATTTAACTTAAACTACTACATAAACAATTAAGCCTAAGAATGCGTCCAATAACACTATTCTTATTGTCTCTAATTACTTAAGGGGAAGACACATTATTTTTGTGTTTCTATGCACTAATGAGTTTATCACTACACTAATTATACTAACTCAAAGGGTTTGGTCCTTTTAAGTCGTCGCACTATGTCTGTGTTGTCGAGAAGCTGGATTGCCTCAACGTTCACATGATGGAGAAGTCTATGTTCATGAGCTTCTGCGTTTTTTTGAACAACTTTAGCCACAAACTCCATTTTCAAGTCCCGATGGAGATCAGTATTGCGTACATAATGGGGAGCATTTACAATTTCCCTTAGCACCTTATTCTGAAATGTTTGTATCATTTTGATATTGCTCTGTTTGGTGCAGCCCCAAAGCTGGATACCATAGGTCCACACTGGCATAAGGACCTGCTTATATAACATGACTTTGTTGTGTATTGACAAAGAGGAATATTTTCCTAACAACCAATACATCTTCTTAAAACGTATCTCTAGTTCTTCTCTTTTCTTCTTGACATGAGCTTTCCAGCGAAGCTTTGTGTCAAGGGTCATTCCTAAATATTTAGCTGTGTTTTCATACGGTATCGGTTTCCCATGTATGTACACTGGGTGATACTATGTTTTTTTATTCGTGAAGTCAATGTGAACCGATTTGGACTCGTTTAACTGTATTCTCCACTTTTTTGTCCAGTTGCTGATTTTGTTAACAGCTACTTGGACCTTTTCTGTAGCCTGCTCATGATGTTCTCCTATGGCCATTATTTCTGTATCGTCAGCAAATGTGGCCAAGGTGTTATTTTCAAGTTCTGGGATGTCACAAGTATATATATTAGGTACAGGACTGGACCTAAAACACTTCCTTGAGGAACCCCTGCTTTTATTTCTTTTAGTTCAGAGTATGCGTCTTCTTGTCTTATTCTAAATACTCTATTAGACAAGTAGGATTCTAATATATCAGAGTACTGTACAGGCAGCAACTTTCTTAGTTTGTATATCAATCCTTTGTGCCAAACCTTGTCAAAGGCTTGAGCGGCATCTAGGAATATTGTAGAACAAACTTTCTTTTCTTCTAATGTTTGTTCAATAATGTTGGTGATTCTGTGCACTTGGTCTATAGAAGAGTGTTTTTCTCTGAACCCAATCTGGGATTATAGTTTTAGTTTCTATAATGGGTTTTAATCTTTTCAGTAATATTTTTTCAAATAGTTTTGATATAATTGGTAGTAGGGATATTGGTCTGTACGATGACGCTTCTTGAGGTGGCTTTCCTGGCTTGGCTATCATAATAACTTCGGCTACTTTCCACATGTCAGGTACATATTTTAGTCGAAATGCAGCATTAATAAGTGTTGTTAGTTTTACAATGGCTTTACGTGAAGGATCTCTCCAGTAATTAGGTCATATCCAGGTGTTTTTTTAGGATTTATGTTAGATTTGATTTCTTTCAGTACTTCTTTAGGCGTCACAAGCCATATTTCTAAGTCTTCTTGCAGAGCTTCGTTATCTGTAAGATTGTTATCATCTCCATCATTGGGTTGAAAAATCTTCTCCAAATGTTGCGCAAACCTTTTGGCTTTTTGCTCATTATTAATGGCCCATGTTCCATTTTCTCCCTTAATAGGAGGAATTTGGTTGATTGGCCTGTTCATATCTTTTGTTGTGTTCCAGAGTGAGTAGTCAGTATTGCTGTCCTTTGACAACTCCTGAAGATATAAATTCATTGCGTTATCTTTGAATGTTTTTATAGCACTCTTCACTTTTCTGGCAATTTTATTAAACAATATTTTATCATGTGGAGATCTACTGCGATGCCATTTTTTTCTTTGCCTTCTCTTTTCAGCTATTAGAGATGTTGTATATTTAGGATAAGAGACTCTTTTTGCCTTTGTTCTTAGGTGCGGTGTGTTTTTCCAGGCAGACTGTTGAATGTCCACTATGAATTTTTGAACTTCCATGTCTAACTGATCATATGTTTTAAGGGGCATATTGAGATTTATGCAATTATCTGTTATTAGTATTATCTGTTGTAAGTGCAAATTAGAAAAGTGCCAAACAAACCGATGCAAGTGTCGTGCTTCTGGATTGGAGTTAACGAGGTATTGTGAATGTATTGCTTGTACAAATGAGTAATTACTACCATTATACACTAAAATCTATGACTCAGACACTAATGTGAACTTTTTCGTATAATCTCTTAGATAAAAAAATACTGGCTACTAATTAATTTTTATTTTAATAAAAACGTGATAAAATAGCGTCCTAAACTTAAAATTATATCATACATTGACGTTTTATATGCCGTGTAAGAAGTCAATATAGTTTCCCAATAAGAGGTAAGGAATAGGAAAGGTTTTATGATATTTTGTTTATCGCAGATTTCAAAAATCTGTTTTATCAATTCAAAATCCTACTCATTTGGACTACTATTGGCTCAGTACTATAAGTCATATCGAAATAAAATAGATATCGACGGGTTGGTAATTTAATAACAATTAAACTAACGTTAACAATTTTCATCCATCTTTAACCGTTTCTGAGATAAATGACAAAAACTAAAATCAGGGACCCGTGTGAGGATGGGGAGGGGGGAGCGTACACGGGATCGACGTGCAACTTTCTAGATATGTTCAGGGGGACCTAAGGAACACTTAAAATAAATGGTACAGCAGTACTGCACTTACTTTCTCACGATAGGCAATTAAAAAGTATCAATTGCAAACTTAAATTTGTGATGCTAAACATATAGAATTCAAATTGTCAAACATTGAGACAAACTAACAGTAAACGATTTCGGGAAAATTGCATGCTGCATTTTGCAAAACTGGAACAGCCTTTATATGATTTTTTACAGATCAATGGATGGGTACTACCGTAAGATACTTGCATACAATTTCCCAACACACATTTCTTAGGAAAAGTTCTTCAGATTAGCCTACTGAGCAAGCCCTTTCAGTTTTTAGTACACCCTGTATACTAGATTTTTGCAAAAAAAAAACTTAATAAAATATCCAGTCTGGTACATAACCAATTCACAATCCAAATTGTAGAACAATAAAATAAGATCAATGAAACCAATTTTGAGTAAATCACATTTTTACATTTTAGTAATAAGGGAACACCCCTTGTATGAACTTTCCCAGACATGTAGATACTGCCGTAAGATACCTTGCATGGTGATTCTTGGTCATGCAAATTTTCATCAAAATTTTTTGAGCCGTTTTTGAGGAAATAGCAATTTTTCATTTTCGTTGTATGACAGCTACCCTCAAAATAAGAGCCAGCAAAAAACCACTAAGAATCCTTCGATGGATTTACATAAAAATCTTAAATTTAAAATATGGTGTGATTCAGACTATTCGTGTAGCCGCTAGGCCAAAGCGTGACAGACAGACCGACCGACGGACCGACCGACCGACCAACCGACCGACGGACGGACATTTTTGGGAAACTTGTTTTTTATGATGTATAAGTGATATAGAACACATTTTTGAGAAAATTAGAAAAAAAAAATTCACGAATACAATACCTTTCTCGCTCCGCTCGAAAGTAAAAAAGAAACCTTTTACCGCAATTTGTCGTAGGTTTGACCTAGTAGGATTTCGACTTGACAACATAGATTTTTGGATTCAGTGATGTCCAAAACCTCATAAAACCTTTGTTGTCAAAAATGATCCCGTTTTAGCCCTGAGAAAATTTCACTTATCTCCTACTCTATTTTGTTGGTGCCTGCTTTTTACGAAAAATGTCGTCAAATAGTGATGTAGAGTTTTTGACGCCGCCAGAATTACAACAAAGTGCGCAAGCGGTTATTGAACACCTTTTGCCTGAAAAATATCGAAAAAAATACAATAATGTATATGATGATTTTACGTTGGAAAATCGAGAAAAACGCGCATTCATTTTCAGAAACTGTTTTGCTTGCTTATTTTAGTGAAAAGCGCATAAATCTAAGCCAAGTACCTTATGGTCTTTGTATTCCATGTTGAAAAGCACCATATTGGCAAGACATGATACCTATCAATATAATGGAATACAAAAAACTTACATCATATCTGTATCATCAATATTTTCCTCGTCGGTGAAGTATAAAGCACTATGTATCACTTGAAAGAAAGTGCGATTCCCAACTCGGGTGTATTGAGCTCAAACGACACCCATGTTGGGAATCGGTCACTTTCTCCTCTCGATGAACAATGTATTTTTAATTGCTGTAAGTGAGGTACCTCTAAACACAGACTTCTTTTTCTTAAATGGAGAAATTATTGTTTATTATTCTGTCTAATGTCAGGTGATCCACCGTCGAGACGACTTCGGCGTGCCGGCGGAGAACTTCAACCGGGACTGGAGCGATTACAAGAACGGCTTCGGCGACTCCAGCAAGGAGTTTTGGCTCGGCAACGAGAATATATACATGCTTACCAACAACGACGATTATATGCTGCGAGTTGAGCTCGAGGACTTTGACGGAAACAAGAGGTAATCTAACACATTAGTTATTTAAATATACAGTGGCCCAGTTATAGTGGTCTAAAGATTTTTTTTTTATCAACAATGTGACAACTCCAAAAACAAAAAAACATCCGCCGAAATCAATAGTTTATAAAGGATGTAAGGGGTTCGTTTTTCAACATTTGATGATGGCAGTCGTGTTTTTATTTCAATTTTAGTTTTATATGTTTATTGAAGTGTTTAATGAATAATTTTGATTGGGGATTATGCAGTAAACAACATTTAAAGTGAACATCTATTAGAAGATTGGAATACATGCATTTTCCGAAATTTTTGTATGGAGAGAAGCGGACTTCGTCACTTCAATAATTTTCCCTATCAACTTATTGGAGTCATCGTGGTGCACAGGCTTTCCTCGTCGTCGATCTTCGAGATGTGGATTCCTGTGTAAATCAATCTTCACTGGACATTGGCGTGTCGCCATAATTTTGTAACAATTCCTTTACTTTGACATTGGCGAAATACGTTTTGTAATGAGATGTGATGCCATTAAATAAATATACTATACAAAGGATGTAAGGAATAGGTTTCCAAAAACTGTTTTATGAATTTATGACGTCTTAAACTTTTTTATTCTTAAGATTTTTGTCCAGGAACTCAATTCTTGAATATCACCGGGTTATACAAAATCACTTTTAAGACTACAAGTTCAAATTTTCCCTGATTTACTGTAAAAAAGTAAATCATATCACATGAAAATTAACAATAAAACGCAACTTTATATAAACGAATATTAATCTTCACATTTGAAAAGAACTATCAGTGACCTTGAATTTTTTGGGTGGTTCTATATCAGTCCGTATCACTCTGGTTTAAAAACTTTTTCACTAATCAATGAGTTTTTAATATTGTTTTATATACTTTTTATTGGTATTTTATTCAGATTTTTAGGGTTCCGTACCTTAAAAGGAATAAACGGAACTCATAGGATCACTTTGTTGTCCGTCTGTCGGTCTATCTATCAAGATCCTTTTTTTCCTGAACGGGTAAAAGTATCAAGCTGTCATTAATGTTAAATATTAAGGTCTATAGACCCATGAAGCTGTGACAATTCCAACTTTCTACGACAATACAATAAAAAATACGGTCATTGATTTCTCAATCTCCATACATTTATGAACTAAACTAAAACCTACTCGTATAGGGTACTCCCCATTAACCTAAAATAATGAAGTTTGGCATTAAGCTATCTCATAGGCACTCATAGCACAAACAAAGGAAAAAGTCTAAAATTATTAAATATTACAATTTTTCTCACAAATAATCATAACCAAATAGGGTGAGCTCCCGTTTTAAGTACACACGGCCGCACATCAGTAGAAACACTTTTGGACCTTATGGCGTGGTAATAGAGTTAAAAAAGTTTCTACCGACAAGCGGTTGACCGTACATTGATATGAAAGAGGTCAGGTTAGAGTGGACGTGGAGTTTTTAAAATCATAGCGCAAAATCTTGAAGAATATGATATGGTGGATGGGTGCGGAACCCTTAGGGCGCAAATCCAACTCGCACGCCGTGTTTCGTCATGATAACCATGCCGCTGCGTATGTACCTTTGTCTACCCTGGCAGCAATACTACCTATGCAACGGACATATTAATTTTGTGGCGTCATAATGAGTATCGCTAAGCAATTACCGTTTACCAACTTTAAGTCATCTATATTTAAGTAAACAAGACCTACTTACTTATAAAGACATGGTATGTAACATAAACCGTATATGGTGACTTTTGATTAGTTCTTGATATAGCGTGCGCAAGCTAAGTTTGGCTCTGCCCGTTAATACGCAGAACTCCAAAAATGCATTGCAGGGGTGAAAGCTGCAGGTGGGGGGAGAAAGCGAATCGTTCATTGGCTCTCCGCCTGTCACCCGTGCGCAGATAATAGCCGTCAGAGCCAAACTTATCCTGCGCACGCTATACAAACAACTTTTCCAAAGAAACATGGGTCCAAAACGGGAGAATTTTTTGTCGTGTCTTTTAAATTTTAATATTGTTGTTTTGTATGGGAAAGTAAAAAACATTTTGATTTTATGACCCATACTTTGAGAAAGTTGTTTGTTTCAAGAACTGATTAAAAGTCAATACGTATAAGGAACTTCAGCTAAACGCCTAGTTAATATGGAAAACGGTACCCTTGCAATGATTCCTTAAAGGCGCACAAATATGAGCGCCACGGTATGTGTCCAAGACTAACTCAAGACCATAAGTCCCAAACTAGGAACAAAAAATGTCTTACATTCCTGGATTGTACCTATACTAACAGTATTTTTTATAGAATTTACTGTTCAGAAAAACAACAGCTCATTAAAACTGTATGATACATCAGCTTATAAAAATATCATCATGTTATTACGTTATCATACTTATCATGAAACAGACAAGTTTCTTCAATTATAATTTACTAGCTATATAAATTGTAGCCTATGAGTTATTCTGAAGCTATATTATTGTAAAGAGTCATTAAAATCCATTCAGTAGTTTTTACGTGAAAGAGTAACAAACATCCATCCATCCATGCTTACAAACTTTCGCGTTTATAATATTAGTAGGATAGAACCTAGATAGAACACTAGTAAGGCCCGCAATTTAACGTATACATGAATAACACACCCTTTTTCCCGTGGGGAGACTACGTACGATCTGATCATACTTCCCTCACTTCTCCTAATCTCAGCAGCCTACTCTTGACCTGACTTTAATTTATATATTTCGGAAATTGGTCTTGGAACGTTATGCCTAGACCTTTCCATTTCCCCTCGCCTTGTACTTATATTGTTTACTTATGTTTTAATTAGATTGATTGGCAAATTAACTACCTCACAAGGCAATTATATCCATATTTATCATCATCATATCTATATTGCATATCTTCTCATGCATGTTTATTTTATTCCTTCCTAATGAAAATAAACAAGTTTAGGTATGTCATAATCAGATAAAAAATCGTAAAAAAAAACTACGGAACCCTATACTGCGCGTGGCCCGAAACTCACTTGGCCGGTGTTTTTATTGTTGTTTTACTGGGCTTTGGTTTGACGACGTATGATAAAATAAAATTGTATACGAGTATATTGCATATCTTCTCATGCATGTATAGAAGAAACAAATTAGAATAATTTTGAATTAAAGATTTTGTAAACCCAAGCACGCATCTTTCTTACGTGAATGGTTTGAATACAGATACGCGCAGTATTCGCACTTCAAGATCTACTCGGAAGCGGAATACTACAAGCTGGAGATCGACGGATACGAGGGCAACGCTGGAGATTCCCTCAACGACCCCTGGTACGGCTCCAACAACAGCCCCTTCTCCACTTACAACAGGTGAATATTATTTACTGATCCATTTTTACCCGACTACGGCAAAGCAAAAGGAGGGTTATGATTTTGACAGGCTATGTATGTATGTATGTATGTTCATCTGTTCCATCATAACTTCTAAACTACTTATCATATTTTGACAAATGAGATGTCGTTAGAAGCGTCTTAATTATCCGCTGGTTATAGGATACAAGAAATTTCGTTTAATTGTATGTGGCGCTCTCTAGAGCAGATTAAGTCAAGGACTAATAAAAAAAAAATTTTTAACCGTTCCGTGTTAGGTATCAAATGAAAGGGCTTAGTGAGCACATTTCAAAAATATATATATTGTTAGCTTTTTTATGTATTTACAACCCCAAAATAATTGAAATAAAAAATCAGTTCAAAAACTAAAACCCGACTACTGGCAAATCTTGCTCTAAAAAAAGTATGAAACAAGAAAATATTGTCATCTGAAATTGTTATGTACAAACTATGGTATTTAATAAATATTCATACCGATGTTCAGATAATAGCCGTGGTCATATTGTTATGCCTCTTTGCCCTGAAGTTTATGATCGCTTTTTTCGGATAGGTGGCATAACATGACCTGACGACATGGCTATTATCTGAACATCGGTATGAATATTTATTAAATACCATAGTTTGTACATAACAATTTCAGATGACAATATTTTCTTGTTTCATACTTTTTTTAGAGCAAGATTTGCCAGTAGTCGGGTTTTAGTTTATGAACTGATTTTTTAAAGTTCACTGTACAGTCAAGAGTACGTCAAGCTAGACATATGCGCTGCGATCTGCGCTTGACCTGTTATCGACTATACACCAATAAATCCAAAAGGGATAATAACTTGATAAAATAAATGGTGCAGCAGCACTGTACTTACTTTCTCGCGATAAGCAATGCCATACACATGGCACGGAAATACAAACTTGTATTTAGGTTTTTCCAAAAAAGTTTTAATGAAATACGAGTATGCAGATCAATTCAGAATTCAAATTGTCAAACATTAAAACAAACTAACCGTAAACGATTTCTAGTAAATCACATGATAAAATTTTGTAGTACTGGTATACACCCTTTATATGAATTTTCATAAAGCAGGGTTTCACTTGCCGATTTCTAGGGTTCCGATACCAAAATGGTAAAAAAAGGATTCCTTATGGTGCGACTTTTTGGAATAGTTTTAGAATATGGTTATCCAACTTAAATGCATATGAAAGAATTTAAAAAAATTATGATTGTGAATGTAAAGGGGGCCCAAATAGGGGGGGGGGGGGGGGGCGGGGTGCTAAAGTTCAAATTGTCGTTACTAGGTCGAGTGGGATATCATATGAAAGGGCTTTCCTTGTACATAAAAAAAAAAATTAAGACTATTAGTTATCACGTTATGATGAAAAATGTCAAAAAAGAAACTATACCCCCCCACCCCTTATCTTCGAAGTTCGTGAAAGTAAAAATCTGAATTAAACGCAGTCGATAGAAGTTTATGTAAATGCTACAGCAAAAAAAACAAATTTAGAATTCTGCAAAAATGTTTTACAAACAAATTTAGTTTTGCGGTCCTAAAAATGGACTTTATAGCTTCCAAAAATACTATAGACTCGCACTTGACCGGTTTTTTTTTTCATTTCCCAATACATGTTTTTTAGAGAACGTTGCAGTTTTATCTACTCTTTCAGCCTGTATAGAATATCCGGTCAAGTAGATAAGCAATCTAGAATTAAAATTAAAGAAAGTAAATGTAGTGCTGCACTACCATTTATTTATTTATTTGAACTGTAACGAAATAAACGTAAAGGAAAATTAAGAATTTTCAAAAACGGGTTACTTCATCTTTAAACAAGGTTTCAAATATTCGTGTAAAGCCTTTCTTACGTACTAAATGATCATGTAATCGGTCCAATATGAACAGGTTTTATTTTTGCTCTACATACAAAACAATTAGCCTAATTCAAGTCAAACTCATCTTTAATAAAAAAAAAATTTAGAACAAATAGCAATTTAGGTTTTAGGGTCAGCTTTCCGAAGATCAGTCAACGAAACTGAAGAACTTTCAGTAAACGTTAAAGGGACACTAGAAACAAATCGACATCTCCACTATCCAATAAAGTTAACAATTTTGAATGGAGATGCTGATTCTTTTTTCATTTACTGAAAGTTTCTTTTACTAAAAGTTGTTCCGTTTGACTGATATGCCCTTTCAGCTTTCGGAAAGTTGTCCCTTACCCTTTCAGGGGTTTTTAAATCTACACTATAATAATATTATAAAGAGGAAAGATTTGATTGTTTGTTTGTTTGTTTGCATCGAATAGGCTCCGAAACTACTGGACCGATTTGAAAAATTCTTTCACCATTAGAAACCTGCATTATCCGGGATGAACATAGGCTATAAAATATTTTAAAAAAAGTTAGGGTTCCGTATGAAAACTTCGATAATGTAACCCAAGGTGTGAAAAAATACTAAATAGCATCTTTATATCGCGTACGCTGCTGAAACTATTAACAATAGAGCAAAGTAATGTACTACAGAATTATAGAAGCCATCAATAACTATTACAGTTATGTCACAATAACTACTTTTTCATGTTAAAATATGCAATAGTAACGCCGGTACAAACTATATAGGCCACATTATTCGTACCTATTAATCCTTATTCAAATAAATGGTTTCGTATTCAAGGCTATATCAGTACCTGTAAATTGCTTTTTGAATTATTCAAATCGGACATACCATTCAAAAGTTATCATGAGTGTAATCGTTATCAAAATTGAAAGAAATAGCAACGCCCTAAGTGACTGTAATGGTTTTATCTACAACAGAGAATAGACACGAAAAATTTGACTGGTCAAGTGCGTGTCGTTCCGTGTGGTAGCGGCAAAGAATAGTACCAACCCATCTCAACCTGTAGGTGTCGTAAGAGGCGACTAAGGGTTTACAAACCGGAAGATGGGCAGCAGCATCTTTCCGTGTATCGCACCATCTTACATACTGCGGTCACCAACAACCGCGGTCCATGGTGCCAGCCTTAATGCTAACAAGCGTGGTCACTAAGATACTTCCCCTCCACATTCTTCTAGCAAGGGCTGGAATTCTGGAGGGAGCTCCCTGTCCTGTAGTGGACGTATTATAGGATGTTATGATGGTTATGATGAAGTGCGTGTCGGCTCGAGCGAATTTAATGCACTTCTGCGTGACTAAGATGGTATGACTGCCCATAACTAGGACAGTATTTTTACCTTAGTGGTACGGAACCCTCGGTGGGAGTCCGACTTGCGCTTGGCCGGTTTCTTTAGTAACCCCCGATGCAGCAAGAACCTATATCTACCCGTGCGAAGCCGGGGCGGACCGCTAGTAACTAATATGCAGAGAATATCGAATAAACTGACACAAAATCTGAATAAGACAATATCTGTTTGGTTATGTTTTGCAGGGACAACGACCGGTCATCACTAAACTGCGCGTCCATGCTTAAGGGAGGCTGGTGGTGGAAGTCTTGCGGGCGCGGCCTCAACGGCCTCTACCTCCACGACCCACAAGACCTCACTGCTCGCCAGGGTTAGTATACCTTGCAGTATATCTATACATATAATAAAAGAGTAGAAACCGCGTGTCTGTACTTTTGATAAATTTATAAAAAAAAATTGTGTGGGCGATAAGAAACGACTAATAGAACTCAAAAATATGTTTTCTGAACTTTTTGTCTGTCTGTCTGTATGTTTTCGATAAACTCCGAAACTACTGAACGGATTTTCACGCAGTTTTCGCAGATAAAGTTTAGCTCTGAGCAACATATAGGCTATGTTTCATTCAAATCGGTTCACTCAATCAGAAGCTACACTAATGTTAAATATCAAATTGCCTCTGCGACAATAACTCACAAACCGATTCAAACTGAGTTTTCAATTACGAGTTTGGCTTACTTTTGTGCAACATAAAAGTTTAGTTTCATTGCAAACGGTTCACTCAGACAGAAGGTACGCTAAGTTTCATGCGGCGGCGCAAATAACTCACAAACTATTGAACGGATTCAAACGGGGTTTTCAATAAACTGTCAAGCTTACTTTTTTGCAAAATATTAGCTTACTTTAATTGAAAACGGCTCACTCAGACAGGTGCGCGAAATTTCCAGCGGAGGCGCCAATATCTCACAAACAACTGAACCGATTAAAACGAGGTTTTCAGTAACGTATTTGGCTTACTTCATGCAATATGTATGCTTAGTTTCATTGCAAACGGTTCTCTCAGACATAAAATACACTAAGTTTCAAGCGGCGGCACCAATAACTCACAAACTACTAAACGGATTTAAACGGGGTTTTGCAATAACGTGTTTAGATTAATTCTTTGCAATGTATTAGCTTACTTTCATTGAAAACGGTTCACTCAGACAGAAAATACCCGAAGTTTCAATAGGCGGTGCCAATAGCGACTCCAACTAGCATTTCCATGACGTGCTTGGATTAGGTACTTCCGTGCAACATATAAGCTTAGGTTAGTTGAAAACGGTTCACTCAGATAGAAGTTACGCAAAGATTCAAGCGAAGGCGCGAATAATTAAAAAACTTTTGAGCAGATTCAAACGTGGCTTTCAACAACGCGTTTGGCTTACTCCTGTGCAATAAATAAGCTTAGTTTCATTGCGAAAGGTTCTCTCTGACAGAAGATACGCAAAGTTTCAAGCTGCAGAACCAAGAACTCACCTACTGAACTGATTCAAAGTCAAACGAGGTTTTCAATGACGCGTCGGGCTTCTATTTGTGCAACATATAAGCTTTATTTCAATTGCAAACGGTTCACTCAGACAGAAGGTTCGCGAAATTTTAAGCGGCTGCACCAATACGTCACAAATTACTTGAACGACTTAAACGGGGTTTTCAATAACTTTGGGTTGCTTTCGTTCAATATTAATTTTTTTTATTGCAATTTTTTTTATTTATATGTATGGATAGCCAACATAATACATATTAGTTTAAAGATTTAAAAATATAGGTCTATAGGTTACAAGCGAATATGCATCACCCTTAAAGGCAATCGGTTCATTCAAACAGATAATAGGCGAGTTCAAAGTATCAAGCTGTGAAACCGAGCTGAAATCAAACAAAGCTAATCATCATCATCATATCGTGTGGGTTGCAAGGTCGATGACCGACCTCACAAACCCTGGTGTCAGAGTTGTTGAGCCGCCAAAGGCCTCTGACATGGCTCATTAACGACTACATCCGTAGATAGTAGTCGGGACCAACGGCTTTACGTGCCTTCCGAAGCACGGAATCATCTAACTTTTCGGGCAATCAGGTGATTCATCCTGCAATGCCCTAACCAAACTGGGGAGGTCGCACAAAGAGATTTTTGTTTGACAGTGTCCCCACTGGGAATCGGACCCAGAACCTCCGGATCGAGAGCCGAACCCTCTAACCACTAGACCACGGAGGCTGTTTTAGCTAATTTTGTACGGAAGAAAGCCAAATAAGTTGTTGAAAATTCCGTTTGATCCGGTCCAGTTGTTTGTGTAAAAGTCGTAGGTACAGCTAAACATTGTCGTAGGCCTCAGATTTAGTTAGGCTTTGTTTTGTATAAGAAATAACGAAACCCGTATCATAGTTTTTCCGCGTGGAATTCGACTATGATTTAACGCGATTTTTTGTCCACACGTAAACTAGAGGTGTTTAATTTACAAAAATCCGTATGATCGGTACTCTGTATATCTAATAATATAAAGGCGAGAACTGCACTGTCTGTCTGTCTGTATGTTACGCTTTTATGACTAATCCGATAAACCGATTGTGATAAAAACTTGGTACGAAGATAGTTTGAACCATGGGAAAAGTCATTAGCTACTTTTTCTGAACCCCACGCGGACGGAGTCGCGGGCAACAGCTAGTAATTAATAAAGTTTTGCTCTGTATAAAATACGGTGCCATCTAGTATGGAGTAGAAATACTACAGTTTATCAATCACGATTCTTTTTCGGATTGTAAAAACTGCTGGACATAGGCCTGCCCTAAAGATCTCCAAAAAAATATTATCAATAAAGAACAAGCTAAGGTTTCTACCTGAAACGCGTTATTTTCAAAAAGAAACTAAACGATTTTTTACAGATATGAGTTTTCGTGAAACCAATTACAAAATATAATATACAGGGTATAAAAAAAGTAAGTTTCATAAAATTGTAGTTTTAGCTTAAGAAGAAGTGAAGCGCCTGGAGGATAAAATGACCTGTATGATCAGCTTGGGATGCAAAAAAAGATATTTGTGTTCTAATATCCAGTCACTCGCAAGTACCTATCTATTTCAATAAATTACTGTAATCAATAATAATGATCACCCAAAAACAAAAAAATAAGCATTTTTTTTACAATCTTTGTGATGTAGAATCGCCCCTTAGAAGGATCATCGTACCTTATTTTACACCCTATATAGTATAGAATACTCGCGAAAAAACATGGGATGCACAATCGGGATTTAGAAAGGGAATGGGAGGTACATATCAGGTGTTTTCCTTGCGGTGCATAAAAGGCTAAAAACCAAAAAGTCTACTGCGCGTTCGTGGATTTGGCAAAGGCCTATGACCGAGTGGTGAGGAATTAATTGTGGCCAGCATTGTCTATGTATGGGGTAAACGGTCATCTGATTCAAGCACTGAAATCTCTCTATGAGGATTCCAGTGCTTGTGTC
The DNA here is from genome assembly GCA_947532105.1 of Athrips mouffetella. Lineage (NCBI taxonomy): Eukaryota > Metazoa > Arthropoda > Insecta > Lepidoptera > Gelechiidae > Athrips > Athrips mouffetella. The sequence continues at coordinate 29,503,839 of OX383956.1, read as the reverse complement.
AGAATAAACGGGGCGCAAACTGAATGATTTAGCATCGAAAAAGGTGTTAGGCAGGGATGTGTAGCGTCACCTTGGCTGTTTAACCTGTTCATGGATAATTGTTTGATTGATCTGAAAGAGAGTATGTGTGGACTGAGAATGAATGAGTTACTCATCAAATGTCTTCTCTACGCTGATGACCAAGTTGTACTTGCGTCATCTGCTGACGAGTTGCAGGAGATGGTAACAATGATGAATGTGGCTTTGGACAGGAAAGGAATGAAAGTAAATGTAAGCAAGACGACAGTATTGGTACTTGAAAGAGAAGAATGTATGACAGTGTACTATATTAAAAGGTGGTGAACAAGTCGAACAAGTGAAGGAGTTTGTGTATCCGGGTTCAAAGTTTACGAGAGATGGAAAGTGTGAAAGTGATATTGAAAGAAGAGTGAATTCTGGAAACATGGTGAATGGTGCCCTGCACGCCTTTATGAGGAGTCAGAAGGTGTCTCACAAGGCTCGTTTGGCTGTTCATAGGGGTGTTTTGGTACCAACACTGATGTATGGCAGTGAAAGCTGGGTATGGCAGAAGAAGCATGAAAGTAGAATTAATGCAGTGGAAATGGGAATGCTAAGGAGTAGGTGTTAAATTGAGTGACAGGATTAGAAATAGTGTGATAAGAGAAAGGTGTGGCGTAAAAGAAGACGTAGTGACCAAAATCGAGAAAGGGATGCCGAGATGGTTTGGTCATGTAGAGAGGATGAATGAACGAAGATTGACGAAAGAGATCTACCAGGCGAGTGAATGGAAACGTTGGAAGGGGAAGGCCTAGGCAAACGTACCAGGACCAAAATTCAGGACGTTCTGAATAAAGGCCAGGTTAAAAGTACCCTAAACCGACGAGCATGTATTAAAGGATTGCTGAAAGTACAGGAAGCAAGGGAAGTATGTCAAGATCGTAGCAGGTGGAGGATTGTGGTCTCTGCCTACCCCGACGGGAAAGTGGCGTGATGTTATGTATGTATGTATACTCGCGATTGTTGGCAATACAGTCGAAATAATATGGCCTGATTAGAATGACAGAAGGGTGAGAGCAGGACGGAGCGATGCGCTTCACATTTTGAGCGACAGGGACAAGTATCGATCCGACCTGTGGCGCTACCGCCGAACTCAATCGTTATCGAATCTCTCTTTTCTTCTTGTACAGAAAAAAGAGAGTTTCGATAACGATTGAGTTCGGCGGTAGCGCCTCTGCTCTCAAGCATAGTTTATCCTGTTGTCATTCTATTCAAGCCAGCGAATCAAGCTATATTATTCGTCTTTATGTAAACTCCATCTTCAGTTTTGGGGTTCAATTCTTTAAATAGCGTGCGCAGGCTATTAGTTGATTAAATATCACCAAAATATTCAAAATCGCAGGTTTTTATATACAAAAGTGAAGAATAATATTCGTTAGAGTTTGATGAACATATTTTATGATTTACCTATCTTTAGAGGGTTTTTTGGGTCTTATCCTATCTTTCGAGGGTTTTTTGGGTCTTTTTTTTAACTTTTAAAATCTCAATAATCACTTTGAAATCGATTAGTAATTTTCAACCGTTTTAGGTAATGCCTTGAGAGGCATTTTACAAAATGCCGAAAATCTTTTAATTTTTCATTTTACATAATGCCTCGGCTTTTTACAAAACGGCATGAAATTTGTTTGTGGTCGAAAGATTACCTAACCCAACCTAACCGATCAATCAAATTTAATTATTTGACTGCGATATATACCTTTTCAACACATTTGCTCATAAAACAGCTCTATTTGCACTGTATTAAGGTCCATAATCCAGCTTATTAAACACGCGTTTTTGTCATTATATTACTTTACTAGTGTTTTATTTTTTTTATTTTTTTTTTAATCGGCCAAGAGTAAGGAGTTTTTATGCTTATAATATTACTAAAATTTTCAAGCTGACTTCGAGACAATATCATAAATAAATGTTGGTTTTATGAAATTATTTATAGTAATTAACTAATTAACAATAAATTTGTCATTTACGTAACAAGATATTAAATTTTTTATAATTTATTTCAAGGTTAATGAGGATGTTTGCTTACCGTTTGAATGTTATGTTTGGGTACCGTATAGCTTGGTTACTAGATTGATAATAATTGATAAAAGATTGATGGTGTAAGATAACATAGTTGGTTATGTTTTGGGGCCTCCTCATGCGACGTATAATCTGTGCCCGCTGAAAAAGAAATTATGCGCGCGATTTTACAAATATTTGTAGTGTTTATTATTGTAATTATTTCTAATAGTGTCGACTTCTACAAATAAAAAACTGATCCTGAACCGTCTACAACACTCATAAACTAAATACAATTTTGAAAGCTGGTAAAATTAAAGGAAAACATGAACAAATGCAGTCGACAAAATGTTCCGGTGGACGTGCGGTGGACAGTTTAAGATTTTTAAAGGTAACCAATTTAATTTGTTTTTATTCGCAAATGTGTTGAAAAACGTCGTAAAAAGCTCGTGCGCGTTGGAGATTACACCCTCGGCTCCATTACGCGCTCGCCTGCGGCTCGGGCTGCAATTTCTGTGCCTCGAGTGTAATATCCAAAATAGCGCACTTGCATTTTAATGTACTATTATGCACGTCATAAAACAATAAGGTTGATTTCTCTTCTGGCAGTCGCTAATCCTTAACCTTAGCCATATCTTGGTGGAACGGGAAGATAATCTAGCATGAACGGCTAGCTTTGAAAAATCAATTGTTTTCAGGTATCGTGTGGTTCCGCTGGCGAGGATGGGACTACACGTTGAAGCGAGCGTCCATGATGATCAAGCCGAAGGGTCTACAGCCCAACACGTGAGGTTCTGCCATTCGTTCCCGCCGAACCTAACCTTACCTACCCAGCCTCTGTTCTCTCGTTACGTGGATTCCAATATTGACAGCTTCAAGTATGAGCCGCTACACCAAAAATGTCTATTCAGATTTCACTCAAAATGCCTGTTTTTCACGCATATGTGACAAACATTCATTGTTATGGCTTTAGTCGCTGAAAATTTCAACACTGCAGAAAAATATTATCCAAGTAGCTGGAAAAGAGTTTAAAACTTTCATAAATATCAATGCATAAAGTCACTATGGCATATACAAGGTTATTTTTTAGACCTGATTTCCTTTTGCCTACTTATTAGTTAGGTCAAAAGCAACAACTTTTGTTTACGACTTTGCTAACAACGCACGAAAAATTTTCAACTTCCCATACAAAATGAGTCGGTCACGTAATCACTTTAGTATGGGGAGTCGAAAATTTTTTGCAACAACTGCAACAACTTTTGTTCTACGACTTTGCTAACAACGCACAAAAAATTTTCAACTTCCCATACAAAATGGGTCGGTCACGTAACCACTTCAGTATGACCTCTGAAATAAGGTGGGCATACGCATATCAGGTCCAAAAAATAACCTAGTATACAGAAAGGGCATTTTTGATATTATTGAGCTAAATGTTATCGAATCCATGTAATGAACCTGAACATTGTAGGCAACGGAGCGCTCAACTGAGTACATAAATATATCTGTAAATAAACCCCTCTATTTTATATTGTTTAAAAATCATATGATCATCTCTGCGAGAACCGTTTCCTCCTATTGTAAATAACAGATCTACCTACTACCTTTGTCAATGTGCCACATCGCGTCCAAAATTCATTAATTTATTATTCATTTAACTTGACATTAAATCTCTCGTTAATTAGGTTTATAATTAGTTGTAAGAAAAAAGTTAAGGTGTAAATAATTATTTCATGTATCAAGTCTCAACAATTAAGTGACATAGCAATAATGCATCGGCTTCATGCTCGAGCCTTTAAATTAAGTATGATCTAAATATTAGGAGTATCCAACAGTGAGGGAGCGATTATTTTAACACGAATTTCTTCTTGCCTATACGATGCGATCGCTTAATTCGGGCATCAATCGCCGCGGGTTCTTGGTTGATTTATGATAAGTTGACTTCATTTCCGAGCGCAGAGATTTTCAAATCTCTTTGCTTTATTTACTAGGCAAAAATATAACATTAAAATTTCTCGTAATGGTCAAAAGCGCTTTGTTCACGCGGAGGCTATCTGAGTGCAGTATTGCTAAAAAAGCTACCTAGCGAAAAGTCCAGTTGTACAAGGTGTAACAGAAACCCTGGATAAAGTGAATCCTCTTCTGGGCACTCGACCTCATCTCTGTCCTCAAGACTAGATCGACGTCAAGAGTAAGCCCATTGACAACAAAAAAAATCTGTTTATGCAACACAATAAAGCGCTATTTTTTTATCACCCCGGATATTTTAAGAGGTGTTGCTGCCCATGAAACTGAACAACTTTTCCCAAAAAACATAGGTCGAAATTTTCGACCTTCCATACGAATTGTGCTGTCATTCATGCAGTTTGTACGGGAAGACAAATTTTCCCAAAAAACATAGGTCGAAATTTTCGACCTTCCATACGAATTGTGCTGTCAGTTCATGCAGTTTGTACGGGAAGACAAAAATTTTTTTTCGTATTTCGACCTATGTTCATCAGGAAAAGTTGTTCTGTTTCATGGACAGAATCACCTCTTACAATATTCGGGGTGATAAAAAAAAATAAGGGTGTATACCTACCCTTTTTGCTCCGTGGTGTATACTAAGGTTGAAACGAAAAATAATTTACCTACCACACAAATGCGCTATCACTATCAGCTAAATAGTGGAGTTTCCAGGGGAAGTTGTAATTTCTTTGTCGTATTTCGGCCTGTGTTCTATGGAAAAAGTTGTTTGGTTTCACGAGTAGATTCACATCCTTTAGGGTTGCTATACCCTTTATGTTACACGTTGTATACTTATTAGACTAATTAGTCGACCAAGACCCTTTCACCATTACCATCAACTACTTAAGTTATTCACCCCTCACCTGCGGCGATACAAACCAGGCCAGGGCTATGTAGACCCCGTCATCTGCTACCCGTAGGCCTAGACTTGAGTTGAGCAGCTTCGCGGGAGAGCTTGCTCTGCTTGGAAGGTCTGTGTGCCTCGGGCGAGGCACATCTGCCTACACAGACCGATTAGTCTCACACAGAGGGTACTAATCGGTCTGTGCGTGCGTACAGCTTAGTGATCATACGGCAGCCAGACACAAGAAAATAAATGGTACAGCAGCACTGCACTTACTTTCTCGCAATACTCATGGAAAAACTATCAACCGCAAACTAAAATTTGTAATGGCAATACAAACTTTTATTTACGTTTTTCCAAAAAAATGTTCGAATGAAATATACAGATCAATTCAGAATTCAAATTGTCAAACATTAAAACAAACAAACCTCAAACGATTTCGAGTAAATCACATGTTTAACTTTTGGTAGTACTGGAACACCCTTTATATGAGTTTTCACAGATCAATGGATACTACCGTAGGATACTTGAATGGTGATTTTTTAATTTCCCAGCACATGTTCCTTTTGGATAATTGTTCAGTTTAGGCTACTAAGCCAGCCCTTTCAGTTTTTGGTACACCCTGTGTACAAAATTTTATTTTAAAAAATCATAAATAACATCCAGTCAGATAGACAACCAATCCAGGGTTAATATTATAGAAAATTTTAATAAACTCAATGGAACCAATTTTGGGTAAATCACATATTTATTTATTTACGATTTGGTAGGACAGGAACACCCCTTATATGAAATTATACAGATCAATTGATACTGGCGCAAGATATCTTACATGGAGATGCTTGGTCATGCAAAGTTTCATCAAGATTCTATGAGCCGTTTTTGAGAAAATTTCAATTTTTCATTTTCGTTGTATGACAGCTACCCTCAAAATGAGAGCCAGCAAGAAACCACTTAGAACCCTTCGATGGATTTGCATAAAACTCCTAAATTCAAAATCTGGTGTCAATCGGACCATTCGTTTAGCCGCTAGGCCAAAGCGTGACGGACAGACCGACCGACCGACGGACCGACGGACCGACCGACCGACCGACCGACGGAGGGACATTTTTGGGAGACTTGTTTTTTATGATGTATAAGTGATATAGAACACATTTTTGAGAAAATTTGAAAAACTTTTTTTTTCACGAATACAATACCTTTCTCGCTCCGCTCGAAAGTAAAATTCGCGTCATCTAACTGCAACCTAAGTAATTTAACGCGTCGATATTGAAATTAACCGTAACTGGTTAAATTATGCCATATCAATAAATTTTGTGTATTATATTTTTGTACCAACAGATCCAGTTTTTTATGTAAGAAATTCTTTATAAACATGTAATTTTTTTTAAATTGTTACAAGTGCCAGATACGAGTTGGATACAATACGAATGTATTGCTAAAATGTAAAATAAATATCGTAATAAATTTTAGTTCGTAGTTTTATTACCATTTGCAGACACCAATAGGTACACAAGTTAAAGAATATTAATCATTATAAGACCACAACAACAAAGAACCGCAAGCGCAATTTTAATACAGTTCAATTCGCAAATGCTCGAATGTAAGTGGAGCCATGGTCAACAATATAATTATTTCTTAGAAATTAAGACTGACGAAAAATCTAACAGGGACGACTACATTGTTAACCTGTTTCAACGTTATATTCACCTAAACAGAGTTTAACACTTATACAATCTAACACATAGTAGAGAAATTGTTTAAATGTAGATCCGTTGGACACTTTGTAACTGTAATAGGTAGATATATTATGTATAAATCATCATAAACTTACTGCACAGTTCTCAGATTTCAGTGGCACAATACAACAAGTTTCACGTTAAAACATAGCATTGTTCGCAGCATAGCATTAGCATTTGTTACGTTGTTTAGAAATACTAAAGAACAAAACTTTACCTTAGCTGTTGTAACACAATTAATTATGAACAGAAAGTCAATCATTAGCAATACGACACCGAAATCAATTTTATTATAATTAGGTAGCACATCAGAAGAATTTATGATCCTCATAACCTGTTTGCCCCTCTACACTAGCCAGAAAAGACACACACTTAGACATTAACTCCAACAACCACAGCCCTATAATTTACTAAACAACAAAATGTTATATTATGTTATAGTAAGGACATTAATCACCATGTTAAGGACATTAATCACCAAAATTAGAAAATCTTAACATTCCACAACCAGGTAGAATTTGAAACTGTGTAAATACAGGACACGTGCGTATTCAGGTTCGACTCCTGCCGGAGGTTGTGAAATTATGCGGTTTTTAATTTTTTACCATAAAACGCAATTTTCTATTATTTTACTTTTAATTTCTTTTTACTGAATTACCCGCACTAATGTTTCAATCCTCCATGTCCTTAAATTCATCGAAATTGACGTTTATATCGAGAAGGTCATCATCAAGCATGACTTGGCTCTCCACCTGAGGGTCATCCAGCAGGCAGTGAGGGTCCAGCAGGTCGAAGGGCTCGAGCGCGGCCGTTACCGGCGGATCCAGCGCGTCGCCCGCCTGCCCACTGCCACCGCTAGTGCTCGCTTGCGGATTGTCCGTTGATACCTCCATGTCTTTGAGCATGTCCAATGAATCAGCATTCGGGTGTGGCTCATGAAATATAGAATCTAAATCTGCTAATGTACACTGCATGTCCTCATTGGCTAGCACGCGTGAGGGGCTCGACTGGGAAACACGACGCGATACTTTCGCGGGCTCCACTATGAGACCCCCCAACTTCTCATGTTATACTTTCATTTTCTTGGGGCCTTTATTAGCTGCGCGCTCCTTGGCTTTTTCCATAAGCGGCGTCAGCTTCTTTTCTTCTGCTAATATCTTAAGAAGGAGCACAATAAACGGCATGTAATTGTGCCTCCTTCGTCCCATCTCCTGTTCGTATCTAGCCATTTTTATGTCTTCATATTCAATTAGCATTTTGAGTCTTGGTATTTCATTATCAGTATCCATGCCGAGCATTTCGACCTCCTGTAGTTGTTCTTCTAGCTGACGCTCATATATAATTTTCCTGTCTGACACCAGAGCCAACAAGTTGAAATGAATTTCACCTTCCGTGTAACTGCAAAAAAAATATTAAAATTTTCATTTTGGCTAGCGACTCACTGCTCATATCTGTTGAACTCACACTATTGTTACTTTATTTATTCATAGGCCTCTGTTTTAAATTAATAAAAAAATAATAATATAAATATTTTATCTACATCGTAAATCCTCAATAATGCGTTCAAAAAATGTAGGTTACAACCTACATAATGTCAATCTGTGCCTAAAAACCAACTAAAAACACTCTTATTCACAATTTTTTATCTGTGGGAGTGTATTTGAAGTATTGAATTTCCAGCGAGATTGTAGATCGGCAATTTATTGAAAAGATGCTTAGAAAACGTTTTTGGCACAATGCATCTCGGATATGGGTATATAGGGTGACTTTTAATTAGTTCTTGATAGCAAAAGGTATGCATGTACTCATGATACTGAACAACTTTTCCCAAGGAACATAGGTCGAAATACGAAAAACCAAATTTGACGTCCCATACAAAATCCACTATCAGCTGATGCAGTTTCTATGGGAGGTCAAAACTTGATTTTCGTATTTCGACCTATGTTCCTTGGGGAAAGTTGTTCAGTATCATGAGTACATTCATACCTTTTTCTATCAAGAACTAATTAAAAGTCACCCTATATATTGTGTCATTGCGTTCTGTGCCATGTACTGAATACAATCATATGAGATGACATGCGCGAAAATGGTGGGGGTGAAAACTGTGACGTCATAAAGATGGCAGTACAAAGTATTTCTTTTTCCTTTTAACGTATCTTGTGGGGTATCTAATGAAAGGGCTTTGCAAGTAGATTACAAATATGTAACACACTATAACATTTTCACTACTTTGTCTAACAAATTACTAGAAAACGTCCACTGCTCTACATTGAAAATGACCGAATGTAATTTTAAACAAAATACATTTCAAGTGACCCTGAATATCCTCTTTATAGTGTCTAAAAATAATTAACCAGATATATATATATATATATATATATATATATATATATATGAAGGACAACAATTTGAATAACAGTATCATTTAATGTTTTTATACAACAATTACCCTGAGACAAATAAATAGGTTGAAACGGGTTACTGATTACTAAACCTACCAAGAAATAAGAAATGTGTTCATGCACATCAGCTCAGCATGTAACGTGTTACTGGGCGCAGACGGAGAAGCACGCACGCAGGGGAATTACCGCTCGGTGGCGCGGGGGCAAACTGACAAACATTGATGATTTGGGGTCAGTGATGTTTCCCAATATTAAAGGACTAGATAAATTGCTGCCTACCCGAGATGCTCTGCATCAGCATTTATAAAGAGCAAATTATCAAATGTTTATCTGGCGCACCGCTGACACTGCAATGCAAATAATTCCTCCAGCGACAGATAGTGGTTGGATTAAAGAAAATTACCAACTTGTACCAGTGACAATGCTAAAGGCTGCATTTCTACATCCAGTTATATCATTGAAAGATCTTGAATTAATTTGGTGTAAATGCAAAACTGGATGTAGAAATTCACGATGTCGCTGTACTGATAAATAACAAAAATGCATAGATAGAGTTTGCCACCCTTGTGATTAGTGTTTTAATGAATACATTTATAGAGAAAAAGTTAATAATGACGATGAAGATAGTAAGGTACCTTTTATTCGAGAAAGATTTTGGACAGCGATATTCCAAATTGTTTTATCCGTGATAATCATACATCACATAATAATTATAAATAATAATTGAAATTATTTAATAATATTAAACAGCATTAAAAATTTGTGACAAATTCATCATTATTCATTGTTACTTTTTGTAGTTGTTATTGTTGCAAAAATTACTTAATTTATAACTGCCCAATGTTTGATTGACTGAAATATTGTATTGACTAAAACTTTGACTTATCGTAGGTTAAAGTTACCCCAAATGTACTGCGTACAAAATAACTTTGTCTGTGACCGTTAATGCACAGAAGTCAAAAAATGAGTCGCGGGGGTAAGCGCGGCTCCTACCAGGGGGCGAGCAAATCGTTCATTGGCTCTCCGCCTGTCACCCACGCGCCGAAAATGACCGTCATAGTCAAACTTGTTTTGAACGCGCTGTATTTCCAAGAAGAATAAATATATAAAAATCATTTGCTAAGCAAAAACCTTTTGTTTCCTTACATTGTAAGTAGTTTTGATTTGCTAGTATTCGATACTGTAAACGATCTGCAGTCTTATATAACAGAGTTAACAGAGAGATATATACAGGGTGGTAATTTAATTGCGTGCCATAGCTTAGGGGGTGTTTCAGTAACGATAAAGGAACACATTAAAATTATTTAAAAAAATCCTAAAGAGGCCAAACTTGGTATGTTTTGAAAATATTTTTCAAGTTTTTAGGAAACAAGTGACTGAAATATAAAGATGTACTATATTTTTAGAATCGGCTCAAAAATCCCTTTCATTAGATACTAGATACATACAGATATAGATACATGATAGGTTTCTGTAAAAAAAAAATCCATACAAAAAATTTATGACGTCATAACTCTCCCACACATCAATGGAATTTCCAGTGCTACGAGTCATAATAGTCTAATAGGACTAAGAAACAAGTGTACGAAGTTACATAATTCTAATAATATTAGAATTATGTAACTTCGTACACTTGTTTCATGTAACGCCGCGAGATTACACGATCCTCTAAGACTATTAGTAGTATCGCCGGGAAAATAGAAAAATATTACAAAAAGGTTTGTTCTTGAACACATTATTTTAGGATTCACGATATGACAGTAGATAAAGTTGTATATGCAACTCCACATAATTAGGTACGTAACGCTCGTGTCATCTATCATGGAACTTGGCTCACTGCGCTCGCCTGTGTCCCATAAACCGAGACTAGAGTTTTATACCCCTCATTATGTACAGTTACATAAACTACTATTAGAATTTATCTTACACATTGATCCTTTTCATGATGATCGGCTTAACTACATCAAGCCAGTCTTGTTCGGGAGCAATGGGTCCATGATCAATAGGCCCTTCTCGGAGACCATCTAGTTCATATAGACGACCATCAATAGGCATATAGCCCACAAAGTGATAAACGTCATCGTCCTGTAAATACATAAAAACTAACATTAGTATAGTGCTTCTCTTATTAATAGCTTTTGGCAAGCTTTGGGTTCCACACTTAACTCGAGAATAATAATGAAATCTAAAGATTGCCGAGAACTATTAATACTCGTAACTAAATAACATAAATAGTAGCTGTTTGATATAGAAATAGGGTATTCTTACTTTTGATGCCATTTTAGGATCAAATTCGAAAACAGTCTGCTGAGCCATTGAATTATGTGCTGCACGTATAGTTTGAGAGTTGCTTAGAGTCAGGCCCCTCATTTTTGGGTCAAAAGACATACTGAACTCTTTCAATTTAGTGAGTTCAGGTCCAAGCTCAACATCTGGGTGGTTACAGTTTAATAAGAGACTAACGACAGCCTGAGTAGCACAAGCATTGTTAATAACCTGAAAAATAAAGTTTGCTTAGAAAATGTTTTGTTTTATTTTATTTATTGCAAAAGATACCTCATCGACAATATCACCCGTTCTTATACATTAATGTAGTAATAGGGCTAATTCTGGATCACAGAACAACGATAGGGCCACTCCGAATGCGCGAATGCCATAGAAGCGAAGAGAGTAAAAAAATTTGGTTCCTTATTGACTAGTAATTCAGTCAACGAATTTTCAAAAAAAGGTATAGAGAGAAATGCTTGGAACACAATTTTTGACTTCGTAACTTTGTTTTGACTATTATAGTTAGGAGGTAAACATATCAAAAGTCACAGCCCGTACCCCTAACGCCGGGCGGGAGGGGGGGGGTTTGAAGGTCCCATTTTTCGGTTTTTCGCATATATCTCGGAAACTAAATATTCCAAAAGGCGGCAACGGATTGACTAAACTATCGTTAGGATGGCTGATATAGTATCAATAACGTGTAGATCACTTATGTGAGTGAGATAGAGCCGGTCTGCCTGCATGACGTTGGTGCGTCAGGTAGGTACAGCCGTTGAAACACGTGTCATGGTTTAGTAAACTAAACGATCATTAGGATGGCTGATTCAAGGTAATATGATACTCTAGACAGTACCTTTACGCACAGTATAAAAACTGACATGATTCGTTGATGCGTTTAGTAGATATAGCCGTTTGAAAAAAAAGGTGGGAGGAACTAAAGTTCGAATAGAGGACTGATTTTAATCGGATCAAATCGGAATTAATTACAGTTGACAAAGGTTTATGTAAACTTTACAGCAAAAATAAAACGATCTTTCTAAGTTGCACAGTTCTTCAGAAATCTGCAAAAAACCTTTACAAACAAATTTAAATTTGCGGTCCTGAAAATGGACTTTATTGCTTCCAAAAATACTATAGGTACATCGGAACCCTCGGCGCGCGAGTCCGACTCGCACTTGACCGGTTTTTTTAAATATCTTGTATAGTTTTTGAGATATCCGCTTTTGAAAGTCTATTTTTGTGTCGTTAAAATGAGCAGCAAGTGTTTTGTTCGTTCTGAGGAAGTGATTGCATCGAGTCCTGATGTTTCTAAAGTGGGTGAAAAAGGGATAATTTCCCTTAAAAAAAGCCAGTAAAGAGAGGGGTGACGGCAAAATCAGTCAACTAGCCAATGTGACTTCACTGCGAATATCCCGAAAACTATACAAGATATCGAACAACTTAACTGAATAAACCTTGTAGTAAATTTAATCAGCGTTCATTTTGCACAAAGTCTTATGTTGCTAGGATGTATAGTTTCCGAGATATATGCGAAAAACCGAAAAATGGGACCTTACTTCAGTCCACCATACAGGGTGTAAAAGGACAGTCCCGATCTGTGGATTCAGATCATGAAACTGAACAAGTTTCTCTGACGAACGTAGGTCAAAATACAAACTAAAATACTTAAAAACATGTTCTTTAAATTTAGAGCTGTACCGAGGTTCACGAGAGTCAGGTGTTTTGTAGACAAAATCATAACCTCAAACTCATGTAAAATGTGTTAAAAATGTAGATATTTCTGACTCTCTACTTCTCTCTTCTCTACTGTCTTCTGAGACTAAGCGTTTTTCTGTGTGTAGTTGTTACAAACGTGTACCTGATGAAATTGAAGATAAATCTATTATTAACTGAATATTTTCGTTTACAAAACACCTGACTCTTTTGTGAACTCTATTATAAGCTCATTGAGTATTTGTACAGTTTTGCTCATCATAAATGGTCTGAATCTAAAGTTTCAGTTAGCAGGAGATGTTATTAGCATAAAAAATAGTTACCTGCTTGGCAAAGTATATCTTATCCAAACGACTATCAGTGACCACCGGCCCTGCTGGCTCTTCATGCTGCAGGAACTTAAACAGGAATATGAGCCCATGCACAGGTCTGAAATTTAATATTGTTGTTACTTTTTAGTGCCATGTTTTACTAAACTGTTTTTTACCTCATCTTGCAGTCTTACAAAATTCAATCTCAAATCAGCTTAATAATGAAACTACCCAAGCCATAATCCATTTCTACCTTATTACACACAAAAATGTTAATTAAATTAACTGGGTATAACCAGCAGCACGTCAATGGTAAAACTCTGGACTTTATTGCAATACCTACCTATACTTACACGCCTAAATTGGCAGAATAAAGTTAAGTGCATGCTAAATTTTAAGACTATTGTAAAACCCTTTATTCGTAAATAAATTATCTGAATCTGAGTTGCGAATATGTTTCCGCTGACGTGCGGTTGACTGTACTAACATTGTACTGCTAACCTAACCCTATGAGAACTCGCTCATCAATAAATAAGCCTTGCATGGCATCAGTCGATGACCCCTAAATATGAATATGTATTATTAATGTTTTGGAAATAAATTTTCGTAAGGTGTAAAATGGCTTGATACACATTCTGAAGCAAGGACACTTGTGGCAACCTGATAAACACATGAAATTGATGTATTTTCAAACATGCATTGGATCAAACATGTGAGGATTGACTGTTTGACCTTTTCGAGGAACCCTCAGGTAAAACTATGATCCAGTTTAAGAGGCTACCTCCCGTCCACTAGCGCCCCCATCAGTTTAAAAAATATTACTCACTAAATACAAAACTTATCGAAAATCCGGAAAGACAGATTGAAGTAAAGGTATCCTAGTTTATTCAGAACCTATCAATCCTGAAAAATATAATCTACTGTAGTTACAGATACAAAAAGTGCGAAAAACGGCCACTTTTAGCAATTTTTGTATCTGTAACTACAGTGAACTTTATTTTACAGAGTAAATAGTTTCTAAATAAACAAATGTACGTTTACTTCAATCTGTCTTTCCGGATTTTTGATAAGTTTCGTATTTAGCGAATAATATTTTTTTAACTGATGGGGGCGCTAGTGGACCGGAGGTAGCCCCTTAACACTTTAAGTTATTTATTTTCCTACGAAGTGAGAGGTGTGTGCAGCTCACATGTGGTTGTCCTGACTTGTGAGGCTTGTCTGTACTGTATGGAGAGGGGGCTTACATCTGTTGACCTTCACCCAGGATAGAAAAAAATGTCAAGGCTGTATAGTGCACACAGGTGTAAACTTAATGATATTTACCTTAAATGCTCAAAGAGATTATCATCTATAGCCCACAGTTCTTCCACTTGCACTCCTTTGGCACCTGTGATTAACAAAAAGTATGTATGTAGGTATTAATACATTAAAATGTAATAGTACATTAAGATGTACGTGCGCTATTTTGGATATTATAGCCGAGGCTCAGAAATTGCAGCCCGAGCCGCAGGCGAGGGCGTAATGGAGCCGAGGGTGTAATCACCAAAGCGCACAAGCTTCTTACGACGTTTTTCAACACATTTGCGAATAAAAACGAATCATATTCGCTTACCTTTTTTTTCCTAAGGAAACTTCGAAGACGTTTTCCTCACGTTTCTACATCACCCGATACACCGGATTTGTGTTTTTTTGTTCAAGTATTTTTGACGTTCAACACTTATCACTGTTTTTTTATTTGTAGTAGTTATTTATTTTTTAATTACATTAAACACATTTCACAACAAGAAATATCTGCTAAAATGGCGCGCGTATTACTTTTTTCGAAGACACAGATTATACATGCGCGCGCAGGAGACAATGACTACACTATCAAACAGACTACTTTTCAAATTATTTTAATATTGACTATTTTGTTACTTTAAAGACAAATTTGTTGTTAGTTCATCATAACATCCCATGAAACGCCCACTACAGGACAGGGAGCTCCCTCCAGAATTCTAGCTTTTGCTGGAAAAATGTGGAGAGGAAGTACCATAGTCACCTCGCTTGTCAGCGTTACGGCTGGCACCATGGACCGCGGTTGTAGGTGACCGCAGTAATTAAGATGGTATGATACACAGGAGGATGCTGCTGCCCATCCTCCAGTTTATAACCCTTAGTCGCCTCTTACGACACCCACGGGTATGTATGGGTTGGTACTATTCTTTGCCGTCACAGGACAGTTAGTTAGTTGGTTGATTAAAATCAATATTTTCGTTTAATTAACGTTTATTTATCATATTACGTTTATTTATTTATCACAGTTTCTTAATTCATTAAATTATTATAAATGTTATAGATATAGAAACTCCTTGCACCTTGCCGCTATAAAAAACAAAACAAAAATAAAACACTAATCTGCCAAACAGCTTACTCAGCAAGGAGGTCTTTGTTCTGAGGCTCACTCCCTTGAATTATTTAATATTAGATATTTTGTTACTTTAAAGACAAATTTATAGTGAGTTGGTTGATTAATATAAGTATTTCCATGTAATTAACATTTATTTATCATATTATCGAACACAGTTTACTTATTCATGAAAATATTATGAATGTTATATATATAGAAACTCCTTGCATCTTGCCGATTAAAAAAAAGTCAAAAATTACAACACTAGTGAAGTAATATTAATGAAAAAAGCACGCGTGTTTAATAAGCTGGATTATGGACCTTAATACAGTGCAAATAGAGCTGTTTTATGAGCAAATGTGTTGAAAAGTAAGTTTTATGTTATGTAGAAGATAGGTCATTAGGTATTATTAATGTGTATTTGATTACATAACAAGACTGTTCAAATAGTTTTTCACTACTTTATCTAAACTCATATCGTAAATTCTCAATAATTTGTTGGAGTGGGTTTCATAATAAAGTAGTCACTCAAGGACAAATAGCACAAGAATATCAGAAAGAGTAGCCATGCTTCAATTAAAAATAAATACACAAAATATCTCACTCATTCAAGCATATTCTAGAGATCCAGCGAGGAAGACATCCAAAAACCGGCCAAATGCGAGTCGGACTCGCGCACTGAGGGTTCCGTACAAACCTGTACGTATATAAGTAAAAGTTATGGTATTTTTATTGCTAAAAAACTTTATTATGTGATGTAAGTAACTAATTTGAGTTGATTGAATGAAAAGTAAGTTGCGGTTTAGGATTTATGACGTATTAAAAAAAACTACTTACTAGATCTCGTTCAAACCAATTTTGTAAACCAATGTACATCATATTTTTTTTAGTTTTATCATTCTCTTATTTTAGACTAGCGACCCGCCCCGGCTTCGCACGCGTGCTGATACTAAATACACTATGTATGGGCACGCGCCGCCGGCTCCCCGGTCGGCTGGTACCGCCGCAACCGCTATGTCCCTGAATATCTTCGAAAATATTCATTTAAATTACATGCTTTAAAGGGCCATATTGATCTATATTAAATGCACAATGTATTTAAGGTACTTAATAGGATAAGGATTAATGCTGTACTGCTTAAAATCACTTCGTAAAAAATAAAGGATAAAAATTTGTTATTGTGGGTTATCCCTAAGAGATAGATAAATACCATCGCAATTTTTTTTGTAGATCATTTTAAGGTGTACAATACTGTAGTACATTATTTTGATCTATCTCTTACGGTTCAGCCAGCGTTTGCGATGTAAGCGCAAGAAAATGTGTTTATTTACGACATCACATTAGAAACCTCTAAAATTATCAGTGTTTCTCTACTATATTATGCATGTATTATACATATAAACCTTCCTCTTGAATCACTCTATTTATTTAAAAAACGGCATCAAAATCCGTTGCGTAGTTTTAAAGATTTAAGCATACATACAGACAGACAGACAGCGGGAAGCGACTTCATTTTATACTATGTAGTGATAGTGAAGTTACAGTGGGCCACTCTGGAAGTATCTCACGCGCAAACTATTCAGTTTAGAAAAAAAATATATTAGAAACCTCAATATCATTTTTGAAGACCTGTCCACAAAGACACGTATGGGTTAGATGAAAAAAAAAGTTTCAGTTCTAAGTATAGGGAACCCTGAAATATATAGTTTTTTTTTTCTATTATTGTGTGAAAATCTTAATGCGATTTACAGAATACATCTACTTAACAGGTTTCAACAGAATAGTTCTGATAGTTTCGGAAAAAAGTGGCTGTCGCATACGGACGGACGGACAGACAGACAGACATGACGAATCTAAAAGGGTTCCGTTTATTGCCATTTGGCTACGGAACCCTAAAAATTCTATGATGACATGAATGAAGCGCACTCATTAACCGTTGATAATATAGTGATAGTCATATGTGACTTTAATGCATAAATTGGACAGCCAAAGAAATAAGAAAATCTCATAATGGGCAAATACGGATATGGCGAAAGGAACGAAAGATAGTACTGTAGCTCGTGGACATTCAAATTACGAAAAAGGTTACCGTTTGACTTTATGAAATTATTATAGATTTCACCATTTATTTATTTCACATACTAATAGCGACGTCTTAAAGATCGTAACCCGCCGTCACCATATATAGTGACAAGTAATGTAGTTCGGCCATATTAAAAATAATTTACGTTTTGGAGTTACCGTTTCAAATTTATACATCTGTTAATAGACCCTCTAAACAAACCCCATAATTATTTTTAGACTGTTTCTGTGGCCGGTTCAAATTTTAAGACTCATTTGGTCTTAAAATTGCTTTTGGCAACTTTCCATAGTCTTACTATTACGTATGATAATTCAACAAAGCTGTACAACATGACGATAAAGAATCAATGCGGTAATCTAGAAATGTATATAACTAAAATATATGGAGATTATATATATGGTTACGGCGGGTTACGATCTTTAACGTCGCTATTAGTATGTGAAATGGCGAAATCTATGACAATTTCACAATGACAAACGGTAACCATTTTCGTAATTTAAATGTCCACGGGCTACAGTATTAAGAGGAGAGCGACTAATTGACTATGATTTCGAATTTAAACTCTCAATAATATTAAGACGATATGTAATTTTTTTTGGAAATTTTGAAGACAAATATCTTTTTATTTACTCAATCTTGCCGTGTTTTTCAGGTATGTGTTTCTTGACCATTCAAGTGATAATATGACCAATACATGATTAGTGAAAATCGACTCGACAAAACAAAAATCCAGATGCCTCTTCAATTTTCATTCTTTCCTCTTTTTGTGGAATCTGAGGTGTTATAAGTAGTTTCTGAATAAAGGCCAGGTTAAAAGTACCCTAAACCGACGAGCATGTATGAAAGGATTGATGAAAGTACAGGAAGCAAGGGAAGTATGTCAAGATCGTAGCAGGTGGAGGACTGTGGTCTCTGCCTACCCCGACGGGAAAGAGGCGTGATGTTATGTATGTATGTATATAGTGAAATTAAGTATACAGAGAGGTATTCGTAGTTGCCATGATATGACCAACTTAAAATTTTATTTTATTACTTAGTTTTTACAAAAAGTCGATATTTTATATAGTTTTGGTAACACGCACAGTAAGTATATCTGTCGCAATCTAATGTGTTGCCGATGTATCACTGTATCCCTTTCTTTCAAGCGAAAAGACTGCGCCCACTGTCAAATAACTATCTTTTTATATATCCTCTTAACAACTAATTCTTTCTTAAAAAATAAACCGGTCAAGTGCGAGTCGTACTCGCGCGCCGAAGGTTCCGATATATTTATAGTATTATTGGAAGCAATAAAGTCAATTTTTAGGACCGCAACACTAAATTTGTTTGTAAAGGATTTTTGCAGATTTCTAAAAACTGTGCAACTTAGAAAGATCGTTTCATTTTTGTTGTAATATTTACATAAACTTCTATCGACTGTAATTAATTTAGATTTTTCCTTTCACAAACTTCGGATATAAGGGGGGAGGAATGGTATTTTTTTGACATTTTTCATCACAACTTGAAAACAAAGAGTTGTAAAAAAATACAAAAATATATTTTAGAATGTACAAGTAATGCCCTTTCATATGATACCCCACTCGACCTAGTAAGAACAATTTGAAATTTTGCCCCCCCTATTTGGGCCCCCTTTACAGTAATAATCATATTTTTTTTTTATTCTTTCATGTGCAATTAAGTTGGGCAACCAAATTTTACAACTATTCCAAATTTCAAATTGATAACATGAGTGGTTGCTGAGATAAAGAGGTGTGACAGACAGACAGACAGACAAAGTCGCACCATAAGGGTGCCTTTTTTTACCATTTTGGTATCGGAACCATAAAAAAAGACAAAATAGGAGTTGGACTTGGGAATCACAAGATCAGAAAAACCGAAATGAAATAGACTTCATAATGTCAAACAGTCCGAAACTAATAACAAATAAAGTCATCAACAATATTATGTTCCCCTCAGACCTCCTAAGAGCAACATTAAACTTTGATCAACCCAAGAAGAGCAAAAATAATTATAAATCACTACCTAAAACTCCAATAACAGATGAGGAAGTTCATAGCTACATAAGTTGCCTAACACTGAACATAGAAGACAAAATTAAAGAACCTACAAATGTGCAAGACTACTGCAATCAAATAGAAGAGTCCATAACAACTAGCCTAAAATCAAAGAAAGAGTTACACAGCAAAATTGGCAACAACATATTCAGTGAAAATACAAAACTTTTAATCAAACAACGTACACAACTGTTATGTACAAAAGATAGAAACAGAGACATGAAGAAAAGACTCATCACTATTAATAGAAACAAAGAAATCAAGACTACAGTAAATAGGCATAATAACAAAGAATCTGAAGAAATTTAGAAGCACTAAGAGAGCTTTCAAAGAACTAAACTCACACAACAACTCGACCGGATCTCGGCATAAAGAAGAACAAGAAAAGATGTGAAGGACCATGCCAAGCAGTTTTTTTTATGTTACAAGTGAGCAAACGAGTAGGTAGGTAGGCCACCTAATGGTAGGTGGTCACCACCGCCCATAACACCCACTGTCTTATTAATGGCATATTTTGAAGCTAATGAGAGAGACAGCTAAGCACGTTGCTCACTTTAAGAACTAAGATGATATATCTCATGAGCCGGTAATTTCGCTGGCTCCCTAGCCCATCGAACCGAAACACAGTAGTGCAAACACTGCTGTTTCACGCCAGAAAAAAGCAATAGGGTAGTACTTCCCCTGACGGACGTTCCACAAAAGCCCTACCACCTTGAGCTTTATAGAGAACTGTACAGCAAAAGAGAAAACACCGGCAAAGTCGAGCAAACACCACCTGACATGCCACATGTAACTAATGAAATCAACACAATAGAAGAGAGAGAAGTATGCAACCAAAAAAAACAGCAAAAAGCTCAAAAAAGCCCTGGTTCTAATGGGCTAACAAATGAAGCTATTAAATAAGGAGCATCAGCGTTGCTGCATCATATCACAAAACTATTTAATATGGTACTGACCGCTGAAACTGTGCCAAAAAACAATGATGTACATCAGATATAATTCTCTTTTACAAAAAGGCAACCCTCTAGACATAGGCAACTACAGACCTATTAGTTTGTTGGCAAGCGTTTACAAATAATTTGCTTCCATACTGCTCAAAAGAATATCTACAGAAATTGACAACTCACAACCCATAGAGCAAGCAGGATTCCGAGCAGGCTTCAGAACAAATAACTACTTGCAAACAATAGAGCAAATAATAGAAAAATATAATGAATTCAACACTCCCTTGTACATAGTCTCATAGATTACGGTAAAGCATGTGATAGCATTAGCCACAGCTCAATCTGGGAAGCCCTGACGATGTCCAAAGTGAATCAAACATATATATACATATATGCTAAGAGTACCAGCAGAGTTAAACTGGAAACAAGAGCTGATCCAATCAAAATTGAAACAAGAGTTAGACATGGAGACCCGCTGTCACCAAAACTGTTTATCGCTGTACTTGAAATGATATTTAGGAAGCTGGAATGGACTAGAAAAGGTATAAATATAGTAGGACAATATTCAAAACATCTAAGATTTTCAGACGACATTGTTGTGCTAGCTGAAACACCTAGCGAGCTGCATTAGCTCTTACACAGAGAAAGCTCAAAGATTGGCTTAGAAATGAATGCCAGCAAAACTAAATTAATAACAAACAGCCATGAGCAACCTATCAATATCAGAGGAAAAGATATAAAATAATTATGTAGAACAATACATATATCTGGGCAAGCAGGTATCTCTGACAAAACCTAATAACGAGGAAGAAGTAGAAAGAAAAGCTAAAATTAAATGGAAAAGGTTCTGGTCTATGAAAGAAATCCTAAAAGGTAATTTAATTTTAGTACAAATATTAAGGAGATAGTGACCGATAACTGCTTACTACCATGCTTACTTTATGGTTGCTAAACATGGACTTTCACCAATAAAGCCATACAAAAAATAAGAACCACTCTAAGAGCAATGGAAAGGAGTATCCTGAAAATAAGAAAAATTCACAAGATCAACAGTAAAGTTATTAGAACAAGAACAGGAGTAAAAGATGCACTCACACAAGCTCTTACATTAAAATGGCGCTGGGCATGACATATAGCGCGATACACTGATAAGATGACAGATGGACAAAGAAAGCCACAAAATGGAAAGGATAAAGAAGAGGTGGCAGGCCGTACAAACGGTGGACAGACAACATTATAAAAATAGCTGGAAAGGACCGGATGATCAAAGAAGAGGACAGACAGAAGTGGAAAGAGCTGGAGGAGGTCTACACCCGAGGAGGGGTCCAAAAATAAAGAAAAGAAGAAACTAACAAAACTAACATTTACTAAGTAAAGAAACTAACTAACAATACTAACAAGAATCTAGGGAAAACTTTATACTTACTATGATAAAAATGTGTATGTTTCGAATAATAAAAGGCTTTCTTTTTTATTATTTATTCATGATGAAGTTTATACCCCTATTTCACACCATTCGGGCACCGCTTTCATAGGCACCCATTGGCTACAGAACTAAGAAAGAACTTGCATAAAATGTTCCAGTTACCACAAATTTTTTTAACGATAACTTGAAGAATTGCTACAATAGATCTTCTCAGGTTGCAGTAGCTGTTGGAAACTAAAGTAGGGCCAATGGAAGTTTGTTTTGACGTTTCCTTAACTCAAACGCACAGAGTTTAATTTTCTTTGCAGGTCATAAGTTTTCATACATTTGACAGCTATCACAACGGACCTTTTATGCCTTACTTAAGGAGACCAGCCTCTTTACCCTCGAAACATAAACATTACCATAACTTTGCGTAATTGTTAGTAAGAAACATAAACATTACTTACCAAATTTTCTGATCAGCTGTGTGAATACACCTGGATCACTTTCAATGAGGCACCAGTCACCCGCAGACTCCATGGTGCAGGTCTTGATTTCCCACGGCCAACCTGATGAAAGGCGAGAAACAAATCTTACATTTATCTGCAGTGTGCCAAAGTTTGACGGTAATGCAAATGTACTTATGCTGGGTTCCAAAATGGGTAATACTTACCAGTACTTACCATTGGCTTTGACAGCAGTCTCTCTCGACCACACATATGGACGTTATATTGTTAGAGAAAAGAGGTTGCAATTGTTGACAGACTGGCTGGTTTGAAAAGATGATGGATGCTTGAATAGAGAATGAGAGATCCGTCTTGTCACCTGACTAGTGTTCAAATCTTTGATGTGTTTATTTATATTTTTGAGAAATTAAAATAGTGGTACTTATATTTGCGTTTTGATGTCAATCTACTAATAAGCGTTTTGTGCACTCTGCAAGAGGTCTGTGGATCATAAGGAACCACACTTTTCAACAGGTTATGGGTAACCACACCACGCAGTAAGTAGTGTGACATATAATGCAACAAAGTGAGGAACCTGGAAATCTCCAAGCTCCAATAAGTACACAAGAGACGAGCACATCATCATCAACAATGTCACATGCTAACTTAGACACTTGGAAGTTTGACGTCGAAAGTATTCTAGTGCATGACGATTTGTGGAAGTATGTAGAGTCCGCCAGCTAATGGAGACGCGATTGCTAAGAGAGGTGATCAGATGGCGCGCACCAAAATATGCCTCCTGATAGAGAGCCAGTGTAAGGTACACGTTCGCAAAGCCAAGACAGCGCATGACACCTAGAATCATTTAAAATCTGCTTATGAGGATAAAGGAATAGATAACCGATGTCGTTTATTATCGAAGCTAGTGAGCTTGAAGCTATGCATGTTCCAGAGCATTACCGAATACGTGACAGAGCTAATGAGAGTAGTTAATCAGCTGTCAGATTTGGTTAAAGAGATCGATGACGAGCTACTAGCAGCACTGTTGCTGCAGGGCCTTCCAGACGAATATACGCCTATGAGACTGGCGTTGGAAAATACGAATACAGCTTTGACAACTGACTATGTCAAGACTAAACTTCTTCAAATAGATGAAACTAGAAATTGCACAAACCAGAACACTCCAGGCCCGAGTTCTGCACTCAGTTATACATCAAATAATAATAAGAAGTATGTTCGGAGGAACAAACAGAATAAAACTGAAGTGAAATGTTTTATTTGCGAAGGACCACACAAAGCTTGCGACTGTCCACATAATAATATGCGGAAGACCAAACAGTTCACATGGTAACAGCGCTTACGATGGTAGAAGAAGAGAACTCCAATAATGACGATTGGATTCTTGATACAGGAGCGTCTGCACATATGACCAGTAGGAGAGATTGGATGCAAAACTTTGTAAAGGTGGAAATACGGGTAGAGGTGTGTTGCACAAATGGAGGTAATGTGTATGGAGAAGGATTTGGTACAGTAGCGAATGAGTCGCCAGATATTACAGTTGGTAATATGTATGTACCAGGTCTTACATTTAACTTATTGATTGTAAGTTGTATTGTAAATAAGGGCAAAGTGGTAGTATTTTCAAAAAAGGGCTGTGAGATTTTTAATGCTAATGAGTGTTTCCTAGAAGACAAACCATGTCTGAAAGGAATTTTAAATAGAGGTGTCTATAAACTTAAAACTTATTCACAGGCAAGTGCACTAGCTACCACAGTCAGCAACGAGAAGGAGCTATGGCATAAAAGTTTGGCACATCTAGGAGTAGGAAACCTCATTAAATTAGGAAATAAGCTTGCAACTGGGGTAAGTTTTCAAACTTCTTCTAATCTAAAGCTAGATTGTGTAGATTGTAAAGTAATCTAAAGCTAGATTGATGGGCAAGCAAACCAGACAACCATTTGAGCGAAATAAGGCTACGAGAGCTAAGAAGCTCTTAGAGTTGGTACACTCGGATATTAGTGGACCTATGAGTGTTATGTCCATGGGTGGATTTATAACATTTATCGATGATTATTCGCGTAAAACTTTTGTTTATTTTCTAAAAGAGAAGAGTGAATCTTTTAAGAAAATAAAAGAGTTGTAAGATTTTTGCCGAGACCGAAACTGGAAAGAAACTGAAGGTGTTGAGGACTGACAATGGACGCGTATACGTCAATAGAAGAGTTGACGATTTTCTGAAGAGTTGTGGCCTTAAGCGCCAACTCACGATTGCGTACACACCTGAGCAGAATGGTGTTGCCGAGCGTGCAAATCGCACGATTACTGAAAAAGCACGAACAATGCTGCAGGAAGCTGGACTCCCTGTTCGCTTTTGGGCAGAAGCACCAAATACTGCAGTATATTTGAAAAACTGTAGCGGTGAAAAATATGACGCCAGAAGAGAAGTGCAGTGGTCGAAAAGTGGACCTGCGTCATCTCAAGGTATTCGGCTGCAGAGCTTTCAAACACATCCCGATGAAAAGAGAATGAAGTGGGATGCAAAAAGCAAAGAGCTTATCTTTGTGGGATACTGTGAAGAATCAAGAGGATACAGGCTGCTTTATCTGAAAAATGGTTAGCTTCACAGAGCACGAGATGTGGTATTATTTGAAAACCAATTTTACCACAAGGCTATTGAATCTAAAGAGAAAAAGGTTCTAGTAGCCATCGATCTTGGAAACGATTAAGACACACAACCAGAAACTGTTCAACCAGAGGAGACAGTTCAGGAAGAAAACTTGCTGTCAAGTGATAGTGATCATGTTCACGAAGGACCTGAAGCTGAAACTTTGGAAGAGGATGAACAGTGGCAATCGTTTGAAGAGAGACCGAATGAAGCAGAAGCTGTACCTGAAGTAGTAGAGGAAAGAAGATAACCACTCAGAGATAGAAAACCTGTTCAGTATCCAGACCACATAACTAATCAAGCGACACTGGAACAGGATGATCCTATCACAGTTCAAGATGCATTATCTAGAAAGGATGCCAAGCAGTGGAGAGATGCGATCCAGGAGGAGCTGGATGCTTTAAAGAAAAATAGCACCTGGATTTTAGTGAAACCAGACCAAGCGAGCAATTTTGTTGATTCTAAATGGTTATTCAGAATCAAAAAGGAGGCGGGGAATAAAACTCATTACAAAGCTCGACTGGTGGCACGTGGTTTCAGCCAAAGAAAGGGAATAGTCTATGACGAAACTTTTTCACCGGTAGTTCGTCATAGCTCTCTGAGGCTGCTTATTGCACTAGCAGCAAACCTTGGTCTTAGTGTTGACCACATGGACGTCAAAACGGCCTCCTTAAATGGAAGCTTTAATGAGGAAGTGTACATGCGACAACCACTCTCATTTGAGGAAAAAGGGAAAGAGGACCATGTATGCCTGCTAAAGAAATCGCTTTATGGGTTGAAGCAATCACCGTGCGCATGGAATCTTAATTTGAACACAGAGCTGGCGAGCCTCAACTTTAAATGGTGCAAGAATGAATCCTGCATACGAGGGCCACACCGAAATGATCAGGAATAGAAAAAAGTACAAAAATAATACAACAATATTTACTTTCATTGTTTTTCGAAGTATTCTCCGTGACAATCGATGCACTTTTGCATTCTATCAAACCAATTATTATAACAGTAATTCCAGTCTGAAGTGGATATAGTCGAAACGGCCGATTTGTAAGCTTCGACTGCCTCTTCTGGGCCTTGAAATCGTTGACCACGTAGCATATCTTTAATTCTTGGGAATGTAAAATAATCATTGGGGCTCAAGTCAGGGCTATACGGTGGATGGTCCATTAACTCCACGTTTTCCTGATTTAAAAACGCGATTTGCGAGCGGTATGTGAGCTCGCATTATCCTGGTGAGGAATGATGCGACGATTCGGATTAATTTTACGAAGTTCTCTTATGACTTCCGGCAAACAAACTATTGTGTACCAATCAGCAGTAACCGTTCTGCGTTCTTGTAAAGGAATCGTAGCCACATGACCAGTTTTCGATACAAACGAAGCGACCATTTTTTTCGACACGCTACGCGAGCGGACAACTTTTGTTGGCTTGACCTCGTCTTCGAAGACCCAAACAGCCGATCGATGTTTTCTTTCGGGATCATATGAATAAATCCACGATTCATCACCAGAGACGATATTGTAAACTGCATTTGAGCTCCCTCTATTGAACCGTTGCAGAGTAGACCGACACCAATTAACACGAGCCGACTTTTGTTCCTCGGTCAAACGATGGGGCACCCAGCGGGAAACTAACTTCTTGACACCCAGTTCATCATGTAAAATAGTTTGAATCGCTGTCATACCAATGCTGAGAGAAGCCCGAATCTGCTCGTATGTCACATGTCTATCTTCTTTTATTAATAGGCGCACAGCATCGATG
The DNA here is from genome assembly GCA_947532105.1 of Athrips mouffetella. Lineage (NCBI taxonomy): Eukaryota > Metazoa > Arthropoda > Insecta > Lepidoptera > Gelechiidae > Athrips > Athrips mouffetella. Next base: position 29,476,756 of record OX383956.1, on the reverse strand, counting down.
TTATCTTGTGTTACCGCTGTTTTTGGTCGACCAGTAGAAGGAACTGTCGTGAGAGAGGAACGTCCACGACGAAACTCAGAATACCAACGATATATAGTCGTTTTACTGGGTGCTTCAAGTTCATAAACAGAAACAAGCTCGGTGAGACATTGTTCTTGAGATAAACCTCGACGAAAGTTGTGAAAAATTATGGCACGGAAATGTTCCCGCGTAAGCTCCATTTTCCCCACTGACTTGTCAAATTCAAATGGCTACTACTCTTTTTTTTTTTACTTTTTTTTAAATTCAAAAATGGCATTGTGTTTGAAATAATACTACATGTCATAAACCAAAAAGGTTTTAAACTAATTTATTCCTGAGTATTCTATTCCCGATCTTTTCGGTTTGGCCCTCGTATACATGAGGAAGATTGGAACAGAACTGATTATATTAGCAGTCTACGTTGACGATATTCTCATTTTCTACAATAACACAAGCTTTTTCTTTACTTATTTACATATTTTCTATAGTTCTATTTTTATGTATCTTTATTGCTTGGTTCGTCTTCTGACGAAGGCCTCCTCCAGAGCCCGCCACTCCTGTCTGTCCCTAGCAACTCTCCGCCACAATGGCCCTGCTACTTCCTTTATTTCATCTTCCCATCGTTTGCTTTGTCTGCCCTCTTTCCTCTTCCCATCCCTAGGATACCAGTCCGTTACAGCTCCTGTCCATCTCTTGTCTTTCAACCGAATAACATGTCCAGCCCATCTCCATTTTTGTTCTCTTATCGTCCTTGTTACATCTCGTACTCCTGTTCTTTTTCTAATTGTTGTTAGTTTTACCTTGTCCTGTCTTTTTACTTTAAGTATACTCCTTTCCATGCCGTGTTGGCAGACCTTAAGTTTTTGGAGATGTTTTCTAGTTAGGGCCCATGTTTGGCATCCATATGTCATACATGGTAATATGCATATGTTTATAACTTTGCTTTTGATTGCTATGGGCATATTGTCATCTTTCATAATTTCTTTTAGTGACCAATATCGACTCCAAGCACTTCTTACTCTTTTGTCTATTTCTTTGGTGGTCAGGTCCCTGGCTGAAATGATCTGGCCCAGATAAACATACTCTTCTACATATTCTATTTTCCTTCCCTCAATTTCTATGTTTTCTTTGTTATTGTTGGTCATAAGTTTAGTTTTATCTGTGTTCATTGTCAACCCTTTTTTGATACTTTCTTGTGAAAGATCACTTAACATTTTATGCAGAGTTTGGGCGTCTGGGGCCAGAATTATAAGGTCATCTGCGAACCGTAGATGGCTTAGTCTTTCACCATTGATATTTATGCCTAAATTGTCCCAATCTAGGTTTCGGAAAATGACTTCTAACACTGCTGAAAATATTTTTGGTGAGAGTGGGTCTCCCTGTCTTTTTGATATCAAATTCTTTTCCTGATTTTTCAAGTTGTATCCTGGCTGTGCTGTTTTTGTATATTTCTCTTATAAGCCTTATATATTTTCTTGGAATTCCTTGAGAATCTAGCGCTTTCCATATTTAAAAAAAAAAAAAAGAAAGAGATACAGAAGGTCAAACAAGAGTTGATGACTAAATTCGAGATGAAGGATTTAGGGAAAGCCGAGTTGTTTCTTGGAATGAGAGTCAAGCAAACGAACGGATACATCAAAATTGAACAAGAAGAATATGTAAATAAAGTGCTACGCAGATTTAATATGGAAAACTGTAAGCCAGTTTCTACTCCAGCAGTGCCTGGACAGAGGTTTAATAAACCTGAAGAGCCATATACGCCCAATGAGAACATACCTTACAGAGAGCTGTTAGGATCATTGATGTACATTGCGGTGTGTACAAGACCAGGCCTTGCACACTCAGTGAACTTTATGAGCCAGTTTAGTAACTGCTATGAAGATGTTCACTGGACTGCTGTTAAGAGGATTCTTATGTATTTAAAAGGAACCAAGAGCATGGGACTCATATACTCTAAAGATAATAGAGATATACTAGGATATGCAGATGCAGACCATGCTGGGAATCCTATTGACAGGAGATCATACTCCGGAAATGTTTTTAAGATGGCAAAGGGAGCTATTTCTTGGCAGAGCTCTAAGCAGAGAAGCATTGCTTTGTCAACGGCTGAAGCTGAGTACATCAGCTTATCAGAAGCTACTAAAGAAGCCATTTTTCTGCGATGTTTTCTGAAGGAGATTATGGGTAAGGAGGAGCTGCCCATTTTTATACATACGGACAGTCAGTCTGCTATGGCAATAGCACAGAACCTGATGCACCATCAACAAACAAAGCATGTTGATGTGCGCTAGGATTTTGTAAGAGATGCTTTAGAAGAGGGAGCAATCTCACTTAAGAATTTGGATACTAACCGCCACTTGCACGACAATGACAGCAATAGATTTAAGTAGCTTTAACTTTAAAGAGTCTTTGTGCAACTGGCTGTGAGTGCATGATTGCTGATGCTTTAGCAAAGGCAGTGCCAAGAGGGAAGCATGAGTTTTGTCATAGCGAGATGGGTGTATGTTGATTTTTATCTGTCCGTTAGTGAGTGAGTATGATCTGATGGAGTATGAATCAGGATAGCAAGTCTGATGGAAACAATTGAGGAGGAGTGTTAGAGAAAAGAGGTTGCAATTGTTGACAGACTGGCTGGTTTGAAAAGATGATGGATGCTTGAATAGAGAATGAGAGATCCGTCTTGTCACCTGACTTGTGTTCAAATCTTTGATGTGTTTATTTATATTTTTGAGAAATTAAAATAGTGGTACTTAAATATTGCGTTTTGATGTCAATCTACTAATAAGCGTTTTTTGCACTCTGCAAGAGGTCTGTGGATCATAAGGAACCACACTTTTCAACACATATAACATCTTGCTGTCAGGGTAATTTCTTACCTTTATGAAACGCGCCCCTACCTAATCAATGGGTTACTCGGCCGCGCCCTAACCTAACCTATAAAAGCTATTTCATGTAGAGGCATAACTAAAAAAGGCTGAGATCACTGAGGGTGGTGGATACAGTAAAGTTTATCAATTCAAAAACTTACCAGACTTGAAACGTAGTTATTTTATAATCAGTACAGTCTCTCCGTTGCAGTACGTACACTGACCAACAAACAGTAAAATAATTATATATTAGCGAGCAAAGAAACACTCAGTCTCAGTCTGAAAACTGCAAAGTGTAGTGGTGTAAGCCCAAGCCCAGCCCTAAACCATAAAACCAACCAAACTTAACTATTGTTTTATATGGTCCGGACACAGACTACTTAGATGATACTGACGTATGGTCCGGATAAAACTGCAAGATAATCAGTGTGACCCGATCCAAATTAGTCATTCGGCTAAAATATGCTAAACTTTCTCTAAAAACATCCTTATATTCTGCTAACGAATATTTTGTATGGAAATATATGGAAAAACGTTTTTGCACCTGCAACAAACCTACGTTATTTAATGAAAATCTTGTAAATACATTTAACACAAGAAACAAGTTGATACCTACTTGTTTCTTGTGTTGACACTGTGTCTGTCAACATTTTTTTCAAAATACTTATATTTCGTTTGACATACGCAAAAAGTTGATCTCTTTAAATTTATTTCTTAGAGACTCTCTAGGTGACTCTCTAAATTAACATAAAATTTTACGAACTGCTTGCTTTTGTATAATAAAAATGCTGTTTGAATCCGCAGCATGACCCCATACCATTGACGTAAGAAAAACGCTGCGCCCCCTGGCGTAGTTTCCAAAATCTTTGCCCCATACCAAAGATTTTGGAAACTACGCCAGGGGGCGTTTTTGGAAACTACGCCAGGGGGCGTTTATAGATATGCCATATACTCGGCAAAAGCGTGCCACGTAAAAGTAAAAGTGTACATGACCATGGCGGTGTTTAGTAGTGCTGTCTAACTTGTAATCGATATTTTATCGATATGCGGGCTGGCAGACGACGTCGGAGACGTACAAGTAGACATAGATAGATATATTGCTGACAGACCAGCTCACTCGCCTCGCCATCAGTACTTTCATCTCCTATTACTATAACTCTAGCCCGTACGTCTATTGAAATAAGAACGGTATAAAGTTCAATATGTCAAGCTTGATGATGTGTAAGGGCTTATGAACCGAAGGATGGGCAGCAGCATCTTTCTGTGTATCGTATCATCTTACATACTGCGGTCACCAACAAGAGCGGTCGCAAGCTGCAACGCTTATACTCGTAAGCGTGGTGACTAGGGTAAATCCCCTCCAAATAACCAAGCGTTTTTTTTTAATGGAGCTCCCCCCTGTCCTGCAGTGGATGTTTTATGGGATGTTATGATGATGATAAAAAAATATTTGTATTATATTAATAATTATGTAACTCGAGTTTCATAATTAATATTATTACACAATGTAATTTTTGTAAATGTAAGTTATGATATAAATGCGCTAGCATTGCTCGTAGAAAAACATATTATATACAAAATCTCATTTAATTAATTTGTTTAAACAGGGTGTTCCAGGGTACCTGTACCAGCGAATATACCTCAATACCTATATTCAATTAAACCCCATCCAAAGTCCGCCAACTCCAGACCTTCACTAGTACAAGTTTCCTGAGACACCCTGTATAGGTTTCATACCAAAATTCAGGAAATTACAGTAAGGCCTAATATGAAATAAAACAAAAAACTGCTGAACCCATTTCGATAAAACTTTTTATTTAGGCCATCCATACCGGCAGTCTTTTTTATTTCAAGTGATTTAAAGGCCTTAATTATAACGAAAGCATGTTAAGTTTTATGGGCAGAACCACCTGCTAAAATATCCGGGTTGATGAAAAATAACGCAGTATTTTAGTTTAAAAATGTAAGTCGCAATACTTTTTGAGTGACCTGGTTGATTCAGACTGAACGTAATTATACATTTCGAAATAAAATTATTTTATTAAGATAATTGCGATACGATATTTTTTCTGTCATCTTTTTTCCGTGATATCTGTATCTCAGAATCATGTAGGTTTTTATAATACTTTTAATAAGTGCAAACTTATGACTTGCGTCATGTTCAAAATCCCCTGTATTTAGTAAGTGCCTTGAATTGAAAGTGTAATAGTCCATGAATAATTTGAAAATGTGCAGGTAGTATTTTTCTGGTTGATAGTTTTCATTGAAAACACCTTTCAATATTTTTTCATTTTTTTTTAGGATATCTTCCACATCTTTTGAAGGATAATTTAATCCGCCTCGTGTTTTCAATATTGTCAAGCTTCATTTCGTGGGAATCTACAAGAAAAGGTTAGACATATTATTAAATTCCTGTACATTTAATCCAAAATATTGTTCGGACTGCTGCTGCACAAAGCCTCTCAGTTCTGTTAAATCTTTTGCAGTCTCTTTCTGTTTTAATTTCAAAACAAATTAAAATAAATGGTACAGCAGCACTGCACTAACTTTGTAACGCTGCGGATAGTAATGAGTAAATAAGTACCAACTGCAAACTTAAGTTTGTAATTCCATACAAATAATATGAAAATACAAACTTACCTATACCTACTAAATTATGTAAAAATGATTTAATGAAATATGCAGTCAGGTAGAAAAATAATTTGTAATCCAAATCGTAGAACATCAAAATAAGCTCAACAAAACCGATTTTGAGTAAATAACATTTTTTAATTTTAGTAGTAAGGGAACACCCCTTATATGAATTTCTACAGACCAATTGATACTGCCGCAAAATACCTTAAATGGAGATGCTTGGTCATGCAAAGTTTAATCAATTAATGAGACGTTTTTGCGAAAATTACAATTTTTCATTTTCGTTGTATGACAGCTACCCTCAAAATATGCCAAATATGCCCATTCAGAATATTAGTGCCAAATATTTTTTTTTTATGAATAGGTGAGGTAAGTGGCGATGGGATCGAAGATGTAACATGCTCACCTACCTGTTCCTTCTAGCCTTGAAAAGATCCACATTATATTTTTCGGGGAAAGATTGGCAGAGAGGTAATTCCACTCCTTAGCATATTTAAAAGAACCCGTGGGTTTTTATTGTCGCTTCTTTTTTTCCCACCATGGCGCCACTTTGAATAAGAGGTATGTCAACGACAAAGAGATGGGACCCCAATCCACTTCTATTCCCACGTTGGAGGAAGGGGGATGGTGGTATCAGGTCGTGCAATTCAGAAGCTCACTTAAACAGGCTACTTTACTCACTTACTTTACTTATATGAGAATTTGAGAATATTGTAATATCGATATCAGCTGCGCTTGATTACATCACTATGTGTTTGCATTGTTTGTATGTAAACATTTTGTAATGAAATAAAGCCGATAGCGGCTTGAAAACATAAAATAAATATCAATTAGTTTACTTTATAGTTGAATACCGCTACACCTAAAAATTTGATCAGACAAATATGTGAAATAGTAGTCAAAAAGGGAAATAAACACCAACTGACTTGTGTAAAGATAATTGTGGGTTGTTCTTGTTTCTCCTTGCACCACACCACACAATGGAACACTTAGGCATCCTGCCAAAGCCTATATAAAGAAATCAAATTATATAAAATACTCTGAAACTAATTTCTTTGTTTACAATAATAAAATCGTCGAACACGTATACACGGATCTGACAGCCCACGTACTGTCGTATACCGTTTATCAAAATGGCGAACTGGCGACAAAGCGTTATCGGAAAAAAAAGTTTCGACACTGATAAAATATTGTTGTACTTTTTCAACCTTTCTAAACAAAGATTAGTTAGAAAGAAATAGCATTAACTTGATCAGTTAAGTTTTCCATAGACAATAGCTTCAGGTCCTTTAGAAGCGCAGCGTTTTTTCTTACGTCAATGCCCCATACCAACAAGCCATTATGACATGAGACTATGGAAATAACTGAAGTCTACCTACATCCGTCAGAGCCAAGGAGGTTTTAAAAGCGAAGCGTAGTAAAACCTCCTTGGTCAGAGCTCATTTTTTTTTCTGCCTAATATGCGGTTAGTGCACGGAGCAAAGCTGCCCCTACTAAATTTTTGTACGACACGAAGCGTGACAGTGCGCGGGGGTGAAGATCAAGTCACGGGTGGCGGGACATAACTAGACTCCACTTACTTATGTAAAATCCATCTAGTGACAAATAGTGAAACTACTAGCACTTTTTGTTTTTTGGGCAACTGTGGGAATACACAGAAGCTGGCTAAGGTTATATGAACTTAACAAGGAAAGAACATATAAAAATAGTGATGCGTTTGCTCAATTTGTAAAGGATTATTCAAAAACTGGTTTGTGCTGCAGCCAAATTAAATTTCATTAAGAATAAAATAAGAAATAGTTCCAACATTACGAAAACGACTTGGGAAACTATAAATAGTGAAACTGGAAAATCTAAAGCTCCTCGGAATGTCTTCCAGCTTAAGATTGATGATCAGATCATAAGTTCTTTACGGATATTCGATATTCCAGTTATTCCAGTTTCAACTACCAAAACCTTGAACTCATCTCCCACTCTTGCCAAATCTTATCTCAAACGACACGTAGATGTTTGCAATATAGATTTTAAATTCAGTTACGTCAATGCTTTCGTTATAACCAAAACCCTTAAATCACTTAAAATGAAAAAGACCGCCGATATAGATGGCTTGTCAGTTAAAATTATTAGTGCCGTTATAGAAAGCATTGCACCATACTTATCTAGTATCTTTAATAAATGTGTAGTGTGGGTTTAGTGATGATGGTGTTTTTCCTGATTTGATGAAACATAGTAAAATTATTCCGTTGTTTAAAGCTGGTAGTAAATCAGACCCCACTAATTTTAGACCTATTTCTATTGCACCAACTCTTAGTAAGATATTTGAAAAGATAATTTTAAATCAGATTCAGAGCCACTTTTATCGCAACAACTTGATGCACCTTAAACAGTTCGGTTTTACAAGGGGTCGCTCTACAATTGATGCAGGTGTTGAGCTAATTCAAAGTATATTTGACGCCTGGGAGGAGTCAAGTGATGCCATTGGCATATTCTGTGATTTGTCCAAGGCTTTCGATTGTGTGCATCATGATATCCTTATCAGGAAATTACACCATTATGGAATTAGAGACCAGGCTCTACGCTTTCTGGAGTTGTATCTAAATGAAAGGATCCAGAAGGTTGATGTAAATGGGCAAAGGTCACTAGGATCAAAAATTTGTATGGGCGTTCCACAAGGTTCAATTCTGGGACCATTCCTGTTTATTGTATATATTAACGATTTGCCAAACCTTGTAAAGGACAAGAATGAGATAGTTCTATTTGCAGATGATACGTCTTTGATTTTTAAAGTCAAAAGATAACAATCAAATTTTGACGACGTAAATACTACAATCTCTAACGTAGTTGAGTGGTTCACCGTAAATAATCTTTTACTTAACTAAAAGAAAACTAAGTGTGTTAAATTTGTTTTACCTAATGTCATGCCAACTGCTACAAGCCTATTAGTGAAAAACGAAAAATTGAGTCTTGTGGAATCAGCTGTGTTCCTAGGTATTACCTTTGACAACAAATTACAATGGGGACCGCATATTAATAAATTGTCGAATAGACTCAGTTTTGCAGCATACGCAGTGAAAAAAATAAGAGTTCTGACGGATGTGGACACCGCGAGGTTAGTCTACTTCAGTTATTTCCATAGTCTCATGTCATATGGCCTTTTGTTATGGGGTCATGCTGCGGATGCAAACAGCATTTTTATACTACAAAAGCGAGCTGTTCGTGCAATTTATAAAATGAATCAAGAATCTCTTCGAAATAAATTTAAAGAAATAAAAATTTTAACTTTTGTGTCGCAATACATTTTTGAGAATTTAATATACGTTAAACGGAATATACATATTTTTGAGAAAAATTGTGGCAGGCACAGTGTCAACATAAGAAACAAGAATCAACTTGCTTCTCATGTCAGCCGTGTTCACAAAATTAGTAAAACATATAAAGGTCAATGTATACGCTTCTATAATAAGGTACCCACTGATATTGAAAGTTTACTTTTAGATAAATTCAAAACTGTTATCAAGCAGAAATTATATAAGAAGGGTTATTATAAAATATCAGATTATCTAGAAGAGAATAATCCATGGGATTAGGCTACGGTTCTAACAGGCTAATTAAAAGTTTAAACTGACTTATGTTTGTTGTACGAGTGCGAGTATATCAAAACATATTTAAAAGAGCGCGTGGGTTTTTATTGTCACTTCTTTTTTTCCCACTATGGTGCCACATTGTTTGTGAAGCGATGTAGTTTAGCTGACGTCATTAAGAGATTTTAATATCCAACAATGAAGAAACGATTTTGACTTGACTTTTGACTTTGTCCTTACGCACTTTTTGGTGGTACTGCTATACTGTACTAGATGGCGCAAAAGACAATACTACGAAAATAAATTGTTAGCTCGCGGGTTCAGTACCAGTATCTGAACGACTTTCCCAAAGGAAAATAGTTCGATAAAGGACATAAATTTTGGACTTTCCATACAATTGTGTGGGTCACTCAGTAGGTATGGAAAGTCCAAAATTATTTTTTGTTTTTCGACTTATGTTCCTTGGAAAAAGTTGTTCAGTTACGGATACTGATCTCGCTTCAGAGCTATGGCACGCAATTAAATTATAACCTGTAAAGACTAAGAGCGGGCAGTCGGTAACCCTTCCTCGTTGCTTATGAAAATAGCGACCAATCTATCTGGGTGTTTACTGCCAAAGCGTAGGAGATGGTTCGTTAACGATAAAGCTGATTTTTAGCTGATTCTAAAAATATATTCTTTAAATGACTCGTTATATCCTCGTATTAAATGACAAGAAAGCATTTTTCAAGTTTTCTTGAATAAATGTTTAAGTAGGACCTAATATTGTCGTAATCTAAAGTAGGGCCGACGTAAGAAGTTCGTTTAGACTTTTTCTTATCACCAACACACAAGGTTAATTTTTCTTTGTAGGTTTTAATTTTCCATACGTTTGACAGCGGTCAAAATGGACCTATTACGATGGTCTTACCATAGTAATGGTTTCTGATTATTATATCTAAAGAAAAAAGAATACTGTTTTCAAAATCTGATATGATAAATGAGGATATTATCACCTCTTTTAAACGCAATATTAAGGAACATTTTCTTCAGCAAATCGCAACTTCGTCTTCGTAGTCATCATTGTGAATTTCTCTATTGTACTGATTTGTATTTATTTGAATATCTATTCATATATTTGTGTGTTTTATAAATGTAATATGTATGTATATTTTATTTATCTATTATATTGTATTATCTTATTTATTATTGTGTTGTAGTACTGTAAGATCTATTAATATTCCATGTCCTATAATGCACTTTTGTGTCCCGTAAATGAACATTCTCTCTCACAACCATAAGCCCGCCTTTGTTAATATCCTGTTACTTGTAACTTTCTTTTTGAAGTTGTGCAATAAAGAATATATATATATACCTATATATATATTACGAGTCATTGGACGTATATTTTTTATATTTTTTCGTTTCTTAATTGGAGTAGCCGAAACAGTGATCTTTTAGGAAAGTGGTTCAGTTTCGTTGAATGAGCACACCCTTTCAGTTTTCGATAAAGTATACATTTTGGTATCAAATTACAGAAATCCAGTGTCAGGGATCTGGCAGCACTGTGTCTGCGCAAGTGGCACAGTGGGCAACCGCCAGTGTGACCAAAGGCATTAAGTAGATTTCTACTTTTGCGGTAGATTAGTTTATGGTTGAGATCTGCGTCAGTACTTTTTTTTTTCCTTGGAGGAGATCGGACTGCCGCCTTAGCACGCTGCAGTTGTCAGTTTATCTAGGCCCATAGATTAAAGACTTTAAGCATCTTAGACTATATAATACTAACGTATAATTAAGCATGGTCATGTTTTTTGACATCCGTGCAGTGCGACACATTTTGAAAGACAAGGACGGCTACATGTATTAGTGTGTAAAGCTTTCTCTCTCTAAAATATCAAAAACGTAATTTGTGGATTTGCTAAACATTTTCCTCACATTTTCCTCCTTCTTCGCGCTTGGAGGTGATAGATTAGATGACATAATTTCCCAATTAAAGTGACATTTCTCCGAGATATATTTTCTCTTGTGGAGCGTGCTAAGCAGGCTGAAGTAGCCATTACAGACGTTACCCCTCTGCGAAACGCGCTGGTACAACAAATAATCGGATACATTTTTATACCCCATTCACCGTGATCATTTTGACCACGCAAGAAGGTCTTTATTCTGAAATTTTGACAGAACTGAAACGAGCTCCGCTAAAAATGGGATAAAGTGCTGAAACAAATTTAATATTAATGACAACTATAAACAACAACTATAAACTTGCATTGTCATTTTGCAGAGAAGATCAAAGGAGGAGGTTCTTGCATTTTAGTCTCTAAAGACTATGACTTGAAAGTAATTAATTCACCAATACAACTTCCCTTCATTTTCGAATACTGTATAACGGAAGAAATGTATCTGTATTTACAGGAGTATCTGTATTTACAGGACCAAATCTAAAACTGCAACGCATAAAGACTGTATTAGTACATTTTAATATTACCTGGAAAAACAAATTATATTATGCGGTGATTGGAATATTAATTAAAAGAATACCTATGTTAATTCCCTCACTTCAATTTTGACAAACAATAATATCAGAAATCACATTTTACAGTCTACTAGACTAAATCACTGTATAGATTTAATAGCTAGTAATATCCAGGATATAAATCCTGAAGTCCATTGTATGGGTCTGTCGGATCATGAGACCTCACAAACTCTCTCGTTTGATGTTCAACATAAACTTTCTGTCTACAAAATATTCATTCATTCATCATTTTGACCACGCAAGAAGGTCTTTATTCTGAAATTTTGACAGAACTGAAACGAGCTCCGCTAAAAATGGGATAAAGTGCTGAAACAAATTTAATATTAATGACAACTATAAACAACAACTATAAACTTGCATTGTCATTTTGCAGAGAAGATCAAAGGAGGAGGTTCTTGCATTTTAGTCTCTAAAGACTATGACTTGAAAGTAATTAATTCACCAATACAACTTCCCTTCATTTTCGAATACTGTATAACGGAAGAAATGTATCTGTATTTACAGGAGTATCTGTATTTACAGGACCAAATCTAAAACTGCAACGCATAAAGACTGTATTAGTACATTTTAATATTACCTGGAAAAACAAATTATATTATGCGGTGATTGGAATATTAATTAAAAGAATACCTATGTTAATTCCCTCACTTCAATTTTGACAAACAATAATATCAGAAATCACATTTTACAGTCTACTAGACTAAATCACTGTATAGATTTAATGGCTAGTAATATCCAGGATATAAATCCTGAAGTCCATTGTATGGGTCTGTCGGATCATGAGACCTCACAAACTCTCTCGTTTGATGTTCAACATAAACTTTCTGTCTACAAAATATAAGAAAATTTCAAGAATGTATAGCAGCCTTGTCTTTTGGTGATATTTATGCACAGAATAGCACCGAAATGGCTTTTAATATACAGCATGACCACTTAACTTTGTTTTATGATCTCTGTTTTCTGATTATTGTCATAAGAAAAGTCAAGTTATTAGGAATCGTAGGTGCTGTATAGTTAAAATAAATCTTTATTTTAATTAAAGAATGGCGAAAAGTGGCAAATCAAAACACAAATCAGTGTATTATAGTTATGGGAAATTATTTAAAAAATGTGTTAGAGCGCAAAAAACATGTCTGCGAGCAGTGTATGGCATTGGGTCTTTAGACAGCTGTAAACCTGTTTTTAAGGAAAAAAAATATTCTCCCTCTTCCAAGCCTTATGTTTGAGGTGTGCACATTTGTGGGAAAAATGTAAGATCGCAATACAAATAAATATACTCTTTGCTTGCCAAAGCAAAAGCTAACGGTCTTTACACGAAAGTTTTATTGTGTGGCCGTAAAAATTTACAATCATCTGCCAGATATTTTCAAGCAACTGACTACTTTACTTTTTTTTAGAAAGGTACGGAATTTTTTTGGGGTATGACATCAATGAATATTTGAGTGAGTCGATTATTGTGCAGTAAATTATTTTATTATTATCCCAAAATTATTTTTTATTGACATTATTCTAATATTATGACATGCATGTAATTATTATTCCAGTCTTGTCTTTATATTAGTATTTTTATCTAGTTATTGTAATTTAGTCTTAAATGTACCATATTTGCACGCCTTAGTCTATAGGTAGAGCATGCTGCCCGTTTAGCACGCTCCCTGAGATAAAATATATCTCGGAGAAATGTCACTTTAATTGGGGAATTATGTCATCTAATCCAGGGGTCAGCAGCTGCCGGCCCGCGGGCCGCATGCGGCCCGTATACTATCTCGGTGCGGCCCGGAAGCCTGAGGTCCGTAAGAAAAAATACCAAAGCAAAAGGCCATATAAATTCACTAGAATTTATACTATTTACACTATCTCGGTGCGGCCCGGAAGCCTGAGGTCCGTAAGAAAAAATACCAAAGCAAAAGGCCATATAAATTCACTAGAATTTATACGGCCATGCTGCTAGGCCATGAGAGTATTCTTGAAAGCTCGCTCCCACGCGGGGTGATAAAAAGGTACCTATTTCATTTCTTTAGAACTGTTATGTTATGTATTGTTTCTACCGAAAAAAAATATTTGCTGTATACTTATTCAATTCTTGGCAATTTCTTTTGCGTTTATCCGCCGCACGTGGCCGTCGGCGGCGGGCAGCTCCTTTGAGACAATAGGCGGCGGCAGTCTTTGATTAGACGCAGGTGTGCGGTGGCAAAAAATTCAAAGCGACCGGCTTTAGTTAAAAAAATCACAGTTGCGCGCAGCTCTCGCCTCATTCGGTTGTGGAAATTCGCCGGAAACTCACGTCTCATCTGGTTGCTAGCTACGCGTTTCGTTTCACCTTTCTTCCCTTCGCTGATAGCTTCTCACGCACGACGTATGAGGTAAGTACGTTGTATGCACTCGCGAGCAATTTGTTTTATTTTATTTACTGCTTGTTTATGTAAACCTTCAGATTAATGGGTAAATGTTATAAGGACGGGGATAGTAGTTACATGACATGAAGTTAGTTACGAGTATGTCATGTTTTAATTATTTTTTTGAATGTGGAGTTGAATTTGTAGGTGCTAACTGGAACATATAATACAACGAATTTAATTTTTTTCATTATTGTAACAGAATAATTATATAAACATGGCATGGCTTCAAGAAAAAGGAAGATAGAAGAAGAAAAAAGAGTTATACTACAGAATTATACTTTTTTATCGAGTTTAAATGAAAACCTGTATGCTTGATTTGTCAAAAGAGTATTTCTGTAGTAAAGGAATATAACCTGAAGCGACATTACGACACTGAGCACAAAGCTAAATTTGGCGGTCTTGAAGGAGAAATACGAAAAAGGAAAATTTCCACTTTGAAATCGCCATTACAAAATCAACAAAACATATTTAAGGTTGTGGCAGACAGCAGCGAATCGAATGTTCGTGCCAGTTACAGGGTAGCAGAGATTCTAGCAAAAAGTGGACGTCCGTTTACCGATAGTGAATTAGTAAAAGAGTGTGTCTTAGCTATCGCAGAAGAAATATGCCCAGAGCAGAAAAAAATGTTTGATAGTCTTAGTCTCCCTGCGAGAACTTGCACCCGACGTACTGAAGACTTGGGTGCTAATTTGTGTGAACAACACAGGGATAAGGCGCAGTCTTTTGACTGCTTCTCTTTAGCGATGGATAAAAGTACAGACGGACGTGTCGGATACAGCACAGCTACTCATATTTGTACGCGGCATTGAAGAAAACCTTACTGTTTACGAAGAGCTTGTGAAAATGTGCAGTTTGAAAGGTACAACTACGGGAGAAGATTTATTTCACCATGTGGAACAAGTTCTGGATTCATTGCAATTAAGCTGGGAAAAGTTAACAAGTGTCACTACCGATGGAGGCAAGAACATGAGCGGTCAAAACAAAGGTGTTGTTGGGAGAATCATCAGCAAAGTGAAAGATTCTGGATCTACTGTGCCATTGATTTTTCACTGTATTGTCCATCAAGAGGCATTGTGCTCCAAGATTATATCCTGGAAAGAAATAATGGATATCCACTGTTAATTTTATAATAAGAAATGAGCTCACACACCGTCAGTTCCAAAAGTTTTTGGAAGATCTGGAAGCTGATCACGGTGACGTCGTTTACTACTGTGAAGTGAAGTGGCTCAGTCGAGGTGCCGTTTTGGAACGGTTTTTTGATTTGAGGAAAGAAATTGGCAACTTCATGGAGACGAAAGAAAAGCCAGTGGATGAGCTTACTAACAAACAGTGGATTATCGATCTTGGTTTTTTGACTGATTTGACTAAGGAACTGAATCAGCTCAACAAACGCTTGCAGGGAAAAAATAAATTGATTTGCGATATGTATTCAGATGTAAAGTCATTTGAGATGAAACTGAAACTGTTTATCAAGCATATTGATGAAAAAAAGCTTGACCATTTTCCTAATTGCAAGAAAGCCGTGGAAGAAGCTAGAGATAATTTTGTGTGGCAAAATATTACAATGAGAAACGTGTTAACACAACTACAAACTGAGTTTGTAAATCGATTCACCGACTTTGAAAAAAGCTCCCTTAACATGGAAATATTCCAAAACCCTTTTGCAATTGATATTAGTGAGGTACCAAGCAATTTGCAAATGAACATAGTAGATTTCCAAAGTAATAGCACATTTAAAACGGCATTTAATGAAAGCACTGACTTGATACAGTTCCACAGAGGTTTGACTTCTGAAAACTTCGAAGAATTGAAAAAGTTTGCTCAGCAGATAATAACTATGTTTGGTAGTAGGTACATATTTGTGTGAGCAGACTTTTTCAATTCTCAACTACCGCAAAAATAAGAATTGTTCGCGGTTAACGGATGAATATTTAGACGCGATACTGCGCGTGTCTACAACTTAAATGAAAGCAGACGTTACAAAACTTGCAAGTCAAATGCAGCCGCAAAAATCTCACTATTTCTTACTTTTATGTTAGTATAGTAATTCAATTAAAATAGACATGATTGTATGAATATATATGCGTTTTATTTCAAATATTAAAAATACATGCTTGAACTTATAAAAATAATGCGGCCCGCACTGATACTCTGGCAACATATGTGGCCCTGCTATAGCAAAAGTTTGCCGACGCCTGATCTAATCTATCACCTCCAAGCGCGAAGAAATGTCAGTGGAGGAAAATGTTTAGCAAATCCACAAATAACGTTTTTGAGATAACTTTATACACTAATATATGTAGCTGTCCTTGTCTTACAAAATGTGTCGCACTACTCGAATGTCAACTAAACGTGACCGTGCTTAAAGTCTTTAATCTATGGGCCTAGATAAACTGACAACTGCAGCGTGCTAAGCCAGCTGGAACTATGTAATAAGACCCTCTTACCATGTCTCACTCAAATAAAGATATTTGATTTGATTTGATTTTTTACAATGTGATTTTATGACGTTACGATGCACTTTCCACGGCACTCCATTTTGTTTTCAAGGGATTTGAGAGATAACATCAAAAGATATAAGGTTCATTATCAAACAAGTGCGAGCCAACTTGAATGTTAATTAGTGGGTACGCAACCTTGGTATCGATATTCGAATAGAATGTGAATGAATAGGGTGTATGCACAGAAAAATAAGGGTAATTAGAAGGAGGATTAAAGAAATAATTCGTCACAAGGCAGTGAAGGCGTCGTTCTATGGATTTGACGGGTTATTTTAAATATTTCCTAGTGATCATTGATGATTTGACATAAAAATTTGGGACATGTTGGCAGATGTCATCGCATAGTAAAATAAATTAGCAAGGTATCTATTACGAGCGAAGCAAGGAGGTCCGAAATCTTTGGGTGTATGGGTGATACTATACGTTAGTATTATATAGTCTAAGGGTGATACTGATAACGCATCAGATTACCAGCCAGGATAAACTTGGTACCGGAAAACTCAGATCAACTAATAACTTAAAAAACTTTTTGGGCGGTTTTTATTTTTTTGTACCTTGTAGTTTTAACATGTAACCGACATTTGACGATTGAAAAATGTGACTTAATACAACATGCGAGGTAAAATTTCATCTTGGTTTGAATCTACATAATATAAGCTTATTGATGAAAACAAAAATTAGTTTCAATTCTTATTTAATTGCAATATTTATTACAAAAAACTAAATTCACCCTCCCTCTAAAATGCATGTAACCTTTCGAAGTACCATTTTAAACTTCCAAATTTCGCGCCATATGGGCACTGTAATATTGTGTTATCATTATAGCTACAGTTTTTTTTTATAAAATATACCTTAATTACCTTAAATTTAAGTTTTAAGTCGTGTAACTAAATATTATAATAATTGGAATTCCACTTGAGTTACGGGTTTTAAAAACTCTTCAGAATAGTTTTCTACCAACATTCAAGTATTTTTTTAAACTAGAAACATTTTCCGGCGCCTGGCAACATTAAATAAGCACATGGTTTGATTCTTTTTCGAAGTATCGTCGCTTTGAACAGTGCGCCGCGCCGCCGCCGTGCTGAAAGGGGAGCAAGAGAAAAAAAAATCCGTAGCTTGAAACTTTGCACAAAAAAAAAAAACAGTTTTCATTACGGTTCATAATCAAAAGTTTAGCCTAATTGTAAAGTTTTTAAGCAGAATAGCTTCTCTAAAGAAACTTATTTCTGTTGAGTAGATTTTCACAGGGTGTCATAGTAGATTCACGAAAATAAATCTGGTCACACTGGCGACATCGAAACGAAAACTGTCTGTCACAACTACAAACTACTTAGATGTGGTACTGTGTATTCTCCAACTTCGACACTGGCAAAATTGTCTATGTTGACAGAAGCCATATTACAAATATTTGATTTGATTTGAGTCGATACAGGGCAAAGAGTATACTGGGTAAGCAACCAAGCTTGGATTTATTTGTTGTACCTATCTTTCCTGTTTCTTGCTACAAAGAGCTGCGAAGACGAATTTTAGGGCCTTGGATTTATTAGGTTGGAGCCGAGACATATTTTATTTGTAACAGGCTACCTTTATCACTTTTGTGCACTGTAGTTACTGTGTAAATCATTTTACCCTTTATTGTTATAGGATTCGAAGCATATTACGAACAAATTCTTCGGGATATTGTAGAGGTAAGTTTACAAGTTTTGCCCCAGGGCCCACTACTTTTAAGTATGATGAGCCTTATATGTCAAGGGTGTTTCTACATCAATCAATAATAACTGGTTGTAGAAAAATATTTAAAATAATACTTTTTTTCCAAAAAGAAGTGGAGAGCTCAATGACCGCTGCTATCAGCTGTTGACATATATCCGAAGATTCGTTTTTGTAATGATATCCAGTTGATTAAGTACCTATGAATTTATTAGAATATAACTCCTATTCTGTAATCCAAGGAAAATTCAGGTTTCATATATCTACTTTATAAAAAGCAGAGAAAAAGTTTTTTTTCTAAGTACCCTCTATTGTTATGCAATATCACTCCTCATGAGGATTATCATACTTTTGTTCACCTTTAAGGGAAAAACATACAACACTGAATTTACTATAACTATGCTTTCTAGATGATGTCTTTAAAAGAGTGGTAATATCCTATTGTGCATAAAGAACTTGAATTTTTAGTGAGTTTGCCAACATTGCCTACTTATGTCTATCATCTTCTGTCTATACATGTTGTTTAGGGCGTCTTTATAACATCTAAAATAAGGCCATCCTAGGTTGCATTCCGAATCGGGTAAAAATTACCCTGACAGCAGGATAGCGCTATATGACGTCCATCGATGTGGTCGAGACTGACTGCTGTCAAAGTGTAATAATCATTTTGGAACTCACTCCTAATAGGTCCGTTGTGACAGCTGTCAAACATATAAAAAATTACAACGTGCAAAGCAAAATGAACCTTGTTAATTTGTGTTAAGGAAACGTCAAAACGGACTTATTTCGTTGATCATACTTTGACAGACACCATATCTTGCGACAAAAAGCTGTGAAGACAAGTTAGGGTCTTGGATATATAGGGTCTTGGATATATTAGATTAGAGCAGAGGCCCATTTTATTTGCAACTGACTACATAATTGTTTCAGTGTAATCATTTTACCCTTTATTGTTGTAGGACTCCAAGCATATTACGAACAATTTCTTCCGGATATTGTAAAGAGGTAAGTAGATAAGTTTTGCTCCAGGGCCCATTACTTTTAACCTATTAAGTATGATGAGCCTTTTAAGAAAATTCAGGTTTCATGTACTTTATAAAAAGAAGAGAATAAAAAGATTTTTTCTACCCTCTATTGTTATCACTCCTTATGAGGATCATCATACTTTTGTTGTAGGGAAAAACGTACAACACTGAATTTAACATAACTATGTTTTCTAGATGATGTCTTTAAAAGAGTGGTAATATCCTACTGTGAATAAAGAACTTTTGAATTTTTAGTGAGTTTGCCATCATCGCCTACTTATATGTCTATCTTCTGTCTATACATTAAAGTAGTTTAGGGCTTCTTTATCACAGGCAGTTCTTTATAGCATCTACTGCAGGCATTGCACTATCTTTTGTAACAAAACAGTTAAGAAAGCTTTCATTCAATAATTAGTGCCACTGGAGGCAAATTCTATAGTGTGTGAATAAACCAATTCTGGTTATTGATGCACTTGAAACAATTAGGTATATTTTTCTTGTAATGTTTGTTATTTTCGAAGGAAAGGGGTTGGACTCTGCTCTTTATTCTATTTATTATATAAAAAAAGTCAAATGTAGTCTTTGGGCCAGCCAAGATATTGGTATAATTTTCAGGGTTCGAGGATTATATCAATAGACATAAAACTGGATTCAACGATATATATCAAATGTTTTTTTTTGTAATTTTTTGCAATACAAAAAAGCGTTAATTTTATGTTTTTTTGTTGATTTTGCCTTATCTAATAGAAGATTAAATGTTTTGGTTTCATTTGTCTGATTTTAAGTACTTAAATAAATAAAAATAAATTTAGTTTTTTAATAATAATTTACTATGTTTATGTAACACATATAAGTATTCATAAATAATACAATAAAATAATTAGTGCTAGTAGTAAATAATCTATTTAGTCCTTGATACTGTATCAAGCACAAGCGTCATAAATGTAAGTGAGCTGTGGTGTACGGATATTACTGTAGATAGATAAGAATATTTTGGTAAGTTAAGTATTTACTATCAACCCCTATTAGATAAAATATTATATGTAATTTGAACAGGTGAAGTTTCATGTACTCAATACAAAATAATAATATGGCTTTCATACAAAATTGTTTATATCATAAATATCCGATATTTTGATATTTATAATAAATATCGGATATTTTCGAACCCTGAATTTTGCGGTACCCATTTTCCTTATTACCACAGTTAGATAGGTTTATTAGTAGGTATGTCAGTCAATAAACAATGATTGAGGTCTCAAAGTGGTAGCTGACCAAAACAGCAGCCAATCCAAGAGTTCAGGTGTTGCCCAGTATTGGTATAATACCCAAGGTATCTAATTTTCCTTTTCACAGAAGTTAGGATTATAAGGATGTTAAAAAAAACCGTGAACCGTTTGCAATGAAACTAAGGTTTCAGTCGCATGAACTGAAGCTCAACTCAATGAAACTAAGGTTTCAGTCGCATGAACTGAAGCTCAACTCGATGAAACTAAGGTTTCAGTCGCATGGACTGAAGCTCAACTCGTCATTGAAAACCGCGTTAGAATCGTTTCAGTAGTTTGTGAGTTATTGGCGTCGTCGCTTGAAACTTCGTGTATTTTCTGTATGAGTGAACCGTTTGCAATGAACCTAAGCTTATATGGTTAAGTAGTTTGTGAGTTATTTACGCACAGGCCGTTTAATACTTTAAATTAGTGTAGCTTCTGATTGAGTGAACCGATTTTAATGAAACATAGCCTATAGGCTACATAACATATATGTTGCTCGGAGCTAAGCTTATAATCTACCTGTGAAAACCGCGAGCAGAAATCCGTTCAGTAGTTCCAGACAGACAGACAAAAAAATCAATAAAAATATTTTAGTGTTCTATTAGTCCTTTTTTATCGCTCACACAATTTTTTTGCTAAATTCATCAAAAGTACAGGCACATGGTTTCTACTGTTTTATTATATGTATAGATATCACACAATAAGATAAAAAAAACCGGCCAAGTGCGAGTCGAACTCGCGCACTGATGGTTCCGTACAAACCTGTACGTATACTAGGTTATTTTTTTTAACCTGATATGCGTATGCCCACCTTATTACAGAGGTCAAAAGCAATAACTTTTGTTCTACGACTTTGCTAACAACGCACGAAAATTTTCAACTTCCCATACAAAATGGGTCGGTCACGTGACCACTTTAGTATGGGGAGTCGAAAACTTTTTGTGCGTTGTTAGCAAAGTCGTAAAACAAAATTTGTTGCTTTTGACCTCTTTAATAAGGTGGGCTACCCATATCAGGTCCAAAAAAATAACCTTGTATAAGTAAAAGTTATAGTATTTTTATTGCAAAAAAAATAATTATGTGATGTAAGTAACTAAAATTTATATTTGAGTTGATTGAATGAAAGGTAAATTGCGGTGTACGATTTATGACGTATTAAACAAAACTACCTACTAGATCTCGTTCAAACCAATTTTTGGTGAAAGTTTGCATGGTAATGTACATCATACATATTTTTTAGTTTTATAATTCTCTTACTTTAGAAGTTACATATTTTACCACTTTGGAAGTGTTTCTCAGACAGACAGATATGACGAATCTACGAGGGTTCCGTTTTTTGCCATTTGGCTACGGAACCCTAAAAACCTGCCTTACAAAAAAAATATCACGTCATCGCTGGTGGCGGATGTCCATCCGACTGTAAGATACTTGCTAGGGCGCATCTACTGAACATTTCTGAAAAAATATCTGTGTATGCGTATGCGTACTATCCCTCAGAAGTATTGCCAGGTACAGGAGTATAAGTAGAAAAGTCTAACGACATTTTCTTTCTCGATTCATCGTCGTAATACTATATTATTCGTTAATTTAAAATTCGACCTAATCCCAAATAGCCCCCAAAATCCTAAGTACCCCACTTAAGTTAACACAACAAAAGTATTTTAATACAAGTATTTGTTTTGCAGGTGTTTGGAAGATGTGGGGCATAGCTCTTGCATTTTTAAGTTGGCTTGGGTATAACCCTACTCCGTGGTTTGCCAGCCTTATTGGTACAACAGAACCGGCAATCAAGTTGCTGCTATCCATACTTGCTGCATATCCAATAGCGATTATTTATCACAAACATGTGAAAAAATTTAAAGAACTACGCGATTTGTATTTCATTGGTACTGGAATAGACATAGCAATATATAATTTTGGCTTGTCGATGTACCATAATTTGATTCCTGCTCTTGTATTATATGGATCGACTTACTTCCTGGGAGCAACCAAAGAGAATGTAATTGTGACTTTCGTCTTTAACATGGCGTACCTCTTAACTGGATATGTATTAACAGAGTCTGAAGATTACGATATAACATGGACAATGCCGCAGTGCGTCCTCACATTGAAGCTTATTGCTTTATCGTTTGACTTGTGGGATGGCTCCAAAAAACGTAACGGTGAAACATTATCAAAAAATCAAAAGGAAAATGCTCTAGAACAGAGTCCAAGGTTCACTGAACTCATGGGATTTGTCTACTTTCCTTCATGCTTCCTTGTTGGCCCGATATTTTCTTTTAGGCGTTACACAGATTTTGTCTCTGATAAATTTCCCCTGGAAACCAATGAAAAAGAATACGAGCGCCAAGCCATAAGAAGGCTCTTACAAGGAGTGATATATCTCGCAAGTTTTCAAATTGGAGGTAGTTAATTTATTTTATATTGATACTAGCTGTTACCCGCGGCTTCGCTCGCGTGGATTTGGTGTTTAAGTTGTTACCGGTTTTCCGAAGCAATGAGATATTTTCCCGTCATTTCGGGGTAATTTTAAACTAAGGAAAAACAGGGCTAACCCTGCGCAAATGAATGAGTATAATTCAAGATCCAGCTGAATTTTATATAATATACAGACGTTACTCATAAGTTACTCAGAACAGATGAACTTACTACCTCTTTACGTCTCTACCTCTTTACCTCTACCTCTCCCTATCCCTACCCCTAACGCCAATTTAACCGCTATCCCTAACATAGAAACGACACCCATATTGATTTTTAGACATTTTAAACCTATCGCACCCCAACTCCATCCCCAGGGGGATGATGGCATTTCACGTCCACCACGTTGGATTTCAAAATTGTTGTAGTTTTCGTAATCAGCGACCCGATAAACCATACAAACGACACCCATATTCACATTTCAACCCTATCGCACCCCAACCCCATCCCAAGGGAATAATGGTATTTAACGTCCACCACGTTGGATTTCAAAATTGTTGTAGTTTTCGTAATCAGCGACCCGATTAACCATACAAACGATACCTATATTGGTTTTTAGACTTTTTCACCCCATTCCCCTTTTTTAGGGGTTGAATTTGGGGTGGACTTTCAATAACAGTGATGAACGTTGCATATAATTACATCATTAATGCCTAAATAATAAATAATGTGGATTTTACTTTAAAAATAAAGAATTTTCAACTTCATCCCCCTTTTCACCCTTAAGGGTGTCGAATTTTCAAAAACCCTGAGACATGTAAATATTAATTTTTAGTCGTCAGCTCAAATACAAATTTTTCAAGATCATAACTTCAAAACTGACGGACTTTCATATAAACTTTCATCCCCTATTTTACCCCCTTAGGGGTGGAATTTTGTAAAACCCTTTCTTAGTGCACCCCTAGGCCTCATGAGGAACCTACATGCCAAATTTGGAATCTCTAGACCCAGTGGTTTGGGCTGTGCGTTGATATGTCAGTCAGTCAGTCACCTTCTTCTTTTATATATATAGATTTGATAAAAGAAAAAGAAAATTTTTATTCCTTTGAATACAATGTAACTCTTTATCATTCATCAGTTAAATAACCTCGTATCATATAAACGAAGTGGCGCTTTGTGATAAAAAGACACTAATATTTCTTTGTGTTTTTATTTTTCAGTTTCCGTTTTTAATATCCAGTACATGCTGTCTGATGATTTTTGGAAACACTCTATATTCTATCGGCACATTTATTGTGGACTGTGGGCACACTTTGCCCTCTACAAGTACATTTCGTGCTGGTTGCTCACTGAAGGTAAACACGTTGTTTTATCATCGTTTTAAATCTGAACATCACTAAATATACAATACTGAAACGGACATAGAGCCATACATCATTAAGTTTGGATAACAAACAACTGCAGATTCACAGTAAAAATAAAAAGTACAATGTATTTAAATAAATGGCACAGCAGCACTGCACTTACTTTCTCGCGATATGCGAGAGTCATCATCATCATCTTCAGACAATCAAATGATTCATGCTGCAAAATCCTAACCAAAGCGGGAAAGTCATGCAAAGTGATACTTGACAGTGTCCCCACAGGGAATCGAACCCAGAACCTCCGGAACCGAATGCTCTACCTACTAGATCACGGAGGCAGAGAGTAAATAAGTACCAACTGCAAACTTAAGTGTGTAACTTCACACAAATAATATGGGAAGACATACTTACCTATACTAGATTTTTCTAAAGTGTTTGAATGAGATATGCATTCAGGTCAAGATTCAGGTAGATAACCAATTCAGAATCAAAATAAGCAACATTAAAATAAATAGAATTTGAGTAAATCACATTTCTACATTGTAGTGGTAAGGTATGAATTTGCCCAGAGTAATAGATTTTGCCGCAAGATACCTTGCATAGTGATTCTGGGTCATGCAAAGTTTCATCAAGATCGTTAGAGGCGTTTTTAAGCAAATTGCAATTTTAAAAGCTTTTATTTAGTTTCACCTGTCGCTGTGTCTGTCTGTAACCAAATCTTGCAAGTGAGATAATACCCCGTTTCAGAAATCCTACAGCGCCATTTGTTGGTGGGCAGAATAGCTTGCTCATCTGGTAATATTTTATTGATAAAAATACTCTGGGAGGTTCCTTTATAAAATACTAGCGGCCCGCCCCGGCTTCGCACGGGTACTAATCTACGAGTAGAGTGGTGCCTTTTATTGCGATATATAACGCAGCCTTCAACTTGCTACACAACTTTTAAAACATTCTTAAATATTTCGTTTTACCTCCGGACGACAACCACAAAAGAATATACCTAAAATATTAAAATCAGGCTTCGGACGACCAGTCGGAACGACGTATGCCCTCCGTGTGTGCCCCGTCGGGTCGGGTTCCTGGCTCGCTGATATTTACTTCGGAAACTCTCGGCTACGCTCGGATATCAACGGAAATGCGCAAGCTCATTCTAGGACTTTAATTAGAGTGATTTTAATATTGTGATATCTTCCAAGATATTCTTTAAATAACATGGTGTTAAGTATCTTGCGGCAGTATCAATTGGTCTGTGTAATTTTATGTAAAGGTGTTCCAGTACTACCAAAACGTAAACGTGATTTCCTCATAATTGGTTCCATTGAATTTATTTTAATGTTCTATGATTTTTATTCTGGATTGGTTTGGTTATCTACCTGACTGAATATTCAGTTACAAAAATCTAGTATACAAGTGTACCAAAAAATGATATAAGGCTTGCTCAGTAGACTGAACGAAACAACTTTCCCTAAGAAACATATGATGGGAAATGAAAAAAAAATATCCGCAAGTATCTCCATTGATCTGTAAAAATTCATATAAAGAGAGTTTCAATACTACTAAAATTTAAACATCTGATTTACTCGAAATCGTTTAACAATTTGAGTTCTGAATTGATCTGCAAATTTTATTAGAGCATTTTCTGCAAAATCCTAAATATAGGTTTGTATTTCAGTACTATGTGTATCGCATTACAAATTTAAGTTTGCAGTTGATACTTTTTACTTGCATATCGCAAGAAAGTAAGTACAGTGCTGATGTACCATTTATTTCATTAGTATCGGTTCGGTATCTGGTTGTGGCTAAAAATAAAAATTCTTTAAGCTTAGTTTTACTTCTTTTTAAAAATAAGGTAGTTTTTTGTACTTAAGGCATAGCCGTAGGACGCCCTGTATTACATAACAAAAGAACATGTTTTGCAAGTACTTTTAAACTTGTGTATGTAATGAAATAATGAAAGAGTTTGTTCGCGTTCTTCCATTGTTTTTATTTAATTGAATGCTAATTAAAGTTGAATTACTTCGAGTAGGTACATGTCTGTCACCACTTTCACCTAGATATAGAAATTAGATCACAGTAAATTTGTCATTATTTAAAATACTTTCACAGCATCATGCATCAGATTCGGGCTCTCATATAACGGCACAGAAAAAACTCCAGAGGGGCACAGCGTAACGAAGTGGGACGGCTGCAACAATATCAAACTTATGACCTTTGAGAGTGCCACGAAGTTCCAGCACTACATCGAGAGCTTCAACTGCAACACAAATCACTTCGCCGCAGAATACATCTACAAAAGACTTAAATTCCTTGGAAACAGACATCTTAGCCAGTTCTTCACGCTTATGTTTCTGGCCCTGTGGCACGGCACCAGGTCAGGATATTACATGACCTTTTTAAATGAATTCCTTATTATTTTTATGGAGCGTGATTTAGAAAATATGTTGAACAAGACAGAGATTTATCATAAAATATGGTCGAACAAACTGGCGAGTTACGCCCTTTATGTCTTACTAAAATCCTACACGATAATTTTCATGGGGTGGAGTTTGGTTCCATTTGATGTAAAAGTATTCTCTAAATGGATGTATATATATTCCAGCTTATACTTTTCGGGTCTAATTTTGTTTGGACCTTGGGGTTTACTTTACAGAACTCTGGTTAACAAGATGTTGAAGAACCTAAATCGTGAGAATACTCAGTAGTAGTCATAGCTCCGTCATTGTCAATCCTTTGCTTACAGTTGTTACCAAATTACTTTGTAAGAATTTTGTAAGAATTTCGGAAAGTCTTTTATACAGGGTGCAAAAAACGTCTACCGCAAATTGAAACTGCACTCTGAATATGAAATTGAACAATTTTCTCCAAGGAATAATAGGTAAATGACAATTATTGTTGACTTCTTAAACAAAATACGTAGTTTCAGTTCCTATGGGAAGTAAAAAAATCTTTTTCATGTTCTGAAGCCAGTATTTAATTTTTTCGGAGTGACTCTTTACACCCTGTAGTAGTACTCAGTAATTAAATAATTTTGTGAATACAAGGATTTTGTGTAAATATACACTTTGTTAATTTTGTAACACAAAAGTAAAGGAATCACAATAGACTATTCATTTTAATTTATACAAAGTGTAACACTAATAATGCGAAACCTCTAAGGTGGGGTAGTTCTATAACTTATGAAATCAAAAATTTAAAAATAATGTTTTTCCTTTCTCCACAGATTTTTATTTTGTATCGGGAATCGAATGTCTTTAATTTCAATTTTTCTAACACAAATGTTGTTCAGTTATATTGGACGTTTTGTGTTATAAGTTTTACACTCTGCTGTGTTTAGGAGGTGGTGGTATCTATGATTTTCTATATATTTTCGTTAATATTCGCCAAAATGGGCTTAATGATGGTTGATTTATATTAATGAGCCTGTTTTATTTTGTAAGATTGTGTTTATATAAGTGATGATTTATTAAGGGTGTAGTGTAGGCGTTACAATTCACTACTCGATTTTTTGTTACATAACCGCCACGTTAAAAATCGTACAACTACGAGTCGGACTCGCGTATGAGGGTTCCATTTTACCAGACGATTATATACAGGGTGAAAACTTTCAGCGGGGCACTAAGGGAAAGTACCTTAACCGTTACAGCTACACGGATATTGTCTCAGGTGATTAGTAGAATGTGGGACGAGCCTCCCTCTGCGGCGGTTTTCCCTGTTTCAAGTACATGGGGCCTTATAAAAAACGGGTCAACCAAGTCCTAAAAGGCCGGCAGCGCACATGTAACACCTCTGGTGTTGCAGGTGTCCATGGGTGGCAGTGACACTAACCATCAAGTGTGCTGTCTGCTCGTCTGACAGTTTTCATATTAAAAAAATCTTTAATTTTCCGTTTGGTTTTGATCCCCATTCACAGATTTACGAGAAAATGGCCATTTGACACAATTTTTTTAAATGCCAATCGGTCCTGTTTTTATTCCACCTAGACCACCCAGGTCAAAAGTCAGAAATCGCAAAATTGTGCGGAAAATTTTTTTTGCAATTTCTGACTTGTAGTATTCCAACCTGGGTTGGTCACATTGCAGTTTTTGATCAGCATTAGAAACAGGATCGATTGACATCCAAAATGTTTTACTCAAATTCATAATTATTTATCCAATGTAGATTCTTTACAGAATACTAGTTTCGGATCGTGCTATGGCAGCGTAAAAGTATCGAAAAGAATCTTCTACAGCGCGGGCTACTTTAAGAGTCTGCTTTGTACCATGTTTTTTTGTGTTTCGCTGGAATATCAGAGCACTTACCAGCGCCTAATCAGAGCCATTATCGTGCAACTGTTACTTCCACTTACTGCCCCGCTGAAAGTTTCCATCCTGTATATAATAGGTATTACACCTTTCCGTCACCTTAACTTTCGTCAGTTTGAATTTGATAAAAATCACGTTGTTTTAATTCTTTAAACACTATTTTACGGTTAACACTAATCAGTATCAAGAGTATCAAGTCTATAAACACTATTGTTTTAAACATCATATATTATTTTATATTTTAAAAGTATAATCTGTGATTTTTTTATAATTAGGTGATGTTTGATCATCAATAATATTCAAGAATTGATCCCCAGGGTCTTGAACATTGTTTTGATATGGCGGCCACTATATTTTTTCGTTTCGGTTATATAGCAGATACATTACCTTTGGCGAGTAGCACTGCTGAACAAAGAATTACATTCGGGGTGTTCTTACATCATAACGTCCTTGTTGACTGGGTTACAATAAAAAGTAAAATTTAATATTAGAAACACTTATTCACAAAATTACGTAGTGCACAAAGCAACGAAAAATTAAGTATAGTGGCTTCCAAACAACTCGTATTCAGGAGGAGGTACCCATCTCGTTCTCGAATCTACGACAGCGAGAAGGGTGTATCCAATAACATCCTATAATGGAGTTCACGAAAGAGTCAGATGCTTTGTAAACGGACATTTTCAGTTCAGAAAAAATTTACCTTAAATTGCACGACGGACACGTTTGTAACTACAATACACACAAAGAAAAACGCTTAGTCTATCTTTATACGTACAGAATGCCAGAAATAGCTACATTTTAAACACATTTTACATGAGTTATAAGGTTGTGATTTCGTTTATAAAACACCTGACTCTTTGGTGAACTCAGGTATAGTCATATTATAATATAATATGCTTAATGCTTATGCCACAATTACTGGTGTTCTCTTCGTCACGATCAGTGTTGTCAATAATAATCTACGATCAAACTGATGACTGAAGCCTGGTTCCAGTCACGTGAACTAGCTGTCACGGGAAGAGATTACCACTTAATACCAGCTGTGCCGGCATGAGCGCCTAGATAAATCTTAATCTTAGATCAAATTTCATTTTAATGTATACAACAAATGTCAAGTTTGTCGCGCGAGAAGAATCAAAGCGCTTATCTAGGGCGTCGTACTGGTGCTGCAGGGTAAGAATACGTTTCGCGGCCTCTAAAATAGGTAGTGAACAAGTACCAATATGAAGCGTTATTTCTATATTATTACATCATAATAATTTTAGAAAAGACTAACGATTATCTACGGTACAAATAATAATAACTGCAAACTAACTGTAAATCATCGGAGCCGTACGTGTCTGGCGCGGTCGCAAGTGCCTACATCGCACGGGTAAAAACGCAGTGGTAAAAACATCTTCTAATTTTATCGTTTGCAGTATGCACAATTGCACAACTCAGCGCTAAAACAGAAATAATAGTAGGGGAGAGAGAGCACGCTGTCCTGTTCCGATAATTTATGACTGATTTTGCAGCAAAATAATAAATTGTAGTATAAAAAACATTAATAGTACATCGTCTTGTTTTACTCTAGTTTAAAATTCGCTGAATAATTTACTCATAACAAGTAAGGATAGGTAAGGCTAGGAGCTCTCTTGAACACTATGGCGAACATGAATACATTCTAGTTTGGAATATTGCGCGATGTTTTTGCGAACATCATAAGAACACACTGACGTGCATAATTACGCATCCCAACTATGTAGTGTTCTTCATGTTTGCGATAATGGCATTTGATTAGGTACGTCCCTACGTTGAAAAAGGTCGAAGAATTCAAATCTAATGTGAACTTGGATGACCTGTTTTGCCAGACATTTGTAAAAAATGTCGTTCATTATTTGCTTTATCAGGTAAACACGTACTTTGTATCTGTATCTTATAAATGAAAAAAAATCTTCCTAAAGGTTGAAAGGGATAATATTTCCTACAAACCTTAACGTTTTGACGCTAAATATTTGAACGTTTTGTAACCAGAGTAGTATAGGGCCGAAAGCAATGACGTACAACATCCACATACTGTTTAATAAAATAATAATTGTAAATGGCGGACTAATCGTAAGCAATGGTCATCCCTAATCACACACAGTTATAAGAGGCATACTTATTCCTGAGTGCCAAGTTTTAAACTTCTCTGACCTTTTTCAATCTAATTACATTTGGAATATGTATGCACCTAGCCTAATTGAGGCACACTTATTGTATAATACCTACTAGATGTCTAATTTGTAAATTTTAAAGTCACAAGTCATATTATAAGTTAATAAATAAATATTTGAAGTAATGGTTTCACAAACCGCAAAAGTTAACTTATCACTTCAATTATATTCATATATATCATCGTGCGCACAGTAGCGCCCTCATCAGAATAAAAAAAAAATATTTGTTTGAATTTAAGGCAAAATTTGAATTAAGGGACCAAATATAAGGGTAAACTATACTTTTTCACTACATTAATAATACTCCAGTAAAATACGGTTTTGCAAAACATTAAATGTTATTAGCAACTTTTTTGTACATGTCGTATAAATATGATGTTAATGCCGGATTTAGACGGAGGCAAATCTTAGTCGCTTACCTTTTAGGCAAGACAATATTTTATTCTTTTATTTTGTTAATTTTAGGAATTCCAACAGCTAGATTTGACTTAATTAATACATAAGCACCAAAAGCCAATTACAGGTCTCCACCATTAAACAACAGAGCATAGCATCGTGTAAACAGTTTTTGGCGTGCCTCGGCTGGTTTAGACGACGGCAAAAATTGGCGCCAATACTCTAGCAAACTGTAGGTAGGACGGTAGGCAAGGTGTAAACGTTTTGTGGCGTGCGGCTTGCCTGTAGGCATGAAATAGACCAGCTGCCTATTTTGCGGCGCGAACCTGCCATATAAGTTATCAGAATTCAGATGTAAGGAACCTTGAAAATTTGCCCATTAATAACAGTGTCATTAAATTAATATTTTAAAAATATTTTTTCGCACTTAACAATTAGTTTACTTAACGATTTTATTTATATTGTTGGTTTAAATGCATATTCTACTTCGCTTGTTTATTTTTTTAGATTGCTTTCAAACAAAAACCACTAGTCTGCCCGTCGACCACTTACCACCAGCCGATCACTTGACGACCACTCGATCTCCAGCCGACCAGTTGACCGCCAACCGACCACTAGACGACCACTTAACCGCTAGACGACCACTTCACCACCAGCCGACCACTTGACCAACAGCTAACTACTAGACGTCCACTTGACCACTAGACAACCTCTTGACCACTAGACGATCACTTGACCACTAGACGACCACTTCACCACAAGATGACCACTTAACCATTAGCCGACCACTTGACCACTAACCGACTACTTGACCACCAGCCGACCACTTGACCACCAGACGACCGCTTGACCGCCAACCGACCACTAGACCACCACTTGAATGCTAGATGACGACTTCCCCACCAGCCGACCACTTGACCAACAGCTAACTACTAGACGACCACTTGACCACTTGACAACCACTTGACCACTAGACGATCACTTGACCACTAGACGACCACTTAACCACTAGACGATCACTTAACCATTAGCCGACCACTTGACCACTAACCGACTACTTGATCACCAGCCGACCACTTGACGACCAGACGACCGCTTGACCACCAGCCGACCACTTGACCGCCAGACGACCGCTTGACCACCAGACGACCGCTTGACCACCAGCCGACCACTTGACCAGCAGCTAACCACTAGACGACCACTTGAACGCTAGACGACAAGAACAGACGCCCCGTATCGATGAAGTCTTTATTCATAAGAACTGTGAGTCAATTCTTGAATATCACTGGGTGATTATCGAGATTTTCAAAATAAAAAAAAAGCCACGATAAACTCATGAAACTCAAATTATTATGTTGGTAATTTTAAAACCGAACGTTATTTTATCTACCTACCTACCTACTGCGCTACCCCCCCGCCCGCTTCCCTCGCATCTCGCCGGCGGCGCGGCGGCTCCGTGTAAACGACTGGCTAGGCGATATCGTTAATACATTAGTTGACTTTAATGGCATGTCAGACGGACATGCATCGTTGTTATGCGATGTGGTTATGACTAGTAAAGTCACTCAGAATTCAGAGACAGAATTCATAATAACACAGCGTAGAGTTTTTAACGAGGAGAACAATAATTATTTTAGAACACAACTGTCTGACATTAGTAAATCACCAGGAATCAATTGTTTCATTTCCAAGTTTACAAAAATTTTTAAACATCTTTTACATATCGCTCAAGAAAAATTGTTTCAAAAAGAGCCAGAACTGTCAAATGGATAACTAAGGGCATACGAACATCGAGTGTAATGAAGCGATTTTTAAGTACGGCTGATCGCGGTATTAATCACTGTTCAATATTTGATTATCGTTCAAAGTATTTTACAATTTATCGTAAAATCGTGAGATACGCAAAAAAACTTTCTGCGCAATCAGATATACAGCAGGCTGATAATTCAATAAAAGCAATCTGGCAAGTGGTTAATAAACATAGGAACCATCCCCGAGCAAAGCAAAAACGCGATATTATGATGAAAATTGATAACAAAATGGTCAATGATCCAAGTGCTATTGCTGATACTTTTGTAAAGCAATTTGACTACAGTAATGCTAACAATACTAGGGATGTAGATAAATCTTTTGAGGTTCTTGTAAGAAGTACTCAGAGAGTAGACAGAGAACTTCGCTGGGATAAAACTTCTCCTACAGAAATCACTAAATCATAAATTCTATGGAAAATAAAAAATCTAGCGGCTATGATGAGGTTCCCATCACAGTACTTAAACAGAACATAGATATTTTGGCTATGCCCCTTTCCGATTTCTTTAACGATTGTTTTCAACAAAATGTTTTCCCAGATCATTTTAAAATTGCCAAAATTGTTCCAATCCACAAAAAAGGCAGTAAGACCGACCCAAAAAATTACAGGCCTATATCCTTACTGCCAGTTCTGTCTAAGATATTTGAAAAACTTATAAAGATACGTCTAGTTAGGCATCTGAACGTAAATAATGTGCTTAATTCACGTCAGTTTGGATACCAAAAAGGTACAGGTACAGTGGAAGCTATCGACACCCTTGTAGAAGATATTTTAACAAAGCTGAACGACAGACAGAAAGTGGTAGGAATATTCCTAGATCTGAGCTCGGCATACGACAGTGTTGATCATGACATTCTCATACGGAAGTTTCATCACTATGGTGTTCGAAATGAACAATTAGGTCTATTACAGAGTTACCTTAAGAATAGAAAACAGTATGTGGAATTGATAGCCTCCAGTGGTAACAGGGAAGTCATTTATAGATCTAAAATGGTCAACTTTACAAGAGGAGTTCCCCAGGGATCAATCTTAGGACCGGTTTTTTTTATTGTATTTGTGAACGATCTCATTGATTTCATCTACAATGAGCTGACAGACGTTAAACCAATAGTTTATGCTGATGACACGAATGCTGTTGTTTCTGCACCAAACATTGATGGACTTATAAAAAAAACCAATCAGACTCTGGATACTTTTTCAAAATGGTTTAGAATAAACTACTTGCATCTCAACTCGTCCAAGACGAATGTTATATTATTTCGATCCACGGCTAGGAATAAAGAAACACTGGAATTAAAATTAGATAATAATATAATTAGGACGGTCGAATTAGTTAAATTTCTCGGAGTGCATATAGATTCTTTTTTCAATTGGAAACCGGAACGTGAACGTATCGTAAATAAAATAAGTTCAGCGTGCTTCGCCCTACGAACTCTGAGAGACGAGGCTACTATCCCGCAGCTTAAAATGGTCTATCATGCTCTAGTAGAGTCACATTTACGCTATAGCATTAAGCTGTGGGGTAATAGCTATGCGTATAATATAGGGAATGCCTTCATTATTCAAAAAAGGGCGATCAGAATAATATTTCGTATTCCCCAAATGGTATCCTGTAGGGATTACTTAATTAAACTAGGCGTGTTGACAGCACCAAGTCTCTACATATTTGTATTGTTGTGTAATTTCGTCAAGCATCCACAATACATGGAGACGACTGCAGAAAGAGACTTGAGACTTTCAACAAGGCAAAAAGACATCCCAATTAAAAGTGACACAATTTTACCAAAACTCTCTGTTTTTTCACATAGTGCTTATTGCCAAACCATTCGCTGCTTCAATAACCTTCCAACGTCGTTGAAATCTGTCACCAGAGTAACATCATTCAAAAGAATTCTATACGCCTTATTACTCGAAAGATGTTTTTATTCAGTGAACGAGTTTATGACATTTAAATTTGATTCTTAAATACTAAATACCTAATTTCCATTTGTTTGTGTTGCTGTTGTTTGTTTTTTTTTTTTTTTTTTTTGTTTCTTGGACATATTAATTGTTATTCCAAATAATGTACCTAGATTAAGTTATATTCAATGCAATATGTATTTTGCTCAGAATAAAGAATAAATTTAATTTAAAAAATTTAATTAAAAATTAAATTAAATAGGCATGACTACGCGCGACAGGCAAAATTTTTGCCGTGCGTCGGTTTTGGCGCCTAAATATTTCCTTCGTCTAAATCTGCCTTAAGACTCTATATATGTACGAATACACCTAAAATTTAAATCTGAATATTTTTTTCAAAGTACAGCTTAATCAAAAATAGTAATAGACAATTATGTACTTTATATCATAGATAAATGTATACTTTACATATAGGCATCAAAATCCAGCATAAATATATTCAAAAATATATATTTTTTTCGAAATACAAATTCTATACTTATTTTCATATACGATTACTAGGTTATTTTTTTGGACATGATTTCCTTTTGCCCACTTATTAGTGACGTCAAAAGCAACAACTTTTGTTCTAAGACTTTGCTAACAACGCACGAAAAATTTACAACTTCCCATACAAAATGGGTCGGTCACGTGACCACTTTAGTATGGAGAGCCTAAAATTTTTTGTGCGTTGTTAGCAAAGTCGTAGAACAAAAGTTGTTGCTTTTGACCTCACTAATAAGTGGGCAAAAGCACTATTTAAATTATTAGAAAGCAAAATCGATCTATTACTATTTTTGGTTGCGAAGATAAGCTTTATTTAAATTTCGGGATATAAAAGTTAAATAATACAAAAAAACTAATATTTTTAGGTGGATTCATGTATAATATGAAATTATGAATAAATAGCAAGCCGTAAATAAAAAAAATATCTATTAATTTTTTTTTCCGAAATTCCATTTTTTTTAATCTTTGGACGGCAAAATAAATAAATAAAAGAGGTAAATTTAGGTGGATTCCATTAAAAAGCTTTACACGGAAATATAATGTATCGATCTGAAAAAGAAACGGCTGTTACAAATAATTTCCGTTTCGCCATACAATCTCTCGTAATTTTACTGGAGTATAAGTTTTATACGAACACTTACATTACCTTTTTAGGGCTCCCGCACACGACCGAGAATCGGTGGGCGATTATCGGCCAGGACAAGGACGGAAGATTCAGGTGCTAACACGTCAGAGCGGGATGCCGACAAAAAATCGGTCACCGATTCTCGGTCGTGTGCAGGATCCCTTAGGGTTCCGATACCAAAATGGTAAAAAAAGGAACCCTTACAAAATACAAAATAGTAACCCAAAACCAAATAGTAACACAAAATGATCGGATAAATCTACAAAGTAGAAAATGAAGTGGTTGTGAAATTTTGCGATTTTCTACTTTGTAGTAACACAAACTTTCTTCAAAGTTGGAACTCTGTTAAATCTATTGCTGTTGCTGTCAAATTGTCTGCCTGCGTCTGTGTTCCCGAGTTCATATAACCCGAATCTATTCAAGTCGCGAATGAGAAGGCTTCTTCTGGGCAAGCTCGTTCCATCGTCGACCACATCTCTGTCTTCATGACTAGATCGAGGTCAAGAGTAAGCCCATTTC
Source organism: Athrips mouffetella (assembly GCA_947532105.1). NCBI lineage: Eukaryota > Metazoa > Arthropoda > Insecta > Lepidoptera > Gelechiidae > Athrips > Athrips mouffetella. The sequence continues at coordinate 29,440,162 of OX383956.1, read as the reverse complement.
CAATAAAAAAAAAATATTTATCAATATTTTTTTTAAATTTAAAGGAATAGATTTAAAGAGTGGATGATCTATTATCAAACAACATGCACATTTCATGTATTTAAAGAGTTAATTTTAATGACGCTTTGTGTTACTAGAAGTAATAAGCAATATAAAACTTGCCTATTGATATAATTGAAAAGTAAGTTTCTAATAATAATAAAAATGTTTATTATCTTTAGTTTGCCTCCAATTGAAAGAAATGAATCAAATTGTATGGAGTTCTCATCGTAAAAGTAATTTATACATAGACATTTAGAAATTTAAAAAATCGATCTTTGAAAATACCTTGAACATTTTAAACCCTAGTGTTCTTACTTAAAATTTACATATTGGGCTTTGATGTTAGGAATTGAGCTTCAATCAACACGGAACAACCGCGCAAAGCCCATTGTGCTGTTTCCGTGTTGCTGGAAGAAACTGAGCGACAAGTTAACTTATGCGGTTATGTTTCATTTAAGTACCTAGCCTAAAATTGTCTGTAGTCAGCATTATTTTTGGACTAGCGGTCCGCCCCGGCTTCGCACGGGTAGATATAGGTTCTTGTTGCATCGGGGGTTACTAAAGAAACCGGCCAAGCGCAAGTCGGACTCCCACCGAGGGTTCCGTACCACTAAGGTAAAAATGCTGTCCTAGTTATGGGCAGTCATACCATCTTAGTCACGCAGAAGTGCATTAAATTCGCTCGAGCCGACACGCACTTCATCATAACCATCATAACATCCCATAATACGTCCACTACAGGACAGGGAGCTCCCTCCAGAATTCCAGCCCATGCTAGAAGAATGTGGAGGGGTAGTATCTTAGTTACCACGCTTGTTAGAATTAAGGCTGGCACCATGGACCGCGGTTGTTGGTGACCGCAGTATGTAAGATAGTGCGATACACGGTCCGGTTTGTAAACCCTTAGTCGCCTCTTACGACACCTACAGGTTGAAATGGGTTGGTACTATTCTTTGCCGCTACCACACGGAACGACACGCACTTGACCAGTAAAAATTTTCGTGTCTTTTCTCTGTTGTAGATAAAACCATTACAGTCACTTAGGGCGCTGTTTCTTTAATTTCAATTTTTATAACTATTATACTCATGATAACTTTTGAATGGTATGTCCGATTTGAATAATTTAAAAAGTAATTTACAGGTATTGATATAGCCTTGAATACAAAATCATTTATTTGGATAAGGATTAATAGGTACGAATAATGTGGCCTATATATTTGGTACCGGTGTTACTATTGCATAATTTAACATGAAAAAGTAGTTATTGTGACATAACTGTAATAGACATATGGTATTACAGACTTTTTTGTAGATATTGATGGCTTCTATAATTCTGTAGTACATTACTTTGCTCTATTGTTAATAGTTTCGGCAGCGTACGCGATATAAAGATGCTATTTAGTATTTTTTTCACACCTTGGGTTACATTATCGAAGTTTTCATACGGAACCCTAACTTTTTTGAAAATATTTTATAGCCTATGATCATCCCGGATAATGCAGGTTTCTATTGGTGAAAGAATTTTTCAAATCGGTCCAGTAGTTTCGGAGGCTATTCGATGCAAACAAACAATAAAATCTTTCCTCTTTATAATATTAGTGTAGATTAGTAGAACTTTGCCCCAAAAGAGTCGCTACTAAACATGTGACGATAGACGGGCGATCGTCCCACATTAATGTATTTTTTTTTATACGCGTGGTAAGCAGCGAATATCTCTGGCGTATGAGCTCCACTTTTAGCCAAGTGAGTAGGCAGCTTTACGATAAAGAAGTTAATGAAATATCAGGCGGCTGCGCGGCCAACGTGAAGAGCCGGTACTCGCACAAAAAGTAGGGAAAAAAATTAAGAAAAATTCTACAATTTAACAATTTTTTTTAATAAGTGCAAACAGCTCGCCTGATGGATGTATTAGGTAGATACAAAGAGATTTGAACCTCGCTGCGCTCGGTCAGGTAGGTATGTAATTGTAAATTCCAGCGGCGGCTTTAGCCCATGAAGCGCCCGTGTGCAATTAATATCCCAGCGCCCTATAGTAGGCCTTAGAATTCTTTCAGTTATGTTTTCACCAGTAAACGAAAATGCGGAATTTTCGGGAAGCAAAAGGTACATTCAAGAGCTGGGTTATGCTTGAGTCTTGACAAATGAAGCGCGACTCAAGCTTAAACCAGCAGCAAAACAACCAGCCCTTATCAAGCTGGTGGCTTCTTTCCTCGAGGGCCGCAGCTTCCGAGTAGCCGTCAAACAAGAGTATTCGGACGAGAAGGCCATCGCCGCAGGCGTGCCCTAGGGGAACTGCCTCTCCCCCACGTTATATGCGCTACACACGAATGACATTCCCACCCTTCAGGGCAACCTGGAGGAGAGGGAGGAGGACGTGGAGTTTGCACTGTTTACCGACGACAGTGCCTACATCATGTCTTCACATCAGGCTGTTTTAGCAGCAAACAAAATGCAGAGACTCCTGAATCTTCTACCGGACTGGCTCGATAGGTGGCGGATGACCGTTAACGTTGGTAAGACGGCCGCCCTCCTGACGGGCCAGCAATGAAATCTGCCTCCTCCCCTAAAACTCAGGGGTCAGTCAGAAATTGAATTGGGTCCCTACGGTGCGGTATCTTGGATGCCACATCGACTGGGCACTGCGCATGGTGCCGATGGTGACTTATGTCACCAACCAGGCGAAAGCCGCGCGCGTCCTGCTTCGCCCAGTGCTTTCATACAAGTTACCGTTCCGTATAAAGAGGATGATATATCTTACTTATATCAGATCGCGATTAACATACGCCTCGCTGGCTTGGTTGGTACACGCTATGCTCGGCCGACCAGCGTAGGCGCATGGAGATGGTTCAATACATGCCGTTGCGGACGATCGCCGGTGCCGGACTAAAGGTCCTGGCGAGGAGACTCTTTGACCGTGCACCCACCGGAAGGAAGAAGGCCTCTTTCCAGAGACCTTCTCAGTCCCCCATCCACAACTTCGTCCCACACACAAAGGGACGCTGCTCGGTCCCGCGACCCGATCGCCGCTCTACCTATCATAGTCCGCATCCGCGCAGCTGGTGCAGGAGGGAGAGATACGTCTCCTTCCCCGGCAGCGTATTGCCAAATTTTATACTGACCCAGAGCGGGGTTGCTCTGAGTTCGATCGCAGTTTGCCTTTCTAGTTGAAGAGCAAACTTTATTCCTATTCCGAGAGTGTCTGAAACAAAATATATTTTGCTTTAAAAAACTAGAGCAAAATACATACGAGTCCAGACGTACATACTTTCCAACGTCAATTAAAGCTCCATTAATCATAATCATTCATTTATTTGCGTGAATATACATTGTTAAAGATCTTTAATTTAGTACAGTAGATATATTCAACCTGTATTGTACAATAAAAAAAAATGTCACTTTCAAAAATATTCTGAATGTCAAATTATTATAAAGATTACTAAAATTTTGGATAAAATTGATATAAACAGTAAATTCAATAATAAAAGAAAATATTGTAAAATAAAGATTAACAGTTTTTGAATTGTCAGGAACCCAAGCTAATTTAAATAACATTTTAAACAGCAGTCAAAATACACAGGTCATGTCCAAACAAAGAATAAATCTATTTTTGGTCATGCAACATGTATTCCCCCACTGTGTAAAAGCACTTTTCACTCAGCCATCTAGTCAAAGCACCCTTAAACTCATTAAACTGCGTTGAAGCCGATCTCAAACTCTCAGGTAATTTATTGTAAAGCTCAATCGATGTGCTGTAAGAGCTTTTACCGTAGATGCAAAGACGGACGCGAGGTTTATGTAATTTTGTAGAATATTGTGATCTGACAGGTTGAGTTGAATTTTCAGAGTGCATTCTGTAGTACTCCGGATGCATTCTCACAAAACAACAGGCTTCCTTTATATACATGCATGGGAGGGGGAGAATTTTAAATTGTTTAAATAGCGGTTTGCAACTTTCTCTAAATCTAGCATTGGCAACTGCTCTAATACATTTTTTCTGCAGAATGAAGACTCTATTTGTTTCAACCGAGTTACCCCACAGCAAAAGACCATAGTTTAAGACAGACGACACATATCCGTGGTATGCTGCTAAAGCGGCTTCTATCGAGATCGTTTGCCTTATGTGTTTTAGGGCATACACGAATCTATTCAGTTTCTTATAAATTTGACACATGTTCTTTCCAATTAAGATGGGTATCCAAGGTGCAGCCTAAAAATTTAAAAATGTCAACCTGTTCTTAATATTATTGTATTGAATATGTATTTGTTTGGAATTAGTATTGTAAGATCTAAATGTCATGATTTTAGTTTTATCAATATTTATTTGCAAGTCATTTTTATTTAACCATTCAATAACATCGTACAACGCTTGCTTTGTTTTTTTATCTATATTACCAGTATTAGATTTAATTAGAAGGGTTGTGTCATCCGCGAATAATATTGTCCTTTCATTGATTATGTTTGGCAAATCGTTGATATACAACAGAAATAGCAGCGGTGCTAGAACGCCACCTTGTGGGACACCGTTTTTAACACTTTTATACTCTGATTTATATTTAATTTTCTCTGTTGTAGTTTTAATATGTGAGAGTTTGGAAATTTCGGTACATTGTTGCCTATTACATAAGAAACTGAATAGCCAATCGTAAGCCTTTCCTCTAACGCCGTAAATTTCAAGTTTCTTTAGTAGCTTATTGTGATTAACAAAGTCGAAAGCCTTACTCATGTCGAGAAAAACAGCGGCAATTTCTTGTCTATTATTTATATATAGAGTCTGTTATAGTTTTTATAAGTTCGAAACACGCTAAAGTTGTAGAACGCCCTTTACGGAAACCATATTGGTTTGGATGTAAAATGTTATATTTAGAAAAGAAATTTAAGAGTTTATTGTACATTGCTTTTTCAAAAATCTTTGATATGACAGGTACTAACGTAATAGGCCTGTAGTTTCCTGGATCGTGTTTTTCTCCAGTTTTAAACAATGGTTTGACAACTGCAACTTTCAGTTTTTCCGGAAACTGACCCTGAGTGAAAGATAGATTTATGATGTGGGCAATTGGTCTACAGATATAGGGAGCACATAGTTTAATTACTTTAGTTGTGATGTCATCATAACCAGTGGACTTGCTGTTTTTAAGCGCTGTCTAGGCTTCACCTAATACTAACATTTAATTACATCAAAATTACTGTTTGCCTTCTTACTTGAGTCAGGCGTTATGTATATCGTCCATTTTGACTCGGCTACTTTAATAATCTGTGGTAACAACCAAGCCTTAAGCATCTCCTAAAGAATTTATTAAAATAAAATAGTTTTACAAGATTTTGAAGATTGTTTTCTTCACATTTATGTCCCTGAAGAGACATAAATTGGCGACCGTGACAGGACAGCTTAAAATACGAAGAAATAAGCTTCTTGTTCAAAAATATTAACGTTTCGCTGCGTCATCGCGCCATCGCCGGATCGAAAGAGATTTTGTCATCGTGTGCCATAGCCGGGAAGCCAAGAAGCCAGCTAAAGACTTCGTTCCTGCCAGCTGCAACCCGAGGACCAGTAGAAAAACATAATTTTACGCCGAGGATTGATTGCGCCACGAAGATATTCATCGCGACATAGCAACGACGCAGTAACCTCTAAAGAAGACACAAGCGACTGGACTACATCGCGAGGTGGATAAGCATAATTGGAAACATCGTTATCATCGTTAAAACCAGTGAAGGTGGTGTTTTGGCCAGTGAAACAGCATAAATTCACACCGAATCGTCGTGCCGCCGACAGCGTGACCTCTAAACGAGATAAGTGTCCTTGCTTTGTTCTTCCTTAATTTCTCCATTACCCACCGTAATTCCTAAATATTCCTTGTTATTTTAACCTAAAGTATACTAAAAAAGTCAAATTTAGCTTCTGCTTTGCAAGAAGAACTAGTTTTCTCCATAATTTTGGTACTAATACTACCTACCTACCTACTCAATTTAGCTAGAAACACCTAAACATTAATACAATTTTAGTGCTAATCTGTATACATTTCTTACAGATTTTGCTTAGCAGAGTAAGTACCTACCTTCAATTGAAATAAAATAGTAATTGTGTGTTCTTTTGCCCTTAAATACTTACTAAATCTAGCAGTCTATATATTCATTACTTTTTCAAAGTATATATTTTGCAAAAACAATAAGCTAATTTCCTATCTGTACCTACAATAACTTAGCAAATTACATAAATACTTTTACCTTTTAAACTTGAAACAGGTACTCAGATAATTCTAAAACAACATACTTACTGGTTAATAGTTCACACCTGTAATAAAGCAATACCTTGTTTTCAATACCATTCCAGGGTATTATTGGGCATCCTACACCTCGCGAGACTCACGAGGTGTAAATGAAGTGGTATTGGGCATTCTAAATCAGGCGAACGGTCGGCGCTGATAAGAGGGCCACGCCAACGTTGCTGTCAGCTGAGCGGGTGTAACAATCCAGCCTGCCAGATCGTCGGACCCCAAGGAGCGTGAGACTGTATTTTTATTTAACGTCTTTTTAATTTTGTGCTCCCTTAATTAATTTGAATTTACCAATATTTTTTTTTCTTTTCCAACTAAGTGGAAGGTAAAGAAATATAATGGACGAAAAGGGCACAAATAAAGAAACGTTTGAAGGAAAAGGTAGTACCTCCATTTCTACTGCTTCTTCTGTTATAAAAACATTGACCGCCAAAAGAAGTTCCATAAAAGGTCAAATAACAAAGTTTAAAAATTATCTTGATAAAATTAAAAACATTGCCACATTTTCTAACCATGAGATGACTGAATTGTCATTGAAAATTTCCAAAATGGAGGGACTATCCAAAACTTTTGATGAGCTGCAAACTGAAATTGAAGTAATCAATCTAAGTTCACTTGATGTGGAGCTTGATATTCGAGAAAACATTGAGCAGGACATAATAACGTGTATCGCTTCGGCAAAAAATATATTAGAAAAAATGCAAAATCTTCAAAACGAACATAGACGCGCCTCTGTGCCACCAGAAACTCAATGTCTTCACGAACATGCTCATGATTTAGGCATTAAATTACCGCAAATTCAAATACCAAAATTTGACGGATCTTTCTTCCGTTGGCTAGAGTTTCGGGACACGTTTGTAAATCTGGTTCACAAAAATTCAAAGTTAACAGCGATTCATAAATTTCACTACTTGGCTAGTTATTTAGAAGGAGAAGCGGCGCGCATTATTTCTAATTTGGAAATTTCATCCAGCAACTACGAGCAAGCCTGGGAGCTATTAACTGAGCGTTTTGATAACAAACGGTTATTGGTTAATCACCATTTAACTTCTTTATTCAATATTCAGCGAAGCAACACTGAGACAGAAAAATCCTTAAGGTTTTTGGTGGATCACGTTTCTAAAAATTTACGCGCATTAGAAACCTTAGGGTTGCCCGTGGATAGTTGGGACACACTAATAGTGTTCATGTTAACTTCAAAATTGCATCCCAGCACACTCTTAAAATGGGAAGAACACAAAAACTCGCTTGGTGATCTGCCAACTTTAGAAATGTTTAACAAATTTATAATAGATCGCGCAGACGTCCTCGAAGCTATGCATAGAAATCGAGCAATAAATCAAAATCAAGGCAATGCTTCGAGTCAATCTCTGGCTGTTAAAAATTGATTGGGACGAACAAGTTCCCATAGAGAGTAAAAACGCGTGGATTGAGTTCTATAATAATATTCACTTTCTATCAAAATTACAAGTACCAAGGCGGACCATTTGCGATGACCCCAAGTGTATCGAAATACACATCTTTTGTGACGCCTCTGAGCGCGCCTATGGAGCGGCTGCTTACATTCGATCAATAAGTCAAAATGATGAAGTCATCGTCAGGCTATTATGCTCTAAATCAAAAGTAGCGAGCTTGAAACCCGTAACTATACCGAGGCTCGAGCTTTGTGCAGCTCTTCTCGCCGCAAGGTTATCGGAATGTATCTCGGATTCCTTACGCATTAAGCCAGATCGTTACGTACACTGGAGTGATTCTAGCACTGTATTTTCGTGGCTAAACGGTGACCCGAAAAGTTACAAAACGATTGTAGCAAATCGTGTTGTTCAGATTTGTGAAACAACCCCATCTTCCAGTTGGCGGTATGTACCAACGGACTGCAACCCAGCAGACATAATATCTCGAGGTGTCAGTCCAAAGCAGTTGTGTGACCTTGACCTCTGGTGGTCAGGACCTAGCTTTCTGATGAAGACTGAGTCCGAATGGCCTGTTCTCCCTCGATCTGAAAATAAAAACATTCCTGAAATAAAGAAAATAAATAAAGCTTACACTAAAGACTTAACTAAAACTTATCCTAAAAACTTACCCGAAACCGATCCAACAAACAATAAAAATATCTTACCTGAAAATAAAGACTTACGATCTCCAGATGATTCATCTCCTCAGAAAAACCCTGAAATAAAAGTCAACACAATTAACACCCAAAACGACACAAACTTTTGTACCAAATCAGTTATTAAATTTGAAAATTATTCATCATTAAACAAATTACAAAGAATAGTGGCATACGTCAAAAGATTTATAAACAATTTAAAAAACAAAAATAATAAGCAACTTGGACATTTAAGCACCGATGAATTAAACGAATCTTTAAATTACCTATATTCCATTTCGCAACAAGAGTCCTTTCCTCTTGAATATGATTTGTTATCTAAGGAACTGAATCCGAAATCAAATATTTTATCGTTATCGCCCTATTTCGAAAACAACTTAATAAGAGTAGGTGGTCGTATAAACGCCTCAAATTATACTTACGACAAAAAACATCCCGTTTTGTTAAATTCATCACATCACATCACTAAACTATTGTTTGAGCGGGAACATTTGCGTAATATGCACGCAGGACCACAGCTATTACTGGCAATAGTTAGAGATAGCGTGTGGCCAACCAACGGAAGGAGGCTAGCGCGACGGGTTGCAAATAACTGCGTAACTTGTCGTCGATTAGCCGCTAAAACTTTAGTACCCAAAATGGGTGATTTACCTAGTCAGCGTATAAATGTAGACTTTCCATTCAATTCTGTGGGCATCGATTTCGCGGGTCCTTTCCAAATACTAAACAGGAAGGGTCGCGGAGCTACATTAATGAAAGGCTACATGTGTTTGTTTGTATGCCTCAGATACAAATGTATACACTTGGAAGCAGTTAGTGAACTTTCAATGAACGCCTTTATAATGACATTTCAACGTTTCGTGTCTCGGCGCGGCAAGCCTGCGGAAGTTTTTTGTGATAATGGCCGCAATTTTGTCGCGACTGATAAAGAATTAAAAAAATACTTAGAATCACATCAGCATTCCATAAGTGAGTTTGCAGCTCAGGAAGGCGTTAAATTCAGATTCAGTCCTGCGTATGCTCCTCATTTTGGGGGGATCTGGGAGGCTGGAGTGAGGGCAGCAAAACATCACATAAAACGCGTTATGGGCAACTCCCATTTAACTTTTGAGGAAATCTCAACCCTTTTTGCAAACGTAGAAGCTATTTTGAACAGTCGCCCACTGTATCCTTTATCTACCTCTCCTATAGATTTCCTCCCATTGTCCCCAGGACACTTTCTCATTGGACGCCCACTGGTGGCTCTTCCAACGCCTACTTTAACGCACAGAAACGCTAACTACCTCAAACGCCATGAAAGGCTCGAACAAATCAGACAGCACTTCTGGGAGCGATGGCGAAAGGAGTTTATATCCGAACTTCAGCAAAGGACCAAATGGAAAACGACAGCAAAAGAAAAGCTAAAGATAGGTGATTTAGTCCTACTTCAAGAAGATTTTGTTCCTCCCATGGCTTGGCGCCTGGGCCGAGTCCATCGCCTTTTTCCTGGAGCAGACGGAATATCTCGTATCGCAGACATAAACACTACAAGGGGAATCATCAGAAGACCTCTCACAAGACTTTGCCCTCTTTACCCTGAAGAACTTTAAACTTTAGTTAACTTAAGTTTGGTTTAATGTTAAATGAACAATATAGTAAATTGCATTTTCTAAATTTGTAATAACTTCAAAATACTAACTTTTTTAACTTTAGTTTTGGTTCAATGTTAACTTAATTTTGCATTTTCAAAACTTTACTTCTTTTATACCTTAAGCTTTTTTCACTTTTATTAAGAATAATGTAATAAATTCTTTGATAATTGAACCCTGAAAGGTAGACCTTTCAGCGGGGCCGAGTATGTCTAGGCTTCACCTAATACTAACATTTAATTACATCAAAATTACTGTTTGCCTTCTTACTTGAGTCAGGCGTTATGTATATCGTCCATTTTGACTCGGCTACTTTAATAATCTGTGGTAACAACCAAGCCTTAAGCATCTCCTAAAGAATTTATTAAAATAAAATAGTTTTACAAGATTTTGAAGATTGTTTTCTTCACATTTATGTCCCTGAAGAGACAAGCGCCATTATAATTTTATAAATTTCAGACTCGTCAACTGGTGTTAAATAAACAGTATTTGGATTGGTATTGCAATATTCTGTATTATATTTATTACGTGTTATGTCATTTATAGTATCAGTCAATTGTATAAAGTAATTATTAAATATATTTGAAATTTCATTAGGGTCTATTATTATATTGTTATTAAATTTAATTGAATTAATGTCCTTATTATGCATATTATCTGAGATTGTTGAAGATATTGTGTTCCAAATTGCTTTAGGTTTATTTTTATTTTTAATTATGTATTTTCCGTTGTTAATTTTTTGTGCAGTAACCAAGCATTTCTTAAATATTATATTGAATATTGTAAATTTTTCTTTTTTGGCAGATTTATTCGATCGTGCATGAATGTATTCAAAAAATAATTTACGTTTAATCTCACTTGATTTCTTTAAACCACGTGTAAGCCAAGCTAGTGCAGTTGGGCGATTGTTAATTTTCACTTTAATAATTGGAAAACATAAATCATAAAATAGTCGAAAAGTGTCATAAAACAGATCAAATGCTTCCTGAAAATTATTATTATTTAAGACATCTACAAAGGAGAGTGATGAAATACAATCTAAAAATTTGTTAAGATTGTCATTATTATAATCTCTTTTATGTTCGAACCAAGTAGAAAAAGCTCTAGATTTTTTTATGTTAATTGTAATAGTTTGGGCTGTTTCATGATCTGATAGGCCAAGGTCGTGCGTTTCACCAATTACTCCTTTCTGATTAGTAGCGATTTGATCAATACAAGCTGTTCGTCGAGTTGGTGTATTTATATTAGAGATGAAACGGATATCCGGCAACTATCCGGTATCCGGCCTATCCGGCCTAGTTTTTACTATCCGGCCGGATACCGAATATTAGGTGACTATCCGGCCGGATACCGGATACTAAAAATATACGACAATTTTATCAAAATTTTACAGCATAGCTATGTAATTAAATTAAAACAACATTTTATTGCAATATTAAATGTCTTATGTTTATTAATTAATAACTATGTTGACAAAAATTTACAATTTAGTAATCAAAGTTGACTAAAGGAAGGTTGTGATGTATAAATACCAATTTTTCTGCATTGAGAGGTAACAAACGATTGCGCTTTTCTTCGTAAACAAGACCAGCTTCAGAAAAAAGTCTTTCGCTGTATACACTGCTGCAATGCTGCTGCTGATGTCACCCGAATGCGAATGTGGCGCGCCTCGCGAGCACTTTACGAAGTGGCAATGTTCGGCCGGATATCCGGCCGCCGGATATCCGGCTATCCAGCTTTCTCAGTGGCCGGATATCCGGTATCCGGTATCCGGCCAAACAACTATCCGTTTCATCTCTAATTTATATGGGTCCGGAAATTATATTGGCTGAGAGTATTGAGCAAATCGGAAGAGAGTGTGTTATGTTTTAGTATATCTATATTCCAATCACCGCACAGCACTATCTTTTTTCTAGCAAATTTTTCATACAAGAGCTGTAATAGCTGGTCAAGTTTGTATAGAAATAATCCAGTATGCGACTTCATTTGTTTTGGGACTCTGTAAATGGCTATCACTATTAGATTAAGCCCAACTACCTCAATGCCACAACATTCAAAATAAAATTTTGTTGCCAAAGAATCTAAAATATGTAGGGCTTTTGCGGTTAATGTATTTTTTACTAATATACAGCTGCCTCCCCTGTTTTTGTCTTTACAATATGAAGCAATCAGGTTGTAATTGTTTAATTTTATATTCATTGTACAGTCTCGTCCGATGAAGGTTTCAGCAAAGCAAAGAATGTCTAGCTCTTGATGTTTGCTGCTGAATTCAGATAGTGTGATTTCGAGTATACCTAGTTTGTTAGAAATACCAGCTATTTTTAGATCCCCTTGACTCTAGATTAGGTTGACGGGGACCCGCTGCGAGGGTCCCCTATTTCTGTGTGCGAGAGGTTAAAAGGGAACCTAACATAACCTACCGCGTATGTGTCGTTGTCAGGAATTTGTTTTTTATGGCGGGGGGCTCCGCCTGCCGAGCTCACCTCACTGGGGGGCCCCCTTCTCCCCGCTTCATCATACGGTTACGAATAAAGAAACATCCCGCCTTTCAGTTCACCCAATGATAAAAAACCGGTCAAGTGCGAGTCGGACTCGCGCGCTGAGGGTTCCGATATATCTATAGTATTTTTGGAAGCAATAAAGTCAATTTTTAGGACCGCAAAACTAAATTTGTTTGTAAAGGTTTTTTGCAGATTTCAAAAAAACTGTGCCACTTAGAAAGATCGTTTTATTTTTGCTGTAATATTTACATAAACTTCTATCGACTGTAATTAATTCAGATTTTTCCTTCCACAATCTTCGGAGATAAGGGGGGGAATGGTATTTTTTTGACATTTTTCATCACAACTTGAAAACAAAAATTGTAAAAAAATACAAAAATATATTTTAGAATGTACAAGTAAAGGCCTTTCATATGATACCCCTCTCAACCTAGTGACGACGACAATTTGAAATTTTGCCCCCCCCCCCCCTATTTGGGCCCCCTTTACAGTAATAATCATAATTTTTTTTTATTCTCTCATGTGCAATTAAGTTGGGCAACCAAATTCTACAACTGTTCCAAATTTCAAGTCAGACAAACTGACAGACAGACAAAGTCGCACCATAAGGGTTCCTTTTTTTACCATTTTGGTATCGGAACCCTAAAAATGAGTTGGGCCAATTCGGTTCTGTAACCACTTTTATCTTTTGGTTATTGTTCAGTTTCACGGTTAGCTATAACAACCGCAACAGCATTGCAATAAAAAAACGGGAAATTATGAAACACGTTGTATAGTTAGTTACAGCTATTCGCGTGTCACAGTTTGCTTTACATACAAGCGAGCAAAATGCATACCTTCTCAGATTGCTCTGAGCTCGTTTGTACTTTGCTCCAATTTGTTTGTTATTTCAATGAGCACGACGTAGTTTAGTACAGACTATGGGTGTCTGGGTCAGTACAGTATACAGTTTGGAAATACGCATCCCGGCACCCCAATCTGGCCGGTATCACAAAACTTTTTTACTATTATATATTCTGTGCCGGTATTCGACGATCAGCCGTCTGGTCATCGGAGCTCTCCAATTCAGGGGAGCCATGATCAGGGCCTAGCGCCCATTTTATAGAAAAGCTGCCCGGGCAATGAGACGTAGTCTGACCCGTAGTGTGACTCGCAACCTGCACTGATATATGCAAGAAGTGCGGAAGACCCACGTTCGTTCGTTGAAACAAAAAAATATTTTTTTAGAAGTAGGAAAGGAAGGCCCGTTTCCCTCGCCTCGTAATCGTGGAGCGCCTTCCTAGCTTTACCAGGTATATCGGCGCCCTTTGGAGGGTGTCGCGAGCGGCTCTCGGCGCCCCCTACGACCCTGCGCCCGTGTGCACTGCACACCCTGCACATAAGGTAAAGCCGCCCCTGGTAAATTCTCTTAATGACGTCAGTAGAAATGGCGCCATTCGTGAATTCTGGAGAAAGCTGATTGTAAATCAGTGGTAGTTTCATGGGATGTTATTGTAGTGTGCAGACTCGCCTTCACCCACACAAATGTACAAGATATTAATTTGAAAAATAAATGTTAAAAAATATATAAACCTCAAGATTATGTACTTAATCATATAGCTTCTGATTTCATTTCTGACAGTAACTGATTAGGTCATATGGTTTCTGATTTATTTTTTGATAGATTTTTATTTTATTTCTGTAAAAAAAAAATTACTGTATTTTTTTTTCTTTCAAGAAAACGGGGGAGGTGTAGTGTGCAGACTCGCCTTCACCCACACTTATATAGTTATTGTGGCATGTATTATTCGACAGTACAATATAGAACCTTTTACTGGCAACACGTGTTTGTATTTGTCACCGCTCCCGGGTCCGCACATCGCATTATGGTGATGAATTATGACCGTTATATGTTACCTACATGTTTTTATCAGTGAAAAGGAGATTTTTTGAGACTTAAAACGTGCAAAATGCGAGTATATTTTTAACCGAAGCGAAGCTGCCGGTAGTCAAAACATTATGGTGAGTTGCAAATGATTTGTGATTCTTTTTATATCCGGTGTTGTTGTCATCCAGTGAGATTAACATATATGTGGCACAGCCATTGACGTAAGAAAAACGCAACGCCCCCTGGCGTAGTTTCCAAAATCTTTGGGCACAGCAGACGACAGACTTTTTGTTCTGACAGTCCGCCAGTGTGGCCGGTACTGCAAATATTTTCGTATTACTATTGTCATTGACATGAAAAAAAACGCTCCGTTTCTATGCGCGTATTTTCCAAAATCTCTAGTTTCGAAAGAAAAACAGCTTGAATTCAAAGAATTAATCACTCCAAAAGGTTGTTCAGATTGATTTTCATTTAGTTTAAAACATAGAGCAACTTTTAAACTTGTTATATTTAAATTTTATTCAGATAAAAACTATAATTTTCGCAATACCGGCCACACTGGCGACAATGTCCGTGACTGCCCGCGCTGCTGAGCGCCTATAAGATCATTGTTGTCATCCATCTCCGTAGTCCAACGGTTTTTGGCGTGCGGCTTGCCTGTAGGCATGAAATAGACCAGCGAGCTATTTTGCGGCGCCAAAACAGTGGTCGCGAACCTGCCTATCAGCTATCAGAATCCAGATGTAAGGAACCTTGATTTGCCCATTAAATAAAAAAAATTAAAATATTTTTTCGCAGTTAACCATTAGTTTGTTCTTTAGTTTGCTTTCAAACAAAAACCACCAGCCGACCACTTGACCGCTAGCCGACCACTTGGCCGACAGCCGACCACTTGGCCGACAGCCGACCACTTGGCCGACAGCCGACCCCTTGACCGCCAGTCGACCACTTGACCACCAGTCGACGTCTTGACCATTAGCCGACCACTTGACTGCCAGCCGACCATTTGACCACCAGCCGACCACTTTACCGCTAACCGACCACTTGAACGCCAACTGACCACCAGCCGACCACTTGACACCAGCCGACCACTTGACCACCAGCCGAGCACTTGACCACCAGTTTACCACTTGACCACCAGCCAAGCACTTCATCACCAGCCGACCACTAGACGACCACTTAAACGTTTGACGACCACTTGACCATCAGCCGACCAATTGACAACAAGATGACCACTTGACCATAAGCCGACCAATTGACCACTAGATGACCACTTGACCACTAGACGACCACTTGACCATTAGCTCGACCACTCGACCACCAGTCGACCACTTGACCAGCAGCCGACCACTTGACCACTAGCCGACCACTTGACCACCAGTCAACCACTAGACGACCACTTGAACGCTAACTAAACTCAAACTATTATGTGGGTAAGTTTAAAACCTAACGTTATTTTACAATTACAATTACAAATATTATTTTTAGGGTTCCGATGATAAAATGGTAAAAAAAGGAACCCTTATGGTGCCGCTTTGTCTGTCTGTCTTTAGGGCTTTAAGGGCTTTACTTGTGCATCCTAAAATATATTTTTGTATTTTTTTACAACTTTGTTTTCAAGTTACGATGAAAAATGTCAAAAAAATACCGTTCTCCGAAGTATCTCCGAAGTTTGTGAATGCAAAAATCTGAATTAATTACAGTCGATAGACGTTTATGTAAATATTATCTGTCTGTCTCTTAGTTTTTAAGTTATGATGAAAAATTACAAAAAAAATACCATTCCCCCCCTTTATCTCCGAAGTTAGTTGTAGGAAAAATCTGAATTCATTACAGTTGACAGAAGTTTATGTAAACATTACAGCAAAAATAAAACGATCTTTCTAAGTTGCACAGTTTTTTAGAAATCTGCAAATAACCTTTACAAACAAATTTAGTTTAGCGGTCCTAAAAATGGACTTTATTGCTTCCCAAAATACAAATAGTATATCGGAACCCTTGGCGCGCGAGTCCGACTCGCACTTGACGGGTTTTTAATTTCGCATGTAACGATTGACAATGAAAATTCCGCACTACCTACCAGTTGAATAAAATCAAAAGATAATTAAATTTGTAAAAAGATAGCATTCAACTTGGACAAGTGCAAATGCATCTTTTACGTAGGGATCAAGAAGGAAAAGCGTTTCGAAAAATAAAATATGTTTCAGTTAAGTTACGAGTTCTGTTTTTTTATAAAATCCATTACATTTATAAACAGTAGCAATAATGCAGTTTACGGAAGAATACAGCCTTTTATGTAACGAAGTTTTTATCCCTCTTAAGAGTTTGTTAACATTTTTGACTTTGTTCTCGGCGAACATGCAAAATCTTTGATTCAAATCAAAAGAAAATTATTTTCTGCATTTATCAATATTTAATGAAAACTGGGAGAGAAGTTTATACTTTGCACGTTAAAAATTATTCAAATAAGTATTTAAAAATACGTATAAATAAAAATTTGTGGATACAAAACTTAACTTTTTGCACGGAAAGTTTGCAAACTTAATTAGTATGGCAACAATTAGCATCACTGACCTCTATATATACAAGTATATATAGAGGTCAGTGATCGAACATGCTATGTTGCTTTGCTCGTTTTGCCTCAGCTCTTTTCAAGGTCATGAAGGTCACGATTTAAAAAAACAAAAAGGTTTCAAAAGCTCTGACAGATTGCTCTAGTTGTACAATAAATGTCAAAATTTGAGACAGGCTGTAATCTGTATATATGACTTCGATCTCTTTGCGATAAACAATATCACTAGTAATAATAATAGGATCTCAGTTTGAATCTCAGTTTGATTCGTTGAGTTGATATTTTGTAGGTTTTCAACATGCCTATGCCTTTTTTGATATGCTCTCGTTAAGTAGCTACCTTTCGATTTAAGCTTAGTGTTGTGGACTCAATTTGATTGCCTTTTTAGGGTTCCGTACCTCAAAATAAAAAACTGAACCCTTATAGGATCACTTTGTTGTCCGTCTGTCAAGACCCTTTTTCTTACGAACGGGTAGAGGTATCAGGTTAAATTGATAACGATTATTAAGAAAGAAAGAAAGAAGAAAGGAATAATATTTACTAAGCATTCAAAAGAAAAAGAAAAACAAAAGTATAAACACATTAAAAAAACAGCTAAATTGGCCTCCAGATCAGCACATGCCAAAGCCAAAGGCTAAGGCGCTGATTTTCAAATGCAACCATTTTTAGAGTTCAGATGATCAAAAACATATTAAGGTCCATAAGCCACACAAGATCTGAAAATTCAAATTTTATACAACGACGCAATCAAAAGATATGGCTTTTTATGTCCTCATCTCCATACATTTATGCACTAAAGCAAAACCTAGAGGGTACTTCCCGTTGAGCTAAAATTATGAAATTTGGCAAGAAGCTAGGTCTTACAGTACAAATAAAAGGAAAAGTCTAAAATAATTACATTACAACAGGATAGGATAGGTTTTAAAGGTTTTACTAATTATCTAGTTTTCTGTTCAATATTTTCAAAATTACTTACTTACTTACTCCTCTGGCGCAACGACCCAAAGTGAATCTTTGGCCTCCGATACGAGAATTCGCCACTGGTCTCGATCCTGTGCTGCAGTTTGCCAGTCGTCAGCCAGTAGCTCGCGCAAGTCTGCACCAACTACATCGGCCCACCAGTATCTCGGGCGGCCAACCGGACGGTTTTCAAAATTACTTTTATACAATTTATTAATGAGGATATAGCGAGACATTGGACGTATATTTTACAAAAAAATATTCAGCCGTTTTTTCCCTGGAGGAGCATACTTGGTGTGTTTCGAAAATGTTTCTTTGATTTTAAGATAACCAGATGCTCAAATGTGACAATGTAGTATATTTCCAGAATCAGCTCCTAAAGCCCTTTCATTTGATATACTACACGATAGGAATACAAATTTTTTTTTTTTAAATCCCATACAAAAAATTTATGACGTCATACCTCCTGATCCAAGCATTTGACAGCTTTCGTCCCGGTGGTTTTGAAGGTATAATATCATGTTTAATAACATACTAAAAGTTGGCATCAGAAACGTTCTGGCCCTTTGCGACCTTAAGTCGAGTCGCTATTATATATCATATGGTAGATAGGTACGGAACCCTCAGGGCGCGAGTCCGACTCGCACTTGGCCGGTTTATTAAAAAAGGCTGGCATGTTTACTTTCACTCCATAGGGAACAAAAATATATAAATAAATAAACCGAATCCATGTGATAAATATTGTATAAACATGTTTCAAGAAAGGAAGTAAAGTAAATAACACAAGCAATATCTTTTGGAAATTTTCTAGGTATGTATAAAAGTGCAAAGATCGTCATTATTTTTGTAATAATTATCACAAAAACCATAGTTTACGTTGCCGAGGGTTTGCGTTTCTATGGAAATTCCTTGCTGAATATTTTCTACTTTTTACACTCCTCGCTCTAGGACCTCTTCAATGGAGTCTTCCCTCCTAGCACTCATCCCTCTGGGACCTTTTCTGCGAACTCTTCACTCCGAGTTCCTCTTGCCTCCAGGACCTCTTCTATGCGCAACTTCCCTCCGAGCACTATCTTCCCTTCGAATACTCTTTCCTCCGAGATCTCTTCTATGCGCGGCTTCCCTCCGAGCACTCTTCCCTCCGGGACCTCTTCCTCCGGCACCTCTTCCACAGAGTCTTCCCTCTGTACTCTCTTGAGTTACCTCTGAGGTTTCCTCTTCCTTGGGACTTTTCTTCTTTTGCTTGTTCCTCACTTTAGATCGCTTTCCACTGAACTACGGTGTAGCAGCTCGGCGGCAAACAAATTACAAATGATAAAACATTAATGGATGGTAGGGATTCGAACCGACGAACATCGGCTTGGAAGTCCAACGCCCTATCCACTGGACCACGCGGCTCTTAGCTGACTCGTTGAAATTTTCATACAGTTCCTTTGTATCTATACTAAAATATCCGCTTGTTGATATTCTAGTTCTTGATCTGATAGTTGTAAAGGGTCCACTTTTTCCTCTGTTTGTGTGTCCAAAAATTGAAATGTTTCAACATACTGAATTGGAGGAGTTCGAGTGTTGTTTGTACCCTTTAAGGATTGAAAACTAGTTCCGGGTTCTGGTTCGTCTTGTTGCTGATTCCGTGCGAATATGGAAGGAATAGCAATTTTTAAAATTGTTTTACGAGCATGATCTTGCTTGATAATCACGAACCAGTCTGTTCTTATTTGTATCTTGTTCGTATGTTGTAAACAAACAAAGTGTAAAGAAAAGAATGGCAAATCAAATATTTTATAATGTGGCTTGTGTCAACTAAGACAATTCTGCCATCAGTCCTGTTTTTTTTACGTGACATTGACAGTTGATCTTTTGGTAAAGCCATCTATCGGCAATATAGTTTATCTGTTTTTTTCTTCACAAATGTCATTTTGAAAAGAGCTAATTGTTAGGAGTCCTCAATCATGGTAAATGTAAGATCATTGTTAAGAGTAAGCTATCATGGTATATGTAAGATCATTGGTTGACTCGGGCTGCTTATTCTTTAGTTTAGTAGTTTTGTACCTCTGTTTCTAGGCAGAATTTGCACATAAGGGAAATTTTAGCTGATCGGCCTTTGGAAACTAGTGACATCTATCGAAAAAAAAATGCACATACCAGGCCACTCAGAAAGTATTGCGAAAAATAGTTTTTATATATGGGAGACTGGCCGGTCAGAATCTTTTTCGAAAATATGATTACTTGTAAGTAAAAATATGTGTGTTCCATTTTCAAAATTTCCCTCCACATTTTTTGCGAGCCAATTCAAAGTATCGTGTCTTACTGAAAAATGGATCTGCGCCGGGAACATTTTAGAGCTATGATTTTTTACGATTTCAAGTGTCGCCTGAAACCGGATGAATCGTTCGATAGACTTCAAATGGCATTTATGGATGAAGGCCCCTCCAAGGCAACCGTGTATCGTTGGTATAACGAATTTAGGCGCGGTCGACCAACCTTGGGGGATGAAGAAAGAAGCGGTCGCCCTTTGACGGCTATTACGGAAGAAAACGTGCTAGCAGTGAAAAATTTAATCCAAGATAATAGGCGAATTACATATCAGGAGATTCAGCACATATTAAAGATTGGATCGGGAAGCGTTCACGAGATTCTACACGGGCATCTTCGCGTGAGGAGGATAGTATCGCGCTGGGTGCCGCACTACCTCACCGACGCTCAGAAGCAGGCCCGGGTGGAATGGTGCCGTGATATGCTGAACAAATTTGAAGCAGGCTCGTCTCGGCGTGTTTACGACATCGTAACAGGTGATGAGTCCTGGATTTATCAATACGATCCAGAAACCAAGCGCCAGTCGACAGTTTGGGTGTTTCAAAATGAACCAACGCCTACCAAAGTGAAGCGATCTCGAAGCGGGGGGAAGATTTTGATCGCCAGCTTTTTTAATTTGACTGGCCACTTGGCCTCAATTCCCTTACGAGATCAAAGAAGCATCAACGCCGAATGGTATACTACCAAATGTTTACCAGAAGTTTTTTCTGTTGTGAGCAACAAGCGACCAAACACAGGGCTCCGCGGACTACTGCTCCACCACGACAATGCGCCTGCACACACCGCGCTCAAAACGAGGGACTTCCTGGACAGCACACCAGTCAAACTCCTGGGTCACCCTCCTTACAGCCCTGATCTAGCACCGTGTGACTTCTTTTTATTTCCAAAAATAAAAAATCAGCTCAAGGGGATACAATTTTCGTCGCCGGAAGATGCGCTGGCTGCGTTCGAGCAGGCTGTAAACGAGGTGTCTACGGCGGACTGGAAAAAGTGTTTTGAAAACTGGTTCAGACGCATGAATCTTTGTATAGAGGCTGGTGGAGAGTACTTTGAAAAGATTTAATAAAAATATATGTACCTGTAGAACAATTTTTTTTAGTGTCGCAAATATTTCTGAGTGTCCCACGTATTTCTTCGGCAGACGCACCGACCACAGAACTATATATATATATAAGCTAACGCTATAACGCTAGTCTTCGTCGATTCGTACGGGAACCGAGCGTGTAACATTTTTGGTAGGTACTTTGACGTCACGAGTGTAATTTAGTGATGGGAATCGCAAGCCGGGCGAAATCGATTCAAAGGCGCCGCCATCTTCGCTGCGGCATATCGATTCAAAGTTGGTTTGCCGCGCCCCCTCGCGACTCGCATCGGCGCTGGCGCCGCGCGCGCCAACCGTCAGTTCAGTAGTTTTTAAAATTTAAAGCGGGAAGCCGGTGGTGAGGCATCGGTCGCTCATCGTGAATCAAAATAAATACTTTTACCTATATTAATGGGACCACAAACTACCCATTTTCAAATTATCTAGCTAATATACATAAAGCTCATGAGCAGACCAGTAACCAAAACGAGAGAGCTGCGGGATCGATGTGATTTTATATCGATTAGAACCGACAGAGGTAATGATAATTAGAATCGGCAGAAGAAATGATAATTAGAATCGACAGATGAAATGAAAATCATATATTATGCTATTAAACGATCAATATTTGTTTATGTTTAATCGATTTGTCGGAAACGGCCCTAACGATTTAAAAAACTATATTATATTATTATCATGTCTGGGAAAAATCCTTTTCTCCGTTTCTTGAAATAGCATGTTTCATAAACCTGCAGCGTCATCTGTTAGTGGGCTTTGGTTAAGATTATACAAATGTTAAACGTTATCAGTGTTATCTATCACAGTCTCAGATTTTCGAATAAAAGCGTGTTACATTATAAAACAGAATGAGGAAATAAAAAAGAGGGTATAATAACACGCTTTTCTTTGAAAGCTTGAGACTATGATAACGTTTAACGTTTTATTATTATTCTTTTTTTACATCTAATAAAAGCTTGTTTTGAATTTTTTTTTTACTAGTATTTTTAATAATAATTGTTTCTGTCCCTGAAAAAGGATAAACTTGGATTGGTGAAAAAGGATAAACTTGTTGTAAATTTTTCTTTTTGTTGTTGTAGTTTTCATGTGTGTCAATAAATAACAAAGACGTAAGAAGTAACCATTACCAGCTGTTCGATAATTATATTTGCATTTCACTACCTACATTATGTAGTTACGTAATAATTTAAAAATATAATTATCATTTCCTCTGCTTTCAAAATCGATTTTAATCGAATACGAAATCGGCATCGAAAATTGCACTGTACAACACTAATCACTACTTTTGACAGAGGAAATGAGAAATTGACCTTGAACGTGACTCGAAAGGTTATATCGCTTATTTTTACATTGCGGGTTTTCAATACACGACAAGTCTGGCTCGTTAAATTAAAGCCGCAATGGAAAAATATATGGACACATTACCGTTTGGATGAAAATCACAAAATAAATTGTTTTATAAATAATAACAGATTATTTTAAGACAAATAGTATTTACTGATGACACTAAATACCTAAATTACCAGCTTCAACTTCGCGATTGGAATTATTGCAGTTAATTACTGCACAACAAGGCATTTTGTTTTTATTATGAGACGTCACACGCTGAAAGCGGTTGCGGGCAGATTGAAGCTCGCGCCGAGCAATGGTGCACCTGCTCACCATTTCTCCACGCGAGGTACCTACCTACATACACTTGTGTAATCTAGCGGCACCGACGCAAGAGAGTATAGTGGTGAGTATTATATATTCCTTGGTATAGTATTCTCTCTACATATATAACTAATCTGTTAGTATTCTTTCTTTGCTTGCTTGCACCGACGCATCACCGACGTTACATTCCTTGTTTATCCCCTATCAACCCGCGAGATCAGCCCTACTCTAGCCTAGATAAGAAAATTTAACTGCTTCCCTGCTTTCAGTCTTCCACTGAGCAAGGAAGTTGTTGAAAACGAGTCATCGAAAGCGTGTGAGGGTATGTTATGTTGGTTGTGGGATCTAGATATAGATATGTTATTCCTGTTATTTCTAGATCGTAGCAGGTGGAGAACTGTAGTCTCTGCCTACCCCGACGGGAACAAGGCGTGATGTTATGTATGTATGTATGATATTTTATATACTCAAAATTAGAGGTTATGTTTATTGAACTTCAGGTAGACACCTGCGAGTTGGATGCTGTCCTGAAGCAGCAGGATGGCTCTGAGCCGGATCAGTCGGACAGGAGCATGATAACGCCTTCAAACCCTATGTCCTCGCGGGGCCGGCGAGAGTCCGCATCATGTGGAAACGCAGGGTTAAAGAAACCTAACAAAGATGACAAACTGATGACAGAAGAATCCAGAAATTATGATGTAGAGGGAACTGACTCTCAAGAATTGTTGAATAGGTTGGTGTTCTTTTAATCTTTCGTTTTGTCACTTTGAAAGCCGGATTAGTGTTCATAACAAAATAGTTTACAAATAGTTTCTTATAGAGGATTATACGGCATACAAAATAACTTTGTCCGTGACCGTTAATGCACAGAAGTAAAAAAATGAGTCGCCGGGGTGAGCGCGGCTGCCTTCATTGGCTCTCCGCCTGTGGCCCATGCGCGGAAAATAACCGTCATGGACAAACTTGTTCTACACGACTAAGCCTGATATTGTAACAAAAATTTCCTAATATTAATTATTTTCTCAGTATGAAGAGAGCAGCCTTTCCAACTCGACTGCCGCTTGACAAGATGTCTTCCCTGGAGGTGGAATTTTTCGCAGATCATCAAGGATATTCTAGTCTTGCCTTAGTTGAGATCAGGAACCAAATATTGAAAATGTGGTTTAAAAACCCTAAGAAGCAAATTACAGAATATGATGTTCAGAAGATACAGGTTAGAATCTGTTTAACTTAGAATACAATCCAATCTTTAAGAACCTAGCTAAATGAGCCTTTGTGTGTAATTCATTTTTAGGGGTCAAAAGTAACCCTTATACTTTCGTCATATCTGTCTGTCTGTCCGCGGCTTAGCTGAGACACCCTTAGTACTTGAAAGCTGTAATTTTGTACTGATAAATGTAGATTTCATCCACGCCTACAAGTGGATGTGATTTTTTTCTGGTCTACCCTATAGTGTGGGTTGGCATTGGAGTCTTTTAAAAATCTTGTGTCTGCATGTATCTTTTTCGATTGAGATTTAGATTTTAAAAGCGCAATTTTTGGTTGGCATCGAGTGTCAGAGCTAAACGGTTGTTATTGGAAATGTGAAAAATTCACAGTAGTAGTATACGCTCAGGTTGGACTGTGACGTTTGTGAACCCCACCGGTGTGTCTGTGGTGGCATGATGGTATCGGTGTCGGTGGTGGCTGATGGTGTCGGTGGTGGCTGATGGTGTCGGTGGTGGCTGATGGTCATCATGGCCTTAGCTGTGCGCGTTCTGCGGGTACACAATCCCGTCACCATGCCATCAACGACATCATCCAGCGGGCGATGGTGTTAGCTGGCGTCCCCTGCGTTTTAGAGCCCCCAGGACTCAGTCGGTCGGAAGGCTAAAGACCCGACGGTCTAACGCAGATCCCATGGGCGAAGGGACGCTGCCTCGTTTGGGACGCCACCTGTCACATCTAAGGAGCACCAAGCAGACGGCGGGTGCAGCGGCTGAGATCGCTGCTGGCTTCAAACGTACGAAGTACGCGTACTTGGAGTCTGCGTAAGATTTCGTGCCGATAGCTTTCGAAACCGCTGGCACGTGGGGTTCCGAGGCTAAGGAGCTTATCAGTGGTGTCGGACGGCGACTGAAGGAAAAGGGCGAAGATCCCCGCGCGGTGCTCTTTCTAGCCCAGCGATTACCAATAGCGGTACAGCACGGGGCGAACGCGGCCAGTATTTTGGGGATGTTTGCGCAGGGGGCATTGCGCGGGAGGCTTTTTTGACTTTTCATAAATATAAGATTTCAATTTTAAGCTAATATATAAAAACCAGCCAAGTGCGAGTCGGACTCGCGCACTGAGGGTTCCGTACAAACCTGTACATATATAAGTAAAAGTTATGGTATTTTTATTGCTAAAAAACTTTATCATGTGATGTAAGTAACTAAAATTTATATTTGAGTTGATTGAATGAAAGGTAAATTGCGGTTTACGATTTATGACGTATTAAAAAAAAAGCTACTTACGAGATCTCGTTTAAACTAATTTTCGGTGGAAGTTTGCATGGTAATGTACACCATATATTTTTTTTTAGTTTTATCATTCTCTTATTTTAGAAGTTACAGGGGGGGACACACATTTTACCACTTTGGAAGTGTCTCTCGCGCAAACTATTCAGTTTAGAAAAAAAATGATATTAGAATCCTCAATATCATTTTTGAAAACCTATCCATAGATACCCCACACGTATGGGTTTGATGAAAAAAAAAAATTTGGGTTTCAGTTCTAAGTATAGGGAACCCTAAAATTTATTGGTTTTTTTTTGTGTGAAAATCTTAATGCGGTTCATAGAATACATCTACTTACCAAGTTTCAACAGTATAAATAAATAAATAAATAAATAAATAAATAAATAAATAAATCTTTATTTGCAACTTTACAGTTTTTTGTGTGGAAACTCAGAAGCTTGTGCTGGTTAAAACTGTGTTACAAGCTTCTGTGTAATCTCGATTTACTGATACATGTTACAAAAGGAACAAAGATAAACAAAGAAAATAAACATGCAAATTTAGCTCTTATAGTTTCCGAAAAAAGTGGTTGTGTCATACGAACGGACAGACATGACGAATCTATAACGGTTCCGTTTTTTGCCATTTGGCTACGGAACCCTAAAAACAAGCCCTTATTCGAAAATGCAGTTGTACTAAAACATTGAAACAATTAAGCAAGTCATGGTGATAAACGTTAGTTATACAGATAGATGTTAGTTGCATAGATGAAGTAAAAAAATGTATATCATATCATTTATAAATCATAAAAACAATTCTCTCAAAAATGTCCGTTTGTCCTACCAACTTTATCATCTGTACCCTGATCATCATCTGGGACCAAAGTGCTTGGCAATGCAAGTCTTAAGAACCTGAACTCGACAAGTCTGCCTTGTTTAATTTATAAGTTCTTATGGCCACTTTCCAACTTCTTCATCAGGACCCTAGTCATCATCTGAAACCAGAACTCGAAAAGACAAAACCAGCGAACCCAAACTTGACTTATTGTGTTCGGTTTAGAAGTTCCTATGGCCTCCTTCCGTTTCTATTATCAAACCAGCTCAATGATACCATAACATTGTATTGTCACAGAATTTACATAATTGTGCCAAATTTCAACCCGATCGTATGAGGATAACTGGTCTAAAATTCAGTTACAAGATTTGTCCCACAAGACATACTAACAAGGCATGTTAAATAAAAGCTTATTATAAAATAGCAATAGCAATCAGGCGCTAGGACCTCGCTGAGGATTAGGAGGTAAAATTTTTATATTATGAATGATATGAAACACTAAATCAAAACCTTTTTTGTGATAGAAAAATCGTGGCCCTACACGCACTTGGCCGGTTTTTTCTTTTATTCCAACGCTTACCAATACATTTTGCAGCTACGAGTATTTCAAAAGCAATCTGCGAAAGCTATAAAAAAAAAAGTTTGTAAAACAATGTTATTCTTTCAGTCAAATATACTCTTAGGCTAAGATCCCACGACAAGATTATGCACCTATCTGTTATTTGAACGAAATGTGGTCTATATGGAAGGTTACACATGGGATCATCTATTATAAAACTTTGCATGAACGAGAATCTCTATTCAAGGTATCTTACGGCAATATTCATTCATCATCATCGTATCAGCCGAAAGACGTCCACTGCTGGACATAGGCCTATCCTAAAGTTCTCCATGTCGACCGGTCCTGCGCTGCTCGCATCCAGCGGCTTTCCGCGACCTTGACCAGATCCAGTCCACCTTGTGGGGGGCCTGCCAACGCTTCGTCTTCCGGTACGTGGTCGCCACTCTAGAAACCTTACGCCCCATCGGCCATCGGTTCTTCTTGCGATGTGCCTTTCATATCCATTGCTCTCCATAAATTGCAGAATTGTTCCAGTACAACCAATTTGTTGATATGTATTTTTAAGGCACTAGCAGCAAGAAATTTCTAGGCAACCCTAAAGCATTGTATGATCCCATGTGTAACCTTCCATATAGACCACATTTCGTTCAAATAACAGATGGTGCATAATCTTGTCGTGGGATCTTATACTATCTGGTTTAGTGTCATGGCTGCAAAATGTGTTGGTAAGCGTTGGAATAAACGAAACAAAAATGATTTTAACTTGATAAGAAATCCAAAATGGTGCAATGTGAAGTTATATATTTACTTGTTATTCAACAAGATTTGTTTCCTACTTGCAGGCCCGGTACAACAGTGACCCAGATCTAGTTCTACAGATTCACACTTTCCTAGAAATGCACGGGCTCATCAACTACGGGATGTACGAGCGCATTACTCCCATACTAAACGAACCTGGTAAATTTACTCGTGTACATGGACTTGCAAAAATCACATGATTTGTCATTAAAGGAACCTACAAGTTTTTTTTACTCTGATGCTGACGGTTATTTGCTGCGCATGGATACTGACTGGGATGCCAATGGGCGATTCGCACGCCATCTCTGCGTCTTCAACGTTTAATTTTTAAATTCTGCGCATTAACGGTCAGCATTGGAGTTAACTACAAAAATCTAACCGTACCAAACAAATATGTTTAATATGTTTTGATTTATCCGTGTGGTGCTGACAAAGGATAGTACCCATCCCTACCCATCTCTACCCGTGGTTGTCGTAAGAGGCGACTAAGGGCTTATGAACCGGAGGACGGGCAGCAACATCTTTCTGTGTATCGTGACAAGCGTGGTGACTGTGGTAAATCCCCTCCAAAGTACCACGCGTTTTTTGCTGGAGCCTGCAGGGAGCTTCTTCCTGTGTCCTGCAGTGGACGTTTTATAGGTTTCACAATCACCCAGTGAGTAAGGTAATGAATAGGTTACCTGGATCAATATTATGTTATGCCAACTCACATAGATTTTGGATAAATTTATTCAATTTGGATTCTTTATAGAATAGTACCTGGGCGACCGAGCTTCGCTTCTATTAATTTTGGCCAAAGTCCACCAACGCTGTAGTTTCTGAAACGCGCTATTTTCAAGAAAAGCTCATAAAAACAGAGCGAACGACTTTTCCCAGACATGAGACCTATCTACATCGATTTTTCCCGAAAACTCCCATACACAAAATTTTACCGAAATTGTTAGAGCCGTTTTCGAAAAACCGATTACAAATATATTTATATACAAAAAATATCTGTTGCCTGCGGCTTCGCTCGCGTGGATTTTGTTTTTGTATTATAACGTGTTTTCCCATAGCAAGAGATATTTTCCCGCTGTAAAAAGTAGCCTGTAGCACTCCAATCCGTTGTTCCAAACTTTTGCCCTATCGGATCACCCAAACCTGTACACCAAATCATCATTTTGCCTTGCAAAGTAAATAAGAAAAATTCAGATAGATTTATTTTGTTCTTTACAATTTTTACTTGTATACAATATTTTAGACCACCACCTGGTTGTGACCCGAATTGGTGGTCTATTTAACCGGTGGCGGCATAGACCACAAGAGCAGACGAGCGTTCTAGAACGTATTAAAGTAGAGAGATTGCAAGAGGAGGATGTCAGAAAAGAATACTTGAACGGCTTGAGTGAAAGATTTGAGAACCTGGATGAAGTAAATGATATTGAATGTTTGTGGAATGAATTTAAAGATGGAGTAGTAGGTATAGCTTTCGATGTTTGTGGGGTGTCAAAAAGGAGAAAGGGTGGAAAAAACCGGCCAAATGCGAGTCGGACTCGCGCACTGAGGGTTCCGTACCACCACATAATCATAATTGTAGTAGTTGAAATTTCAGTAAGTTAATGTGCTAGATTTTTTGAGTCCGACACGCGCTTGATCAAATTTTATTATTTTTTATTATTTTATAGCTTATGAACTATAAACATACCAATTTAAAAATTTTGTAAGTGTTCCCGTTTTTAAAATAGAACTAAAACAAAAATCGCCTCCTCGACCATCCAACTTGACCCCTCTCTTATAAGAATGTTCTTGAAACGGGAGCTCACCACAATTGGTTACCATTAGTTGTAAGTAAAGTTGTAAAATTTAATGATTTCAGACTTTTCCCTTTATTTGTACTGTGAGACCTAGCTTCTTGCCAAATTTCATAATTTTAGGTCAACGGGAAGTACCCTGTAGGTTTTCCTTTTTTGCATAAATGTATGGAGATGAGGACATAAAATAACATCTTTTGATTGCGTCCTTGAAAAAATTGAAATTTTCAGGTCTTGTGTGGTTCATGGACCTTAACATATGGTATTAATTTCAACCTGATATCTCTACCCGTTCGTGAGTAAAAGGGTCTTGACAGACAGACAGACAGACAGACGGACAACAAAGTGATCCTATAAGGGTTCCGTTTTTTTATTTTGAGGTACGGAACCCTAAAAAGAAGAATATGTGGATGAATAAAAGTGTACAGGCAGCTGTTTGTGAGAAGAAGAAAGCATGGTCAGATTGGTTAGCCATAAAAGCTAACCAAAGAATGCAGAAGGCAACAAGTGATGACGTTAGTGTAGCAAGAAAGGTATATAAAAGAGCGAAAGGTATTGTTAAGGAAGTTGTTGAGAGAAAGAAGAGGAGTGTAGGGATGAGTTTGACATAAGGCTTACTGAAGATTTCCAGTCCAATCAAAAGTTTTTCTGGAAATCCATACGGACAGCCCGAGGAAAGTTTGGAACATCGGATCTGAGTAAAATCAGAAGCCAGGATGGAAGTATTATAAAAGGTGAAGAATGTGTGCTGAGGAGGTGGAAGGAATATTTTGAAAGTCTGTTTGAGAGATAAAAGGCAGAGGCCAGCGTACCGAGGTCTTCTGTGGAAAGGAATGAGAATGAAGATGAGAATAAAGATGATAATTATGTAAGTGAGATAAGTATGGACGAGATTTTGAAAGCAATGAATAGTATGAAATCAGGTAAAGCAGCTGGGTATGATAGAGTGTCGGTCGAGATGTTGAAGGCTGGGCGAGGCATTGTGGCTAGTCAGTTGTACCGCCTTTTCAACCTGTGTTGGACGAACAGCCAAGTACCAGGTGACTGGTGCAAGGCTGTGATTGTGCCGCTGTACAAGGGAAAAGGGTCACAACAGGACTGCAAAAATTACCGCGGGATAAGCCTTCTTAGTGTCGTCGGCAAACTGTATGCAAAGGTTTTGATTGAAAGAGTGATGAAAGATACTGACGAAAAAATATGGGATGTACAAGCGGGATTTAGAAAGGGAATGGGATGTACAGATCAGGTCTTTTCCTTGCGGTGCATAGATGAAAAGTTTTTGGCTAAAACCAAAAAGTCTGCTGCGCGTTCGTGGATTTGGAAAAGGCCTATGACCGAGTCAGTCTGTCTCACTCCGCGTCAGGCATGAATTAAGTACCCACCGCGCGGCGCGCCCTACGGGCGCAATGTTTTTCGGGCTCTCACGTTTTTGGCGTTTACATATTCGATACGTTTTGCGCACTTTGTGTTAACGTACATTCATGAAACAATTATTATTTATTTTGTTTCCATGTTTGGGATGTTTTTAGATAATTATAATGAGGAACTGAAATAAATTTTGTGTATTGGATGCATGAACTCGAAGAAAAAGTAGAATTTTATCTTTTTATGATACCAACTGATTGTAATAAGTGTTTTTATTGTTTTTATTATTAAATAGGTATCGTTTATAAAACATACATACTTTGCTCGACGGTGACTCATTGCGCGTGTCCGTTGCTCTCCGCCTGGGCTGCGATGTATGCCAACCACATCTATGCATCTGCGGTTCCATGGTGGAGGCGAACGGTCACCACGCTTTGAGTTGCCGTCGATGCACTGGTAGGCACTCGCGTCACCATGCCCTCAACGATATCGTCCAGAGGGCTCTCACGTCGGCTGGCGTTCCGTCTGTGCTTGAGCCGTCGGGCCTCAGTCGCACCGACGGTAAACGGCCCGACGGTCTGACGTTGGTGCCGTGGGAGAGGGGGCGGTGTTTGGTGTGGGACGCAACGTGTGTCAGCACCTACGCCGCTTCCCACATCAATCGCACTACACGCATGGCCGGAGCGGCAGCTGAATCACAGGCGGCGATTAAGCGCCAAAAGTATGTTCCCTTGGGACAGGGCTACATTTTCGTCCCATTGGCGGTGGAAACGGCGGGCTGCTGGGGAGCGGACGCTAAACGATTTGTGCGCGAAATAGGCCGTCGGCTCCGACAAAAGCAATGTGACCCCCGCTCCGAGTCGTTCCTGGTGCAAAGGCTGTCCATAGCCATTCAACGTGGTAATACCGCGAGCATTATGGGCACTTTTGCACCAGGAACGTCAAGGGGCGGTTTGTTTGACTAACAAATACATTTTTGTATTTTAATTATAACTTGTTTAAGATTAAGATTTGAAAATAAATACTTTTAATAAAAACATACTTACTCTAAATATAGATAAGTTGGCACTCAGAAAATATGAGGTTATTTATTGATATAGTGTCAAGTTTGGCGTGCTTTTGACTGTACAAGTCCAGCAAAATATAATAAATTTTAGTTTGACGAATAAATGAAATAAAAATAGGTATTACAGCAATTGTAGCCGACACTGGAGTCAATCGATAGCGTCGACTCGGTATATCGAGCTGCATTGCAAACAGGGCCCTGACGCGTGAACTTAAGGTGCAATTTAGCTTTGACGCGCTATGTTTAGGTATATAAAAAAGCGGCTTTTTCCGGGTTAGTCGCATTTGCCCCCATTGTCAAATGCCCCCGTGTCAAACGCCCCCAGTGTCATTTGCCCCCGATAAATTTTATTCAGAGAAATACCTACCTGCCTGTACAATCACAAGCACAAGTGTTTGTAATTTTAAATACTTTTCACTTACTTGGACTTATTTTTGTGTAGGTAATTTATAAATAACCACAAAGAGTAATATGTTTATCAATATCACAATGGAACAAGGCATAATAATACGACAGAACTGTACATATTTTTATATTTATAACATAAATCAAAATTTAATCAGTATCGTGGACGGTAAGTAACAAAATAATACGATTTTTTTCTAGAAGTTACGCTTAAATACACAGTAACTTTCAAACCAACATAAAAATAAACATGCAAAATCGCAAAATCAACAAAACAAAGTAAAAAATATATATATTTGTTAATGCTAACCTTAAATGTACAAAAGCTTTATCTAAGCTTCATTTAGCTAATTGACATAAATTAGAACAAACATGCAAAATCAATAACAGTGCAGTGGTTTCTTGCCGTTTCTTTTACGCTGCCATAGCACGATCCGAAACGGCGTAGACTCACTCTATTTGCATTGTATTCTGCACGACATTCAATAAGTATTCTGTAAAGAATCTACATTGAATAAAATTATCTGAATCGGAATCTAACACGCATCATTAAAATGATGTAGCTTGTAAAACAACAGCAGGATAGAGCTACGAGTATGCGTAAGAGCAAGTTGGAGCGATACATGTCTCTGTCGCTCCAATATCTTACGCATCGCTCCGTCTTTTTGTCACACTGCTGTCATTCTAAGAAATAACATAATGTAGCTTTTAACATTATTTCTACTGTAGTAACAAAATGGGGGCGATTCTAGCGTGGCCGCTAAATTTAAGGCTAAAATTTGACAGGTCTAAAAATGTTTCTATCTTTGTTACCGCCTATAGGCTGGAAAAAGACAGCATCACTTTAAGACCTGTCAAATTTTAATCATTAATTTAGCGGCCACGCTAGAATCGCCCCCAGTATTACTTATAATTTTCTTTATTAAACACCTAAATGTATAAAAACCTTTAAAATAAACATTTATATAAATAAACATGCAAAATCAACAACTGTATGTAAATTAATGTGTTTAGGATATCGTTATGATACCAACTCAACATGCCGTAGTAAAACTATTTTCCAATATAACAATGGCCCAAGTAAGCGCATATTTTACAAAGTTGTTGATGTACCTACTCAGGCTCGTTGTGGTATGAGAGAATAGCTTTATAGTTGCATATTAGGTTAGTACTCTTACAAAACCCTTAAAGGTCCCCTGGAGCTTTTACTTCCCATACAAATTAACTTTTGTCATAACTTCTAAAATGCAAAACACATTTCGACAAAATTTTGTGCACACAACTGGAAAAGATGTGTCAAGGTTTAAAATACACTGACGAGTGTTTATTATTTCTGTGAAAATTATAGGTATGCCCAGCATGTAGCAATGTCATTTTTTTACCATTTAATATAATTTTAAAATTATCTACCACTTGACCCTGAGAGGGACCTTCACCCGACATATTGAGATAATACACTAATACTACCCCTTGTCTTATGGAAACGTGCATTGAAGTTAAGGTACTCACCACCTGACCAAAACAAGTAGACTGATGACTGATAAGAGCGTCCATACAGACCGACGTCGAATTGGTCGAAGTATGCAGAGTCATTCGTGAGAAAAAAAGATATAACTACTGATAACCCTCTGGACAGGATTTGGCTATTGTTATCAATAACCCGTTTTTGTTCAGGAACTTACTCTCATTGAAATTGAAGCTAACAAACTACTCAAGTATTGACAAAATAATATTAAAATTATACGTCCAGTGAATTTACTTTTTTATACGCCACGTAAATGTATCACACTCTAATAATACATAAATTATTAAACGCAGAAGACTGATTAATAAAAAAATTCTGTTAGCACTTTAGTCCTCGACTGTAAAGCAAATATTTTTTAGGTATTTCTCTCAATAAAATTTATCGGGGGCAAATGATACTGGGGGCGTTTGACACGGGGGCATTTGAAAATGGGGGCAAATGCTACTAACCCCTTTTTCCAAGATCACATGAGTGCGACTTCTGTAAACTTGTTTACTATTATATATTCTGTGACCGAGTGGTGAGGAAAGAATTGTGGTCAGCATTGTCTATGTATTGGGTGATTCAAGCACTGAAATCTCTCTATGAGGATTCCAGTGCTTGTGTCAGAATAAACGGGGCGCAAACTGAATGGTTTAGCATCGAAAAAGGTGTTAGGCAGGGATGTGTAGCGTCACCTTGGCTGTTTAACCTGTTCATGGCTAATTGTTTGATTAATCTGAAAGAGAGTATGTGTGGACTGAGAATTAATCAAATGTCTTCTCTACGCTGATGACCAAGTTGTACTTGCGTCGTCTGCTGACGAGTTGCAGGAGATGGTAACAATGATGAATGTGGCTTTGGACAGGAAAGGAATGAAAGTAAATGTAAGCAAGACGAAAGTTGTTTAGAACCAATTTGGGTCTATTCATGTAGGTAGAAAATAAAGTCGGTGTTATATTAGAGCAGACGTGGGTATTCAAATAAAAATGTACAACGCGACTCGCGCGTCACCCGAGGCTTTGCGCGTCAGTGCGATAAGAAAGCGGGCCGGCGCCATAGTTGTTAGCATTTAGTAGCTGTCGCAATACGGGAGGTCTGGCGAACACTCGCAATACGGGAGATCTGGGGAACGGTCGCATTCCAACGGGTGAGCGGTCGTGTGCGCGTATCGGATAAGCCACAGCGGTGGTCGCGCTTGGGGTTTTTATTTCCCGAATCGGGATTCGGCGGAATATCATATTGAGGTTGCGCGGGGCAATCAAGTAATTTAGTGGTGAACTATCAATTCGGAGGCGTAAAGTGGACTCGTGTACGGTGAACGAGACGCCATGTTCTGGGTCGACGCAAGCGGCGCGTATGGACTCATAATTATTATGCTATGGGAATAAGTGTGTAGTGAATACCATTCGGGGCAGTTTCCTGGCTCGCGGGGAGGACAGAAATTGCGGTTGATGGACAATTGTACGATAAGTGACTTGTTTTAATAGTTACCAACCCGCGTGGTCAGGGCGTGGCCGGTGATAATTTGACTATATCTTGGCAATCCGCGTGGTGTGTGGGACGATGAATAGTAATCGCCGCGGATTTGCTATGGACTTGTGATTGGAAGGCAGATTTCCGGAATTATCTGCTATAACGGGTGTCGACCTGCGCATTCGGTGAGCGCGGCGTGCTTGGAGCATGAGGCTGGGGTTTGACCTGGATGCCTGCTGCGGGAGCGGCCAGCACTAAGATCGGCGCAGGGTCATCGGATCGACACAGTACACATTATAATTTATTCTATTTAAGTGTATTTATTGGACATCACATATTCGTGCACACTGAGAGTAGGTATACCTCCAAATATCCATTTCGACTCGTCGCGACCACGGGAATACGATCGGTAAGTCACCTTGCCTACTTGTGAAAAGGGTTGCAATTTCGGTCAAGCGCGAGTCATCCGGTGCACCAAAATTATATTAGTGGGTGCGTAATTTGTTCGGAGCAGATTTGACGGTCCGACGGGTTAGAGGCCACCGGGCGGTTATCTAGGGACGTAATTCGGGTTGGTGCTCTTAACGGAATTTTGGTGCTCTCGAAATAAACATTATAATTGTTTCGGTC
Source organism: Athrips mouffetella (assembly GCA_947532105.1). NCBI lineage: Eukaryota > Metazoa > Arthropoda > Insecta > Lepidoptera > Gelechiidae > Athrips > Athrips mouffetella. Next base: position 29,404,232 of record OX383956.1, on the reverse strand, counting down.
ATCGACCCTGGATACTCCAGCCGGTTGGAGAGGGTTTATTGTGGGATGATAGTTTCCTTAAGTGGTCGTCCTTAGGGTGCGTGCATACTAGCGGCAACGGGTGCCTCCGCAGTGGGACGACGTGGGGTTATTCTGCACGTAACTGCTGTTGAATGCTGTGTTGACTTGTAAGTGTGGTACATAAAAACCTTAAAGCCTTATATATTAAGAAACCTTTGTAAAATAACTTTATGTACTATGTTAGTTAACCAATTTAAATAAATAAATAAAAAAGTAACGGGTGTGACACCGGTCACGAGCGTACCATCTTCGGTACGATACGTGTAATATAGTTAAGGTAGGTAGTTATAAGTTTAGCGCTGTGTATCGCAGCCCAATTTGTTACGCTCCCGCTCGGGTCTACGAGTGCACAGTTGCACTCCTGGGTACGTTTTACTCATAGGGCCCAGCGGACGTATCGGACCCGGGCCGCGGAGCGGACAAAACAAAAGTAATGGTACTTGAAAGAGAAGAATGTATGACAGAGTATACTATATTAATAGGTGGTGAACAAGTCGAACAAGTGAAGGAGTTTGTGTATCTGGGCTCAAAGTTTACGAGAGATGGAAAGTGTGAAAGTGATATTGAAAGAAGAGTGAATGCTGGAAACATGGTGAATGGTGCCCTGCACGCCTTTATGAGGAGTCAGAAGGTGTCTCACAAGGCTCGTTTGGCTGTTCATAGGGGTGTTTTGGTACCAACACTGATGTATGGCAGTGAAAGCTAGGTATGGCAGAAGAAGCATGAAAGTAGACTTAATGCAGTGGAAATGAGAGCGCTAAGGAGTATGATTGGTGTTAAATTGAGTGACTGGATTAGAAATAGTGTGATAAGAGAACGGTGTGGCGTAAAAGTAGACGTAGTGACCAAAATCGAGAAAGGGATGCTGAGATAGTTTGGTCATGTAGAGAGGATGAATGAACGAAGACTGATGAAAGAGATCCACCAGGCGAGAGTGAATGGAAACGTTGGAAGGGGAAGGCCTAGGCGAACGTACCAGTACCAAATTCAGGACGTTCTGAATAAAGGCCAGGTTAAAACTACCCTAAACCGACGAGCATGTATGAAAGGATTTATGAAAGTACAGGAAGCAAGGGAAGTATGTCAAGATCGTAGCAGGTGGAGGACTGTGGTCTCTGCCTACCCCGACGGGAAATAGGCGTGATGTTATGTATGTATGTATGTAACAATATTTTTGACTAATTTGCAAACCTTTAAAACTAACTTAGCTGTGATAGTTTTCCTTTTAATTTGTTGTAACGTGTAGTGGAGGTACTCCAATAAATTTTTTTTAAGATTTTACTTTACCACTTTGTCGGCGTGATCAATATCTATATTCACACTAAATATGAGTTTTCTAGTACATTCAGGGAACCCCTGAGCTAAGGTGCGGACAGACGCACATGACGAAACTATAAGGGTTCCTTTTTGACTACGGAACCATAAAAATATTGATTCTTCATACAAAATGAAAATCTGATTTGGTCAATGAATGGGGAATAAAAATCTTTAACTTTTTTATTTTCAAAAGTTATTCAGTTTCATAGATAGAACCACCACATGTACTCGTACATGTACCTACATACAAAAAATTAAGACACAAGTAACACGATTTCTAAAAACAATCTTTATTTCTTGAATTATTTTATTTATTACCCACTTTATCTAAGTTTTCAAAATTATTTCATACATTTTTTCACATTTATTGCACCGCCAATGCCGCCACGCCGAAACTGCTGGGAGTTTTTTTTCTATATGTTTTACCACAATACTAAACCTTAGTTTTACTAATCCATCTGTGCCCACGACTTATACACAAACCTGCGTGCCCCTCTACCTGCTCGCGCGAAGAATGCCACCGATGGTGCTGTCTGTGTGGCGGAGTATTGATCCAATACAGTATAAATCACGCCAGAATCGACTCGAAAGAAGAATACACAAACAACTGGACCGATTCAAAAGGAATTTGCAATACATTTGCGACGATATCGTCGGCAAATCGAAGGCGTGTTATGTACTCGCCATTGATGTTGATGCCAAGTCCTTTCCAATCCAGGAGCAGCAGTGAACAGTTTAGGAGATATGACATGTCCCTGTTTCACTCCTCGCTGCAATTCGCATAGGAAACGTATTTGTAAGGTACCTCGAAACTCTGCTCATAGACAGGGATAAGGTCAATAAGTAAAAATAAAAAATACGATTTTTTTTCGGTTGCAAATATTAATAATAAAGTTAAAAAATAATTTTGTTTTTGTCAAATATCGATAGGTCGTAAGGCAGAATGAAACGTAGCCATGGCCAGTCTTAAAAAAAAACTGACAACTGTTCTAAGTAGTCTGTGGTTGGTTTATATAGCTGTTAGTTTTTTTTTATGATAGGCAATGACTACTCATCACATTCTGCCATACGACCTATCGATATTTAACGAAAACGATTTTTATTTAAAACCTCGTTATTTATGGCCGAAAAAAATTGGTATTTTTTATTTATCTTTAATGATCCTATTCCTGTTTATGAGCCAAGTTTCAAGGTACCTTACATATAAGTTTCCTTTGCGAATTGGATAAGTTTCGAGTCCTGGCCCTGCAGACGAACTGACATAGTGCCGTTCTTGTGCAGATCCTTCAACACTTCAATGAACCGATAGTCGACTTGGCACCTCTGGAGAGATCGTATCACAGCCCAAGTCTCGATCGAATCGAAGGCTTTCTCATAGGTCCACAATCGGTAGCCAAAGTGGCTGGTATACTCTTCGGTCTTCTGTATAACTTGCCGTAGCGTATGTAACACTGTATTAATATTTATTACAGGTTTTCTAAAAAAAGATATTTTGATTTGAATTCCCCTTCGATCGAACTAACCGAATCGAACGGACTGTTTTAAGTTTGTTTTTTTGATCGACCGCGCCACGAGTATCATTTCATTTAATATTTTTTTTGCGTTCCAGTCTAGCAATTTTTATATGTGCAGTACGTTTTATAAGCATAACAAGCTACGCGAGTGAATTTATTATTATTATTTTGATTTAAGGGCTTTCCCCCAGCCAACTAGCGCCCCCATCAGTAAAAAAAATATTTCTCGCTAAATACAAAAATTATCGAAAATTTGACTTACAAAATTGAAGTAAAGGTACCCTAGTTTATTTAGAACCTATCAATCCTGAAAAATATAGTTCACTATAGGTACGGATACAAAAAAAGCGAAAAACGGCCACTTTTAGCAGTGTTTGTATCTTTAACTACAGTGAATTATATTTTTCAGAATTGATAGGTTCTAAATAAACTAGGGTATCCTAGTTAGGTGGGGGAAAGCTGTTAATTGCTGTGTGATTCTCAATAGTGGACTGTAATTCCTTGTATTTTAAGTTTGTTTTCTTGTCGAGGGAGAGCTCTAAAAGCACACCCGTGCGCTACACGCCCCACCAGCTCACAAAGCTGTCATAATTGGTGGAGGCGCCAGGTATATGGCAAAGGTTCACCACATTGATGCGATCCCCATTGTTGCATAGGAGGATACTGACAATTTCCTTCATATCTGTTGTTGAAGTTTGTAATGTTGGGATTTGCGGCAATATTTAGTGGCGCGCTTGATTTATCCGTATAAATGATTTCCATCTGTTGTAAAAGCAATTTTAGATCTTTTTTTTACATGAATGTAGTGTCCCATTTTCCTCGATAAAATGGTTTTGAATTTTTATGAGCTGCTTGATAAAAGTGGTGTCATCGTCGAATTTCGCCTTTTGCGCTAATTCAAGTAACGCGTAATAAAATTCCAACGGCTCTCATTGGGCTTTTGTTTTCTGTATATTTTTTTTCCTGGAAGCTGACTCCAGCTGCAAATTCTTCTTTTAAAGCCTTTTAACCGTCTCAAAAATGAAATTTTCCTTAAACAATGTGTTAACTGTATACTTGCTCAAACGAAATGTGCAAATATTAGACAAAAATTATCGATATTTTTTTATGGTTTTCGAAAATTTTGCTACTTAGAAATTAAAGGCTGTTTAATTTAAAATTAAAAAGACCACGACTTCTTTTTGTTTTTGTTACTTTTTAAACAAACGGAATATAATTGCAACGAAAAGAGATAGACTGAAAGTTGTATAAGAGAATTTGTAGACAATGTCATGAACTTTAACAAAACATCCAAAAAAGTGCATAACTCTATGACCTAGTTTAAAAGTTACAGATAAAACATAATAAATATTCTGTATTTTTTGGCTAATTTCAGATATTTTTTTTTTGTTTTTGTTTCAATATGATATTGTAAATTTTTGTTATTTTCTTAGCTAGGCAGACTTTCTAGCTTTCAATTGAGCCTACTTTGAAGAAAATGTACCGTTTGTTTAAAAAGAAACAAAGAAAAAACAAAAAGAAATAGTCTTTTTATTTTTAAATTAAAGAGACTTTAATTTATAACTAAATAAAATATAAATAAAATATTCGCACATTTCGTTTGATCTGAAGAACGCTAGTTCTGAAGCTATTAAGGCTGTTGGCAGGATTTCCGATTTCTCAGCATCGTCTAGTTTTTCGACTATCGCAGTCGAGGTGAACTGTTCTATAAACTCTTCTACATCTTCAGCGCCACTAAAGTGAACTTCCATTATGCTTGTACTTTTCTATTTGCCTTCATATAGCGTGAGGTCGGCGATCTTTGCCAGAATTCGAATGACAGCCCTAAGTGCAGGGTAAATAAATAATAATAGGTAAATAGTGTAGAGGTTTCAAACTATCCTTATGAAAGCTGGTTTGCTAACCTGAAGGATGTAAAGTCTATAAAATATATTTTTCTTCGAATTCCCCTTGGAGGAGCATCAAACGGTTTGCTTTTAGTCTTTTGGTCGACCGCGCCTCGAGTAAGATTTTTTGTAATACGAGTATTATTTTTTTTTCATGTAATATATTTATTTTGCGTTCCAGTTTACCTAGTGATTTTTATATGTGCAGTACGTTTTATACGCCTAATAAGCTACGCGAGAGAATTTATTATTATTGTGATTTTATTGCTGTGTGATTATTCCTTGAATTTTAAGTTTGTTTTCTTGTCGAAGGAGTTTTATAACATTCTGCATTTTATAGGAAAGCTCTAGAAGCACACCCCTAAGCAACACGCCCCCACAGCTCACTTAGGGCTGTCATAGTACTGAAACCTTTACGGAAACCGGCTTGTTTGGGAGGCTGGAAGTCGTCGAAACTGCGCGCGTGACGGTTCGTAATGACTTTCGAGAACAGCTTATAGACATGGCTCAGAAGTGAGATGGGTCTGTAATTCTTCAGCAGGGTCTTATCACCTTTTTTTGAAAGAATAGCCATACTACCACTACACTACTGTGCCATGCCTGTAGCGCTTTCCCTTCGAGTATGACATAATTAAACAGCTTCTGAAGAGCTTTTAACACTGACCTTCCGCCTGCTTTCAGAAGCTCAGTTGTAATTCCATCATGCCCGGTGCCTCTTTGTTTCTAAGGTGTCGGGTTAATCTAGCTCTTGGATCGTCGACCAGACTGCTAACGGTGGGCCGGTTGACGTGTATAACTGTCCATAGAACTTCTCGACCGCTTCCCTCAGTAGCTCAGGCTTGGACGATACGGTTCCGCCATCCTCGGTTTTCAGCTTCGTCAACTGCCTGCCAAATAGACAAATCTCTTGCGAACCTTTAGGAGCCTTTGTTCCGCTCAATCGCCTCTTTAATATGGCTAGTATAAAATTGCCTAAGGTTGCAAATGAGAGACTTAGAGAGCCGCCAATATTGTAAAGCATCTTTAGTAGACGGCAGAACTATTTCGCGCCTTTCTTCAATTAGCTTGAGGGTATGATCAGAGTCCTTTTTGGTTCTTTTAGTGCGGTTACCACCGCACTACTTTGACCCAATTGTATGGACAGTTTTCACGAACCCGTTATTGTAGTCGTCCATATCTTCGCATTCACCAAGGCAGTCAAAGCGGTTTTGCAGTTCGAGCTGAAAGCCGTCGGGGTTTTGGATAATGAGGGGGCTGGCCGGAGCGTAGACTTCATTAGTCGTGTTCTTTCCAGCTTTACGTTGTTATTCAATGTGCCTCTTACCAACCGGTGATCGCTTCCGGTTTTAACCGCATTGATCACACAGACTTCATTAAATACTCGTATTAGTATTTTCGACGACATGATAAAGTCATTTTCATTTTTTGTAACACCATCGGGACGGATCCAGGGCCATTTTCGGTTTTCCGACTTTTTGAAAAAGGAATTCATCATAAGGAGTCCTTCTTTCTCCAAAAAGTTGGCTAACATGTGGCACCTGGAATTCCGATATCCAACACCAATTGCCCCACCCTCAGCTCACCATCGCGTCGCTTGCCTAATTTCGCATTGAAGTCCCCCATGACAACGGTGTAGTGGTTCTTAGGCGTAGGTATGGCTTTAAAAATATCCTCATACATAGCCTCGACTTCCTCATCAGAATGTGTCGAGGTGGGGGCGTATACCTGTATCACCTTCAGCGAATACCTTTTGGTGATTCTGAGTATAAGGTACGCTACCCGCGACGACACACTCACAATCGTGACCACGTTGTTCACGAGAGACTTGTGAATGTATGTTCTTACATAATTACAACTTTCTAGTACCTACTAAGGATCTCTAAGCTAAGCCGCGGACAGACAGACAGTCGGACATGACGAAACTATTAGGTTTCCTTAAAAAACTCTAAAAAACCACCCGAATGTGTTCTATGTTACCTTTCTGCGAAAATAGAATATAGCCTAAAAGCCAAACGATTTCACTGTATGACGATTCAACAAAAATTCATATCAAACTTTTTTATTTCGTCAAAAATAAGATTAGCTGGTCTATAAAATAATTTATTAGTAATCCACCCAAATTTACGACCGCATGACAATGAGATTTTATATCGTTGGTCTAAGCCGCATGATTTAAAAAAATAATAATAAAGGTATTATAAAGTCCACAAAAGAAGGGCAAAAATGCTATAAATAGTATTTACTTTACATTTAATTACCTTTGTTTTTATCTTTTTTTTAAGTATATAATCCTCCTATATTTGTAAAAGAAACACAATTGAATCTAAAAAGCAAATTAACGTAAATCTCAAAGTTGCATTAGACCTATGATAAATTTTGGAGATCCTAAATTCAAAACTGACAAACTTACATACAAACTTTCATCCCCTATTTTACCCCCTTAGGGGTGGAATTTTGTAAAACCCTTTCTTAGTGCACCCCTAGGCCTCATAAGGAACCTACATGCCAAATTTGGAATCTCTAAACCCAGCGGTTTGGGCTGTGCGTTGATATGTTAGTCAGTCAGTCACCTTCTTCTTTTATATATATAGATAATGACATTTTCGACAAATTTTATTCTTATGTAATTTGTTGTACATTTTATATTTTCAGAGAAAAAAAAAATGTTCTTAATTTTCCACCTTAATTCTAGTAAAGCTACAATTTTTTGTAGAAAATTTAATTTTTCTTTAGTAGATAGTAACTAGAGCTACTACTAAGACGAAGTTACATTGCAAACATTTTCGTACAAATCATAATAAAAAATAAAATGTAGGTTTTATCACCTAACGTAAATTAAGTCATTTTTGCCTCAGAAGCAACTGCGAGCTCCGGTTCTGTAGCAACAGATACATTTTGAAACAGCCCTTTTCAGGGCTACAACAAAACTCCTTTTTAGGGCTACAACAAAAACAACCCTTTTCAGGGCTACAATAAATTCTCAAAATATAAAAATCTTGCTACTTTAGCTTTAACAATAATGTAACAGCCAATCAGAGAAGAGTATCACTCGATGACTCATTTCTTATGCACTTCAATAGATACATAACTAATGACTCACTCACAGAAACTATTAATTACCAACGAAGCGTTAATGCCCATGCATGTTAATTAGAAAATTAACCTACATTTTAATTTTTATTATGATTTGTTAGAAAATGTTTGCAATGTAAGTTCGTTTTAGTAGTAGCCCTAGTTACTATCCTCTAAAGAAAAAATAAATTTTCTACAACAATTCAAGATAAAAAATAAAATGTACATGTCTCCATAAAAAAAATTTTTTTTCTGATATTAACAACAAATTACAAACGAATAAAGTTGTTTGGAATGTAATCAGGTACCTATATAAAAAAAATCAGGTCGGGTCACAAAATTTGTTCCCTAAGATTAAGAATTTTCAGTTCGGGTCCACTGTGCGCCGCCGCCGAGATGCGCGCGGTAAGTAGGTAAATAAAATAACGTTCGGTTTTAAAATTACCAACATAATTATTTGAGTTTCATGAGTTTATCGTGGCTTTTTTTATATTTTGAAATTACCCCGTGATATTCAAGAATTGGCTCACAGTTCTTATGAATGTAGACTTCATCGATACGGGGCGTCTGTTCTGGGTGTCTACTCTCAATTTTCGATATATCGATACAATACTATACGAAAAATGCAAATTCAAAACTTCGTCCCTTAACGATAGAGTAGGATATTGGTTGGGTGCTAATCTCTGCCAATTTGACAATTCATCCAACCAATATTCTACTCTATTGTCAGTGAACTAAATTATGATTTCGATTGTATCGAAGTAGTATCGTATCGATATATCGAAAATTGAGAGTAGACACCCTGTCCGGTTTTAGTTTGTCGTTTTTTGTTTGACGTTAGTTTGTCGTTTTTCTGCCAGTGATACGGCGATGGTCAAGTGTTCGGCTGGTGGTCAAGTGGTCGGCTGGTCGTCTAGTGGTCAAGTGGTCGTCTAGCGTTCAAGTGGTCGTCTAGTGGTTAGCTGCTGGTCAAGTGGTCGTCTAGTGGTCAAGTGGTCGTCTAGCGTTCATGTGGTCGTCTAGCTAGTGGTTAGCTGCTGGTCAAGTGGTCGGCTGGTGGTCAAGCGGTGGTCAAGTGGTCAGCTGGTGTTCAAGTAGTCGGTTAGTGGTCAAGTGGTCGTCTAGCGTTCAAGTGGTCGTCTAGTGGTCGGCTGCTGGTCAAGTGGGCGGCTGGTGGTCGAGTGGTCGACTGGCGGTCAAGTGGTCGGCTGTCGGTCAAAATAAATTGTTAACAGCGAAAAAAATATTTTTTAAATATTAATTTAAAAATATTTAATGACTGGGCACATTTTCGAGGTTCCTTACATCTGGATTCTGTTAACATATATGGCAAGTTCGCGACCACTGTTTTGGCGCCGCTAAATAGGCCGCTGGTCTATTTCATGCCTACAGGCAAGCCACACGCCAAAAACACTTTACACCTTGCCTACCGTCCTGCCTAGAGCTTGCTAGAGTATTGGCGCCAATATTTTGCCGTCGTCTAAACCAGCCGAGGCACGGAAAAAACTGTTTACACGATGCATATTGTCGTGCCTAGAAGGTAGGCGCCTGAGATTTGCCTCCGTCTAAATCCGGCATTAGGGTGAAAAGGGGATGAAATGTTGTTGTTTACTTTTTAAAGTAATATTCCTAATTTTATAAAATGCAAACTAAAATTACAAATTTTCTAGCAGTTTTGGAAAATCATGGCGAAAGTTGTGAAATAAAGGCAGATTTAGACGACGGAAATATTCAGGCGCCAAAACCCAGCCACGGCAAAAATTTTGCCTGCCGCGCGTTGTGCCTAGCCGGTCGTTTACACGGAGCCGCCGCGCCGCCGCTGCCGCCAGTCTTGTGATGACCACAGTTTACTAGAGATGGGCAAAATATATATTATCGATATTTATCTTCGATATTTTTTTTTCTCGATGTATCGAGTCATTGATATTTTTTTCTGAATATCGACTTGAGTATCAAATTCGAAATTTTTGATTAAAAACAGCTCAGTATCGACTTACGCGTTTCATATTTTGGTCAATTACGTGCACATATCCAATCATCCTAACGAGTTTCATAAAAAATGATGATCTGTCTATAATCCGTAATTATTCTTATGAATTTGTGTATGTATATCGATATATCGATATTTTTTCTCGATTTATATCGATACTATTTGAAAATATCGATACGATATATATCGATTTTTTTTTTTCATTTGCCCATTCCTACTGTTTACACTATTCGAGGGAAGCGGGCGGGGGGGGGTGGTGCAGTAGGTACTCGGCGGCCGGGGCCCAATTCTAGAATTTGGACGGGTGATTTTTGAGAAATTTAAAATTAAAATAAGCTTTATTACACTCCTTAAAAGTAAGAAACAATATTTGTTGATTGTAAAATAACGTTCGGTTTTAAAATCACCAACATAATAATTTGAGTTTCATGAGTTTAACGTTTCTTTTTAAAATTTTGAAAATCTCTATAAGTGTATTTAAAAATTTCTTATTATCACGTATATTAATGCACATCCCTGTGCCCGCTTTAATGACATTCTTCCACACCTAATAGGTTGGCTGGAAGAGATCTCTTAAAGAGATAAGCTCGCCTTTGTAAACAATTTTCATTTAAAATCTTTATGTCATTTGTGCAATAAAGAATATATATATAATCACCCAGAATTGGCTCACAGTTCTTTGTAAATTGAAGCATTCCTAAAAAAATGTACTTTTGGTTTAAAGCCAGTGCTTTGTCGTTTTTCTGCCATTGATACGGCGATGGTCAAGTGGTCGGCTGGTGGTTTTTGTTTGAAAGCAAACTAAAAAATAAACAAGCGAAGTAGAAAAATGCATTTTTAAAACAACAATACAAATAAAATCCTTATTATCTTGCAACTAATTGTTAACTGCGAAAAAATATTTTTAAAATATTAATTTAATGAGTGTTTACTGGGCACATTTTCAAGGTTCCTTACATCTGGATTCTGTTAACTTATACGAGTATGGCAAGTTCGCGACGCCGACCACTGTTTTGGCGCCGCAAAATAGCCCGCTGGTCTATTTCATGCCTACAGGCAAGCCGCACGCCAAAAACCGTTTACACGTTACCTACCGTCCTGCCTAGAGTACTCGTATTGGCGCCAATATTTTGCCGTCGTCTAATCCAGCCGAGGCACGGCAAAAACTGTTTACACGATGCATATTGTCTTGCCTGGAAGGTAGGCGCCTGAGATTTGCCTCCGTCTAAATCCGGCATAACAGTAGATTTGTTTGGAATTTCTACGGTTTTGAAGCCAGATTTATATTATGTAATTTAGATTTATGTTCAAGAAATGAAATAGCGTTTTTCAAAAATCATTTTCCAAGGGGGTGAAATAAGGGTTGAAAAGTGTGTGACCGACTGTTTAGAAGTGATATGCATGAATATTATAATTAACGGTTAGGTAAAGTAAAATTAAAGTAGATAGATAATCATAAAGAATGACGTTGGATATTTGGACAGACAGATAGAAATAAATAGAGGTATAAAGATAGAAATAGAGAGAGATAGATAGACATATTTCGATAAATATAGATAGATAGAGATAGAAGAGAGATCCATAGATAAACTCGGATTGATAGATAGAAATGCATAGAGAGAGAGAGATATCTAAATACACAGTCAAGATACAGACAGATATATGTAGATCGATAGAAAAACTCGGACAAAAGAAATATTTGTTTCAAAATATTTCGCTATATCGTGTTTATTATTACGTTTTATTTTCTGTCAAGAAAAGTGCTACACCTTTTTAATGAAGGTATAACGGTTACGAAGTTACACAGCCTCAAGGATGTTGGCTTGGATATAAGCCTTAATAGTGGAGTAACTTAGCTAAAAATCACCCCAAAACATTTTAGATTAAGACCGTCAGCCGAGCCTCGACCGTAATCAACAAAATAGCGCACTTACATTTTAATGTACTATTAATGAATCCTAGTACAAAACTTTGTCGGCCATATTGATTACGCCATCATTATGGCCGACAAAGTTTTGTGTATTGAATAACTTTGACTTGATCTTGCTTACAGAGACTTGGTTGCCGGATGGTATATTACATAATGAGTTATTTGACGATAGGTATATTGTTTATACAGCTGATCGTAATTATGCACTAACTCGTCAAAAGAGAGGTGGAGGTGTAGCAATAGCTGCGAGACGTGAGATTCAGACATCGTATAACATCACTTGGCAATCTAGTGCTGAAGATATTTGGATCTCGGTTAAATTACGTAATTCTAAAAGAAAGATCATAACTCTCCACATATGCGTTTTGTACTTATGTAATCAAAAATGTGGTAACTCTTTTAATGATCAACTCACAAACTTCTCCAATAATCTTAAGGACAAAGTAAACGATTATCCGCTTGACAAATTTGTTGTAGTTGGAGATTTTAATATGAGTGATATAGTTTGGTTTGGGCTCCCTCCGACTCGGACATTGGTCTTCAACCGCTTGACATTTCAGGCTTGCACAAAAGTGATTTTATTGATATTCTTAACTTATGCAATTTACGTCAATTTAACCTGCACAAAAATAAACACAATGGTATTCTTGATTTACTTGCTTGGAACCATTGGTACCGGAGGATTCATATCATCCGAGCTTAGTTATTATGCCGTTGTTTGTTGAATTAAATGCCCTTGAGACACCTAAGAGAATAAAATTTTCTTATAACCGTGGGGATTTTGATAAAATCTGCGAGCATTTGTCAGATGTGGATTGGAAGACCATTCTAAATGTAGGTACTGTAGACGACGCAGTGAATTGTTTTTACTCAATTCTTTCCAAACTCAGAGAGGAATTTATTCCCACGCGTCGTGTTAAAGATTGCAGGTATCCGCCATGGTACAGTCCATCATTAATTAAAATCCTGAAAGAAAAGTTCAAATACCTATCTAAATTTAAAACTTATGGTAACAAGTCAGATAACAGAACTTTTGTTTTACTACGTGACAGGTTAAAAAATGTTGAAGAAAAATGTTATAGAAACTATATACGCAGAATTGAATCACTCATTACTACTAACCCGAAATTGTTTTGGACTTACATCAAAAGTAAAAGAGGGAGCAGTTCATATCCAGCTTCTATGAATTACTCCATCCAATCGTGCAACACAGGACCTGGTATTGCCGAATTTTTTGCCTCTTACTTTCAATCAACATTTCTTATATCACAATCAAGTCCTCAAAACACATTAAACTTAGATTTGCCCTCCATCTGTGATATGTCTTCAGTTGATGTTAAAGTTAGTACAGTATGCACTCTACTTAAGCGACTAGATTTGAGTAAATCAGCTATATTTCTCATTAACTGTGCTGAACAGTTATCGGTGCCTGTATCGTTATTATTTTCAAGATCCTTGAGAGAAGGGGTTATGCCAACGATCTGGAAGTCAGCCTTTATTACCCCCATACATAAATTAGGTCCTAAGAATATAGTTGAAAACTATAGGCCTATCTCTAAACTTTGTCTATTAGCGAAAGTTCTTGAGCGCTTAGTTTACAACCAATTGTATGACAACATTAAATCAGTTTTCATACCACAACAACATGGTTTTCTAAAGAATAGATCTACCACAACAAATCTAATTACCTTTAATGACTATCTTACTGATAAAATGGAACAAGGTAATCAGGTCGACGCTATTTACACCGATTTTAGTAAAGCGTTCGATCGCATTGATCATAACATATTGCTATCAAAACTCTTTGCATTGGGTATTCGTGGGGATTTATATCGTTGGTTTTGCTCTTATGTTAAGAATAGGTCTCAGGCCGTAGTTTTAAATGGTTTTACTTCATCTTGGATAGAAGTTCGCTCCGGTGTTCCTCAAGGTTCTCTGTTAGGGCCACTTTTGTTTGTTTTGTTTATAAACGATATCCACACCTGCTTCCTTAATTCAGAATTTGTACTGTTTGCTGATGATTTGAAGATGTTTAGAGTTGTTAATACTGCGGAAGATGCGCTTCTTATGCAGGAAGATCTTTTCCAACTCCAAAAATACTGCTGGTCGAATAAACTGGATCTCAATGTTGCTAAATGTTTCTCTATTCAGTTCACACGTAAAAGTAAAATATTAAACTTTGGTTATAAAATAAACGGCCAAATTGTAACCTCTGTTCCATCCTTTAATGATCTGGGAGTTGTTCACGACAAGAAATTGCTTTTTGATCAACATATACTTAAAATAACAGATAAAGCCTATAAAGCTCTCGGTTTTATTACTCTTGCATCAAAACATTTTAAACGTATGAAAACCATAAAAATATTGTATTGTGCGTATGTAAGGAGTCACTTGGAGTACGCGTGCCAGGTGTCGAACCCATGCTATGATGTCTATGTAACTAAAATTGAAAAAATTCAAAAGAAATTTACCAGATTCTTGACATATAAGTTTGGATTACCTTACCTTGATTATCCTCAACGGTGTTTTCATCTCTTACCGTTGAAATTACGGCGAGAAATTAACGATACAGTGCTGCTTATGAAAATAGCTCAGGGCAAAATTGATAGTCCAGAACTCTTATCCAATATTAAATTGCTAACTCCATTTAGAACATTAAGAAACCCTTTATTGCTTCATGTCCCATCTTGTACCACTCGATATAGACTGAATAGTTTCTTTCCCAGAACCATGAAATTATTTAATTCATTGAATCATAACAATTCCTTAGATCTGTTTGCTGGCAGTGTAGATGCAACTAAAGGCGTTATGGTTAGTGTTTATAACAATACTTGAAATTTAGATTTTAAGCAATAATGGTGCTTACCTTCTTATTCAATTAGTTACTTAAGATTATTTTTTTATATAATATTAATTTATTTTAAATTGTGGAAGCTTGTAATTGGCTCCTTGTTATTTACTAAGTGTATTATTTTGTAAACACAGCTGTAAGCTACCCAAATAAATTAAAATTAAATTAAAATCAACACTGCCAGAGGGCCAGATATATTTGAGTCTTGGGCTTTATAGGATCGTCTACACATGTACTATCTGAATCCAAACGGGCACTTTGGTTGCCAGCTCCGAAATGATTGGAAGCCATCCAATCCAACTATAACTTCGTTCTACCCAATGTTAATTAAAAAGTTTGTTTTTGTATTTCTGGTCAGCTACAAAAATCTTGACATTGACTAATAAGTTGGCCTGATTATTTTGAATTCAAACAACGTGAAAACGGAGCGCCTTAGCGACAATACTTCCAAGTAAAAATTACTCGTAAAGCCTAGTAAACCTATATCTGCCCTTGGACGTTACTAACTGCGCACTACGACATCGATCTTGAAAAGTGAAGACTACGGCTGCACAGCTTTTTTAAAATTTAAATAAATCCAACAAATATAAAAGTTTCAAGTTATTTTTAATCGACTACGGCAAAAAGAAGGGTTATGATTTTGACCAGTATGCGTGTGTATGTTCATCTGTTCCCTGGTTTGTAATTTTTTTACTGTTTTCTTTTGTATCAGATCCCTTCCAACATCATCCTCACGTCGACGAGTTACCTGTGGACCCGGACAAAGAATGCAGCCATTACGAAGATCATCAGATCAAGGAGGACATGGTCATCGGTAAGTTTTGTAATGTTTTTATTGTATGAGTGTTTCAAGGCTTAATAAAAGTGTATCTCCATAAAAATGCGTGTGCCACGATTGCCCTGGGCAGCGAACACCTCTAGGGTATGCGTATCATCATAACATTTCATGAAACGTCCACTACAGGACATGGAGCTCCCTCCAGAATTCTAGCTTTTGCTGGAAAAATGTGAAGGGGAAGTAACATAGTCACCTCGCTTGTTAGCGTTACGGCTGGCACCATGGACCGCGGTTGTAGGTGACCGCAGTAAGTAAGATACAAAGGAGGATGCTGCTGCCCATCCTCCAGTTAACCCTTAGTCGCCTCGTACGACACCCACGGGTATGTATGGGTTGGTACTATTCTTTGCCGGTACTACATGGGACAATACTAAACTACAGTGTCGTCGACCATATCGGTTGTAGCGCTCCGCTAGATGTGGGTCAGGTTATGGTTATGGCGCGGCGAGATCTTACTATTATCTAATAGTTTTATATTTAAGTAAATTACAGTGAAGTGTGACACTTTCTCTGCCTGTAATATCGGGTGTCTCAAAACCTAGTTGAAATTTTGAATTTCGAATAGTTTTCGTTGTATTAAAAATGGAACGCGGATATTTTGCAGTTGTCATCAGCAAAGTTTGAGGTTGAAAAAAGGGCGGGAAACTTTCGTTGATGGCGGTCGGTTTTCGCGGTTCTGTAAATTTTATTTTAACTTTTACTGTGTAAAACATCGAGGAAAGGCTGGTAGTGTAAATAATTTAAGTATTTGGTGTATTATATTATATTTGTGTACATATTTTTCGTGATTTGGGTAAGTTTTTTGTAAATATTTTGGTGTCTTGTGCTTGATGAACAAGCCCCCTGATTTAGGTCGGGGGGATACAGGCTTTCGCCTGGATCTCCCTGTGGGGTCGTATATGGAGGTAGTTTCTCAGGATGATTTAAGTAAAATGGATATCGATGGCTCTTTGTCATCGTCCCAGACAGGAGAAGTTAGTCGCAAGCGAACGAGATATATACGAATTTGTCGTAATTGCACTAAACGAAGAAGGAAGAAAATGAACGGATTGCCAAACAGTGATAATAATTATTGCCAATGCGAAAATGCAGGTCAGGATAATGACACAATTTTAATGAAGAAAGTATCCCCAGTAGTTGAGCCCTTGCCTTCTTTAACCTCGCAACCATCGCAACCAACGACCTCACAATCACAACAAAAAACCGTTATCGTCCAAAAACCCGATTCGGAAAAAAAAGTGAACCTGTTACGGACGCAAATTTTGTGGGCCGTGACGAGTATATGGAAACAGATGTTGCTCCCTATTTAATTCATGTACAGCTTATTCAAACAGACCCCAGTGAACCAACCATTCTCCATCCCATTTACTTCGGAAATGTTTTAAAGAAAAACAAACTCAACAACATAATTGCAGGAAGTGTTAAACGCATCAGACGTAATCATTGCGCACTTGCATTTTCAAATTATAAAGATGCCAATAACTTTTTAAAAAACAAGGCTCTATTAAAGGCTAACAAACCAAAGGCTTTCATTCCAACTTACAACGTCACAAGGATGGGTCTTGTTCGCGGGATCCCTGCAGATTGGAGTGATGAGGAGGTAAAAGAGAATATTTCCGCTCCATTGGGCTGTGGAAAAATTCTCAAGATCAGACGTTTAAAATACAAGGTTCAAGCAAATGGAACAACGACATGGAAGCCGTCTCAATCTGTGGTTGTAACATTCGATGGCCAAGTTCTGCCGAAACGAATTTTCATGTGTTATAATGCTCTCCCTGTAGAGATTTATACTTTTCCAACCATTCAATGCTTCCAATGCTGTAGATATGGCCACACTAAACTTCAGTGTCGCTCGAAATCCCCTAGGTGTTACAAATGTACCTGTGAACATCTTGGCGAATCATGTTCGCAAGATGAAGATTCTCTCTCGTGCGTAATGTGTGGAGGTTTTCATGCTGCTACCAGCAAAACCTGCCCTGAGTTTATCAGACAAAGAGAAATTAAAGTAAAAATGGCTCACTGTTGTATTTCTTATGCGGATGCTAGTAAACTATTTCCTTCTGTTACAAGATCATATGCAGATGTTGTTACTTCACATGCTATTCCCGATAGCCCTTAAGCCCATGACTAAATCACCTACCTGTCATGAGAACATCTTAAGATGTATGGCAACAGATCGGCAAAGTGGTGCTGAGCAAGAATCAGTTACATTTGGTATCCGAAATTTGCCGGAAGTCCGAGAATTTCTTCCAATTCCGGTCAAAATTTGGGGGTGCAAGTTACGTGTCATGAGAACACTCTGAAACCCTCGGCAACATTGATGACCAGCTATCAAGCAACTGGATCTGACTGCCAACTACACCCAAGAGGTCCTCCACTCTAATGCTATGTAGGTGGCTGCCGGTCCTGGACCCGCTGGCTCGAGGGTTTGATACTGACCAGCATCCAAGCAAATGGCTCTATTCAAACTTGATGCTTGTGCCACTTTAAGCTGTGCGGTGCCGGCCTAAAAAATAATACTACTGACCCGTCTCTTCCCGTGGATGTCGTAAGAGGCGACTAAGGAAATGAAATCCAGAGGATGGGCAGCAGCGTCCTTCTGTGTATGATTTCATCTCACTGCGGGCGCCAACCTGTCTGCCAAGCGTGGCGACTACGATAAAACCCCCTTAAAAATAAACATGAATGACAATAATAAGCTCCAGCCCCTAGTCCCCGGCGGCCCCGCTATTCCAGGCTCTGGTAGCAGCCATGGTAACGGTGGAGCAGGGGGTGCTAAGAATCCCCGGAAGATGCCGAGCTATTAAAAACGACGACCTCTGGCCCTGGCAACATATAACACTCGCACATTGCGGACCGACAAGAAGGTTGCTGAACTTGAAGAGGAATTGAGCAGGTTACACTGTGATATCTTGGGTCTATCTGAAGTCCGAAGAGAGAGGGAGGACTCGATAACCCTAAAATCAGGAAACTTGCTTTATTTCCGGGAGGGTGACCAACTGTCCCAGGGAGGTGTCGGGTTTCTGGTCCACAAGTCTCTCGTGAACAACGTGGTCATGATGGAGAGTGTGTAATCGCGGGTAGCGTACCTTATACTCAGACACGCATAGTGACTGCAGTGAAGTGAGTGATGAGCGACTGTTTGCGACAGTGTTGCCGCTTGGCAAAATATTTCCTCTCCAGATGTATGTCAAAAAGTAGCTAGCTAAGGGGAAAATCGTGGCTTAAAAATCCGCTAGAAGTCGTTAAACTTTCTAACTAAGTAAAATGGATACGGGCTCAAGTGGTTTTCCGTTTCACCCTATGAAAAACATTATATTACATTGCATAACATTCCTAGAAAGAGTAACCGAAGCCGCTCGATACTAAAAAAAGTCACTATTGAATTGGCAATTCAATGGTTTATTCATAAATATGACCATAAACGGGCTAGCAGTCCCACTAGTAAAGTAATCTACAAGTAGGTAACAAAAAACAGATCCATAAAATAACAAATCTCAGCTGGTGGGCAAAAAAGGATCCAAAATTTTATGCTAATTATGACAAAGTCGCTAAAACGGCAACACTGCTTGCGACATTTACTTCCTCTGTGGCTTGCGATGCGAAGTTGCGGCAGCGTGCTAAGCGTGCTGGAGTCGTTAACAAACGAGCAAGAAATGTTCCTTATGGTTCCCAGATAGAACGCGACCACCCCATATCTTGCAGGCAGGGTGACTTAGAAGGCGGCCATAAAAAAAAACTCTAAACCCTTAAGAGGATATGGGAAAAGATAGATATTTGATAGTGCGCGCAGTCTTTTCGCTTGAAAGAAAGGGATAAAGTGCGCAATCCGCAACGCATTCGATTCGATTGCGCGACAGATAAATGACTTACGTCATTTAGTTTTGGTAGCGCCTGATATGAAATATCGAGTTTTTGTAAAATCTAAGTAATAAAATATAATTTTAGGTTTGGCAAACCCTAGCAACAACAAATACCTTTCTGTATACCAATTTCACTACTTTAAACACCTCAGATTCCACAAAAAAGGGATAAGTAAATGAAAATTGAAGAGGCAACTTTGGATTTTTATTTTATCGAGTCGATTTTCACTAATCATATTTTGGTCTTGGTGATTCCCTCACTTGAATGGTCAAGAAACACATACCTCAAAATCACTGCAAGATATTGAGTAAATAAAGATTCTTCAAAACACCCAAAAAACTTACATATCGCCTAAAAGAACCTTTTCTTTTGAAAGGTTTTGGCCATATACATATTTCACATGCTATCAAATTACCTAAAAATCGTTAAATTCTCATCAAACTCGTCGAAACACATCTAGATCCAGTTGCTTGACAGCTGGTCATCATCAGACTCGAGCCAGCAAGTCTAGGAACGGCAGCCACCTACAATGCATTTGAGTCGAAATCTGGAGCTCTTGGGTGTAGTTGGTCCTTAGATCCAGTTGCTTGAGAGCTGGTCATCATCAGACTCTCGAGCCAGCAAGTCTAGGAACGGCAGCCACCTATAATGCATTTTAGTCCAAATCTGGAGCTCTTGGGTGTAGTTGGCCCTCAGATCCAGTTGCTTGATAGCTGGTCATCATCAGCCCCTGGGAGTACTCAGTTACGATGACTAGTGACGCTAACAAACCATAGCCGTAGCAGACTTGCACGATTATTATTACGTATTTAACTTTATAGTAAAAAACTTTGATCTGTTTACTGGGTGGCGGCCATCCTTTGAGACCGTCTACCAAGTACTCGTACTTCCGGCAAACTAGGAACTGGCAGACTTGTATTTTTCTACTCTGTCAGTGAAGGACTACATGTTGCCGAGGGTTTCAGAGTGTTCTCATGACACGTAAAGGGCCGATCACACCTGACTGAATTCACACACTAAGTCAGTTAGTCTCCTACGTAGGAAAGGAAGGTAGAAAGATGGAACTAAGTAAGTCACTGACTGAGTAAGCCGCATAGTAAGCAACGCAGAAAGGAACTTTAGTGAAGGGCCAATACGAATAGAACACCTCATCGTACGGAAAATATTAATAAGGGCTAATTTATGTTGTATAGAAAAACACTAGAATAACTACAAAAAAAAACACATGTTTACCGGTATACTAAAAAACAAACAAGGAATTAAAATTAGGTTGCACCAGTCAAGTAAACACAAAGAATTTGAGTGCTTTATTCATTCTTTTAGTTAGAATAAATTTTTCATTCAAAATCGTACGAAAAGCGAATAATGATTCCAATGAAAAATAACAATTGAATGATAAAAGATTATTTGGATAGTACTAAGTAGTACATTTGAATATTTCGATTGTTGCTTCTTGAAATAATTGTACATCACTATTAAGGAACATCAACATAGTAGGGATCATAGTCAGTTCACTAGTTGTGCTATACGTTAGTATACCTCTATATTTTCTGTGCTGGTATACTTTATAGCGCGACTGATATGTTCAGATACTTTGTATAAAGGCTTCTATGAGTATTTTTAATGACCTTAAAATAAATTGAAAAGCAAGCTAAAAACTCGTTTATACTTTTATATTTAGTAGTAGAAGTAGTTTTAGAATACGATTGTCTTACTTTATTGCAATTGAAATAATTATAATATTATTATTATTGTAAAGGGGGCCCAAATGGGTAGGTCAAAGTTTTTAATTGTCAGTACTAAGTCAAGTTAGGTATCATATGAAAGTGCTTCACTTGTACATTCCAAAATAGTTCTTTATATTTTTAACGACTCTTAGTTTTCAAGTTATGATGAATAAAGTTTTAAAAAATTACTTCTTCCTTATCCCTGAAGTTTTCCGAAGAAAAAATCTGAATTAATTAAAGTCCATAGAGGTTTATGTGAATAATTCAGAAAAAAAACAATCTCTCTAAGTAGCACAGTTTTTTGGAAATTTGCAACAAATCTTTACAAACAAATTTAGTTTTGCGGTCCTTACAATGGACCTTATTGCTTCTAAAAATACTATAGGTAGGTATATCGGAACCCTCGATGCGCGAGTCCGACTCGCACTTTAACATTTTTTTTTGTTGTGTATAGATGTATGTATGGTGAAAATCGTTAATTTTCAATTGATGAAGTTTTCAGGAGATTGTTTGACACCTTGTACTTGTCCGTAATTTTGTTAGACTTCCTTAAAAGAGATACTTTGTAATCCTGACAAAATTTTCAATTCATGTCTAAATCAGTTGTCCCTTTCATAAAAAAATGTATAAGATCAAAACTGTTTAGTTTTCGCGTCGAGTCGGAAGCAACAGTAGTGTGCGTATGATCGAACACACACATGCGCGCAGTCCACGCGGAGTCGTAGTGCGTCATTTCACCCGAGACGCGTTCTCGCCCGCTCGGAGGAAACGACACCTTTTAAAAAAGTGTGTTTTGAATGGAACTTTTTTTTCTCAAGGTATTTTTAATGAACTCTACTAATATAGCTCAGCGCAACGATTGTATAACGGAGGGTTACTCGAGGGGAAGCGAGGGGCGACAGGGAACAGCTCTTCAAGTTTGTATACTCAACAGCACGTCAGTAGAAACACTTTAGACTTACTCGTAATGACATGGTGGTAGAAACTATCATCCGCACATCACTTATCATCCGAAAATCACTCATCATCCGCTCATCATCATTCATCCACTCATCCACGCATCACTCATCATCCACTTATCATCATTCATTCACTGTTCAACTATCATCCGCGCATCACTCATTATCATTGATCCACTCATCAACTATCATCCGCGCATCACTTATCATCCGCTCATCATCATTCATCCACTGATCAACTATCATCCGCGCATCACTTATCATCCGAAAATCACTCATCATCCGCTCATCATCATAATTCATCCACTCAACCACACATCACTCATCATCCACTGATCAACTATCATACGCGCATCACTTATCATCCGAAAATCACTCATCATCCGCTCATCATCATCATTCATCCACTCATTAACTATCATCCGCGCATCACTCATCATCATTGATCCACTCATCAACTATCATCCGCGCATCACTCATCATCCGCTCATCATCATTCATCCACTGATCAACTATCATCCGCGCATCACTTATCATCCGAAAATCACTCATCATCCGCTCATCATCGTTCATCCACTCATTAACTATCATCCGCGCATCACTCATCATCCACTTATCATCATTCATCCACTGATCAATTATCTTCCGCGCATCACTCATCATCATTGATCCACTCATCAACTATAATCCGCGCATCACTCATCATCCTTTCATCATCATCATTCATCCAGTCATCAACTATCATCCTGCCTAAGTTTGGCGCCGTTTGCTTTTAAAAAAATAATCCATTTAAATCCGTGCTATCGCTGTACATTTCGTTGATTTTGTGATCGAAAGATCGAAGGACACATACTAACGTCCAAAAGGCAGTCTTATTTCGGAAAGCTATGCCATGGAAATCCGTCTAAAGAGAAAAAACTAACAGACCTGACGAAATAATGTAGCCTGTTTCCTGCCTACGTTTGGCGCCGTTTGCTTCTTTAAAAAAAGTAATCCATTTAAGTCCGTGCCATTGTTGTACATTTCGTTGTTTTTGTGATCGAAATATCAAAGGACACATACTAACGATCAAAAGGCAGTCTTATTTCGGAAAGCCATGCCATGGAAATCCGTCTCAAGAGGAAAATCTAACAGACCTGACGAAATAATGTAGCCTGTTTCCTGCCTAAGTTTGGCGCCGTTTGCTTCTTTTAAAAAAGTAATCCATTTAAATCTGTGCCATCGTTGTACATTTCGTTGTTTTTGTGATCAAAAGATCAAAGGATACATACTAACGATCAAAAGGCAGTCTTATTTCGGAAAGCCATGCCATGGAAATCCGTCTCAAGAGGAAAATCTAACAGACCTGACGAAATAATGTAGCCTGTTTCCTGCCTAAGTTTGGCGCCGTTTGCTTCTTTTAAAAAAGTAATCCATTTAAATCCGTGCCATCGTTGTACATTTCGTTGTTTTTGTGATCGAAAGATCAAGGGACACACACTAACAATCAAAAGGCAGTTTTATTTCGGAAAGCCATGCCATGGAAATCCGTCTCAAGAGGAAAATCTAACAGGCCTGACGAAATAATGTAGCCTTTTTCCTGCCTAAGTTTGGCGCCGTTTGCTTCTTTTAAAAAAGTAATCCATTTAAATCCGTGCCATCGTTGTACATTTCGTTGTTTTTGTGATCGAAAGATCAAAGGCCACATACTAACGATCAAAAGGTAGTCTTATTTCGAAAATCCATGCCATAGAAATCCGTCTCAAGAGGAAAATCTAACAGATCTGACGAAATAATGTAGCAAGCAGCACGTTCAAGTTTCCGATCATCGACCCTAAACAGCTCTACCTATTCCGACCACTGCCGATTACCCATCATCTACCGGTCACCCATCATCTACCATTAACTCGTCTTCCGCCGGTCACCCATCAATATCATCCACCGGTCACCCATCTTCGTCCGGACATCAATCACGTACCGAAAATCTATTACTCTGATAACCCTTCTGACCCATCATCTACCTATCTTCCTCCGCCTACCCTTCATCACCAGTCACCCATCACAAAACAAAACTACCTAGGCATGGTATATAAGTAGGTACTTACTTGGTTAAAGGAATAGATATTTTTTGAATTTTTGACGGGATACATAATATTTATCTTTGCGCTTCCCCATTTCTCTAAAACAAACACTTTATAAATACAAGGAAAGAAATATCTTACTTTAGAAAATAGTAAAAAACAAAGTTACCTTGTTACACTATGAAAGTAGAGAATGTGTATACGTTGAAACGCGATCCATAATTTTGGCGCGTCGCGGTACAAACTGACGTGGTCTCACTTCGAGCTCTTGTGGGTATCGGCCGCGTGTCAGAGCTATTTATTAGACTTCCCGCGGTCATACTAAAAATGTATGGCGTAATCGTAATGGTTTAAAAAAAAAACATATTAAATATGTAAGCAATATTAAACCGTGATTGCCGTTTTGGTAGTTTTTACGTGGTGCAGTCTTAACTAAAATATTTTCGGCCAACGATATTTTTACAGTAACAAAATGCTGAAGTCAATTCTTTTTATCTAGAAGTTTATTGATCTTATTTGGATTTTTTTTTCTGTATGTAAGTTTATTTATTGTTTGCCATAGTTTCTCATTATCTTTTGGATATGGTTTTAAAAGACCTCGACTAACAATGAATACTTTCGGGCGAAATGCCCAACCGGGCGAACTCGCCTCGGAGGAAATGACCACCAAAAAATGACATCGGAACATAGTAAGGGCTCCCGCACACGACCGAGAATCGGTGACCGATTTTATATCGGCATCCCGCTCTGACGTGTTAGCACCTGAATCTTCCGTCCTTGTCCCGGCCGATAATCGCCCACCGATTCTCGGTCGTGTGCGGGAGCCCTTAGCCACTTAGTTAGGAGGTTTAGTGATGGGCAAATGCGAATGATTGACTCGAATCGAACAACTTGTCGAACAAAAAATAATGGCCTAACTGATGGTATACTTTTTTACTTAAAACAAGCGCTCCTACTAGAAAAACAATTAAAGACCGCTATATTCAAAACTAACAGTGTTGCACTAGTCAAGTATTCTACACGGACACATCTGACTCCGTCGCGCTTTATCTGGCGATTGATTGAGTACCTAACCGAACCGTAAATTTTGAAAATTATTGAATCAGTGTTGCTGCGATAACGAGATCGATGGTTGAATTTTAAAAATACAGTAACTCTACCGCATATTCCTATAGAAAATATCGAGAATATCGAATTCTTAAAAGTACCGGTAATAATCGATACTAAATAACCGACCAAGTTCGTACTTCGTGTCAAGCCACGCGCAGTGTAGAGTTAAGGAGTGATCACACCTAGCTGAATTCAAAGACTAATTCGGCATACATTGCTCGTTGAAGTAAGGATATTTCAATTAACATAACCAAGCCTCCCAGCAATGTATGCCGAATTAGTCTTTGAATTCAGCTAGGTGTGATCACTCCTTTACCTAGTTCTTTTTACGATTTTTTTTGTCGCAAAGCAGGTTTATTAACTCTACTGAACAGTCGTATAGAAAATATCTGAACCTTTCAAGTATCGATGGTAATCTATAGTGAATTTTTTAATTTTTTTTTAGTACTTGTTATTACACCATGAATAATAATTATTTTTTATCGACAAGTTGTTCATCATCATTCGCAAAATTTACCCATCACTAAACTTCCTAAGTTCTTTACTTGAAGGGAGTAAGGAGGTTTAGTGATGTCCGAGTGCGAATGATTAATTTTAATTTAATTCCGTGTTCGCATCGAAATTAAATTGACCAATACATGGTCTAAGGGACTGGTTTCCGAAAACTGAAAGGGCGTGGTCAGTCAACGTAACTGAATAATTTTCAGTAAATAAAACTTTCAGAAAATATTAAAATAATCCTCTTTTCCACAAAAAAGCCACGATCACACCTAGCTGAATTCAAAGACTAATTCGGGATACATTGCTCGTTGAAGTAAGGATATTGCAATAACACAACCAAGCCTCCCAGCAATGTATGCCGAATTAGTCTTTGTATCCAGCTAGATGTGATCGTGGCTAAACTGTCCATTTGCAATTTTATATGAAGAGTATTGAGGAGGCTGATAGTTTTATTTACTGAAAGTTGTTCAGTTACGGTGAATGACTATGTGCACCTGCAAGACTAGAAAAAGAGAAAAAATGTATCCACTTCATTTACCACAGCCATTGTTTTTGTTTGATCATAAATACTCTCATTCATAAGATTTGGCACGGCAATGTTCAGGTCTCATTTGTCCATTTAAGGTAAATAAAAATAAAAACATCACGGAAATGTATTGTCAGCCTATTAAAGCCACGATCACATCTAGCTGGATTCAAAGACTAATTCGGCATACATTGCTGGGAGGCTTGGTTATGTTATTGCATTATCCTTACTTCAACGAGCAATGTATGCCGAATTAGTCTTTGAATCCAGCTAGCTGTGATCACTCCTTGACTCAACCGAACAGTCGTATACAATTTTTTTATAGTGAATTTTTTAAGTTTATTATAAGTACTTATTATTAAACCAAGATAATGCTTTATTTTTATTTTGCATGGACAAGTTGTTCGATTCGAATTAATCATTCGCAAAATTTTCACATCACTAAACCTTCTAACTCCTTTACTTGAAGGGACTTAGCATGTTTAGTGATGTCCAAGTGCGAATGATTAATTCAACATATCGAACAAAAATATACTTATATTAAAAAAAACGGTCAAGTGCGAGGCAGACTCTCGCTTCGAGGGATTCGATATTCCTGTAGTATTTTTAAAAGCAATAAAAGCCCATCTTTAAGACCGCAAATAAGTTTGTCTGTAATTTTTTCTTCTTTCAATTATCGGTTGTATTTGTCTTGAGGTTGTATCAGCCACTTTTTAACAATCGATAGCATTTTATTGTACAATAATTATTTTCGATAAGGCTATTCAACAGAGTTACTGTATTTCAAGATTAACTACCGACAGCGAAACTATCGCTATCGGAACATCACTATTCAGCAACTGTATTAGTAGGCACTTTTTCTACTTAGCTTCCTAGCTAGAACTCTGAATTCACAAACGTCTTTTTCAACGTAGCCTCCTAGGTAGATTTCTTATTCAGTCGTCAAATTCAAGCAGGTGTAATCGCGGCTTAACTTGCACCCCCAAATTTTTACCGGAAGTGGAAGAAATTCTCGGACTTCCGGCAAATTTTGGATACCAAATGTAACTGATTCTTGCTCAGCACCACTTTGTCGATCTGTTGCCATGCATCTTAAAATAAAATTCTCTTATTTGAGGCAATAGGACCCATATTTTTATTAAGATGTTCTCATGACAGGTAGGTGATTTTGTCACGGGCTCAAGGACTACGAGTCTAATCCCTTACCGAATTATTCTAGAGCTTCTTCTCAAAACACTCCTATCACTGGTTCGTCATATAAGAAGACTGTATTTCTAAAGCCGCGTCCTCCCCCGTAACCAAAACATGGGTATAATCGAGTTGCTCATATTATTCTCGTCAAGGAGTTCCAAGTTCCCGAGCCTCAAAATGGTTGCGCTTTGATGGCTAAGGATTCCAATAATGAAGGTTCCGTGTTGGATGTAGTGTTGTCACTCATCAACACTTAAGTCAAATATATTGAAACCGTACGACGTTGCCCCTCTTAATGAAAAATTAAATACATTAAATAGAAATTCCAAAAATGTATTCAAAAATAATCGAATGGAATTGCAGGAGCATAATTCCAAAGAAGAATGATCTTATTTACATGATAAACAAATATAATCCAATAGTTATTACATAATCAGAAAAATGGTTAAAACCGGGATATTTGTTTAATATTCCGGGCTATAACTGTCTTCGAGACGATAAATTTGACGGGTATGGTGGGGTAGCCATTCTGGTCAAAAATTTTTTGCCTTTTTCTCAAGTCACATTTTCTTCTGTTGTTTTAGTAACGTTATCAATATAGTTGGAATCAAAATTCATAATATTTCTATTATTTCTATTTATCTTTCCCGCTCCTCTTATGAAATTCTAAATGAAGTCAATGACATATTAGAACATCTATCCCCTCCGTTCTTAGTACTAGGTGATTTTAATTGCCACCACCATTCATGGGGCAGTGGTAGTACGAATAGTGATGGTGTACATTCAGCTGATATTTTAGATGCAAATAATTTATGTTTATTAAACACAGGCTCTCCCACTAGACGAACAAATCCTAATGAAAACGTTAGTGCTATAGATTTGTCAATTTGCACACCTGCTTTAGCTTCGTCTTACTCTTGGTATCCACTTTTATCCACATTTGGCAGTGACCACTTTCCACTTATCATTTCAACACCCATTCGATGCCCTCGTCCTCAAAAATGGAAACCTCGCATGAAATATAATTTGAATAATGTTGAACCTGGTTGAATCCAAAATTACTGATCTGCCCGCAATTATACAGGGCGGGGAAAGCGATTCCTCTACAGCTTTAGCTTCATGTTTATTAGAAGTTGCAGATAAAATTTTCCCAGTAAAAAGAAGTTTGTCTGATAAAATTCCTTTACCACCTTGGTGGAGTAGAGAGTGTACAGAGGCTATAATGAAAAGAAAGGCTGCTGAAAAAGAATATGCTGAAAATATGTCGGATGATAATTTTAATTCTCTTACCAATTTGATTAAATTAACTCAGATTTTTCTCAGAGATAAGAAACAAGAGGGGTTCCGATCATTCTGTGCTACTCTTTCTCCATCGACATGCCCTTCTGAAGTGTGGCGTAGCGTAAAACGATTTAGATCTGCTTTTAATGATTACTCTTCTTCAACAGCTCTTTCTCCAGATTTGATTGATGACTTTTTAGACAGGCTAGCGCCACCTTCAGTTAAGCAGAGTTATAGCCTTCTGACTCATCTTTCTATATCTAATGATCCATCTTTCTTATCTTCTGTTTTTACACTATGTGAAATCAAAGGCGTTCTTTCTTGTGTTAGAGACTCTGCTCCTGGAGAGGATGGTATTCCTTATTCATTTTATTCGCACCTCAGTGACTCTGAACTGAACTGAACTCTGTCATGTTATCAGACAACGTGCCTTCATCGTGGAAATCCCAGGAAGTTGTTCCAATTAGAAAACCTAATAAACCAATCAGTGATGTATCTTTATTTAGGCCTATAGCGTTATCGTCAGTCTTTGCTAAGGTTGCTGAGCATCTTATTAAAAACCGACTTGAATGGTACATTGAACACAACTCTTTGTTAGCTAACACCTGGGCGGTCCCAGAAATATTCGACCTTACTTACTTACTGGCAGTTTTTATTTGATTAAATACTCTTTTTAGGAAGCGTGAACATTAAGAAATTTAAATTTAGAATTCGAACGCGCTAGGTCATTTGGCATTTGTTCTGAAGCATACTTAGTGAATGTTGTCATCGAATTTTTCGATAATGGATAAAATTGGTGTTCGTTACGTAATTCAATACTTTTATTTGAAAGGTCTCAGCCCAACTAATATCAAAGGGGAGCTTGATTCTACTTTGGGGGAGTCTGCTCCTTCATTTACAACAATAAAATATTGGGTGGCAGAGTTCAAGCGCTGCCGCTCGAGCTGCCAAGATGAACATCGCAGTGGACGACCAAATGAGGTGACTAATCCAGAAATAGTAAAAAAAATCCACAAAATTGTACTGGATGACCGTCGACTGAAAGTACGCGAGCTAGCAGATATGGTAGGCATTTCAAAAAGTGCAGTCCATCGTATTTTAACAGAAAACTTGGACATGAGAAAGCTATGCGCAAGATGGGTGCCGCGATTACTCACAGTAGAACAAAAACAGCGCCGTGAGGATGTGTCAGTCGAATGTTTAGCAAAATTTCGCAGCAACAAAGCCGAGTTTTTGCGTCGATTTGTCACCATGGATGAAACATGGGTTCATCACTTTACACCTGAGACTAAGGAACAGTCAAAACAATGGACTGAAAGAGGAGAATCAGCTCCAAAGAAGGCAAAAACAGTTCCATCGGCAGGAAAAGTCATGGCTTCAGTTTTCTGGGACGCGCGTGGCATAATTTTTATAGATTATCTTCCAAAAGGAAAAACCATTAATGGCGAGTATTATGCCAACTTATTGCAGCGTTTGAGTGAAGAAATAAAGAAAAAACGGCCTCACTTGTCAAAGAAAAAAGTTTTGTTTCATCAAGACAACGCTCCAGTCCACACATCTGGCATTGCAATGGCTAAAATCGAAGAATTAAAATTTGAATTGCTTCCCCATGCACCTTATTCACCAGATTTGGCCCCGTCAGATTATTTTCTGTTCCCAAACCTAAAAAAATGGCTCGGCGGGAAAAGATTTTCGAGCAACATAGAGGTTGAGTCGTTGGTTAATGGCTATTTTGAAGAGTTTGACAATTCCTACTATAGACGTGGCATTGAAGCTATAGAGCACCGCTGGGAAAAGTGTATCGAGCTACAAGGAAGCTATGTAGAGAAATAAATATAGTTTGTCCCATTTATTTTGATTTTTCTTGGTTAGGTCGGCTACTTCTGGGACCACCCTCGTAGCCAATATGGATTTCGCAAAGCTAAATCTACCATGGATAACATTAGTATTTTAACCACAGATATTCGTTTAGCCTTTACTCGAAATGAATCTGTTGCTGCGACCTTTTTGGATATCTGTGCAGCTCATGACAATGTTAACCTTTCAATACTTCAACGAAAACTTTTAGACCTTAAAGTTCCCATAATGCTCGTTAATTTTATCGCTTATCTTTTATCTGAAAGATCTATCACGTTAATTTCTGACGATTCAAAGTTCACCCGCACTGTGTATAAAGGACTACCTCAAGGCTCAGTTCTTAGCCCACTATTGTATAATATTTATACATATGACTTGGAATCTTCAGTCAATGCATCTATCAGTGTGTTACAATACGCAGACGATTTCTGTTTTACTCTATAGGTAGTTCCATTGATAGCGCTTGTAGGACCTTGACCGCCTTTCTTAACATGCTGAAGTATTGGCTGGATGAAAATGGATTGGAATTATCTGTCCCTAAAAGTTCAGTGGTAATTTTTTCAAGAAGGCGGATGATCCCACCAGTATCGATAACCTATAATAGTCAACCTATACCAATAGTAAACCCAGTTAAATTTTTAGGAGTTATATTAGATACCAAACTTTCTGGGCTTCCTCATTATGAATGTATTGTCATGAAGTGCGAACGGATACTTAATATATTAAGATGCCTGTCTGGTGTGTGGTGGGGAGCTCTTCCTTTTACTATGAAACTTTTTTATAATGCCCTCATAAGGTCAATATTAGATTATGGTACATTTTTGTTGGAAGGCGGGAGTGTTTTGGGTAGTAAAAAACTTGACCGTATTCAGGCAAAAGCCTTGCGAATTATAGTCGGCGCAATGAAATCTAGCCCAGTTAATGCACTACAGGTTAAATGTTGTGAACCTCCACTAAAATTGAGACGGCAATTCCTCAGCGATCGTTTTTTGTATAAATCGATGCAATTCTCACATCATCCTCTTCATTCCAAGCTACACGATTTGAATAATTTAATGGAAACATCTAGTTATTGGCGTCATAAATCCGTACCTTGCCTAATTAAAAGTTATCGTAAATTTTTATGTATCAAGTCCAGTATTTATCGCTCTTCGTCATTGACAATATTTTCTACAGACATACAAGCCCTGATGATATCTCCTGAAATTCATTATGATGTAGGTATTAGTAAGCAAGATGGTACTGAAGCTAACATTCGCTTTTTAAGTAATATGGAAGACAAGAACTGGCAAAACTAGAATCATATCTACACCGACGCGTCTAAGACTGTGTGGGTGTGGGTATTTTTCTAGCGCAGTTTAAATTAATTCAAAAAGTTAAACTACCTCCTGAGTCATCAGTTTACATTGGCGAGTGCTTTGCTCTTCTTAATAGACCGTAAGGGCACTGCATGTTATCCTACGTCATCTAGTACACGAATTTTGCAACTTTGTAGCGACAGTAGTGGCCTACTAGGTCCACAAAACGTTGGCCTGCCAATCAGAAACCTGGCAGGTTTTGTACAGTTGGAGAGAAAAGTGGTTAAATGACAGATTACACGAATGAAATCTATTAATAGATTATTTTTTTTATTTACGGCTTGCTATATATTCAGAATTTCATATTATACATGAATCCACCTAAAAATATTAGCTTTTTTGTATTGTTTAACTTTTATAGCACGAAATTTAAATACAGCTTATCTTCGCAACCAAAAATAGTAATAGATCCGTTTTGCTTTCTAATAATTTAAATAGTGCTATATAATCACAATTTTGGCAAATCCAACATAAATGTTTACAAAATCATTGTAAACCAGCGATTACAAAAAACTTTTTTTTTATTTAGTATGGCATTTTTGTGAATATATATAAGAATCACTTACATTTAAAAAGGTTGAGTTTAGCTCAGTTTATTGCTATTATTTTACCTCGACTTTATTGGCCCTTATATGTAAAAATAAGTGGAGATTTTATATTTTGAAATAAATTGATATTTTTAAATATATTTATGGTGGATTTTGATGCCTATATGTAAAGAATACGTTTATCTATGATATAAAGTATATAATTGTCTATTACTATTTTTGCCTTAGCTGTTATTCGAAAAAAATATTCCGCTTTAAATTTTAGGTGGATTCGTAAATATTGCGTCTTAACATCATATTTAAATACGATATACACAAAAAAGTAGCTATTAGCATTTAATGTTTTGCAAAATCGTATTTTTACTGGACTAATAGTGATGTTTGCGAGTGTGGGGAGGATGTGGGTGACTTGGACCACATTTTCTTTTCTTGTTCCCTTTATGATCATACCTCCTTTATATCCTCTCTTCAGTCTCTGAAGGTTCCTCTTCCGACAAAAATCTCCTGTCTTCTGATGTATCCTTTATTATATTATTGTATATTATCTTCCTTTATTATAAGTAATAATGTAAAAATAAAAGTATATTTATAAATAATATTTACTTGATTTCTATTTTTATTGTTACCCTTGCCTGTTTTTCCTCGTTATTCCAATAACTTTACTTTCGCGTGTAAGTTTCCCTAACTTGACATTGGCACAAAGTCAAACTAGTGCCATAAAAAAAAAGTTTGAGGTTAAGTTATGGCAAAGAAATTTGACCTCATATAGAAGTAATATATAAGAAATAATTCGTCACAAGTAGGGATGTGTGCATGCTTTCATCTATCGATAGTCGATAAGTCACACAAGGAAAAATCGATGTCGAAACTTTCACCAAAAAGTTGAAGTACTAAACTTAAATAAAAGGCAAATCTGTTAAAAGCAGTTATTAAATTCATTCAGGAAAATAATACTTTAAGTATTTTTTACTAACGGTTATTTCTTACGTAGCTGTTTAATACCAAACTTCTTACTTACTTACTAAAAGTACGGTTGCGGTCAAAGATTTCGGACCTCCTTGCTTCGCTCGGAATAGATACCTTGCTAATTTATTTTACTATGGGATGACATCTGCCAACATGTCCCAATATTTTATGTCAAACTATCAGTGATCACTAGGAAATATTCAAAATAACCCGTCAAATCCATAGAACGACGCCTTCGCTACCTTGTGACGAATTATTTCTTTAATCCTCCTTCTAAGTACCCTTATTTTTCTGTGGTTGCGGTGGAGGCAAGAGGGGTAGGAGGTGTAAAGGTTTTTTTTTAAAAAAAAATCATGAATATCTCTAGCTTACATACAAATTATGTAGGATTTTAACACAAACTTTTATCCCTCAATGCAGGGGTGCATTTGCGATGGTTTTGCAAACATGCTGAAATATGGGTTTGTGGTTTTCTCCTAAGTAGCTCAAATCAAAATCAAAGCGTTGCATGTGCACAACAGTTGCTCCATGTTTTCGCTTTCCTCACCACATGCTTTTAAATCTTTTAAAGTATTGTTTTTAGCAAAAACTTTCGAAACCGTTTTTGTGTAGAATTTTATGTAGATTAATTTAATTATTTTTTTATCATATTTCTTACGATTTGTTGATTCAGGATGATCATGCTGTTTAAGATATTTAAATCTGGCGAAGACACACAAAGTGATATTTGTTTGACAGTGTCCCCATCGGGATTCGAACTCAGAATAAAAAACCGGCCAAGTGCGAGTCGGACTCGCGCACCGAGGGTTCCGTACCACCACATAATCATAATTGTATTAGTTGAAATTTCAGTAAGTTAATGTGCTAGATTTTTTTGGGTCCGACACGCGCTTGACCAAATTTTATTATTTGTTGTTATTTTATAGCTTATGCACTATAAACATACCAATTTTCAAGTTTGTAATTGTTCCTGTTTTTAAATAGAACTAAAACAAAAATCGCCTCATCGACCATCCAACTTGACCCCTCTCTTATATGAATGTTCTTGAAACGGGAGCTCACCACAATTGGTTTTCATTAGTTGTGAGAAAAGTTGTAATATTTAATGATTTCAGACTTTTCCCATTATTTGTACTGTGAGACCTAGCTTCTTGCCAAATTTCATAATTTTAGGTCAACGGCAAGTACCCTGTAGGTTTTGCTTTTTTGCATAAATGTATGGAGATGAGGACATAATAAGCCATATCTTTTGATTGCGTCGTTGTAAATAATTGAATTTTTCAGATCTTGTGTGGTTCATGGATCCTAATATATGATATTAATTTTAACCTGATACCTTTACCCGTTCGTGAGATAAAGGGTCTTGACAGACAGACAGACAGACGGACAACAAAGTGATCCTATAAGGGTTCCGTTTTTTTTTTGAGGTACGGAACCCTAAAAACAAAACTTGCGTTGAATATTGTAAAATATAGTAAATGATACAGCAGCATTGCACTTTCTTTCTCGCGATATGCAAGTAAAACTATCAGCCGCAAACTTATATTTGTTATACCATACACATAGTATGGAAATACAAATTTATATTTCGGTTTTTCTAGAAAATGTTCTAATGAAATAAGCAGATGAATTCAGAATTCGAATTGTTAAATATTAAAACCAACTAACCGTAAACGATTTCGAACAAATCACATGTTCAATTTTGGTAGTACTAGAATACCCTGTATATGATTAATTACCGATTTTTTTATTTCAAAACACGTTTCTTAGGGATAGTTGTTCAGTTTTGTCTACTGAAAAAGCTCTTTCAGTTTTTCGTACATCCTGTGTACTAAATTTTCGCAAAAACCAATCAAATTGAATATCCATTCAAGTAAATAACCAAAACAGAATTAACATCATAGAAAATAATATAAACTTAATGGAACCAATTATGAGTAAATCACAAGTTTACGTTTTGGTAGAACAGGAACACCCCTTATATGAAATCACACAGACAAACTGATGATGGCGCAAGATACCTTGCATGGAGATCCTTAGTCAAGCAAAGTTTCATTTTAGCCGCTTTTAAAAAAAATTCAATTCTTAATTTTTGTTGTATGACAGCTACCCTCAAAATGAGAGCCAGCAAAAAACCATTAGGAACCCTTCGACCAATTTGCATAAAAGTCTTAAATTTAAAATATGGTGTTAGTTAATGGGACCATTCGCTTAGCCGCTAGGCCAAAGCGTGACGGACAGACCGACCGACCGACCGACGACGGACGGACATTTTTAGGGGACTTGCTTTTTTTGGTATATAAGTAATATAGAGCACATTCTTGAGAAAATTTGTGCAACTTTTTTCACGATTACAATACCTTTCTCGCTCCGCTCGAAAGTAAAAGCACCACTATCGATAGAAAATACATCACTCATGACCTTCAACATGATCTCACAAAAAACGATAAATTACAATAAAATACTTTACAATTTCCATATTTCTGACTGTAAGAATGATAAGTTGACATTTTTTAAGCAATATTTGTGATAATAATCCACAAACATGAAAAATACTGAATAAAACTTACAGATGAAAACATAAAATTTCTTTGCAGTTTTCGTTTTGTTGTTTTGAAGATGTACAGCCATCAACTACACACGTTATTATTAAAAAGAATAATCACTAATATGGAGAGCAACTTACGAATAAATTCACGATATTTTTATCTTGTTCACTACATGTTTTTTATAATTTACACAATGTTTACAACATATAATTTAGGAAATATTTTCAACCGTTAAAATCCCAACAAGTTACAATAATCCTATAAACTTTGTAAATGCAATGAACGCGTCGTTCATCTAATTTGGTAGGATGTGATCATTGACGATTTGACATGGCATGAGACATGCTAGCAGTTGTCATCCCATACTGAAAAAAAATAGCATGGTTTCTTCTCCGAGCGAAGCAAGGAGGTTTTTGTTCTGAGAGTTATGGAGCGTTTTTTAGTCGAGCAACATAGAAATTGTGAAAATCCACTACCGAAATCTCAGAGTAAAAACCTAGAGTCCGTCATATACATATTCTGTATGAACTAGTGAAGTGTAAAGCGTCTCACTGTCGCCCATACTAGTCGGTCAAAAAACTCAGTTAAGTTTTACAAAAATTAAGATATCTTTAAAAATCTAATGTTTTAGTATAAACTTTGTTTGCGAAAGTGAAAATATATCTTTTTTTGCTTGTGAATTGATCATTAATACTAAGAACGGAAGCGTAAATAATACGTAATAGCCATTTCATGCGTGATTTTTTGACCGTTTTTTTCCTTAATGATAAGTGTTTTTCACCAGAAAAACTGTGGTAGTAGCATTTATTAGTCCCATGTCACATATTTCTCTATTTTTCTGAGATAAATTTTTTACGTTTATTAGGATTTGATAAAAATCCATACATTTTAGTACGGAGGTCCTTCGCAAGAAAGTGATACGCTTATGGCTCCCTCCTTAGCAGAAAGAGCTGCTACTTAAACCTCCTTGACCGAAATGGTAAGAATTTTGCAGAGACGATCTGAAAATCTCGCACATTTTTCGGTCATCATCATGCACCATTTTAAACTGCTGTGGAAAATTTAATTAATATATTTGAAACTGTTGTCTTGTTCAGCCAGGCTTTAGTTGTTGTTCTAATTGAATCTTGTTAGCGTAGATGTGGAGATCTTTTGTCAAAACTTCTGGACTTGTTTAATTGTTGACAAGATGACGAAACGAGGTTGATCGAGTTCATGTATGGTTTGTCTAACTGCTGCAATATTTTCAAGTGACCTACCCGTACGAGGACGGCCACCTGATTTGATAACCTAAACAGAGCCAAGAGTTTCAAATTTATTAATTAAGTTCTCCACGGCAGCTCGAGGTGGTGCATGATGATGACCGATAAATGTGCGACATTTTCGGATCGTCATCATCGGTAGTGGATTTTCACAATTTATATACGTTGCCCGACTGAAAAACGCTCCATAATTTAACCTTAAACTTTGCTGATGACAACTGCAAAATATCCGCATTCCATTTTTAATACAACGAAAATTATTCGAAATTCAAGTAGGTTTAGAGACACCCTTAAGATAAAGTACATTTATGTCTCAGGCTATTTCGTTTACCCTGTTCTTAAAATGACAAATAAATCTATTCGCTTAGGTGCTGCAATGCCGAAAAAAAATAAGCTAAGTAACAAAGAAGAGAGCGGAAAGCACACAGCAGAGAAAAATCTTCCTACAACAGAAGACGTCGATGAAGTCGCACAACAAAAGACCCCAAATAAGCTTGGGTCTGAGAGTAAACTACCTAACATATCTAGTATTGAAAACAGTCAACAAGAAGTATCTGAAAACGAAAACTTCTGTTATAATAGATTCACTGTGACTGTTATCTGTGATAAAGTCCGTAAATACTCGTGTGAGATTTGCGAATATGCTTCAGCCAATGCAAGACATTTAAACGCCCATCTAAAGGTCCATACTGCTGCAGAGAAACTTTGCTGTGATATGTGTTCTTATATCGCTACCCAAAAACATTTGTTAATTGCACATTTAAAAACGCACAGTAATGATAGGCCTTTTGCTTGTAAGACATGTGATGCAAAATTCAAAACCCTGTACGTTTTGAAACAACACTTAAAAATACACACAGGTGAGAAACCATTTTCATGTCCTTTGTGTCAGAAAAGCTTTAATCAAAGGACTGCTTTAAATGCGCATCAGCGAACACACACAGGTCATAAACCATTTTCTTGTGATGTATGTTGTAAAAGCTTTATTACAACATCTGACTTATATAGACATCAACGAATTCACACAGGCGAGAAACGATTTTCTTGCGATTTTTGTAGTAAAGCCTTTATTCAAAAGACCGGTTTAGACACGCATCGGCGAATACACACAGGTGAAAAACCTTATACTTGTATTGTATGCCATAAAAGCTTTAACCAAAAAACTTCTTTAGACAGACATCGTCGAATACACACAGGTGAGAAACCATATTCATGCGGTGTGTGTTCTAGAAGCTTTAGTAATCCCTCTTCTTTACACCGACATCGGCGGATACATACAGGGGAGGAACAATTTTCTTGTGATTTATGTCATAAAAGATTTAATCATAAGCATAATTTAGACAAACATCGGCGAACACATACTAGTATAAGATCCGAGGTCTAGTTTGTATG
This sequence comes from Athrips mouffetella, assembly GCA_947532105.1. Lineage (NCBI taxonomy): Eukaryota > Metazoa > Arthropoda > Insecta > Lepidoptera > Gelechiidae > Athrips > Athrips mouffetella. The sequence continues at coordinate 29,365,623 of OX383956.1, read as the reverse complement.
GAGTGTTCTGTGCTAAGCCTGCTAGGATGAAACTTGGCACGATTCAAGTAAATATTTATAGAAACTGTACCCGGCCCATTCTAGGTCCTATGGTACTAGCTACTTAAAACTGGCACTTGATAACTTCGAGCGCCAAACTTGGTATGAATATAGTTCACTAAAATGTCAATAAAATAACATGCCCTGACTTATTGACTATCGTACTAATTGACTGACTGACGCTGAACCGTAACCGCTTTGACTACGTATTTGAAATTTTCAGGCATTGCCCGTGGTACACCCAGGTGAACCACGCGGGTGTACCACTGGAGATTGTGTGTAAATTTATTGCATACCACAAACACCATATCAGAAAGGATTATCCAAAACTCATTCCCCAAGGGGGTGAAATAGGGGATAATTTTTTTAATGATTATTCTGCAGCTTTGAAAACAAAAGATATTTTAAATAAAAAAATCATATCTGAATTGACCCCCTTGGGCGACGATTTTGGAGAAGTGCTGAATTATCTATATCTAGCAAGTCATTTTTTTTTCAAAAACCTTCATCCCTTATTTCATCCCGTGAGTTTTGGAAAATCCTTTCTTAAATGGTATTTGTGGCACACAATAAATTAGCATACACAATTTCACACGTGTAGCTAAAGCGGTTACGAGTCAGCGTCAGTCAGTAAGATAGTCAGTCAGGACACGTGAACTACATTCATACCAAGTTTGACGGTCGAATTAATACTCGTACCCCTCTCTTAGGCGACCCCTTATTGTTAATATTTTTTTTTTGTTTTTATTATAAGATGATACATTTTTCTCAAAAATACATATTCTGTGAAATGTTCGACTTGCTGTCTGTTCAAAAGATACAACTTTCAACCGGTATTCGACTTGCTGTCTGTTCAAAAGATACAACTTTCAACCGGTATATTTTTGACATTAAGCCCCACTGGCGTCTCGGTCATATTCTGCCGGGTATGTACTTCAATCGTGCCCAGTTTAATCCCAGCAGGTTTTGCGCAAGGTCCGCCTTGTTAGATCTCCTACTACACAAAGGAGAAATCGTTTTCTTCTGATGTAAGTCGTGAAAGGGTTAAGCCCAACAGTGTTTGCCTACTCATGTGTAGTCCTTAAGCGCGGTTCTGACGGTAACCCTTGATACTTCATTAAAAGGTTCAGGTCCACAGAAGTATCTTTCTGAGCGCTCTTTGACTAGTCTGTCAGCCTCTTATTTGCCCTCAACTCCTTAGTTACGTGGGACTTAAACAAGTAATAGTGTGTTTTGCCTAACTAACCTATTAAGTGTGTGGATAACATCAAGGACTAATTTGGAGAGTGTGAGAGCCTTAAGGCGACCGTTTTTGGGCTTTGTATTAATCAGCGAAAAATTTATCTAAAAATTGCAGTATACACTCGTTTTTCAACAGCATTTTATGTCCCGCATAAGAATGGAAGTCATTTGAATTTAGTATGGAAAACGGATCGCCTTAAGTGCCGCTTGGCTGTAACTTAGATTAGATAGTTGTGCCCACAGTGCCTCTACCTGGATTCCCAAGTGACACAAGCCTTTACCTACATTCCTTATACAAAAATTCATATTAAAAATAAGCTATCAAGCTACTTGAACGGTTTACCGTAATTTTGTATGTCAAGAACTATAGGAAAACACCAACATATGCAGCCTACAAAATGTTCCGGTGGGCGTGCGGTACACAATAAAGTTAGCAAATTTTAGTATATTTACTTGCTATTGTGTTGAAAAACGTAAGAAGCACGTGCGCATTTTCATTACACTTTCGGCTCCATTACGCTCTCGCCTGCGGCTTGGACTGCAATTCCTGAGCCTCGCGTGTAATTAGCAAAATTGCGCACATTCCTTCATGGGTTTTGTCCATCATACCACTTTAAATTTTATTATCTTTTTTTTATGTTACTAGTGAGCAAACAAGCAGGTGGGCCACCTGATGGTAAGTGGTCACCACCGCCCATGACACCTACTGTCTTATTAATGGCATATTCTGACACTAATAAGACAGCTAAGCGTGTTGCTCACTTTGAGAACTAAGATGATATCTACTCTCATTTCGTAAAATCTCACTAATGCGTTTAAAAATTGTAGGTTACATAATGCCTAAAAACGATCTTATTGAATTTTTTTTATTTTTGCAACTTTCTCAAAATCTGTACCCATAATTTTAATTATAAAACAGCTACATGATAATGCATAATATATTGATTAATGTGTAAAAGTTTTAGCATCATAGATTAATGGGTGTAGTTCAGAAAAAAGGTTTTGTAAGCAAAAAGCAGAAGTAACTGTGTTTTTTTATGGCGTATAAAATATATATTTAATCGTGTTTCAGTGTCAGCCATCTCCTTGGAAAGATGCTATATATATTCATCACTTTTCGGTAAAAACTGTTCAAGTGAAGCGTATTTAGCTCTTATCAGCTCCTTAAGGTGATCTGTGACGGCCAGCTTAGCCCCGAACGCAACTAGATGGAGCCACTGCTGCAAATATAAGGGTTTATTTTTTAATGCAATAAGTACCAACTATATATGTGCAAAAAGTTGATTCGCGTAAATTTCATCGTGCAAATTCAACGCCTAACAACAATTTCGATAAGAAAAATATCTCCATATGTCCACTAAAGTCAATTACTCTCTTCAGTCCGTGTTTACATGAGTACGATCACTCACACATGCACACAAAGCACAACCGTACAGTTTTGACCGCACGCCCACAATCGTAATATTGAACCAAAAATTGCTAACAAAAATAGTACTTTCAGTACATTAACTGTATTTTTGTATTAATTAGCGAAAAATTTAACTAAAAATAGCAGTATTCGTTCGTTTTTCAACGGAATTTTATGTCCCGCGTAGGAATGCAAGTCATTTGAATTTTAATATCCAACAACGAATAAACGACATTTGATTTGATAATATAGGGTGACTTTTAATTAATTCAAAATAGCAAAAGATATGCATAAACTCATCATACTGAACAACTTTTCCCAAGGAACATAGGTCGAAATACGAAAAACCAAATGTGACCTCCCATACAAAATGCGCTATCAGCTGATGCAGTTTCTATGGGAGGTCAAAACTTGATTTTCGTATTTCGACCTATGTTCCTTGGGGAAAATTGTTCAGTATCATGAGTACATTCATACATTTTTCTATCAAGAACTAATTAAAAGTCACCCTATATACGTACTCGTGATTACAAACAACTTACCCAAATAAACATGCTTCGAAAAACGAAAGAAAATTTTGGTCGTGCCTTACACACTACTGTTGCTGGTGGTTGCTTGGGAAGGCCAAATGAAATCTTTTTTGTTTCAAATTTGGATTTTTGAGTTTGATTTGATATTTTTGTCTGTAAAATGTATGAAGAAGGCCGTTCAGTGCGTTGTGGAACGGATACGAAGCGGACATGAGCTCTGCATCGGACTGAACGGACTGCGGTAAAATGTATGAAGCCTATGCTTCATACATTTTACCGACCGCTGCGGACATCCGCGTCAGACGTCTGCGTTGCTCTAACTAATGAATTGTCATTGGTTTCGCTCGAGTCTATTAGTGGAGTAAAACGCATGAAAATTCAGATATTAGGTCTTTACCTATGAAATTGCCGTTTTGTATGGCGAATTCTAGGTAAACTCAATTTTCAGTACTAACATTTTTGCATTTTTCTTAGAAATTATAAATCCAATATTTTTTATTTTTTTAAGCATGATTGGGAAGACATTAAGCTAACAGAAGCTTCAATTTAATTTTCGAAAAATATTATCTGTAAAAAATATAACAAATCTAATGATGAAATCGGACGACCTTTAAGACGAACAATTTTCAAACCTTTAATTTTATATATCAAGCTAAAAATAAAAACTTTATTTTATGCGTTAATTGATAACCTTGAAGTCAACTTTCAAATATAGGACAAATGAAAAAAATAGCATTAGAATTATAGGAATTATGATCTCATTAATCTGTAAGAAAATTTCGGCAATTTCATAGGTAAAGACCTATTATTAGGATTTTCATACAAACGTTTATCCCTGAATTAAAATTAGGGATGTTTAAATACCTGTTAAGTAACGTGATTAAATACCTGTTAATTAATTCGAAAACTTACTGCGTTTTATTTAACACCCGGTATTCATTTGCCTTGAGTTATTCATTTGGTGACGTTCTGGACTGTTAAATTACTATTGTTAAATGCTATGCTTACAAGCAAGCAACTCACACGATATGCAGACGTCACGAGGAGGACAGCCGAGAAGGGAGTCTGTGGTGGAGTAGTTAGGATAGCTGTTCTATCGCAGCGAGGTTCAAATCTCTTTGGCTCTATCCGTGGGAATCGCCAGCCGCGGCCAATCCGGTGCAGTCTGCGGTATTGATCTGAGTCCTAGCCCCGCCTAAGAAACGGAGCGAGAAAGGTATTGTATTCGTAAAGGTATTGTATTTTCAAATTATCTCAAAAATGTGATCCATATCACTTATACATTGTAAAAACAAGTCCCCTAAAAATGTCTGTCCGTCACACTTTGACCTAGCGGCTAAACGAATAGTCCGATATACACTATATTTTAAATTTAAGATTTTTATGTAAATTGATCGAAGGATTCCGAGTGGTTTTTAGCTGGCTCTCATTTTGAGAATAGCTGCCATACAACAAAAATGAAGAATTGGAATTTGCTGAAAAACTGTTCAAACGATTTTTATGAAACTTTGCATGACCAAGCATCTCTCGAAGGTAACCTGCGGCAGTATCAATTGGTCTGTAAAATTTCAGTACTATCCATAACGTAAACGATTTATTCATAACTTGAGCCATTGAGTTTTAGTTAATTTTCTGTTATTTTAATTCTGGAGTGGTTAAGGGCTTGCTCAGTAGACTAAACTGTACAACTTTCCTTATAAAACATGTGTTGAGAAGTTAAAAAACTCTCCATGCAAGTATCTTGCGGTAGTACCTATTTATTGATCTATGAAAATTCTTATAAAAGGTGCTCCAGTATTACCAAAATTTAAGCATGTGATTTACTCGAAATCGTGTGAGATTTTTTATTACTTTTTTTAAACCTGAGTTAAGGAATTACAAATTTAATTTTGCAGTTGATACTTTTTACTTGCATATCGTGAGAAAGTAAGTGCATTGCTGCTGTACCATTGATTTTTATTTATCGTGGGACCTGCAACGGGGGCAAATGATAAACTGAAGGTGCCACAGGGATTGGCAATGCTTGCAAGTATGTAATTATTATCAAACAGCGACAAAGCCGGGCTGCGGGCTGTATCTCATGAACCGTAATAGGTAAAATTTTTGACAAATTGTGTATATCTGTTGCCGCTACAACAATAAATCATAAAAATAAAAAAGAATACAAAATCAAGCGGGCTCCCGTACAGATAAAGGAGGACGCGAAAAAAAATGTTTGACCTACCCCATCGTTTGTTTAGAGCTCGTTGTGTAGATTAGGATTTTAGCTCTCTTTCTTTAACTAAAAAAAACCAGCCAAGTGCGAGTCGGACTCGCGCACCGAGGGTTCCGTACCACCACATAATCATAATTGTATTAGTTGAAATTTCAGTAAGTTAATGTGCTAGATTTTTTGAGTCCGACACGCGCTTGACCAAATTTTATTATTTGTTGTTATTTTATAGATTATGCACTATAAACATACTAATTTTCAAGTTTGTAAGTGTTCCCGTTTTTAAAATACAACTATAACAAAAATTGCCTCCGCGACCAATGATATTATATACAAACAGTCCGCGACCATCCAATTTGACCCCTCTCTTATATGAATGTTCTTGAAACGGAGCTCACCACAATAGGTTACCATTAGTTGTGAGAAAAGTTGTAATATTTAATGATTTCAGACTTTTCCCTTTATTTGTACTGTGAGACCTAGCTTCTTGCCAAATTTCATAATTTTAGGTCAACGGGAAGTAGGTACCCTGTAGGTTTTGTTTTTTTGCATAAATGTATGGAGATGAGGATATAAAAAGCCATATCTTTTGTTTGCGTCGTTGTAAAAATTGAAATTTTCAGATCTTGTGTGGTTTATAGACCTTAATATTCGTTATCAATTTCAACCTGATACCTCTTCTCGTTCGTGAGAAAAAGGGTCTTGACAGACAGACAGACGGACAACAAAGTGAACCTATAAAGGTTCCGTTTTTTTCTTTTGAGGTACGGAACCCTAAAAAGTGAACTTATTGTAGAAAAACGTCCATATGGGTGGGTCCGGCTCACTGACCTCTTGTATATATAGAGGTCAGTGGTCCGGCTGGATTAGATCCGACGACCATAGCTTTGGTAGCCTAATGCCCTATAGGGGGACCCCCTATCCATTGGACCACGGGGCTATTAGTATTGTTGACAAAAACACTTCTATTTGACAACCGGCGACCTGATGTCATGCTCGTGACATTATCAAAGATTTTGTTTACATTTTTTTTATTTATTACGAAAGGTACATGCATTTCTTACTAACTACTTTCTTACTATTTACTTTTCTTATTTCGAAGTGGCTTGCAAAATCCAAACTAAAAATTGTAGAAAAATAAATGGTACAGCTGCACTGCACTTACTTTCTCGCGATTGGCAATTAAAAAGTATCAATTGCAAACTTAAATTTAAGTTTATCAAAAAAATATTCTCATGAAATATACAGATCAAATTGAGAATTTAAATTGTCAAACATTGAGACAAACAAACAGTAAACTATTTCGGGAAAATTGCATGCTTAAATTTTGGCAGAACTGGAACAGCCTTTATATGAATTTTTACACATCAATGGATACTACCGTAAGATACTTGCATAGAATTTCCCAAGGCATATTTCTCAGGAAAAGATGTTCAGTTTAGTCTACTGAGCAAGCCCTTTGAGTTTTTAGTACACCCTGTATACTAGATTTTAGCAAAAAATTCTAATAGAATATCCGGTCAGGTAGATAACCGATTCAGAATCAAAATTGAAAAACATTAAAACAAGATCAATGAAACCAATTTTATTTTGAGTGAATCACATTTTTACATTTTAGTAGTAAGGGAACACCCCTTATATGAACTTCCACAGACAAGCAGATACTGCCGTAAGATACCTTGCATGGTGATTCTTGGTCATGCAAGGTTTCAGCAAAATCTATTGAGCCGTTGCAATTTTGTCATTTCCGCTGTATGACAGCTATCCTCAAAATGAGAGCCAGCTAAAAACCACTAAGGATCCTTCGATGGATTTACATAAAAATCATAAATATAAAATATGGTGTCAATCGGACTATTCGTTTAGCCGCTAGGCCAAAGCGTGACGGACAGACCGACCGACCGACCGACGGACGGACATTTTTGGGAGACTTGCTTTTTATGATGTATAAGTGATATAGAACACATTTTTGAGAAAATTGGAAAAACTTTTTTTTTTTCACGAATACAATACCTTTCTCGCTCCGCTCGAAAGTACGAGTAAAAAGGACGGATTGCACTCCGGGAGTGCCGGTGAAGTGAAAACTTGAATTTTTGAATATTATGCTTTTTGTAAGTTCAATCGCGCCATTGCTCGCGTACTTCTTTGATGTCACTGCATAAAAACCCGTATTGTAATAACAATACGGTTGACAGTTGACGCTTTTTCGATCAGGCTACGGATCTGACGCGACATCTGAGGCGAATTTAACATTTTTTACCCATCTAAAAACGTGCCAAGCGCCGCTAAAAAAGTTTTCACTTCAAAAATTAAACTAAAACAGATTAAATAGAATATGAAAATGAAAATCTGCGATGTAAACAAAGGAATTTGTTTGGATTAAACTTAGTTTGAATTTCCGCGCATTTCTTGAGAAAAATACTATACAAGCCTTGGCCAGAAGGCCTACCGCCGAACTCAATCGTTATCGATTCTCTCTTTTTTAGAGTTCGGTAAAAAAGGAACCATTATGGTGCGCCTTTGTCTGTCTGTCTGTCACACCTGTATATCTCAGCAACCACTCATGTTATCGACTTGAAATTTGGAATAGTTTTAGAATATGGTTGCCCAACTTAAATACATATAAAAGAATTAGGATTATTAATGTAAAGGGGGCCCGAATAGGGGGGGGCAAATTTTCAAATTGTGGTTACTAGGTTGAGTGGGGTATCACCGTATCATATGAAATGGCTTTACTTATACTCGTACATTCCAAAATATATTTTTTTAAGACTTCGTTTTGAAGTTATGATGAAAAATGTAAAAAAAATACCGTTCCCCCCTTAACTCCGAAGTTGGTGAAAGGAAAAAATCTGAATTAATTATCGTCGATAGAAGTTTATGTAAATATTACATCAAAAATAAAACGATCTTTCTAAGTGGCACAGTTTTTTAGAAATCTGCAAAAAACCTTTACAAACAAATTTAGGTTTGCGGTCCTAAAAATTGACTTTATTGCTTCCAAAAATACTATAGATATATCGGAACCCTCGGCGCGCGAGTCCAACTCGCACTTGACCGGTTTTTTGTCTAGTGAATAAAAAACCACGCCTTCAGAAAACCTTTGGGGAATGTTATATTTTTTATCGGAGCGCATTGCGCTTACATACTGCGGGAGGCTCCGTCGATCGCCCCTTGGGAACGAAAGCATCTGGATAACGCCATGATACGGTGAACGAACGGTACCTAGTACTTTTTTCATACATCGCATTATCTATAGGTAGGTACTATATTCCGTAGCAACGTATTCGGAATGGCAAAAAAATTGGAGCAGCACATATCCACTTCCTTTTAAAATAATAGCAAATAGGTAGCATTTTTTTTGACTAAACTCTCACAGGCAACCAGCCATTCTGACGGAAACTTAATATCTGCTAAAGTACAGTCAAGAGCATGTAAAGGTTTGTTTTAAACTTTCGCACTTCTCACATATGTTTATTTTATTCTGGGTCTTAGCGCGATACTTATAAGGACCGTTTTGCCTAATTATAAGTATCGCACTAACCGAAATAAAATAGACATGTAAGAGCACTAACCGAAATAAAATAGACGCAAGCTTGACACATTGGACTTCTTACGCCGGTATTTCACTGGGACATCACGGTGGCGCGACTGGTTGCGCCACTGGTGTCCGTAACTAGACACCAGTAAAGACACACCCTGCGGCCACAGTATTAAGGGCTATATTTCACTGGGAGTGGTAGCGCGACCAGCATCCGAACTGGTTGCGCCGCCAAATTGGTTGCGCAACCAAACGGACACCAGGTGAGTAACTCTCTATAGAGCTGTATACATTTTGTTGGTAGCGGCGACTGGTTGCGCTGCCATGGTGTCCCAGTGAAATACCGGCCTTAGCGTAGAGACGGAAATCGCACTGTGAATATTTTGAGCGGTTCTTGATTTTCTAGGTACTTATAAAAAAATCCAAACAGAAAACGTTAAAATAAAAACATTTTCTGTTTTAAGTAACATTATGCGATTATTATCACATCTAGTCCTCATCATCACATCATCCATCATGTCTTGTGGGTTGCAAAATCAGAGTTGTTGAGCCGCCGAAGCCCTCTAACATGGCTCATTAATCATAATGGCTCAGATAGTAGTCGGGAGCAAAGGCTTAACGTGCCTTACGAAGCACGGATTCATCTAACTTTTCAGACAATCAGGTGATTCATTCTGCAATGTCCTAACCAAACTGGGGAGGTGGTACAAAGAGATTTTTGATAGACAGTATCCCCATCGCGAATCGAACCAAGAACCTCCGGATCGAGAGCCGAGCACTCTAACCACTAGACTACAGAGGCAGTTATAGTGCTGCTAAATACGAGTAGATCACGATGGCCTTAATAATCTAATATAAATATGAAGCATATTGAAATAGAGGCACATCGTATTATCACATAATTTGATTGAATATGTATAGCATCTTATGTACGTAGGGAGGTAGAAAAGTTTTCGGCCTAATAGTGAAAAATAAAGTTATTATTGAAAGTTTTACTTTTAATTTTCGACATAATCCCCTCGAACCTGAATACACTTTTCATATCGTTTTTTCAATGCTCCGATCCCATGGAAAAACCAGTTTGAATCTTTTCTCTCAAAATACTCGGTAACGGCGGCTTGAACCTCTTCATTGGACGAAAATCGCTTGCCTTTAAGCTCTCTCTTCAGATTTGGGAAAAGAAAATAGTCACTTGGGGCCAGAACTGGAGAATACGGTGGGTGGGCGAGCACCTCGAAACCGGAATCCCTCAGCGCACTCATCGCAACATGTGACTTGTGGACGGGTGCGTTGTCTTGCAGGAAAAGGACACCGCGACTGACAAGTCCACGTCTTTTCTCAAGGATGGCGACCCGCAATTTTTTAAGTAAATCACCATAATAGACGCCCGTAAAGGTGGTCTTATTCGGCGAATAATCAATTAACAAAATCCCATGTGCATCCCAGAAAACTGACGCCATGGTCTTGCCGGCACTGGATTGGGCCTTTGATGGGAGCAGGGTTTCCGCGTCGCTGCCACTGCATGCTTTGTCTCGGGGTCGTAGTGGTGTATCCACGTTTCATCACATGTTACAATACGATAGAAAACATTTTCCGGATCGACCTTACATCTATCGAGAAACTCATTTGTCGCTGGCGCTTGTTTTCGACCGTCAGCATTTTCGGCACCCAACGGTAACTGACCTTACTCAAGCCTAGTTTTACGTTCAATATAAGCAATACGCTTTCCGTTGAGAAGTTTACGATCTCAGCTAACTGTTTCTTGGTCAACCTATTGTTCTCTAAGATGAGATCTTCAATTTTTTCAACGATGTAATCTCCAGTCGCCTCTACCGGTCGTCCACTGCGTGGGTCGTCATTCAATGACTCCCTACCAGACTTGAATTGCCGTGCCCAGAATTTCACAGTAGAAAACGATGGAGCATTGGTCCCATAAACTACTTGCAAGGGCTCATTGATTTCGGTGGGCGCTTTTCCCTCCTTGGTTAAAAATTTTATTACAGCACGATACTCCAATTTATCCATATTCCGAAAATTACCGACTTACTTGCTTCAATCAAAGAGATTTGAACCTCGCTTGACCGAGCGCAGCGAGGTTAAAATCTCTTTGGCTTCAATCGTATGTAGTTTTTTTATTTTGACACCAATGGTGAAATTTCTTCTAAAAGATTGCCAGAATTAAAAAATATAACTACTATCTAATCAAAGCGCAATCTCTATGTTAGGCCGAGAACTTTTCTACCACCCTCGTATGTGTTCCACGGGAGAAAAAATCTCCCGTGGAACACCTAGGTGAACCCCGCGGGTGTACAACGGGCAATACCCGAGCGTACCTATCCCAAAAATATTACCGATTTTCTGTGATAGATATCATAACATAAATGTACTAACACACATGTATGTTCTCGGATACTATAATACCTATATAGTGCTAAACTTTCAACAAAGTTATCTGATAATATAATACCTTGTTCACGCTCCTATCCTAGTAAACTCTATACATAGTGTAAAAAAGGGTATACCAACCCTGATGGATGTGAATCTGCACATAAAACTGAACAACTTTCTCTAAGGAACGTAGGTCGAAATATTAAAAAACATTTTGCATGGGAGGCTAATTTTTTTTCGTATTTCGACCTCTGTTCCTTGGGGAAAGTTGTTCAGTTTCATAAACAGAATCAAGATGAATTAACTTAGTTTACTTTGTAAACCCATTTTTAGGGTTCCGAAACAAAATGATAAAAATGGAACCCTTATCACTTTACCAACAGCCATACCAGGTGAAACAGAAAGGAAAAGCTTGAGAAATAAAAATCCCTTTTTATCTGATGACGTCATATTCTGTAGAACTAACGAGAACCACTCTTCTCGAAATGCAAAAAAAATAAATATCGTTATTCAAAAGCGCTACCAACCATGTAAAAACAACACTAACTGCATCAGCTCTTGATACAGTGAAGTCAGAGCTGTTGAAGTTCTAAGTTTTTTTTATTTGCCCATGCTCCGTGCGAATCATGTGCGAATAATTGTTCAGTTGGACAGATTCACATCCTTCAGGGTTATGACTATCTCCTTTCGGTCCAGTTCCGCGAACGTCCATTTCCGCAAACGTCCATTTCCGCGAAAGTAAATTTCCAAATACGGACTTCCAAAAAGTCTATTTTTGGAAGTCCGTATTTCAAACTTCAACTTAACCTAATTCCCTCCCCTCTTCTACCAACATGAAAAAGGATTTTGAAACTTCATTGTTTTTGAAGATGGTGACTTAAAAATTGGTTTTTAGACGTAGGGTCAACCGCTCGTCGGTAGAAACTTTCAATTCTATTACCACGCCATAAGGACCAAAAGTGTTTCTACTGACGTGCTGTTGAGTGTACTAATGGAAATAAAATTATGTTTCAGCATTTTTTGAAATTCTCGCCTTTTGGGGACCTTCGAGGGATTAAGAAACACGGACTTGAAAAAATAAGTTGAAAAATCATTCACAGAAATGGACTTTCGCGGAAATGGACGTTCACGGAAATGCTTACCCCATAGATATCGTTGCAGGTTGTATTACGGTGCGACTCCGTCTGTCTGTCATATCACACCTGTTTATCTCAGTAACCACTAATGCTATCGACTTGAAATTAGGAATAGTTTTAGAACATGTTTGCCTAACTTATAAAAATATTATTGTAGAGGGGGCCCAAACAGGGGGTAAATATTTTGATAATTTCAAAATAGATATTTGCATTTTTTTACAACTCTATTAGTTTTCATGTTATAATGAAAAATGGCTCCGTGTGGTGCCGGCAAAGAATAGTACCAACCCTTCCATACCCGTGGGTGTCGTAAGAGGCGACTAAGGGTTATAAACTGGAGGATGGGAAGCAGCATCCTCATTTGTATCTAACATCTTACTTACTGCGGTCACCTACAACCGCGGTCCATGGTGCCAGCCGTAACGCTAACAAGCGAGGTGACTATGGTACTTCCCCTCTACATTTTTCCAGCAAAAGCTAGAGTTCTGGAGGGAGCTCCCTGTCCTGTAGTGGACGTTTAATGGGATGTTATGATGAATGAAAAATGTATAAAAAAGGACGGGTTGCACTCCGGGAGTGCCGGCAGAAGTGAAAACTTGCATTTTTGAGTATTATGCTTTTTGTAAGGGTCAATCGCGCCATTGCTCGCGTCCTTCTTTGTCACTGAATAAAAACCTGTATTGTAAAAACAATACGGTCGACAGTTGACGCCTTTTCGATCAGGCTACGGATCTTACGCGAGATCTGACGCAACATCTGATGCGAGTTTAACATTTTTACCCATCTTAAAAATTGCCAAGTGCCGTTAAAGAAGTTTGTTTTCACTTCAAAAATACGGGGCATGCCCCGTCGTCCTAACCATTCCCCCTTAGCTCCGAAGTTTGCTAAAGGAAAAATCTGAAGTAGCACTGTTTTTTAAAAATCTGCAAATAATCTTTACAAACAAATTTAGTTTTGCGGTCCGAAAAATGGATTCTATTTCTTCTATAATACATATAGGTATATCGGAACTCTCAGTGTGCGAGTCCGACTCTCACTTGAGCGTTTTTTTAAACACTTTTTGGTAAAAACTTAATATTAATAGTGGCTAGTAAAATAAGAGATGTACGGTCAACCGCTTGTCGGTAGAAACTTTTTCAACCTTATTACCACGCCATAAGGTGCAAAAGTGTTTCTACTGATGTGCGGCCGTGTGTACGTAGTCTAAATAAAATTACTAAGCAACGCCTGGTAATGCGTTTTTAGATTTAGGTAGATATCATCAATCATATCATATAGTATGTAATTGACAAATTAAATTGCAACAGTTATATAGGTATCAACAAACACAGTTCCTTTAAAGTTAATTTCCTATTGGTAGGTAAGGACCTTTGCTTATCCAAGGACCCAAGAACTCTCTTACAAATTTTCATAAAGGTGCTTAAGGCTTCCCGCACACGACCGAGAATCGGTGACCGATTTTTTGTCGGCATCCCGCTCTGACGTGTTATCACCTGAATCTTCCGTCCTTGTCCTGGCCGATAAGCGCCCACCGATACTCGATCGTGTGCGGGAGGGAGCTCTAAAACAAAACAAATCATAGGTAAATTATCGAAAAAATCCTTGGAAATCCAATCGACTTAGCTTATTTTGCTCTTTTTAGATCAATAATAAATAAATAGAATGTAAAATTTTGGTACATAATTGAATAACGACTACAAATGTGATGGATGCGGAAAGTTTATCTGAGTTCCTCTTTGTCGGTGAGGTTGTTTGTGCTGGTTAACAGTCGGGGGTCTTCTGGCACCCAAATCTTGGCGTGCAGCGTGCTGCCGGCGGCCCGCTCGCCGCGCCTCGACCACGACAACGAATGCGCTTGGAAGTTGCTTCCTGTAACAAATCAAATCAAAATATGGCTTCTGTCAACAAGGACAATTCTACCAATGTCGAGGTTGGAGAATACACGGCATTACAATGAACAGCCAAAAGATCGGTCAATCAATCTATAGCGAACAGGACAGCACAACATAAATATAATATATATAATATCACAAGAGGGCCACCTGATGGTAAGTCGTCACCACCGCCCATGACACCCACTGTGTTAATTGTGAAATAATTTGACACTAATAAGACAGCAAAGCGCGCTACCCACCCTGAGAATTAAGATGTTCAAACCGAAAAACACAATAATGAAGTAAATTTATGTAATCGGTTTTATATAAAATTTTCAACCATAATTTTCGCAAACAAAGTCCGTGTCTGCCCGGCTATCGTCTGCTATGCATCTATGACGTCGTTAATCACGTGATGTAGAACAAGGAGGAGCTTAGAAAAATATCGTGTATTTAAAAGGGGTTCCACACACGGCAATTTCGCGACCAATCTGACTAGATTTTCAATCACGTTGTGTAGTATGGATCGCGATTGGGTCAAATTGGCCAATTCAAGGAAATTGGGAGTCGATATCGGCCGATTTGATCAATTGGCAATCAGATTGTGTAGTGTGGACGCTAATTGGGCAATTTCGGCACTAGTCTGCATACAAGCGGCTTGCTGAGCGGACGTGCGTACTTGTAATTTGTAATAACATTTAAATGGCTTTTTAAGGTGCTTTTCTTTTAATAACTATTTATTCATTTATTCTCATTCATTAGATCAATTTCAGAGGCCTTTGGCGGCTCAACAACTTTGATACTCAGGATATTTAAGGTCGGTCATTGACCTTGAAGCCCACACGATATGATGATGATGATTGCCATTCCTTTTTCCACAACGTTTTCTTCACGTTCGATACCCGAAGCTGCAACCAAAACATTTTTTTTTTACGGCATATTGACTGACGTCCGTCCAGCACAAAACATAAAATCGAATGAAATTGGCAATCTGATTGTGTACAGTCAACCGCTTGTCGGTTGAAACTTTTTCAACTCTATTACCACGCCATAAGGTCCAAAAGTGTTTCTACCGATGTGCGGCCGTGTGTACGTGTAGACGCGCGATCTGATCGTAAAGCCAATTCAAGTGCCAATCAGATTATGTGTAAAGTTGGCCGTGTGGATCCCCTTTTAGGTACGATCACCTAAAATCCGTGTATTATTTTTTCTGTCTATAGTTGCAAATCAAGTGCGAGTGAAGACTCGCGCACCGAGGGTTCCGTACCACTAAGGTAAAAATACAGTTATAGACACGCATATGCCAAGCGCATATGTCATAGCGGCAACAGAAATACATGTAATCTGTGAAAATATCAACTGTCTACCTATTCCGGTTTGAGATACAGCCCGCTGACAGACAGACAGACACCGGAGGCATATCAATAGGGTCCTGTTAATCACCCTAAAAATGAAATAAAATTTTCTTTGTGACGCGCCATGCCTGGTAAACTCTTACAAGGTAAATGAATCATCTGTATATTTATAAAAATAAATTGTCACGCATGTATGACGTAGCATCACTTAAGAACAGCTAAGCTAAACCGATTTCTCTAATATAATATGCTTACAGGGTGTATCAAAAAGGATATACCAACCCTGAAAGATGTGAATCTGCCCATGAAACTGGGACTTTCTCTAAGGAGTATTCGTAATATGAAAAAAATATTTTACTTTCCATTAGTGCATTTTTATGGGGGGTCAAATTTTTTTTTTCGTATTTCGACCTACGTTCCCTGGGGAAAGTTGTTCAGTTTCATGGCCAGAATCACATCCTTCAGGGTGGATATACCCATTCTGTTAAACCTTGTATAATAATAATAAGCCATTTATTTCCTAAGAATAGTTAGTAATTTTAGTAATTACAAAATATTAGAATATTACAATAATTTTATTGACATGCATAATAATATTCAAATATAAATGTCATTATTAATTTAACGTATTAAATAAAATATAAAAAAATATTGTTTTGTTTTATTTTATTTTTCTTTATTCCATTTTAGGTAACCATTTTCGGGTATAGGAAAGGCCTCCTCCATCTTTTTCCATGCGGTGCGATCCTTCGCGAGTCGAGTCCAATAGCACCCTCAGTTTCAATAATATAATCGCTCCATCTAAGTGGTGACCTTCCTCTCGGTCTGGTTTCATCCCTTTAGTAACCAATGAAGGATCCTTTCACTCCAACGTCCATCCTCAACTCGCGCGACATGGCCAGCCCACCTCCATTTAAGTCTACAGGCTTGTTCAGCTGCATCACATATTTTGGTTTTTTCTCTAATATCTTTACTTCGTATGCGGTCAGACAATTTAATTCCCGGCATGCTTCTTTCTGTAGCTCTTTGAAATACCTGAAGCTTATTGATTACTTTTTTGGACAATGTCCATCCTTGACATCCATACAACAGGCAGAATAGCAATGGCTTTCTTTTTTTACGAGTAGATTTAAAAATATGTTTTATTGCCCAGTATTTTTTCCTGTATTGTGTGATTGTCAAGTGATATTCTTTGGCCCAAATATACTGGGTGTAAGGGACGGTATACCGAAAACTGAAAGGGCGTGCTCAGTCAACGAAACTGAACAACTTTCCCAAAGAAACATTTTTGGGAAATGAAAAAAGAATTTTGACCTCTCCATACAAATTGCACACTTTGACCGATCAGTTTGTATGGCGGAACCAGATTTTTTTTCATTTCCCAAACTTGTTTCTTTGGGAAAGTCGTTCAGTTTCGTTGACTGAACACGCCCTTTAAATTTTTATGTACACTGTCCCTTACACCATTTAAATACTTTTTCACATATTCTATAATTTAATTTCGGACAGTGATCAATTGATCATCTCCTCATTTGTATTGGTCATAACACGGGTCTTTGTGGAGTTCATTTGTAAACCACACTTGTAGCTCTCCTCATCCAAAGTAGTTACTCGTAGCATATATTGTAGATCCCAGTGGTTATTACTGATCAACACAATGTCATCTGCAAATCTTAAGTGATTGAGGTACTCTCCATTTATTTTGATGCCAATGTTGTCCCAGTCTCCCAGTTCAACTAGAGAATATATACTCAAGTAGAGTCGTAAATAGGTTGGGAGAGATAGGATCCCCTTGCTGAACTCCTCTTTGTACCTTAAAAGGTTTTCCATTTTTTTTCTATTTTTACCGCAGCTTTGCTTCCACTGTAGATTTTTTGTTGCAATGATATGTAAGTTGGGTGGACTCCACAAAGATGTAGAGCCTTCCATAGTGAATAGTCAAATTCCTTTGAGTAGTCTATGTAAGCTATATACAGTGGTAGTCTATATTCTTTGTGCTTTTCTATAATTTGAGTGTAAGTGAAAATTTGATCTGTTGTACTAAATGAGGGTCTGAAGCCAGCTAGTTCCCTGGGTTGCCAAGACTCCAATGTATTTTTATTCTTCTTAGCAAGATATTCGTAAACAACTTGTATAGGCTTTGAAGTAGACTTATAGGCCTATAATTGCCGATATCAAATGGGTTACCTTTCTTGTATGAGAGTGTTATTATAGCTGTTTCCCATTGTTCTGGTGTGCAACACAAAAACATCATGTCATTAAAGAGAGCAGTAACAAGTTATTGGATCTATAAGTGCTTTCAGAACATCATTCGTTATTCCGTCCTCTCCAGGACTTTTTGAGATTTTCAGAGTTCTTAAGCCTTCGTTTATTTCTCTCTGGGTAAACGGGAGCACGTCATGATCCTGTGGAGTTCTTACATCTAGGTCTTCTATTGGAGCTGTTGATGTCTGCTGGCTATATAACTGTTTACAGAATAGTGTAGCTATTTCATTAAGTCTCTGTTAGTGTGGTTGACACTGTCTTATCTTGTAGGGTCACAATCCAATCTTTGAAGTTGTTCAGTCGTTTATCAGAACGTTTCACTGAGCCCGTGTTTGTTAGTTCTTCTCTTCTCTCTAATCTTATTACGGGAGAATGATTTTCTTCTAGTGATGTGTTTCTTGATTTTATTGTACAGCTTTGAAAATTTTATTATTTCTTCTTTAGTTTTGTTGTTTTCATTGTTGAATTGTGTCCTTACTTCTATCATTTCTGAAATCTTATTTGTAAATATGTATTCGTTTTCTAAACACTTGATTTTCTGGTAGTATTTTTTGCCTCTGCCCTATAGAGTTGACAAGATTGTTGTACTTATCTTGAATTTTGTTTGCATTGGTAGAGTGCTTAGTAAGTTCCATAAAATAGTTCTTAATGCTTTCCTTTTCAATAGGTTTCTGGGTCTGTCTTCTTATTATTTTTGAAGTTTCTTGCCTTTCTCATCTTCCCAGCAATGTGATATGTTGCTATTACAGGTATGTGGTCTGAAGGGAAGGTAGTACTCACAACCTGCACATTGCTGACTGCTCTAATGTTTTTCATCTTAAAAAATTTTTAGGACCGCAAAACAAAATTTATTTGTATTAAAAAATTTTCTTTTGCAGATTTCTTAAAAAACTGTTTAACTTAGAAAGATCGTTTTATTAGGGTTCCGTACCTAATAGAAAAAAACGGAACCCTTATAGGATCACTTTGTTGTCCGTCTGTCTGTCTGTCTGTCTGTCTGTCTGTCTGTCTGTCTGTCTGTCTGTCTGTCTGTCTGTCAAGACCCTTTATCTCACGAACGGGTAAAGGTATCAGGTTGAAATTAATACCATATATTACGATCCATGAACCACACAAGATCTAAAAATTTCAATTTTTTACAACGACGCAATCAAAAGATATGGCATTTTATGTCCTCATCTCCATACAATTATTCAAAATGAAAAACCTACAGGGTACTTCCCGTTGACCTAAAATTATGAAATTTGGCAAGAAGCTAGGTCTCACAGTACAAATAATGGGAAAAGTCTGAAATCATTAAATATTACAACTTTTCTCTAAACTAATGGTAACCAATTGTGGTGAGCTCCCGTTTCAAGATCATTCATATAAGAGAGGGGTCAAGTTGGATGGTTGCTGAGGCGATTTTTGTTTTAGTTCTATTTAAAAACGGGAACACTTACAAACTTGAAAATTGGTATGTTTATAGGGCATAGGCTATAAAATAACAACAAATAATAAAATTTGGTCAAGCGCGTGTCGGACTCAAAAAATCTAGCACATTAACTTACTGAAATTTCAACTAATACAATTATGTTTATGTGGTGGTACGGAACCCTCAGTGCGCGAGTCCGACTCGCACTTGGCCGGTTTTTTTTTCTTGTAATGTTTGCATAAACTTCTCTCAACTCAACTGTAATTAATTCAGATGTTTCCTTTCACAAACTTCGGTGATAAGGGGGGAATGGTTTTTGTTTTGACATTTTTCATCATAATTTGAAAACTAAGAGTCGTAAAAAAATACAAAAATATATTTTAGAATGTAGAAGAAAAGCCCTTTCATATGATACCACTGGACCTATTAACGAGAATTTCAAATTTTGCCCCTCTATTTCGGCCTGACAGACAGACAAACTCGCACCATAAGGGTTCCTTTTTTTACCATTTTGGTATCGGAACCCTAAAAACAATAATGGGAGAATAAAATATGGATAAATCTGAAGGTGCTTTTTCTATGGGATTCTTTTATGACTTAAATGCGTGCAAGTCGCAGGGTAGAACGTTAGTAATAATAATTAACAATTACCACATCTATAGTTGATCAAAATTTAACTTAATACTATAGGTAAGAAATCGTGTGGACCGTGTATCTACAGTATTTGTTTTCAAATTCCAATGTGTGTCGCGATTATTTATAATTAATCACGTTAAGTCTGCACAATCGCTTCTATTATACCCATAAGTGTGTGCAAACTGAGTTTATTTATCTGCAATTACTTTGTAAGGGGGTCTCAGGGGGCAACCAACTAAGCTATTCGCAAATGTGGTTTAAATGACGGGGTGTTATTCTTTTATCAGTGGGGTGAGCGTAGGGGCGAGTGCACGTGCGCTCTTGCCGGGGCTGCCCCCTGCCCCTGCCCCTGGCCCTTGCCGTGCTGTCGATACGGTATGATAAAATTGACCCATGATACTACACCCTGGTACCTAGAGTACCTACACTCATTTGTCAGTTACTTTGGTACTTTCACCTTGCGACCAATGATATTACAATTATATAAAAACATCTTTGCTTGCGACCCTTAGAAAGTAACATAACTAAACATAGGAAGGAAGTTCTCTTCTTTGTTAGTTTTGTTCCTAAGGCTTCGCTGGGTATCAATATGCTTGTGTAGCTACCACTGGGACGTTGTCTAGAAATGCTGCTTGGAAGCAAATAGTGTGTTGTACCCATGTTGTACATTGATGTCCGTAAGGTGTGCATGCGTACCTGTAACCTCTGCATCCACTTGGATCCCCCGCGAGACTCAACCAGTGGAGCCAAGTAACTTATTAAAAAGCGGCCCTTAATAACAGTTTAGACCCCGTGTCACAATGGACAAAATAAGCATTTCCGGTAATTTGACCGCGTGTCGCGTATACGAAACTAATGTAGGGCTCCTACACACTACACTCACTGAACGCTTACTTTTTTTGTCGACAAGCTCTCAGTAAGTAGGTGTATCTCATATGTATCTTATGTAAATGACTATGCATTTTTCAAATAAAAATAGGGAGTTTCCCCGTGTCCGTACTAATGTCCTGACTAGTACGGACACGAGGAAACTTAAACTATTTTCATTCCTCGTTATAGTGTGTATAGTTAGTTACACAGTGCCAACTACATAACAATGATAGGGAAGTATGTTTTAAACATTTTTTATTGAATAAATAAATTAGCAAAGAATATAGTCAAAATATATACTTGGTCGAATTTCCACCACAACGCGTAAATTGCAAATACATACATATTACAATAACAACACCAGGAAATGCAGCGCATAAAGCACGTAATTAAAGAAGTAACGAACAATTTTGAAATAGGGCTTTTAAGGTACTGTAAATATAATATGACTAAATTTGCAAACAATAACAACACCAGGAAATGCAGCGCATAAAGCACGTAATTAAAGAAGTAACGAACAATTTTGAAATAGGGCTTTTAAGGTACTGTAAATATAATATGACTAAATTTGCAAGCAACTTACACTGAAATTGCATAAAGAATATCAGCTATCAATATTGTCATTACCTTACTTGACTAAAGCTGATATTTCTTTCGCGATTAAAAGTCATAGTAAAAGTTCTTTGTTATCAGGACACTTGATTGCCATATTTGCTGTATGAACTTTTAATAACACCTTAAATTTCATTTAAAACTCCAATGGAGGGCTATGACCCACCCTGACTCGTCCGTAAGCTTCCGGGGTCTAAGTTGCCGGTGACACTACGCGGAAGTTTTTGCCAGCATATTTTGCTAACGCTCCAAGTTCTTCTTCGATCCTGAGGATCTGGTTGTATTTGCCCACGCGTTCGGAACGTGCAGGTGATCCACACTTCACCTGACCGGCAGAAATGCCTACCACCAGGTCCGCTAAAAATAAATCATCAGTGTCGCCCCATCTATCGACTACGCAGATTCCTAACCCGGCAGCCTTTATCATTTTACAAGCTTCTATGATATCTGTTACAGTTCCCGCTTGGTTGATTCGAAGAGCAAAACCATTACCAGCCTTCTTATCAATAGCCATTCCAATTCGTCTAAGATTTGTTTGCGTCAGGTCGTTTCCCAATAGCTGGTTTGTTGTTCTTGGAGTCATCGTGCTCCACGCAGCCCAGTCGTCGGAATCAAAAGGGTCTTCTACAGAACATACCGAAAACTCCTTCATATTGTCTAGGTAGACTTCAGCTAGTTTATCAGATGATACATATTCTTGAGGATTGGAATTAGGGTTTTTAAAATCCATATCATAAGCTCCGTCTTTGTACATGTCATAAGCTCCAGCGTTTAAGGCTACATCGACTTTGCCATAATATCCGCACTGCTTTATAGCATCTGTTAAAAATAAAAGTCCATCTCTGTGGCTCGTGATAGGTACGGAAAATCCACCGTTATCTGCTACGTAAGTAGCGTCAACGCTGTACTTGTTTCTCACGACATTCTTTACGTAAGTGTATATTTCTGTTCCCATACGCATCGCTTCCGAAAACGAAGAAGCACTGGTAGGCATAACAGAATATTCTTGAAGGGGCAACCCGTTGTTAGCCAACGTTCCACCATTCAGAATGACAAAATGAGGTACGGGTAATATTATGGAAGTTACACCAGCCATGTCGGAAATGTGCCTGTAAAGAGGCACTCCTTTTTTGGCGGCACCTGCTTTAGCAACTACCATAGACACTGCCAAGATAGCGTTCGCACCCAGTCTTGATCTGGTTTCGGTTCCATCAAGAGATATCAAAAATTGATCTATCTCCTTCTGTGAAGTTACTTCAAGTCCTAGTTTGATAAGTTCGGGCGCGACGATGGTGTTGATATTTTTAACGGCCATAGTGACGCCCATACCGTGGTACTCGCCAGGCAGGTTGTCGCGCAGCTGAGTAGCCTCCGCCACTTTCTTCCGATCGGTGGATGGAACGCCCACGCGGAAAAGCCCCAGCTCCGTCACCATATCTACTTCCACTGTCGGCACTCCGGTCGAGTCAAACACTTGTCGAGCAAGTAAAAATTTTACAGGCATCTTGAACTCTAATGCAATTTAGTAAAATAAAATAAGAACATATAAAAATTTCGTTGAGAAAAAAATAGTAGTACTGCGAGTATTGCAAATTTATGTCAAAAACAAAATGTCAATGTCAAATGAACTTGAAAAAAATATTCTTTGTTTTGGAACTGGAACTGACTTTTGGAAATTTATTTTCCAACCAGTATCACAGTAAAGATTTTGGCCGTGGATTTTGGAAACCCACGCGAAAGAGCGTTCATTTCTTATGTCAATTGCACGCACGCGCTCGTACAGGCCAAAAACCTTTTGATAAGCCCATCTCTTTACTGTGACTTGGGTGAGTTTCATGCAAGGAGGTTTTAACCCACGCTAGCGTAGTGAAGCGTAGTAAAACCTCCTTGGTTTCATGTATTCTATGGGTGAGACGACCAGTACTGTCAGTGGTTACAGACGGGACCAACCTAATGTGCCTTCCTGACTATTAACTTATTAATCTGGGTTCCTGACCCTGAAGTGAATTCTTAGACCACCTTCGATCACCCATCCAAGTTGTGACCACAGCAAATATTGCTTAACTTTTGTAACCGGAAAAAAAGAGCAACCATACTCGGGCACGTGCGTGCATCGGAAAAAGAGAATAAAAAATATTCTTAAATAGTAATAAGCAAGTGAAATAACAAATGCTGTATTTGAGAGGGGTGGGCAAGCGAAGTAGACGATAATGAAAGCCCTGCACGTGCGGGCTAATCGCTATGTAAATCCTACTACACATTTCAATAAGGTGTTTTCTATTTTAACTGTAAAAAAGATTAGGTCATGTTGAACACTTTCAAATGGAATGGATTTTTTATCAACTTACCCCCTGCGATATATTATAAGATATAAGATCGTTTCATGGGCTTAAGCAAGGGTAGTGACACAAACCTTCTTGACATGACTCGACTAGAAAAATATTCTTGACGTTTCGTTCTCTAAATGAATAGGGAAAGCCGTACAGACTATTATAGTTAAGAGCCAAGAGCTATGAGCACCGAACCAAATCCTGGTAGGTATTTTTGTATCTTTGAGAAAAATCTAGTGTCTCTGTCCCACTATGTGATTAGAGATAGCCCAGTAGGTAACACGTCTCGCAATTTTAGTCATCCTCTTTAGAATATTTTTGTTAATCCTAGTTCATCATAACATCCCATGAAACGTCCACTAGGTACAGGACAGGGAGCTCCCTCCAGAATTCTAGCTTTTGCTGGAAAAATGTGGAGGGGAAGTACCATAGTCACCTCGCTTGTTAGCGTTACGGCTGGCACCATGGACCGCGGTTGTAGGTGACCGCAGTGAGTAAGATGTAAGACAAAGGAGGACGCTGCTGCCCATCCTCCAGTTAACCCTTAGTCGCCTCTTACGACACCCACGGGTATGTATGGGTTGGTACTATTCTTTGCCGGCACCACACAGGACAATCCTAGTTAGTAGTACCTAAAATTCCACTCGATATTTTATGACGATAATTATTCTATTTTTCAGTGGTGTGATGTAGGTATCTATCTAAGTGAGTATTGTATTTTGTGAAGCAAAGAGATTTGAACCTCGCTGCGCTTTATCTGAGGTGTGAAGTCCCTACTGACTGACACCCTTGTTTACTATGCTATCTTCGGGTCCAGTCCCCTCTTCTACAAATGCACATTGCACTTGTGCAAACTCTTTACAAATTAGTCCATTACGATGTGTCACGGTACTTCTACCCATAGAAATCTACTTGTAATAGGTATATCTAAAATAATGGGGTTCATTAGGTAACTATTGTCATATATATGGTATATTTGTATAAAATGTAAAACCATGATTCGTTAGTGAATAAAAATATTACAATATTTTCAGGCGTCAATTCGCTAAGGTAATTTTTTTTAGGTAATCATGAGTCTTTTGGGTACAGTTACAAAATAAAAATAAATAAATAGTACAGCAGCACTGCACTTACTTTCTCGCGATATATACGAGAGTCATCATTCAACAGTGTCCCCGCCGGGAGTCGAACCCAGAACCCCCGGATCAAGAGCCGAATGCTCTAACTACTATATTATAAAGGCTGCGTATAGTAATGAGTAAATAGGTACCAACTGCAAACTTAAGTTTGTAATTTCATACAAATAATATGAAAATACAAACTTACCTATACCAACTAGATTTAAGTAAAAATGATTTAATAAAAAATGCAGTCAGGTAGAAAACCAATTTAGAATCCAAATTGTAGAACATCAAAATAAGCATGAAACCAATTTTGAGTAAATCACATTTTTAAATTTTAGTAGTAAGGGAATTATATAAATTTCTTATATGAATTTCTAGAGACCAATTGATACTGCCGCAAATACTTTAAATGGAGATGCTTGGTCATGCAAAGTTTCATCAAGATTTTATGAGCCGTTTTTGCGAAAATTACAATTTTTCATTTTCGTTGTATGACAGCTACCCTCAATATGAGAGCCAGCAGGATACCACTCAAAACCCTTCGATGGATATGCATAAGTCTCTTAAATTCCAAATATGGTGTCAATCCATAGAATACATTGTCAATCGGACCATTCGTTTAGCCGCTAGGCCAAAGCGTGACGGACAGACCGACCGACGGACCGACCGACCGACCGACTGACGGACGGACATTTTTGGGAGAGTTGTTTTTTATGATGTATAAGTGATAGAACACATTTTTGAGAAAATTATCTAAACTGTTTTTTTCACGAATACAATACCTTTCTCGCTCCGCTCGAAAGTAAAAACCGGCCAAGTGCGGGTCGGACTCGCGCACCGAGGGTTCCATACAAACCTGTAGGTATACAGGTTGTTAGGAAAAGTACCGATTTCTTTTTAACCATAAGTAGAATAAAGTACATTAAACATATTGATAATAAAAAATATCATAAAAATAAAATGCTACCTATTGAAAAAGAAGTTCAAGTTGCCAACCCTATTCTAAGAATCACAACGCGCTCCCGGCGCACCAATTGTAAACAAGTAAAATAGGTACCTACATGCGTGCCGCGAGTCTGGCTAGGGTTGACACAATTTGATTTGAATATTACTTTTTTAATTCTCTTATTTTTTATTCTTTTTAGGGTTCCGTTCCGTACCTCAAAATAAAAAACGGAACCCTTATAGGATCACTTTGTTGTCCGTCTGTCTGTTTATTGTTTAAACATGCTTATTGTTCTTTAATCTACTTCTAGAACATGTGGTTTAAAGGAAATCAGTATTTTTCCTAACATCCTGTATAAGTAAAAGTTATGGTGTTTTTATTGCAAATTTTTATTATTATGTGATATAACTAAAAATTTAAGGTGTTCGGAATTTTTCCTTTATGTCTGCTATGAAACGTTGCTTCATGCCAAATTTCAAGATTCTAGGTCGACTGGAAGTATCCTTTAGGTTTTGATTCCCTTGCGAGTAGTTGCGAGTTTCAAAATATGCGGCTTAAATTGCTGTTTCTTTTGATTGAGTTGACATATAAGTTTGATTTTGTTACAGCTTAAAGGTATTAAAGACCTGAGCAGTCCTGGATTTATAAATAGGCCGTATAGGCCGCGGCCTAGGGGCGGTAGCGTCCTAGGGGCGGCAGATTTCAGAGGACGGTCACTCGATTTCCCAAACGTCCCTATTATGCTCGCAAAGTTTCCACGCACAGCGCTGTAGTATGGCAACTGCAAGCCGCTGGATCAGAAAAGATCCGACGCAGGCAAAATTTAAATAAGTCCTTAATTTCCTACAATTTCACAAAATAAAACTAGCGGAAAATATTTTTAGCCGTTATGAATATTGAAAGGGTTCAACCTGCCCTATTTAAGATTCGAAAGGAGAGCAACATTAAGAAATAAACAGTAAGATCCAACTCAGAACTGCATTTATATTTCAAAAATGTTACGATAGGTACATTAATTACGCTAATATGAATAAATAAGCTAAGAAAAAATGTAGATTCTTTACAGAATACTTATATCGAGTCAACGCCGCTTTTTTCATAGTATCAATTCTTTGTTTTATTATAAGATGATGATAGGTCATTTTTCCTGTTGACCGTTATTAGCTAAATTTATAAAAAAAACAGCACGTTAGCAATGAATTTTCATACAATATTTCATTTCACATATTTGTTCGATTACTTATATATTTCTCGACATATTTTCCGTACTTACATCAAAACTAATATTGTCTTTCAATTTGCGTATTTGCTAACAAAAAATTTCGAGCTCGCTGCGCTCGCGTTTACTCTTCAAAGTGACCGAATTGTACTATTGCCCTTCAATTTGCGTTAATGCTCACGAGAAAATTCGCGCTCGCTGCGCTCGCGTTTTCATCTGATTGTGTTACTACCTGTTCGTTCTTAGATTTTCTGTACCTACGTGCTTGGTATTATTATGGAACTCTGAGTGCAAGAGTCCGACTCTCAATTGAGCAGTTTTTTGTCATCTAGAGGTACGTAAAAAAAAATTGTGGCCCGGGGCGCTAGATTCGTAAATACGCCACTTGTCAGACACTCGAACTTCCATGTTAAAAAGACAGACTGGTCTCCCTCCACCCAACGATCTCCTTCAAGATCAACGTTTAAAATACCTGCCTTTTCGCCTGTAAGGCGAATAATTTCTTTTTAGTTATTTCCCTGATATTTGACATAAGGCAAAGACGCATGTGCGCTCACACTACAAGCGAATATTTTGTACTCGTGTGTGTATACGTCCAAAACCATCTTCCGCAACCGTGGAAACAAAATTGACAAAACGCTCCAGCTACGTTACTTACTCTACCTAATATCTATTCTTATCCATTTATAAAAAAGGTCAGTAGGGGCGGCAAAATTTTAATAGCCTACGGGCGGTAAATATGTAAATCCGGCACTAGACCTGAGTATTTGATTGAATTTCATTTTAGTACCTCTATGCATTCATGAGGAAAAGTGTAGTAAGTTAAAAATGATCAAAAATATTTTTCTTATATGATGTAACTAAAACATTTATGCTTTTCGCAATTTTTCTCTGAGCTATAAGACGTTGCTTCGTACCAAATTTCAAGATCCTGAGTTCACGGTAAGTACCTTGTAGGTATTGATTCCCTTGCGAAGCGAATGTCGAAAAACTCGAATATTTGCGGCATAAACAAACGACTGTATCTTTTAATTTTATTGGCTTAGAAGTTTGATTTTTTCACAGCTCCAAGGGACAGTAGATTTGATATGAATTTCAGCTTGACACCTCCACGCGTTCTGGACAGACAGACAGACGGACAACAAAGTGATCCTATAAGGCCGGTATTTCACTGGGACACCATGGTGGCGGGACTGGTTGCGCTACTGGTGTCCGTTACTAGACACCAGAATCGCTACACCCTGCGGCCACAGTATTAAGGGCTATATTTCACAAATTGGTTGGCGGCGCAACCAGTTCGTCTGCTGGTCGCGCTACCACGCCCAGTGAAATATAGCCCTTAATACTGTGGCCGCAGGGTGTGTCTTTACTGGTGTCTAGTTACGGCCACCAGTGGCGCAACGAGTCGCGCTACCAGTCGCTCTACCAGTGTCCCAGTGAAATACCGGCCTAAGGGTTCCGTTTTTAGGGTTCCGTACCTCAAAAAAAAACGGAACCATTATAGGATCACTTTGTTGTCCGTCTGTCTGTCTGTCAAGACCCTTTATCTCACGAACTGGTAAAGGTATCAGGTTGAAATTAATACCATATATTAGGATCCATGAACCACACAAGATCTGAAAATTTCAATTTTTTACAATGACGCAATCAAAAGATATGGCATTTTAAATCCTCATCTCCATACATTTATTCAAAAATGCAAAACCTACAGGGTACTTCCCGTTGACTTAAAATTATGAAATTTGGCAAGTAGCTAGGTCTCTCAGTACAAATAATGGAAAAAGTCTGAAATCATTAAATATTACAACTTTTCTCACAACTAATGGTAACCAATTGTGGTGAGCTCCCGTTTCAAGAACATTAATATAAGAGAGGGGTCAAGTTGGATGGTCGCTGAGGCGATTTTTGTTTTATTTCTATTCATCATCATCATATCGTGTGGGTTGCAAGGTCGATGACCGACCTCACAAACCCTGGTGTCAGAGTTGTTGAGCCGCCAAAGGCCTCTGACATGGCTCATTAACGACTACATCCGTATAGATAGTATTCGGGACCAACGGCTTTACGTGCCTTCCGAAGCACGGAATCATCTAACTTTCTATTAAAACACGGGAACACTTACAAACTTGAAAATTGATATGTTTATAGTGCATAAGCTATAAAATAACAACAAATAATAAAATTTGGTCAAGTGCGTGTCGGACTCAAAAAATCTAGCACATTAACTTACTGAAATTTCAACTAATACAATTATGATTATGTGGTGGTACGGAACCCTCGGTGCGCGAGTCCGACTCGCACTTGGCCGGATTTTTTCCTTTTGAGGTACGGAACCCTACAAACATGATTGGAAAAATTATACATTAAAAAAACCGGCCAAGTGCGAGTCGGACTCGCGCCCTAAGGGTTCCGTACCTATCTACCATATGATATACTAAAAGCTTTTGCTCTTTGATTTTAAAAACTCCGCGACCATCCAACTTGACCCCTCCTTTATAGAAAAGTTCTTGAAACTGGAGCTCACCTTAATTGGTTATTATTAGTTGTGAGAAAAATTGAAATATTTAATGTTTTTGATGTAATGTAATGTAATGTTTTTGAAATATTTAATATTTAATGTTTTTTCCCTTTATTTGTACTGTGAGACCTAGCTTCTTGCCAAACTTCATAATTTTAGGTCAACGGGAAGTACCCTGTAGGTTATGCATTTTTGCATAAATGTATGGAGATGAGGACATAAAAAGCCAAATATTTTGATTGTGTCGTTGTAAAAAATTTAAATTTTCAGATCTTGTGTGGTTTATGGATCTTAATACGAGTATTCGGTATCAATTTAACCTGATACATCTTCTCGTTCGTGAAAAAAAGGGTTTTGACAGACAGACAGACAGACGGACAACAAAGTGATCCTATAAGGGTTCCGTTTTTTTATGTTGAGGTACGGAACCCTAAAAACAGTCAAGTACGAGTCGGACTCGCGTGCCGAGGGTTCCGATATACCTACAGTATTCTTAGAAGCAATAAAGTCCATTTTTAGGGAGATATTACCAAGTTTAGCTCTGTCTCTCTCTTCTTATCTTTATTTGATTTTAATAAAATTTTGAAATTTTCAATTACACTCTTGGAACATATTAATCAAGACCTTTCTTGTTATGTTTTTATCTGAAATCTGACCATCTCGCAAACATTTTATGGGCATAAATATTGCGGGCTGACGAACGACTCACAACCATTGCTAAAAACGGGTTCATCAGTCGGGAACGTTAGTTTACTATTATTTAATCTGTGAGTCGGGTTGATACTAACAGCTTAAAAATGTAAAAACTAGTAATTGCACACCTGGGTCGAAACTAAAACCGAACTTTTTTTAATCGACTACACAAGTAAATACGCACGCGATACACACATAATTTTCACCCCAAGCTTATATAATACGCGATTATCGTCGAGTGTCAATTAAAATGTGGTACATCATGAATTTGTGTGACGCTTCCGATTGGGATCCCTCGGGATGAACGATGTGATGTCCGTCACGCAATGCATGGCCGTGGGAATAACGTTGTACCAGCTGGCTGCCTAAGAGATAATAATTTATAGTAGAGTGCAACCACCATATCTGGGCAGTTGACAGCGTCGTTAGTCGTCAATATTTTATATAACCTCGTCGCCAATGGGAAAAAACATAGTTCACAAAAAACATAGTTTCAGTTTTGAACACCTGAATAGATATCGTGGTCACACTGTAGGAATCTAAATCTATACATATAATAAAAGAGTAGAAACCGCGTGTCTGTACTTTTGATAAATTTATAAAAAAATTAGTGTGGGCGACAAGAAACGACCAATAGAACTCAAAAATATGTTTTCTGAACTTTTTGTCTGTCTGTCTGTCTGTATGTTTTCGATAAACTCCGAAACTACTGAACGGATTTTCTCGCGGTTTTCGCAGATAGATTCAGCTTAACTCTGAGCAACATATAGGCTATGTTTCATTCAAATCGATTCACTCAATCAGAAGCTACACTAATGTAAAGTATCAAATTGCCTGTACGATAATAACTCACAAACCGATTCAAACTGAGTTTTCAATTACGAGTTTGGCTTACTTTTGTGCAACATAAAAGTTTAGTTTCATTGCAAACGGTTCACTCAGACAGAAGGTACGCTAAGTTTCATGCGGCGGCGCCAATAACTCACAAACTATTCAACGGATTCAAACGGGGTTTTCAATAAACTGTCAAGCTTACTTCTTTGCAACATATTAGCTTACTTTCATTGAAAACGGCTCACTCAGACAGAAGCGCGAAATTTCTAGCGGAGGCGCCAATATCTCACAAACAACTGAACCGATTAAAACGAGGTTTTCAGTAACGTATTTGGCTTACTCCAAGCAACATGTATGCTTAGTTTCATTGCAAACAGTTCACTCAGACATAAAATACACTAAGTTTCAAGCGGCGGCACCAATAACTCACAAACTACTTAACGGATTTAAATGGGGTTTTCAATAACCTGTTTAGCTTAATTCTTTGCAATGTATTAGCTTATTTTCATTGAAAGCGATTCACTCAGTCAGAAAATGCCCGAAGTTTCAATAGGCGGCGCCAATAGCTCACAAACTACTGTACCGACTCCAACTGGCATTTCCATGACGTGCTTGGATTAGGTACTTCCGTAATATAAGCATATAAGCTTAGGTTAGTTGAAAACGGTTTACTTAGATAGAAGTTACGCAAAGTTTCAAGCGAAGGCGCGAATAGTTCAAAAAGTTTTGAGTAGATTCAAACGTGGCTTTCAATATCGTGGTTGGCTTACTCCTGTGCAATAAATAAGCTTAGTTTCATTGCGAAAGGTTCACTCTGACAGAAGATACGCAAAGTTTCAAGCTGCAGAACCAAGAACTCACCTACTGACCTGGTTCAAAGTCAAACGAGGTTTTCAATGACGCGTCGGGCTTCTTTCTGTGCAACATATAAGCTTTATTTCATTGCGAACGGTTCACTCACACAGAAGGTTCGCGAAATTTTAAGCGGCCGCACCAATACCTTACAAACTACTTGAATGACTTAAACGGGGTTTCCAATAAAGTATTTGGGTTGCTTTCGTGAATATTTGAACATTTTTTATTGCCATCGGTTCATTCAAACAGATAATAGGCGAGTTCAAAGTTTCAAGCTGTGAAACAGAGGTGAAATCAAACAAAGCTTATAATTTTGTACGGAAGAAAGCCAAATACGTTGTTGAAAATTCCGTTTGATCCGGTCCAGTTGTTTGTGTAAAAGTCGTGGTTACAGCTAAAGATTGGGAAAATCTAGATTTATTTTATTGTAAAAATAATAATAAAAAAATCCCTGTTTCGGCATGGCGGTGCAACAAATGTAAAAAAAATTATGAAAATCCTAAAGTTTTGAAAACTTAGGAAGTAGGTACTAATAACGAAATACTTCAAAAAATAAAGAGAGAAGTGAATCATTGTTTTTTATGAATTGTCTTTTAAGGGGAGAGATAAGTTACAAAGATTGTGAGGAAGTGAAGTCCAACAGTTTTGTATGTAGGTACATGTAGAGTTAAAAGCATGTGAAGCTAGACACGTTGGACTTTGTACCGCTCTTTTTTCAGTTGCCACAGAAGCTAAAGTGACTGAGCCTCAGATTGTTAGGCTTTGTTTTGTATAGAAATAACGAAACCCGTATCATAGTTACTCCGCGTGGAATTCGACTATAATTTTACACTTACGAGGATATGGGCGACCTAACATTCCACACGTAAACAAGAGGTGTTTAATTTACAAAAATCTGTGTTATCGGTAAAGGCGAGGTAAATAATATAAAGGCGAGAACTGCACTGTCTTTCTGTCTGTCTGTTACGCTTTTATGACTAATCCGATAAACCGATTGTGATAAAACTTGGTACGAATATAGTTTGAACCATGGGAAAAGTCATTAGCTACTTTTTCTGAACCCCACGCGGACGGAGTCGCGGGCAACAGCTAGTTAGGTAATAAATAAGTACTACTAATGTGTCAAAGAAGCCAGGATCCGAAAA
Source organism: Athrips mouffetella (assembly GCA_947532105.1). Taxonomy (NCBI): domain Eukaryota; kingdom Metazoa; phylum Arthropoda; class Insecta; order Lepidoptera; family Gelechiidae; genus Athrips; species Athrips mouffetella. The sequence continues at coordinate 29,332,437 of OX383956.1, read as the reverse complement.
ACTAAGCTTTTTAAGGAAATAATGTTCTTCAAGTTTTTCTTATTTTAATGTTCCTGTTTAGGGTTCCGTAGTTCCGTACGCAAAGGGTGAAAAACGGGACCCTATTAATATGCCTCCGATTTCTGTCTGTCTGTCTATCAGGGGCCTGTATCTCATGAACCGTGATAGGGAGACAGTTTTTTAATTTTTTAGCATAACTATGCTTATTTTATTGTTATGATTTTTAAGTAGGTACTTTTGTGTAATTTTAAGTATATTTCATCATCATCATATCAGCCGAAAGACGTCCACTGCTGGACATAGGCCTCCATTAAGTATATTTAACTTAATCAAATTAAAATATTCGACAACTCCAAATATTCTAAGAGCTTTACAAAATTGATCTTTATCTATAACAGAACTTACCCTCAAAATTTGTCGAACGTCTTATAAGTCACCCTGTAGTTATAACAGAAAAATAGAGCTGGTGCTGTTGGTTGACAAGTTAGTAAATGCCTGTCTTTTACGCATTTAAGCAACGTACTATCCTATCTCTTTCACTCGTCGAAAATTATTATAAGAAGTAGAGCTGGCGCTGCCAGGCCACTGATAGGCATAAATGCATCTCTTTTATGCATTTTGAATAACTTACTATTCTATCTCTTTCACTTGTGGAAAATTATTTCTATTAATAATACGAAGTCTATTAATAATAAGAAGTCATTACTTTAAAAATTACTAAGTATAGTGAAAACTTTAGTAAGATTCAAAGTTTTAAGTAGTTTCTGTCTTATGTTCTTTAAGTCTTAAGTAGTCGTTATTTTCAAATTAATAGCAAATCTGATTTTATTCGCGGAGACAAGATATTTTTAACAATTTTTCTATATTATTTGATAACTCAATATTAATGCTATTCTAGTATTCTTCATCAAACTTTTAATATGAAGATGACATTTCTGCAATCGCCTTAAGGTTAAAATTAATATGATCTTATCTTTAAAACGTTAAATGCATGTCAAATATTCTGATTTTAAAATGTGTGATAACTTGCTACCTTTAATGACGATATTATTTTTCCTAATATACGACAATTTCAACCATGTTACATCAATTTTCATTTTATACCTTAGTTCCAACATTCATAACGATGTATGTGCTTATTGTTAAAATGTACTGAGAAGCATATTACACAACACCGAAAGAAAATTAATACCAAGAGAAAAATTAATAATTAGTAGTATAACACATTTGTTGTCAACGATACTTTATTGTGACGTAAACGTTTAATCACATTTTCGAGGCCCTCGTGGAACGGGTGGCACGAGGACGGGGCCCCGGCCGTCCCGATAATTAAGACTGTACTTTTTACGGAAGGCGCGGTGCGCGAGTTCGACTCGCACTTGACCGGCTTTTATTCTTTTGTACTGGTACAGTACAACAATGGACATAAAAGTCACCGAAACCTTGGCAAAATACTACCGGTAAAGGATTCAAATACCTGTTTTTGCGCACAAATATTATGGGAATCGAAATTTTAAACAGTCACCCTGTTTAAGTACTAGGCGACGAGTTTTTTTATGATACAACTTAGCAAACGTGCAGGTGTGTCACCTGATGGTTCGTCCGAGCCTGATGGTAAGCGGTCACCACCGCCATCATAATATCGTTGCCAGCTATTAATATACTATCGCTATCAAGCCCTATGGACCCTTAACTACATGTTATATATACCACACAATCAAGGTGAAAGCTATAATTCAATGCTTTTCTATGCCGTACCAAAATCGTCGTACGTAAAACAATGAAATTAAATTGATGGGTAATTAAATACGTACAGAGGCCACACTGCAAGTGTGTTGTGTATGGTTGATTTATCGATCATGCATCAGGCAAGCAAGGTGCATAAACAAATTGTGACTGGGGCAAAAAACTGGGGACGTCGCTGCCCGTAGCGACGCAACCGAAACTTAACTCTAGTTAGGTCATTTATCCTTTTACTTCACAACTTAAAATCGTATATAGTCCCTGGTCTACAACTAAAGAACAACGAGAGTGCTTCAATCTCAGAGCACGACTATTTAGTCACAAGTCCCGTTTAGCTTTCTTTTCATAGAGTTTCCAGAAAATGAAAATTTATGAAAAATATAGGAACTTTTGTTAGAAATTATACCTTATTGCGTAAATATCTGCGAGGTCTTTCCGATTCCTTCAAATTTTGACACGGTGGTGCCGTGTCGTGTGTCGTAGGCTTCGTAGAAGCGTAGCACGCCGTAGGCATTCTGTAGCCGTGTAATGAGATAAGATATTGTGTGCTAAATCTTAAGAAAATAATTTGTAACATAAGCTACCAGATGCACAAAGCGTCTTAAAAGTTAAAGCTCCTTAACAATAAATTTTTTGCTGACATAGAAAAAGACAGCGCTAAATTTAAAGACGTTTTAAATTTGAAGAGGCATTGTGTAACTGGCTGAAAGCGTATTCCACGAAAGAGAATGTGATTTAGTACGCATACAAAATATTATACAAAATAACCTCATTTTGATTTAACGTAAAAGTGTTAAAAATTATTTATTTATTTAAAATGTTAAAGTTTCTGACAGTGGCTGTCTGTGCGTGTATATGTGCCTCGTGTCATAAAATAAATGAGAATAAAAGCAAAAAATACCAAGTAGTAGATTCATACTTTCAGTCATACTTTGATCGAAAAGTGGTAGGTACACCCAGCAGCACATCAGTTGTAACACTTTGGACTTTATGGCATAGTAATAGACTAACAATTCCACTGGCGTCGGACTCGTTCGCCGAGGGTTCCGATATACCTTTAGTATTTTTGGAAGCAATAAAGTCCATTTTTAGGACCGCAAAACTAAATTTGTTTTTAATGGTTTTTTGCAGATTTCTATAAAACTGTGCAATTTAGAAAAATCGTTTTATTTTTGCTGTAATATTGATATAAACTTCTATTGACTGTAATTAATTCAGATTTTTCCTTTCACAAACTTCGGAGATAAAGATGGGGGAGTGGTATTTTTATTATATTTTTCGTCATGACTTGAAAACTAAGAGTTGTAAAAAAATACAAAAATATGTTATGTAATATGCAAGTGCAGCCTGTTCATATGATACTAGAGCCCCACTAGAGCTAGTAGCGACTGTTTGAAATTTGGTCCCCCTATTTGGGCCCCTTTACACTAATTATAAAAAAAAATCTATCATGTGCAATTAAGTTGGGCAACCATATTCTAAAACTGTTTCAAATTTCAAGTCGGTAGCATGAGTAGTTGCCGAGATATAAAGGTGTGACAGACAGACAGAAAAAGTCGCACCATAAGGGTTCCTTTTTTTACCATTTTGGTATCGGAACCCTAAAAATAAGCGTAGTGCCAGTCGTACTCGCGCACCGAGGGTACCGTACTACAAAGGTAAAAATACCGTCTTAGTTTTGGACGCGCAGTCACGCCGAAGTGTATTAAATGCACGCAAGCTTTTTTTATTTGTTGTTACTCGTATTTTATAGCTTATTCACTATAAACATACCAATTTTCACGGTTGTAAGTGTTCCCGTTTTTACGATAGAGCTAAAACAAAAATCGCCTAAAAAAACACGTTTTTAGTAGGAAAGCCCCCATTAATTTATTAGTGTTTTTATTTTTAGTATATGTTGTTCTAGCAGCAACAGAAATACATTATCTGTGAAAATTTCATCTGTCTTCCTATTTCGGTTTATGAGATACAGCCCGCTGACTTTGGGTACAGAACCCTAAAAAGGACTTATTACTTATTAGTTCCTGAATTATGTTGAAATCAGAAACAACAAAGCCAAGATTTCATCTAATTCCTATAACACATGTGCGCTCCTACAAAACATATTCTAGCTTACTTAGTTAGGTAGTTTACTAACCTCTAATAATAACTTTTCTTTGCTCTTCCTTATTCTGGGTATTTCCGACTCCGGAGAATATTGAGTCCGATCCGCTTCGGTCAGCACGCACCTGTTGAAAAGTAAACTTTCAATCAAACTGCTAGGTAAAGTTTAAATCTTCACAAGTAAAAAAACATGTCTGATTCTGAGCGTAGTAAGGGCTTTAAGGCACGAGACGCGAATAACTTTGCTGCCGAATAATAATATAATAATCCATCATCACGTTCTATTTTCAAAAACCTTTCCACGCTAGCGGTCAAAAATTACATTTGAACGCAGATTTTGACCGATAAACCAAAGTTTTCCGAACTATAATTAGTTAGGTGAAAAATTAATTGCATTTTTCAAAATGCGTAGGAAAAGCTTTAAGTAAGAGTTTCGCAGCAGCTACGGAACTCTTATTTACCGATTTTAACGGAGAAAATTCCTAGGAAGAAGATGGCTTATGAGTATTGTTGTTTTACCGAAATTTGTGGATATTTTGAAGTTTTGTAAGGGACGGTGTACCGAAAACTGAAAGGGCGTGCTCAGTCAACGAAACTGAACAACTTTCCCAAAGAAACATGTTGGCAAATGAAAAAAAAAATTACCTCTCCATACAAACTGTTCGACCAGTGTGGGCAATTTGTATGGAGAGGTCAAATTTTTTTTTCACTTCCTAACATATGTTTCTTTGGGAAAGTTGTCCAGTTTCGTTGACTGAGCACGCCCTTTCAGTTTTCGGTACACCGCCCCTACACCCAACTTACAACAACAACCTATAACAAAGCAATATTTCGCCTCATATGCATGAGGCGATGCCATGGGCTAGATTGTAAAAACAAGGAAACAATTACCAATTCTCCAAGGAAGCTGATATAACCAATGGCCAATTTGAGCGTGTCAACTTTGGAGAGTCGCTTCTCATAGGGCAAGGTAGGAATGTGTGCGCGTAGACCTTCAAAGGCGTCGTTGATGGACTGCATCCGACGGCGCTCGCGCAGGTTGGCCGCCTGGCGCTGCTGGATCTGCTGCTGAGGGCACCGCGACCGCCGTTTGTGCAGCCGCCGGCAGTCTGATCTGTACAAGTCACCTACTAGCACCAAAATACGAAATCCATGGCATGGTGGACCGATGATTCTTAATTGTTGTTTCTATGTTATTGATGTATTTTTTTAGAGTCTACCTCTATAGTACCCGTACACTCTAAGACATTAAAGAGATCAAGAGTGTGGTTGTTTGTACGCACGGCAGCAAGTAAGTGGGAAGCTGAACTATCGCTACGCTACAAAACAGAAAAAAACCCGCCCTAGTTCAAGGTGTTACCACTGGCATGCGGCCATGTGTACCTAAATCACAACATTGTATAGGTAATAAAGTAGATAATTCGCATGAGCGACTGGGCTGACTACTGTCGTTTTAATAGCCACAGAAAAGGTCAGGACATGAGTGTTTCAGTACCTACTTACATTCATAATATCTTACAAAGTAATTAATCTCAAAAGACAGACACTTACCGCTTTCTAGGTGTAGAATGATTTTCCTGGTCGCTCGCATATAAGCTGCCGTCAGACATGGAAGAATCGTCGTACATAAACACGTCCGAGCTATTTCCTGAAGCGGGCGACCCGTTCATCGTTATAGAGACAGCTCCGGCGCTGTCTAGCAGAGGGCACCGGTGCCCGTTCGACCCATCCATGTTAAACATTATTACTTATTGAGATAGTATTTTAGATCATTTTTAGCGCGAGATGACCGGGTGTGCTACGGCAGCCTCAGCCCTGTGTGGAGTGATGGGGCCAACTAACTGAGCGGCGGCAGCGGCTACCCGACGACGCGACGGGGCGACACGATGTGTGACGTCGAGGCAGGCGGGGCTCCCGCCCACTGCCTACTCTCCGCCCTTCTTTGACTGGTTTGAAAATTCTCGTTTCTATTCCGCTGTGTTTTGTGTGTCATTTATATTTTGCCAAGCTAAACTGGCAATATTTGAACATTTGAAGTTTTTGGTTAACCGTTCATAATTACAGCTGATTTTTCTATGGAGAGTTGAAATATTTTTTCAATGAAAAGTTGTTTAGTTTCACGCTAGAATACCTACCTACAACTCTCTAGGTGAGAGGTTTCACGGGCAGACTGAAATTCCTTAGGATTGATATACGTTTTAGGATTCCGAAATGTAAACAAAATGGTAAAAAAAAAAACTCTTTTGGTGTGATTCTGCCTGTCTGTCTGTCTGTCACCCGCAATCGATTTGAAAGGAATGCTGTTGAAATATGCGAACGAAAGAATAAAAATACTTTATTATTAATGTAAATGGGGCCCAAATAGAGGGGGCAATATTTCAAATTGTAAGGGCTTAGTATCATTATGAATGGGCTTTATACTTGTTAATTTCAAAATAGGTTTTATATTTTTTACCCGACTACTAAAAAATAAGGAGGAATAGGTATATGTTCATCTGTTCCCTCATAACTTCTACCTCTAAACTACTTATCGCAATTTGACAAATGAGGTACGAGTATCGTTAGAAGCATGTTGATCATCCGCTGGTTATAGGATATAAGAAGTCACATTGAATTGAATGTGGCGTAAAGGGGATTAAGTAAAGAACAAAAATTTATTTCTTTAAATGATACCGTGATGGGTGTCAAATGAAAGGGGTTAATGAGCACCTATCAAATATATATATACTTATTTTTTTTTTATTATGGCAACAAACAGTCATAAACATCGACAAAACTTTTATAAAACTATACATTTCATATATAAATACAGACCTTGAGTGCCAACAATATAAATATAAATACTTAATAGCAAAGAACAGCAGTTCTAGGTTAACAAAACGGTAGATACAGGTAATTTTAAGTGTCGAGAAGTAATTAATTACAGCAATTACAATATATAATATAAGTTAACAGTGCTATGTTTACATTTTTTCTTTTAGGGAAGTGATAACAAGATTTTTGAATTTAGAAGCTGAGTTACAAAAGAGGTCAATGTGAGATAATGTCATCGTTGTAGCTATGAAGAGAACGACGAAAGAAGTTATTAGCAGTATAATTGGTTGTGAACATTGGGGGAGCAAATAACTGATTGTTTCTTCTAACAGTTTTACGAGGGATTTTAAATTTAATGTACTGTAACAGGTGAGGGGAGTCTACAAAATTGTTTAGAAGTTTAAATAAGAACATAAAGTCGAATATGTTGTCTACGAAGGTTAAGAGGTAACATGTTATGTCGAGTAAGTGAGTCTGTATAGTATAATCAGAAAAATTGCGACCTGTACGATATTCCAAGGCTTTAAGGAATCTTTTTTGAATTTTTTCAAACCTATTTACATGTCGTGCATAGTATGGACTCCATATAATTGATCCGAAATCTAAGAGAGATCTTACCAAACTGAAGTAAAGTATTTTATATGTATGTGGTAGCTTAAAAGGTTTGCTAACTCTTAAAAGAAAACCAAGTTGTTTTGTCGCCTTTTGTAAAATATGTCAACTTACTGTCCAGCAGTATACCTAAATCACGTACAACATTTACTCTAGAGATTTGACTAGTTTCCAGTCTATAGTTATGCATAATTGTCTTTTTCTTTCGATTAAACGTTATAATGTGGCACTTATCAGTATTCAAAAATAATTGATTACGTGAACATATTGTTAGCCTTATTACGTTTTTATAACCCCAAAATAATTAAAATAAAAAGTTAGTTCAAAAGCTAGAACCGACAAAGAACTGGCAAATCTTGCACTAAAAAGTGTGAAACAAAAAAATCCCACCAAAAACATTTTCATGTATAATGTTGCCAAGACGGGACCATATAGCTAGCATTTTCAAAAAGCCAAGCTTCTAACTCTACACGCCTTAACTTACTAGCCCTAACTTCACAAAATCTACACCTTAGTCAAAATATGTGGCTAGGCCGTTTCGTTACTACAAGAGCTATAACAGAAAAGCAATAGAACAGTGAACAAATTTTTCACCTTACGCCCACGTGACGGTAGCGAAACGGCCAAGCCACATATTTTGACTAAGGGCTCCCGCACACGACCGAGAATCGGTGGGCGATTATCGGCCAGGACAAGGACGGAAGATCCAGGTGATAACACGTCAGAGCGGGATGCCGACAAGAAATCGGTCACCGATTCTCGGTCGTGTGCGGGATCCCTAAGGTGTAGGTATATTTTGTGAAGTTAGGGCTTGCAAGTTAAGGCGTGTAGAATTAGAAGCTTGGCTGTACATAAGATCTGATAACTTTTTGAAAATGCTAGATGGTCCAGTCTTGGCAACATTATACATGAAAATGTTTTTGGTAGGATTTCACTTTTTTTGTGTGTTTCATACTACTAAAAATCCTGAAATTTATTTGCCAGCTCAATGGCTTTATAAAATCACATTGATGTATATCAACAGCTAATACCATAGAATACATGAAACAGGCTAATACACATCACATTGATTGAGTATTTTGAGCGAAGGTAGTATTTTAATATCCCTCATAGTTTGGCTGGTCTATTAGGGTTTCACATCAGAGCCAGGTATTCCAGGTCTTCAACGATCCTGGTTTTGATAGTTTTTCCTTAATATGGGTACTAAACCCTAGCTCTGTGCCAAATTTCTGCTCTCTAGGTTTAGTGGAAGTACGAGATCTTTTTGATGATCGGTGAGTAAGTATGTGTCAGTGACAAAATTGCTTAAATTCGACTGGCTATAGCTCGTAAGCTATAAGTAGGAATTTTATGTAATTTAAGGATATAGCTAATTATAGTGTCTACTTTTTGTCATTGAAAATTCAAGTCTCTTTCTTTGTCCAAATGGAAGTTACAGGGAGGTCAAAAGGGCCCTGAGTGGCTTCGAGAAAAGGATGGTACGGCGGCTGTGCCTTTGTTTGCTCGTCTTGGCGTGGGCACTGCCGTGCCCCCAGATATTGTCATCTGAAATTGTTATGTATAAACTATGGTATTAAATAAATTTGCATAGTGATGTTCAGATAATAGCCGTGGTCATATTATGCCACCCACCCTAAAAAACCGGCCAAGTGCGAGTCAGACTCGCGCACTGATGGTTCCGTACAAACCTGTACCTATATAAGGGTAAAGTTATGGTGTTTTTATTGCTAAAAAACTATATTATGTGATGTAAGGAACTAAAATTTATATTTGAGTTGATTGAACAAAAGGTACTCGTAAATTGCGGTTTACGATTTATGACGTATTAAAAAAACTACTAACTAGATCTCGTTCAAACCAATTTTCGGTGGAAGTTTGCATGGTAATGTATATCATATATTTTTTTTTTAGTTTAATCATTCTCTTATTTTTGAAGTTACAGGGGGGGAGGGCACACATTTTACCACTTTGGAAGTCTCTCGTGCAAACTATTCAGTTTAGAAAAAAATTATATTAGAAACCTCAATATCATTTTTGAAAACTTATCCATAGATATCCCACACGTATAGGTTTAATGAAAAAAAAATGAGTTTCAGTTCTATGTATGGGGAACCCTAAAATGTATTGTTTTTTTTTTCTATTTTTGTGCGAAAATCTTAATGCGGTTCACAGAATACATCTACTTACCAAAATTTCAACAGAATAGCTTTTATAGTTATGGAAAAAAGTGGCTGTGACATACGGACGGACAGACAGACAGACATGACGAATCCATACGGGTTCCGTTTTTTGCCATTTGTCTACGTAACCCTAAAAGCGATAATAATATGACCACGGCTATTGTCTGAACATCACTATAAACATTTATTAAATACCGAAGTTCATACATAACAATTTCAGATGTCTTATACTTGTTTTATACTTTTTAGACCAAGATTTGCCAGTAGTCAGGTTTTAGTTTTTGCAAGTTTTGATAAAATATATCTAAAAAAATACCATTCTCCTCTTTTCTCCGCAGTTTGCTCAACGAAAAATCTGAATTAATTATAGTCGGTAGAAGTTTATGTAAGTAAATAAATATTTCAGGTAAAATATAACGATCCCGATAAGTAGCGCAGTTTTGTAGGAAATCTTCAAAAAACTTTTAAAAACAATTTTAATTTCGTGGTCCTAAAAATGAAATTTATATTGCTTTTAAAATTTCTTAAGGCCCGCACACGACCGAGTTTTTGTAGGTCCGATTATCGGGCACATTTTTCCTCCGATTTTACGACCGATTTTGTGACCGACCCAACGCACACGGGCGATAATCGGTGACCGATTTTCTTGTATGACGAATGACGATAGGGAGGTGATCGATCAAAATAATATCGACACACGATGTCGATGATTTTATTTTTTGTTAGTTAGATAAGATTCCATGAACATATTTTTTTATAAGTCTCGGTATTATCAAAAATACAGGGTGTTAGGCTAGGATACCTATACAGGATGTAAGAGTAAGTATAAAAGGTGTTAGGTTAGAATGACTAAGTACTATACGTACAGGGTGCTAGGGTAAGTATACTGGGTGTTATGTTAGGATTACTATACAGGATGTTAGGGTAAGTATACAGGGTGTTAGGTTAGGATAAATACACAGGGTTTTAGGGTAAGTATACAGGGTGTTAGATTAGGATAACTATATGTACAGGGTCCATTAATAGCCAGTTTTTCATTGGTGTCCGTCTTCCCAGCAAGCCCGTGCGAGATATGGCCAAGTGGCATACACCAAAATTTAGTGGAAATTGGTTCATTCCATCAGTAAAGTGTCAGATTCAGTGCATCAAAATCAAAACTGACGACACTACGAGCTGAAAACTTTGGATGGCTGTAGAGACGTCTCGTCAGCCAGCCCATTCTATACAGAAAAAACTACGAAGATTACATAAAAGCAAAATAGTTCCACATTTACTGCATGTCTAGTGCAATTGATTGTAAAAAAGCCGAATCGAAAATGTCCATATGGTAGGAGCACTTCATCAATAATTATGGGTGGCTGGAGAGACGTTTTCCCAGCCAGCCCATGTGATATCTCGGAACATATAGTAGGTAGGACGATGAAACAAAGCTTAATATTTACTACCTACTCGGAACAGTAGGAAGCAAATATTTCAAAATCCTAGCTCCACTAACTTTTGAGATATTTGTATTTTTTCATGGGCTTGCTGGGGAGACGTCTCGCCAGCAAGCCCATGCTGTAACTCAAAAAGTACTGCACGTAGAATGCTGAACGATATACCAATAGAGAGTGCATGTTTAATGCAATAAGCACCAAGAAAAGTGAGTCCCTAGGTGTTACGGTTTCGGTGCTAGAAACAAAAATCATTTTCCCGCTGAAAACTTAGAATGCATGCTGTTAAGTGCGACGTTGCCGTTCTGCGCAATTCTATATGTTGCTGTTAGAGCATTCAAAAATCAATCTTGTGTCCTTTTAGTTAAGAGGTACTGTAGATGCACGTGTCGATTATTTGTAATTTGAGAATAGTTCAGGAGACGGTGTACTTAGTAAAAGGCTGATTGGTTAACAAGTTTTTATTTATTTGGGGACAACATGATAAGAACGAAAGAGATAATATGTATTTTAGCTCACGTGAAGACTAACTGGTGCCTCAATCTCTTTTTAGCAACCGTGAAAACTGTATTCTAGGAGGAGACGTAGGTTTAATGGTCTCAGTAACAAACTAAATTTTTTAAAGTATTCTTGAATTGCCCTGTAATTAATAAGAAAACTGATTTATTAAATAAATACGTGAGCCAAAATACATATTACGAGTATCTCTTTTGTTCTTAACATGTTGTCCCCAAATAAATAAAAACTTGTTAACCAATCAGCCTTTTACTAAGTACACCGTCTCCCGAACTATTCTCAAATTACAAATAATCTACACGTGCGTCTACAGTACCTCTTAACTATAAGGACACAAGATTGATTTTTCAATGTTGTAACAGCAACATGTAGAATTGCACAGAACGGCAACGTTGCACTTCACAGCATGCATTCAAAATTTTCAGCGGAAAAATGATTTTTGCTATGAGTACTAATTACTTGTCTAGAGGGATTTACACCTCACAAACACGGACAAAAAAAACAGGCCAACTTTGATAAACATGTGTGTGTAAGTCACGCAAACAAGCGCATGACAGCTACGTTCTACATGCGTCTCGTTTAATTCTAGGGATACCAAGTATGTAGAACTTTTTTATCACGTTGGGAAAAATTGCTCATGTTGGAAACCTTTAAGTTCGAAATATCCTGTTAATTAAATAAATTAAAATTATAATTGATTCAGTATTGTAGATTTCATCTTAGCGGCTTTATGTAATAAAAGGCGGCTAAGTAACCTAATTTAGAAGGTTGTTCTATCAGGTTCTGTGTAAAATTTATTCAGTTTGAATAGTTGTTAAATTCTCGTTTTTGATCAGTTGTAAGGGTTGCTCAGTTTTGAAGGTTGTTCAGTTTAGAGGGTTGTTCAGGGTAGTTTCAGTTTGTATAGTTGCTTGTAAAGTTGTTCAGTATAAAAGTTCTTCATTGTGTATAGTTGTTCAGTTTGTAAAGTTTTCAGATTGTAAAGTTGTTTGTTTGAAAAGCTGTTCAGTTTGTAGTTGTTCAGTTAGAAAAGTTGTCCAGTTAGAATAGTTGTTCATTTTGAAGTTGTTCAGTTCATCAAGTTGTTCAGTTTGAAAATTTGTTCAGTTTGTTAAAGTTGTTCAGTTTGAAAAGTATTTCAGTTCGAAAAGTTGTTCAGTTTGAAAAGATTTTCAGTTCGAAAAGTTGTTCAGTTTGAGGTTGTCCAGTTCATAAAGTTGTTTAATATTATCACGCACGGAAAGGGTTAGTCTCTAAAGAGCTTTTTATTGCAAAAGCGCACTTAGCCGCAATTCATCACACAAAGGGGCAGAAATAAACACTAATAATTCTATAAATTCATTTAAAAACACGATTTAATTACGAAACGGAACGGCGGCCCTCTGATTCTAATGAAAGCTTGTCAAAATTGATAAATTAGGTTTCATTAAAAGACGCTAATTTGGGGAGTTCCGAATTTAACCATTGGCAACACTAAAAATCAAATGGCAGGAACAATATTATGAAGAGTTTAGTATTCACCAAACAAATTTTTAACCTTTTTACGGATTATTGTGTCAGGTACGAAAGTAAGTATGGAATATTACTTAGCGATTATAGGTAATTTCTTTTGAAGATTTTAATTGTCCTTCATAGTTTCTACACACTGATAAAATATATTTTTTCAGCATTTTCAAAAATTTTCATGCATCACGTTTCACGTGCTTCCCCCAGCGTGGCACAATCGGTACTAAATGGGCGGAAAGAACTTTAAACCGAAGAGTTCGGTTATAAATTTATTGACACATTGGCGCGTTTAACTAGCCGTCTAGACAAGTATGTAGTCATAGGATTTTTGTTTCTAGCACCGAAACCGTAAGTCCTAGGGACTCATTTTTCTTGGTGCTTATTGCATCAAATATGCACTCTCTATTGGTATATCGTTCAGCATTCTACGTGCAGTACTTTTTGAGTTACAGCATGGGCTTGCTGAAAAAATACAAATATCTCAAAAGTTAGTGGAGCTAGGACTTTGAAATATTTGGTTCCTATTGTTCCGAGAAGGTAGTAAATATTAAGCTTTGTTTTATCTTCCTACCTACTATATGTTCCGAGATATCACCTGGGCTGGCTGGGAAAACGTCTCTCCAGCCACCCATAACTATTGATGAAGTGCCCCTACCATAGGGACATTTTTGAGTCGGCAGTAAATGTAGAACTATTTTGCTTTTATGTAATCTTCGTAGATTTTCCTGTATAGAATGGGCTGGCTGACGAGACGTCTCTACAGCCACCCAAAGTTTTCAGCTCGTAGTGTCGTCAGTTTTGATGCACTGAATCTGACACTTTACTGATGGAATGAACCAATTTCCACTAAATTTTGGTGTATGCCACTTGGCCATATCTCGCACGGGCTTGCTGGGAAGAAGGACACTTTTCATTATATATTCTTTATTGCACAATTAACAAATAGAAATTTACACACAACAGGACATTTACAAAGGCGGGCTTATCTCTAAAAGAGATTTCTTCCAGCCAACCCATGGAAGTGAAAGAGAGTGTTCATAAGCGGGACACCAAAAGTGCAGTGAGACACAAAAAAGAAAACCTATTTACAACTCAATAATTATATATATATATATATATATATTTTAATAAAGTAAGCTATACAAATATCTAATATAATATATAAATATATACTAATAAAACTATAAATGTATACATACATAGACAAACGAAATTATACAGAGAAAAAATAAATAAATCGATGACTACGAAGACGAAGCAGTAAGTGTCAGAGGAAAATGCTCTTTAACTCTTAGTTTAAAAGAGGCGATTCAGGGACTCTCTTGAATTGCTTTAGGAAGGCGATTCCATAAAATTGCGGCGCGGACAGAGAAGGAGTGAAAAAAAAAATTGGTGTTGCTCCTAGGCAACTCAAGCATCCTGGTGATACAAGGGCGCATAGGTCGAACGGGAGGAGATAGCAGCTGGAAACGGGCACGAAGGTAAGGAGGGGAGTGTGGATCATTGAGGATGTTAAAAAGGACGGACAGTATGTGCATATCTCGGCGAAGGCGGATAGGGAGCCATTTAAGTTGAGCACGAAAGTGAGAAACATGGTCATATTTCCGCAAACCAAAAATGAAGCGAATAGCTAAGTTTTGAAGGCGCTCTTACTTATTCAGCAGCTCCTCAGTCACATCCAGATAGCAAACGTCAGCGTAGTCGAGGATGGGTAAGAGAAGAGATTGCGCAAGCATAATTCTGGTATGGAAAGGGAGAAAGTATTGGAGACGCTTGAGAGAGTGGAAAGTGAAATGCATGCGTCTGCTAACGTCGTTGACGTGAGATGCCCATGACATGTTGCAGTCCATAATCAGACCCAAATTTTTTACCTTATTATTATACAAGATTGGCACACCAGAATAAAGAAGTGTTGGTAAGGAATTCAAGTCTAACCTGGATCTGAGTCTATTGCTGCCTAGAATAATTGATTGGGATTTGGCTGGATTGACAAGAAGGCCAAAAGATTTAGCCTATAATTGGACAGCAGCATCATTCAAAAAGTCAATTGCCTTGGACATCTTACTCAACTCAGAATGGCGATATAATTGTAAGTCATCTGCATACTGATGCAAGGGAGAAGAAATTACGCGAGATATATTATTTATGAAGATGGAAAATAGCAAAGGTGAGAGTACGCCGCCCTGAGGAACACCAGCAGTGAGATCGGACCAATCTGATGAAGCATCGTTAGTCTTCACACACTGCTGGCGACCGAAGAGATAAGATTGAAACCAATCTATAACCATGGATGGTATGTTAACAGCCCGAAGAGTGCCGAGGAGGATATCAAAGTCAACACAGTTGAAAGCACTGCTGAAATCTAACAGGGCCATCACAGTGAGCTTAGTGTTATCCATAGCACACCGGATATCCTATGTTATACTCAACAGTGCACCAACAGTGCTGTGAGAAGGACGGAAACCGGACTGATAAGAGGTTGTTGGGGGTTAAAAAGGAGTACAGCTGTATATGTACGACAGACTCTAGGACTTTAGATAGGATAGGAAGAATGGAAATGGGACGATACTGAGAAAAGGAAGTCGGGTTCGAGGTCTTGGGTAATGGTATGACGAAAGCCTTCTTCCACGATGCTGGAAAGACATTGCGAGACAGTGAGTAACAATGTGGGTGATAACCGGTGCAATGTCCTCCAGCACGGGAAGAATCATATCGAGGCTTAGACTGTCACTTCCAACAGCTTTAGTGGAAATGGAGCGGACACTCTTCTTGACTGCGTTTACTGAGACTAGCTGGAATGAGAAATAAGGACAGTCTGGCGGGGCAAGATTAGATAAGTAAGAAAGAGTAGCAGATTTATTCAAAGGGTTTAAAATAATAGGTGGATTAGTGAAGTGAAGGTTTAACGCATTGAGATCCACGGTGCTTGGACAAGCGTCCGGGGTCTTGCCCACGCCTAAGGACCATAAGAATCTCCAAACCTGGGGTTGACAGAGATCCTGAATTGTGGAGTGAATATAGCGGCGTTTAGCATCCCTACACATTCTGTTGCAGATGTTACGAGGTTTTTTGTAAGCCTCAAAGTTCTCCTGCGAGGGATCTTTTTTATGTCTAGCTTTGGCTCTGTCGCGCTTTGCCATGGTCCTCGTGATCACTGGGGTTAACCAGGGAGCAGGAGCATGCTTCACACGAACTGGACGCACTAGTGCATGTAAATCATACAGTTTAATCAGTTCAGTAGTCAATGACTCAACCATGTCATCAATGCTGTCAGACAACAGCACAGATGACCAGTCAATATTCTTCACATCCTCTCTCAAACGTTGCAAATCCATATGCTTGAAATTGCGCTGGAGAAGGACCTTGCCTCTAACCTTGGGAGGACGCACTTTGTAAGATAAGAAGACTAAGTCACGGTGGGAAAAAGGAGCAGTCATTTGACCGTGAAAAGAAACCAGGTTGGGGTTAGAGACAAATATCAAATCTAAGAGAGACGGCCTACAATTTGGAAAGTAATGAGTTGTGGACTTAAAAGGTAGAATCTGTAGGTTTAGCGACGAAGTTACAGCATGTAATTTGTCAGCTCTAGCGTCACGTTTTAATAAGCATGTATTGAGGTCTCCCATAATAATCAAGTGATCATAAATAGGAACGAGATTCTCCAGAACACCCTCCAATGAGCTAAAGTAGTCCACTTTATCGTTAGGGCTATAAAGGACACCCAGAAGTATTTCCACTGTGTACATTGGGATGGTCAGGAAGCTCTGCGAGCGACTCCCGTCCCGTGCATAGGGATTACATGTTAGTTCGGCCACTCGACGCTAGACGACGCTATTCAAGCTGCATACGAATTCGTACCTTAATAGCGAGTGACTAATATTATTTTAGCTTGCCTAATAGGGGGAAATTGGGAATCCACTAAACCGTCCACTAAACTCGCGCAGGTGCACGGAGCGGATGGCATGTCTTGGCATTCACTGCGTGCTTAGTAAGAAAGTTATGTAAGCGCGGTGCTGTGTGTGTGACACGCAGTGAATGCCGAGACATGCCACCCGCTCCGTGCGTAGCGGAACAATCTAGAAAGGAACTGGTGCCGTACGAGTCAGCACGAGTTCTAATATCGACTATATTGCGTCGTGATAGGGTGGAAATTTGTTTGTAGTTGAGCCATTAAATTGTTTTAATAAATGAATTGTAAACAAATTGATAAAATAAAACAGAATAAAGACTCATATATGATATGAAATGTCGCCTTGCTGTCGGTTATTAGTCCAGCTTTTATTTTGGCATTTTTCCATTTTTTTTAATTTTCGAGAAGTTGCCACACGTCACTTTTGCTTTGCGTAAAACTCCAACTGACCGAAGCGTGGGAACAAAGTAAGCAAAACTTTTACTACTTGCGACACACTCTGCCACCTACTGTGCATGAACATGGCCCTTCCTCTTGTGTTTTGTATTCCCTGGTCTCATAATAAAGCTAGTTTGCCCAGTTTTATAAAGTCAGCTACGTACCATTGTTTTGAACGACCAGCAGATAGGGATGCAGCGGTGTGAAAGAAAGAAATAGTGGCATAGCATAGGTACTCTTCTCCATGTACAAGACCGGTTTGCCTAGCCTGCGCGCGGAGGGAAAAATTTTTGCTGTGCCTCAATTTTGGCGCCTAAATATTCCTTTGTCTAAATCTGCCATTATATCAAAGATTTTGCAAACTACGCGCGGGGGTTTTTCTTACGTCAATGCATTATACCCATTAATGTACCATCCATACCAGAGATATTTTACAAACTTAAGTATATTAATATACTGCGTACAAAATAACTTTGTCTGTGACCGTTAATGCACAGAAATAAAAAATGAGTCGGAGTGAGCGCGGTTCCTCCCAGGGAGCGAGCGAATCGTTCATTGGATCTCCACCTGTCACCCATGCGCGGAAAATAATAGTCTTGTCAAGTTTCCAAAAAAATCGAATTCTTAGAAGCAAATCATATTACTTTTTGGCAAACAATGTTTTCTTACTAATTCGAAACCGCTGAATCCAACAATGTCGTTTGACCCCCCCCCCTTTTTTCCCCCCCCCCTTCCCCCCTCAAAAGTGTCCCTCGCCGTGGTTTTTTTCATTTTACAGCAAAACGGTTACAGATAGAAGCAAACTTTCAAAAAAAGAAGTTAATCCACATTAAATTTCCTAAACAAAGATGCTAAATTTATGTTGATACGATAAGTAATTTTTGATTTACAGCCTTCGACGTTGCATGAACAAGTTAAAAAAAAACTTTTTATCATCTTTCTTCTTAATTTGTAGGAAAGTGATGGCAGGGATAAAAAAATTGTCCTTGGACATTTTAAATCTTGTTAAATTATCTAAAAAAATACATCTAATTCATAGTCAAGTGAGCAATGGTTCTCAAACTACTGTTTACCGCGTGTAGGTATTTTCGCGCGCATCGTACACTCTAATAGATAATCCACTAGAAACACGGAATGTTACTTACCAGACAATATAGGAGCCAAAATGGCGCCAGCATCACCCTTATTGGCCAAAAAATTTGTGTGACACGTCGCGATATACGTTTTAAACATGATAATTTAAACAATATATATAAGCAAAGTCTCGAGTTCCGTTCAGAACTTTCCAGATATAAAACAAACAAGAAATACTTGCAAAAATTTATTGAAACTCAAAAATATTACTGTGTCTCCAGAATTAAGGCAAGTACGTTTGGAGGGGGTACAAAGTTTTAAGCAAGGAACATTTGTTTTCCTACAACCACAGTTCTTTGAATCACAAAGTCCTTTACAGTGACAAATAATAACTTCTGGGCACGTCTTAGGAATAGGATCAAGCGTCATGAAACGTGGAACTACTTGGTCGCCATCAACGGTTCAGCCACAGTCTGCCAGCAACGGAAGAGATGGCTTGGGAAGGTGAGCAAACCTACTTGATAGTGGCACCTTTTAATGTGACGCCGAAGTGCATCTGTTGTAGATGGGAGCGATTCAAAGACATCATGTGTAGGTGGGGTTTCACTGACAGCTCCAATAACAAATGTGAGTCTGGTACCTTCCCACAAACAATGGAACACCCACAGAAAAATAAGGGTACTTAGAAGGAGGATTAAAGAAATAATTCGTCACAAGGTAGCGAAGGCGTCGTTCTATGGATTTGACGGGTTATTTTGAATATTTCCTAGTGATCACTGATAGTTTGACATAAAATATTGGGACATGTTGGCAGATGTCATCCCATAGTAAAATAAATTAGCAAGGTATCTATTCCGAGCGAAGCAAGGAGGTCCGAAATCTTTGGGAACACCTAACCTCCTGTCCCGTATGTCCCGATACATGTACTTGTACGCGTGATCACCTTTTTAAAGACACAAATGACGCAGTAAATGTGGCAACGTTCTGGGCTACAAAAAATTAAATATTTGTGATTGATCGACACGCTAAGAAGAAGTAGAATATAATACTGCGGGCTTCATCTGCACAAGCAACGCCAGGATCAACCTATATGGAAAATTAAATAAATTCTGTGATTAATTATTTTATTGATTGCGTGTACTCATGTTGAAAACGTATATCTCATGTGTTCTATGCGTATATCTACGTGCCTTATACAATTTGACGACAAACGCCTTTACGTTCTTGAGAACGTCTTTACTAAGTGGACGGCATCCAAGTCCACTCAAAAGCTCGCAGTTTTCTCCACAGAAAATTTTCCAGGCGCCGATCTTCGATAATATGGATGCAAGTTTGGACGTCAAGTCACAACCGGTGATTGCATGGAAAGCCAGCAAATAACGTACTTGCTCAGGAGATATCTTCTTGCAAATATGAACTGGAATATATTTGATGTTTCGTGCAATGCCACTCATAACCCACAGATGTGAACACTTCATCTTGTCAAAGTGGTGGGCAAGAACAAGCATAACATCAGTGTCTCTGGTCATCACAACAACATTGTTAGCTGTTACATAAATTTAACTTTACAATTATAAGTCAGGAAAATAATAGGTCTTTACCTATGAAATTGCCGAAATTTTCTTACAGATTAATGAGATCATAATTCCTATAATCCTAATGCTATTTTTTTTATTTGATTTATATTTGAAAGTTGACTTCAAGGTTATCAATTTACGCTTAAAATAAAGTTTTTATTTTTAGTTCGATATATAAAATTAAAGGTTTGAAAATTGTTCGTCTTAAAGGTCGTCCGATTTCATCATTAGATTTGCTATATTTTTTTACAGATAACATTTTTCGAAAATTAAATTTAAGTTTCTGTTAGCCTAATATCTTCCCAATAATGCTTAAAAAAAATAAAAAAATTGGATATATAATTCCTAAGAAAAATGCAAAAATGTTAGTACTGAAAATTGAGTTTACCTAAAATTCGCCATACAAAACGGCAATTTCATAGGTAAAGACCTATTATTACATACATTATAAAAATCTAAAATCTAAAAATTCGGCTAGCTGAAAGCTATGTCAAAAAGCCCCCCGCGCAATGCCCCCTGCCCAAACGTGCCCATAACACTGGCGGCGTTTCCACGCTGCACTGCTAATGCCAAACGTTGGGCGAGAAATTACGCTGCACGGGGATCTTCCCCATTCTCCTTGAGCCGCCGACCAACGTCCCTTACTAGCTTCTTGGCCTCGGAGCCCCATGTGCCCGCCGTCTCAAAAGCCACCGTCACGAACTCGTACGCAGATTCCAGGTTAGCATATTTTATATGCTTAAGGTCAGCAGCGCTCTCAGCCGCCGCGCCAGCTTTATGCTGGGTGCTCCTCAGATGCGACGCCGTGAATGTGCTTACACACGTGGCGTCCCAAATGAGGCAGTGACCCCTCGACCATGGAATCTGCGTCAAACCGTTGGGCCTCTTACCGTCCGATCGGCTAAGTCCAGGGGGCTCCAAGACGCAAGGAACGCCTGCTGACACCATCGCCCACCGGATTATGTCGTTGATGGCATGGTGACGGGAGAGTCTTCCCGCAGAGCGCGCGCAGCTAAGCCCATGATGGCCATTAGCCTCCACCATACCACCACAGACACAGCGGTGAGGCTCGCACACGTCAGAACCCAACCTGAGGGCAACCGCTATCCTCAATGAGTCATTGTCCAGCAACGTACCCATGTGAGGGGACGGCAAGGCATGTAGCCAGACACCTGACTCAGATTCAGCGGCAGCCCGCAGGCGGGCAAGATCTGTCCCAGCGGCCCCATCCATGAGATCTTTAAGGATACGACGAGAGGTAAGCTCATCCCAAAATCGCTGCTTCTCCGGTCTAGAGGGCAGGTCACACCCCGGACACAAAGTCCTCCACGTTTCCAAGGCCTGCCCTGCATAGAGTATGCGGATCTCACCACCATCAGAAGAGATGAGTCGAGTGACAAGATCCACAACTCCATGCGAGGAGGCCAAGAAAGCAATAGGACCAGACTCCTGTAGCCGGCGTACGCCCAACCCTCCATGCCGAACAGGCAGGCTGGCCTGGAGCCATTGTGGGTTCACTGTACTGTCAACAGCATGAATAATCATACGTGTATCAGCTTTCTCGTGGGACGCTTTGAGGCATTCAACATTGCGAGTCAAATCGGTAGACTGAACGTGTGACGCTCAATCAAAATCTACACTAATGTTAAGAGCGCTATCACACTAGCGATTGCAGTCCGGCGATTTCCCGGCGTTTTTATGAACTGTTATCGCCACGATCACGCCCCGAATTGGCGGCGATTTCAGTTTATGCAACTAGTGTGGTACGCTGGAAAATCGCCGGACTGCAATCGCTAGTGTGATAGCACTCTAATTGGTTTACCATTTAGCTATAAACCTAGTTTAACTGTATCTTCTATCTCTTTGTTTAATGTGTAATCTGTTGGTGATCATAAATAAATAAAATAAAAATAAAATAAAATTGAAATTTCGTGTACCTTCTGTCTTATTGAATCGTTTGATAATAAAACTAATCTTATATTTTGCATGAAAGTAAGCCAAACATGTTATTGAAAACCCTGTTTGTGTTGGTTTTATAGTTTGTGAGTTACTGTCTCACAAGCAGCTTGATACTTAGAGTGCTATCACACTAGCGATTGCAGTCCGGCGATTTCCCGGCGTACCACACTATTTGTATGAACTGAAATCGCCGCCATTTCGCGGCGTGATCGCGGCGATAACAGTTTATACAAACGCCGGGAAATCGCCGGACTGCAATCGCTAGTGTGATAGCGCTTGTGGCAGTATGGGCTCTGCTGCTTTTGCCCTGATTTTAAAAAGCAACCACTTCCCTTTGGGACTTTGTCTATAACACAGAGCTTGTCATTGTTTTACCGTCTTATGTCAAGCACGCTATTTTATCTCAGCTTATGTAAATATATAGCTATAATTGATTCAGTAATACACGCCGGTGAAATCTACATCATCTAGTTGTTATTTATTTATGTCGCCGTATCGGCGACTAAAATGGTGACTCCTTCGTTGAAATTTGAAAAAACAGTTGCGTTTAGCTGACGCCATTTTAAAATGATTCTTCAATGAACAAAAATAATTTATTTCGGCGAGCGTCGTTGGCGCGGTGGTGCGAGGCAAAATTCCGCGTTGCCTTTTCATCCAGCAAGCTGCCAATCTTGACGGCGCCTCACTTTTAAATAGGGGCGCCCAAGCACCGTCGTCGGAGCAAACGATCACCGTGCAAGTCTGGAGACTTTTGAAATTGAAATTGTGAGAGTTGCCCGTTTCGTATGAGATTTTTTGGTACGCCGCTGTTTTCCTGAGGAGCGTTTCATCAGGTCCACCCACGACGTTTCATTCCCTTGTTTGGTGAAGTAGACAATGCAGTTTTTTATTTTCATTTATAGCCTAAGAAAAGTGAAGTTGCCAATTCTTTGAACTTCAAGGCGAAACTTTTATTTTTGTATATACACACATATTGCCCAAGTGCGAACATTTATTTTATTGCTTGTGTGTGTTTTATTTTGATTTTTTCAATAATAATTATAACCCGGACTGTTATAATAGTTAGTTATTGTTTTTCTGACTGGGTGATAACAAGTTGCTGACAGTTTAGCGGTGATTACAGCTTTCTTCAAGCGGTGGCGGCGCCAATAACTTGCAAACTACTGAACTGATTTAAATGGGGTTTTCAATAACGTATTTGGTCTACTTCCATGCAACATGATAAGCTTTGTTTCATTGCAATCAATTGACTCAGACATTAAGCTCCCTGTGCGACTATAACTCACAAACTTTGGAACCGATTTAAACCAGGTTTTCAATAACGTGATTGGATTACTTTTGTGCAACATATAAGCTTAGTTTCATTGCAAATTGTTCACTCTGACAGAATGTACGCGAAATTTTAAGTGGCGGCGAAAATAACTCGCAAACTACTGAACTGATTAAAACGGGGTTTCCTATAACGTATTTGGCTCACTTTCATGCAATATATTAGCATATTTTCATTGCAAACGGTTCACTTAAATATTGACAAGAATATTGCACTCGTAGGTTAGGCAATGAAGAATGCGGCAAGGCACGAAAACCTTTTAATATAGGTACTTAAGTAAAAATTCAATCCAAAGCTTCTAGTGGATGGCCCATCATTTTAGGAAGTGTACGCGGTAAACTGTAGTTTGAGAACCATTGGTCACTAGACTATGAATTATATGTATTTTTTAAGGTAATTTGACAAGCTTTAAAATGTCCACGGATAATTTTCTTATAACTGCCGTCACTTTCGTACAAATTAAGAAGAAAGATGATTAAAATGATTTTTTAAACTTGTTCATGCAACGTCGAAGGCTGTAAATCGAAAGTTACTTATCGTATCAACATAAACTTAGCATCTGTGTTTAGGAAATTTCATGTGGATTAACTTCTTTTTTGAAAGTTTGCTCCTATCTGTAACCGTTTTTCTGTAAAATGAAAAAAACCACGGCGAGGGACACTTTTGAGGGGGAAAGAGGGGGAAGGGGGCAAAAAGGGGGGGGGGGGGGGGTCAAACGGCTTTGCTGGATTTAGCGGGTTCGAATTAGTAAGGAAACATTGTTTGCCAAAAAGTTATATGATTAAACGTATAACGGAAGGTCTCCGTCTCCCCAGCAACCCGTGCGAGATATGGCCAAGTGGCATACACCAAAATTTAGTGGAAATTGGTTCATTCCATCAGTAAAGTGTCAGATTCAGTGCATCATAACTGATGACACTACGAGGTGAAAACTTTGGGTGGCTGTAGAGACGTCTCGTCAGCCAGCCCATTCTATACAGGGAAAACTACGAAGATTACATAAAAGCCAAAAAGTTCCACATTTACTGCATGTCTAGTGCAATTGATTGTAAAAAAGCCGAATCGAAAATGTCCATATGGTAGGAGCACTTCATCAATAATTATGGGTGGCTGGAGAGACGTTTTCCCAGCCAGCCCATGTGATATCTCGGAACATATAGTAGGTAGAAAGATGAAACAAAGCTTAATATTTACTACCTACTCGGAACAGTAGGAAGCAAATATTTCAAAATCCTAGCGCCACTAACTTTTGAGATATTTGTATTTTTTCATGGGCTTGCTGGGGAGACGTCTCGCCAGCAAGCCCATGCTGTAACTCAAAAAGTACTGCACGTAGAATGCTGAGCGATATACCAATAGAGAGTGCATATTTGATGCAATAAGCACCAAGAAAAGTGAGTCCCTAGGTCTTATGGTTTCGATGCTAGAAACAAAAATCATTTTCCCGCTGAAAATTTGGAATGCATGATGTGAAGTGCAACGTTGCCGTTCTGTGCAATTCTACATGTTGCTGTTAGAGCATTCATAAATCAATCTTGTGTCCTTATAGTTAAGAGGTCCTGTAGACGCACGTGTAGATTATTTGTAATTTGAGAATAGTTCGGGAGACGGTGTACTTAAAAGGCTGATGGGTTTACAAGAAGTTTTTATTTATTTGTGGACAACATGTGAAGAACGGGTTGCTGGGGAGACGGACACTCCGTTAGTGTCCGTCTTCCCAGCAAGCCCGTGCGAGATATAGCCAAGTGGCATACACCAAAATTTAGTGGAAATTGGTTCATTCCATCAGTAAAGTGTCAGATTCAGTGCATCAAAACTGATGACACTACGAGGTGAAAACTTTGGGTGGCTGTAGAGACGTCTCGTCAGCCAGCCCATTCTATACAGGGAAAACTACGAAGATTACATAAAAGCAAAATAGTTCCACATTTACTGCATGTCTAGTGCAATTGATTGTAAAAAAGCCGAATCGAAAATGTCCATATGGTAGGAGCACTTCATCAATAATTATGGGTGGCTGGAGAGACGTTTTCCCAGCCAGCCCATGTGATATCTCGGAACATATAGTAGGTAGGACGATGAAACAAAGCTTAATATTTACTACCTACTCGGAACAGTAGGAAGCAAATATTTCAAAATCCTAGCTCCACTAACTTTTGAGATATTTGTATTTTTTCATGGGCTTGCTGGGGAGACGTCTCGCCAGCAAGCCCATGCTGTAACTCAAAAAGTACTGCACGTAGAATGCTGAGCGATATACCAATAGAGAGTGCATATTTGATGCAATAAGCACCAAGAAAAGTGAGTCCCTAGGTCTTATGGTTTCGATGCTAGAAACAAAAATCATTTTCCTGCTGAAAATTTGGAATGCATGATGTGAAGTGCAACGTTGCCGTTCTGTGCAATTCTACATGTTGCTGTTAGAGCATTCAAAAAATCAATCTTGTGTCCTTATAGTTAAGAGGTTCTGTAGACGCACGTGTAGATTATTTGTAATTTGACAATAGTTCGGGAGACGGGGTACTTAAAAGGCTGATTGGTTAACAAGAAGTTTTTATTTATTTGTGGACAACATGTGAAGAACAAAAGACATAATATGTGACACAGAACAAGTCTGTCTATGACACTGTGCGGTTATAGCCTGGTCAAATAAAAAAAAAAGCCTTCCGTTCTAAACGCGGTGTACAAATAGATATTTATTTAATGGCGTCACATCTCAGATGTATTTTGCACAATGTCAAGTTAACAAATTATTATAAAAATATGGCGAGTTCGCCAATGTTAAGTGAAAGATTTACACAGGAATCCACATCACGAGGACGAGGGCCTGTGTACTATGATGACTCCGATAAGCCCCTACATATATACTAATCTGTGCCGATAAGTTGATGGGGAAAATTATTGAAGTCTCGGTGGGCCGCTTCTCTCCATCTAAAAATCTTGATAAATGCATGTATTCCAATTTTTTTAAAGATGTTCATTTTCAAAGACGTTTACTGCATAACACCCAATCAAATTATTCATTAAACTCTTCAATAAACAAATAAAACTAATATTGAAATAGAAACACGACCGCCATCTTCAAATGTTGAAAAACTAACCTACTAAAAACTTTCAACTAGGAGTTCCGAAACGGTAATAATTACCTTTTGACAACAGTCTGTCTCGACCACATCGATGCACGTCATATAACGCTTATCTGCTGTCAGAGTAATTTTTACCCGAATCGGAACGCAACCTTAAGTTACAAAAAATTTTTGCGGTACTGGCAACACTAACTGTCAAGTCCGTAGTAGGTACTGTAGGTAGAATTTGCAAGAAAATAAATATTTCTAAAAAGATATCCGATACTAAAATGTGCTTCGTGGTTATTGAATTAATTTGTACCATGACGGAATAATAACGTATCCTTCCCTCAAAGTTTTGAGTACAACTACTCGAACGTTTCTTTTGTAATTACAAAAAACTTAGTGAAAAGTAATCATGTTTATTGTTGGTCTCACTGGAGGATTGGCAACGGGTAAAAGCACGGTACTGGCCATATTTCGGGAAAATGGGGTAGCCGTGATAGATGCCGATGAAGTGGCACGAAAGGGTAGGTACTTAATAGACAGTTTCATTATTTAACAGCACATATTATACTAGCTGTTGCCCGCGACCACGTACGCATGGTATTAAGATAAAAAGTAGCATATGTCCTTCCCATGGTTCAAACTATCTTCATACCAAATTTCATCAAAATTGGAATAGCAGTGAAAGCTTTGTAGGCATACAGAAAGACAAACTTTCGCTTTTATAATATTTATAGTGTTTATCAATTCCTTGTCTCTTTACCTAAACTGCCATTGTAATTCACAAATTTACTGAGCTAAAATATATTACTCCCCTTTAAAATGTCGTAACACTAAAAAGTACTCACTTGTATGCCATCTATGTTGTGCGGGGGAAGTAAAAAAAAGCAATGGTGATTAAAATTCATAGTTGAGATGCGAGCAACACCTTTCTGCAGCAACATAGACTGAGTGAACAACATTAGCAGTTACCTAATTATGCTAGCTGCAATGCTAGCAACTGTGGTGCCTACATAATGCATACATTATATGTGTTGCAGGTAAATTTTTAGTCAATCAATTATAATTCACCTAGCTAAATTATAATAAGTACCAGGGCGACCGAACTTTGCTCTATAATAGCCGCCTCAACATTAAAATATCATCGGGTGAGCAAGCTATGCTACCCGCCAACAGATGGCGCCGTGGGTTTTGTCTAAAACACAAATGCTTAAAAACACGAGGAAAACAAATTTTCCCAGACATGAGACCTAGCTAGATCGATTTTTCGCCCGCAAAAACCCACGTATGGTAAATTTCATCAAAATCGTTAGAGCCGTTTTCGAGAAACCGATTATAATATATATTTATTAATAATAAATAATATATTTATTTATTTATAATAAAAATACAACTTATAGGATAATAGTTCTTTATTCAGGCAAAAAACCCATAATTATATAAATACAAAATAGGAAAAAAAATAAGAAAAATAAAAAAAAAACATATAACTCAACCAGTAAATTATAAAGCAACCTAACCTGATATAACCTAACCTAACCGAACCTAATAGCCAATGAAATTACAAAAACGTCTCTTGAAATTATTATTTACGTAGTTAAAAGAGAGGGTAAACGTCGAGTCTTATCAGGATGTCAAATCATTGGCAGAGGACAGAGAGAAATGGAGATTGCTCCACCGACAAGAGCGCGGCTCTTAAATATGAGAAGAAGAAGAAGTTAAATTTTAAGTAGAGCCTATCGACAATTTACCTGCGACACATATAATGACTTCCGAAATATTCCACACTTTTTCCTTTGAAAATTATGAAGGGAGCCCCATTCAGCAGTGACCATTATATAAGCTTTAGTCATGATATAAAGTGTAAACTTCCATAGCTGATAAATGAGTATAAATTTCATTAGGTACTTTATTTGTTCCAGTTTTAGAACCTGGTACCCGCGCTTGGATTGAACTCAAAGATTACTTTGGTTCAGAAGTATTACTCCCAGATGGTAGAGTGAACAGAGCTAGAGTTGGAGAGTTAGTGTTTGATGATATTGAGAAGAGGCGTGTACTAAACTCTATCACTCACCCCAAGATACAAAGAGCTATGATGAAAATGGCAATTTCCTACTTTTTTTCTGGATATCACTACATAGTTATGGAAGTGCCACTGCTGTTTGAAACTGGAAAAATGTTGACTTTCATGCACAAAATTATCACAGTTGTTTGGTAATACATTTTTTCTGTAGTATGTGCCTGCTCAG
Source organism: Athrips mouffetella (assembly GCA_947532105.1). Lineage (NCBI taxonomy): Eukaryota > Metazoa > Arthropoda > Insecta > Lepidoptera > Gelechiidae > Athrips > Athrips mouffetella. The sequence continues at coordinate 29,303,922 of OX383956.1, read as the reverse complement.
AGTAGAGAAGAGGCTAAAATCAGGAAGATCAGTAAAAGAGGCCAATAACACAAGTTTGGCAAATAGGATATGAGATAATATCAGCCATTTTGCCATAATTAGATAATCTGGTATTTACAATAGCAGACAAGTTTGATACCAAGTATTGTCCATTGCTAGCTGTGCTATATTGTGTGCCTACAATTTTTATTTATTAAGTTATCAGTATTTTTTCTAGTGAAGGTTTGATAAATAAGAAAATAATATATTTATTCAAATAAAATAATTTAATTTATTGGATAGGTAGAGCATTCCACAAAAAAAAAATATGTTTAGTCAGTAAACATTTTTGAAGAATACTTGCACAGAAAAATCCTTAGACCATTGTTAAACATGCAACTAGTTGGATATGTCCTTAAAAAATCACCCCTCAAATATTGCAGTGAGGACCATCAACAACTGGAAAGATTATGCAAAAGGAATGATTTCTCAGAAACAGTCGCAAAGAAGCGGATCAATTGTCAGATGCCATTGGATATTAAAGTAGCCAATTCTCATTTTGTTATTGACAATTCTGGGGACCTTGTTAATACAAGGAAGCAGACTGAAAGCATCATCAGACTTCTAAGAAGATCTAAGTTTACTTGGTAAGTCATAAAAATACTTATCAATATATAAATATACAACATGTTAAACGGAATAAGCGAAACTGAGAAAATAGTTTGTTCAGAATCGAGAGTAGAATCAATTTCACGGGTTTTTGATATGGGTAATTTTTTTATTTATTATTATTTAAGTTTTTGCCGCTTCTATTCTAAATATTTCTGTGGATTCGCACTCCGCGCGCGGAGTGCGCGGACTAGAACAATGATGGAACCAGCGAACTACATGAAACTTTAAAATAACAATATCTAGATATAGAAAACGTTTTTGAAAATTAGTTGGGTGTATGAGGGTTTCGCTTATTCCATTAACACGTTGTATATGAAACCACAATATCATTGAGAAAAGATACAGCAGAACACCAACAGCTTGTTGTTGTTAATGTGCACTTGACTGTATAATATCTGGGTAAACTTTAGTGGCAGATATTGGGACACGACACTATTTGTATATTCCCTTTGTTCAGCTAGGATAAAATGGATGAAATCCAAAAAAGAATTAGGTTTGAGAGTTGTTTAGTTCCATCTGCAATCCACAAACGCAAAATACCACCTTTACGTAAAACACCAAACTCGCAAAATACTACAGACGCTAAACCCCAACTACGTGTAACACAACTTTAATTTCAGCAAAACTACCAACCATATGGTTTAATGAGATGGGCAAAACAACAATTTTTTAAGATGGATTGATGGAGGGTGGATTTTTGAAATGCGACAGCAAGGGCATGTACCATAACCATTACAGCTACACAAAAATGGATAACTTTTTTGTGAAATTTTGATCCCCATTCGCAAATTTTCAAGGAAATGTACAGTTAGCAAGAAGGTGGCCGTTTTACACAAAAAATGTGTTTGATGCCAATCAATCCTGTTTCTAATACTGATCAAAAACTTGTATGGGATCAATCCTAGTTAAAGTACAAAAAATACAGAAATTGAAATAATCTTTTAGGTACATACATTTTGTATAAAACTTTTACACAATTTTTTTAAGCAAATCGGTCTTGCATCTAATGGACCAACCCAGGTTTTAGTACAGTCAACCGCTTGTCGCTAGAAACTTTTTCAACTACCACGCTATAAAATCCAAAAGTGTTTCTACTGTTGTGCGGCCGTGTGTACTAAAAAGCCAGTAATCATCTGCATACCAAAATGTTCCTGGTATAAGAACAGAAGTCATTGTATCCTGATCTGCGCCTCAGCAGCAGGAACAGCAGTTACAGTTTGTCAATCTTGAGGTGGTGATTGACTGCATTGATGTTTGAGTGCAGGCCTCGAATGTTAGAGAGGTGCACTTTTGGTGGGAAGACGTGCAACTGCTGTGAAACTTTCTTTCCGTTGCCTACGGTATTTTAGATTGAAGAGGCATGAGGCTGTTAGTAGAGCGAGGCATTATACGAAAAGACAGCTAGCCTCGACACCGCGGTGATGCCCGAACCTCCCTGCAGACACTAGATCCTCCCCTTGTAGAAGTATTCCGGGATACTTCTCAGGTGGCAGGGCAGCCGTTCACGGGTGGCTATCCCGCTACTTGGGCCCTCATCTTCCTGCGGTCGGCCAGCGGTGCACCGTGCTTCGGATCCCTTTAGCCTCCAAGAAAAGATGCGTGGTGTTGCAGAGGTCAGCAGTTACATTCGACCTTCCAACGCAACGCAACTGCTTTAGACCCATCCTAATGGCTGCTCCAAAGACCATGCCGAAAAATGGTAGAAATGCTTGACGACACGGTTTGATCCGGAGCGTGGTAACCAGCCACTGCTGAATTGTTACTCGTTTAGCACCACTTCAGTGGCAAATATTTTATAAGACCCAGGTGGTGTTTTGCGTTTGTGGAATTTCATTTAGTATCTGACTTAGTTATTTTGTTATATTATTTCGCAAAACACTACAAAACCTCGAGTTGGTGTTTTGCGTGTGTAGTTTTGTGCGTCTAAAGGTTCAGTTCAATGTTTTGAGTTAACTCCATTATAGGGTCTTTGTATTTTTTTTTTACACTTAAACTTGTTTTCGATTTTCAGGTACTTCCGAGCGATTCTCATGATTGCACTTCTATCGGTTGTGTTTGGTGTAGGCCATATAACAAGAAACTTTTTAATTTAATATATGTAATGTAAGTCAATGTTTTAGTTAAGTCTTACTTCGGTTTATAGCTTATTTAATAATATTTCTTTCCTACAGTAAGTAAATGATAAAATAGTGGTGTAGATAAGCAATAAAATTGTACGAGCAATCCTCCCAGCGCGTGATGTCACGTTCGCAAATTATCACTTATTGGCCAAACAGCCAGATACTCGTAATACAGATTTTGTTACTAGAAGTAATTATCCTAATACAATTTTTTACTTATCATCTATGTTTATTGTTTCTAGATTATTATAATTTATTAAGTAGGCCGATGGAAGTCAGTGCTAGTTAGCCTAAGATAACTTTACAGGGTTAGGAAATAGTTGCATTTAGATATTTTCGAGTTATTTGTCATTCATGGTTGATTTTTTTTTTCGATTAAGAGGGTGAGTTAATGGTTAAGTAAGAATATTGTTTGCAAGCTAAAAAACATTTTGATAAAAAGTATTGGTTTTAGTAAAAATGCTCCTTTTTCGCTCAGTATATTTACTAGAAGTACTAATTCTTTTCAATAGAACATATGTGAAATATGCATAGAAATACATTATTTCTAATGATATGACACAATATAATATGATTTACAATACATTAAAAGTAGTTTTTATTATATACAGTACAATACAAGTAGTTACAAAAAGTTTGTTTTTACATTACTACTATGAACGACATTGAATACTATAACAGAAAGAGATCAAGCCTATTAGTATGTAGGATTTCAATCTTCCCATGAATTTATAAGGAACTAGTTTTTGCCCGCGACTTCGTCTGCAACTGCTTAAGGTAGTGCTCCATCCGCGTAGAATTTTGTGCAAGAATGACTTAAAGCTGACCTCCCTACTCATCATCATCATATCGTGTGAGTTGCGAGGTCGGTGACCGACCTCACAAACCCTGGTGTCAGAGTTGTTGAGCCGCCAAAGGCCTCTGACATGGCTCATTAACGACTACATCGTAGATAATGGGGCCAACGGCTTAACGTGCCGTCCGAAGCACGGGATCATCTAACTTTTCGGACAATTAGGTGATTCATCCTGCAATGTCCTAACCTATGGTCCTAACCAAACTGGGGAGATCGTACAAAGGGATTTTTGTTTGACAGTGTCCCCACCAGGAATCGAACCCAGAACTTCCGGATCGAGAGGTGAGCGCTCTAACCGCTAGACCACAGAGGCTTTTTCCTCCCTACTTGATTGAATAAAATAATAAGCCTATCCTTTATGTAGGATTGCAATCTTCCCATGAATTTGTAAGGAACTAGTTTTTGCCCGCGACTTCGTCTGTACCTGCTTTAGGTAGTGCTCCACCCGCGTAGAATTTTGTGCAAGAACGACTTAAAGCTGGCTTTCCACTTACTTGAATAAAATAGGGCTATTTTTTAGTCACAACACAAATTTTAGTATGTTAGTCAGACCAAAAAACTAAACATTTTTTTGCAGGAAGCGAAATAGATCGAAATACGAAAAAAAAATCAAGTTCTCATAGAAACTTCATCAGCTAATAAGGCATTTTGTATGGGGAGGATTTCGGTGGTAATATTTTTTTTTCGTATTTCGACCTATGTTCTTTTGGGAATGTGGTTCAAATTCATGGTTCGTTGAGAATAATAGTTATATTTCCGGTTCCTATTATAACACTAAAATAAAATGTACCAGTTACCAGTGTTTAAGTCAAGGTCTTAGCTATCACACAAAAAAGTTTCATTAAAATCGGTTCAGTACTTTTTGCGTGACGCTCGATCAAATAAACAAGCTTAGGATTTGGATTCCGGGGCATCAAAATAGCATAACGTGATGATTTTTTATAAATATATTCAATGTACAGAAAAAATCAAGTTACAATTTTTATAATAGTCGAAACGTATTTCGACCTACTTATGTCTTCATGGAACATAGGTCGAAACTTAGTGGTTTTAGATTCACATTCGTTAAAGTTGCTATAACACAGATTATATAAAAGATACTACGTAAGTTTTTACCCGACTGCCCCAAAACAGGAGGGTTATGTTTTTCGAGTGTATGTATGTATGTATGTCGATTTCTTTGTCGCGCTCTGCAGCCTAAACGGCTTGATAGATTTCAACATGTGAAAAGAGAAAAAACAAGTTCAATAAAATATAAATATAACTTGAATTTCATGAGGTATTGCAGGCGGGGACAAACCGGGACGGACTAAAATAATGTGTTTGGAGGTATTTTCAACATAAAATATTTTTTTTCTAGTTTTTGTTTGTCCCCGTCTGCAATACCACAATTAAATCAAGTTATATTTATGTTATATGTTTTATCAATTGAACTTGTATTAACTTGTTTTTTCTCTTTTCAGTCGGGTATTTTGTTTTTTTAAATAATTTTTCTTGACATATTGATCGCGGCGAAGTATTTTTTATAATGGCTTTGCACTTTGGCTTTCACGGACGAAAATGACAAATGAGCCATAATGGAGCGCGTTCCAAATTGGGTAGAAATTACCCTGACAGCACGATAGCTTTATATGACGTCCATATGTGTAGTCGAGATAGACTCCTGTTTAAGGTAATTACCGGTTTTGGAACCCAACCTTAATAGGAAATCTATTTTCATTGTTAAATCTAAGTAGCATTAATTAACACTCTACGTTTCATAGTATCGCCGTCTGCCAAGCCCGTCTGTTACCGAAATTAAACATCATCTTGGCATGTTTTGTTTGGAACTTCACAGGCGGGTAATTCCGTTTCTTATTATTATACTTGTCCCACCAATCCGAAAATCGAAGGCGATTCTGAAACAAAAATTAATAATAAGTGAAGAATTGCGATAGAGTAGAAATAAAATCATTTCGTCATATCTTTCTTGCCATCATGCCACGCCGTATTTTTTGTATTCATCATCGTCCAGACGTCCAGCGATGGATAAAAGTGACTTAAACGACGTCTGATCATCCAACAGCCACGGGCGTAGCTAGGGGTTGGCAAGAGTGGACTGTGCTTACCCAAGGAAACAATGCCCACAAAATCCAAATAAGGTACCTAGGTAATTTAAACATGATTGCGAACTACAATTAAGGCTTTCAATCTTCTTGTGGCGTCTTTCCACAGTACGTCCTCCGCATTCATATAAGGAATGTTATGCCATCTAAGCGCAACGTGGCACAATGAGTGCAGTAGGTAAACAAATAGTAAATTTTTATTTCATCGTCTAACAACTATAACATAGGTAGTAGTACATCCAAGGACACATTGAGCTTGACACTTGCAATGCAACCCTAGCACTTAATATGGCATTTAAAGTAACAAGATTGAAGTGCTCTTGACTTAATTGAATAAATCTACACGGGTATAAGGGGAAACTTCCCGAAAACGAGTGATAAGCTGAACAACTTTCAGTTTTAGGAAATAATAAAAAAATATCGGTTTCTCCCACGGAGCAGAGACCTTCTCTACTCCGTGGTTTCTCCATACAAACTGACCAATCAGTTTACAATTTGTTTGGAAATGCTGTTTCTTTTTTTCTATTTGCTTAAAGTTATTTCACTGAAATTTCCCTTACACCCTGTATACATTCAAAGTGCTAACACAAGTCAGAGCATTCGGCTCTTGATCCGGAGGTTCTGGGTTCGACTCCCGGCGGTGGAATGATGACTCTCGTATATCGCGAGAAAGTAAGTGCAGTGCTGCTGTACCATTTAATAATTAAAATGGTGCTAAGTACTCACATTTTTCGTAAATCCAACATTAATGTCAACAACATTTTTTTTTTCAAAACCACTGACTAAAAAAATAAGAGCAAGAGGCTGAGCCTGCTCTATGGGACTCAAAATCCCATACGCGAACCGACTAGACGTGTCGCCTTGTTTTATATTATACTAGCTGGTGCCCGCGACTTCGTCTGCGCAGGATTCTGATGTATAAGCTATATTATTGTAAAGTTTCATTAAAATTCATTCAGTAGTTTTTACGTAACAAACATCCATCCATCCATCAATATTTACAAACTTTCGCGTTTATAATATTAGTAGGATTATTTTATTCTAAAATCTCAAATATAATCGTAAGAAGTTGGACTTAATATTTCACATCATATTTTAGCAAGATATACATAAAAAAGTAGCTATTAACATTTAATGTTTTGCGAAACCGTATTTTTACTGAGCTAAAAAGCTCTCGATAATTTTTTTCACTTTGATCATGTTTAACTAAGACAAGAAGTTAGTTATACTCGTAGTTATAATGGCGACAAGTCTTACCGTTTCCATTTTAGATAAAATATCATTCATCATCATTGCTCTTGTGTTAGAATATGAATTTCGCCTTCTGTAGTCTTCGCGCCTTCGCGTCTCTACTTTGGGCCACCAGTCATAATCTTCGGTTGCTTGTTGAGATCTCATAGCACTCGTGAGAGCATTTAGCTGATGATCATAAACATCATTACCTCTAACAGAAGCAAAAGATACTCTTTGGTTTCGAAGTTTTGTCGCTTGTGTCTCAGGTGTCGTTTCACTGGGAGTAGTAAGTGGCGCTTCAGTGATAGTTGTAAGCTTCGCTTCAGTGAGAGTTGAAAGCGTCGCTTCAGTGAGAGTTGAAAGTGTCGCTTCAGTGGTAGTTGTAAGCGTCTCTTCAGCGGTAGTTGTAAGTGTCGCTTCCGTGAGAGTTGTAACTGTAGTTTCAGTAGAAGTTGTGGATTCTTTCAAGGTTGAGTCTGTATCGTTACTTGTTGGAAAAGTGGTTTCACTTTCTTTTTCATTCGGTTTGGAAGCGGTGGTTTCTTCTTTTGTTACTTCTTTCGGGGTGCTTGCTATAGTGGAAGTGCTTGTATCGGCTGGTGGTTGTGGACCCTTGCTAGCAGAGACTGTTGTAGTTGTGGCCGCGTTTTTAATATTATTCGTCGTTGTCAACATCTCCGTGAATATTTCTTCATTTACCAATTTCTGCTTTTTAGTATAACGATAGTGTGATACAAATTTGTCTAGCATGGGGTTATAGCTGTTTGAACCAAATATCGCTCTGAAATAAATGAATTGGTAACTGCGAGTTACAAATTTATTATAAGAAAAAACTAGTTCAAAAACTAGAACTTGAATACTGACAAATCTTACTCTAAAAAGAATGAAGCTTGAAAATATTGTCATCTGAAATTGTTATGTACAAACTATGGTATTTAATAAATATTCATAGTGATGTTCAGATAATAGCCATGGTTTATGCCACTTTGCCCTAAAGCTTATGATCGCTTTTTAGGGTAGGTGGTACATTATGACCACGACTATTATCTGAACATCACTATGAATATTTATTAAATACCATAATTTTTACATTACAATTTCAGTTGACAATATTTTCTTGTTTCATACATTAAAAAGTAAGATTTGTCAGTAGTCGTCGGGTTCTAGCTTTTTAGCTATTTTTTATTTAAATTTTATTGGGTTTATAAATACATAATAAAGTTAACAATATACAGGGTATAAAAAAAAGTACGAAGATCCTTCTAAAGGGGTGATTCTACATCACTAATAGATTGTAAAAAAAATAATAGGTCTTTACCTATGAAATTGCCGTTTTGTATGGCGAATTTTAAGTAAACTCAATTTTCAGTACTAACATTTTTGCATTTTTCTTAGAAATTATAAATCCAATTCTTTTTATTTTTTTAAGCATTATTGGGAAGACATTAAGCTAACAGAAGCTTAAATTTAATTTTCGAAAAATATTATCTGTAAAAAAATATAACAAATCTAATGATGAAATCGGACGACATTTAAGACGAACAATTTTCGAACCTTTAATTTTATATATCAAACTAAAAATAAAAACTTTAAATTTGCGTAAATTGATAACCTTGAAATCAACTTTCAAATATAAGACAAATGAAAAAAAAATAGCATTAGAATTATAGGAATTACGATCTCATTAATCTGTAAGAAAATTTCGGCAATTTCATATTATAAGTAAATAAGTAAATATATTTTTTCATACTTAATTTTTGTGGGTGATTCTAATTACATTACAGTAATTTATTGAAATGAACAGGTACTCGCAACTGACTGGATATTATAATAATAGTACATTAAAATGCAAGTGCGCTATTTTGGATATTACAGCCGAGGCTCAGAAATTGCAGCCCGAGCCGCAGGCGAGGGCGTAATGGAGCCGAGGGTGTAATTACCAACGCGCACGAGCTTTTTACGACGTTTTTCAACACATTTGCGAATAAAAACAAATCAAATTGGTTACCTTTAAAATACTAAACTTTGCTAACCTTACGTCCACCGTACGTCCACCGGAACTTTTTGTCGGCTGCATATGTTCATGCTTCCCTTTAATTTTACCAAATTTCAAAATTGTATTTCGTGTATGAGTATTTTAGACGGTTCAGGATCAGTTTTTTATATGTAGAAGTCGACACTATTAGAAATAATTACAATAATAAACACGACAAATATTTGTAAAATGGCGCGCATTCTTTCTTTTTCAGCGGTCACAGATTATACGTCGCGTGAGGAGCCCCCAAAACATTATCATGTTATCTTACACCATCAATCTTTTATCAATTATTAGTCAATCTAGTAACCAAGCTATAAAAAAAGTAATTGTCACTCGGTACCCAAACATCCTATTCCATTTACCTTGAAATAAATTATCAAAAATTGAATATCTTGTTACGTAAATTACAAATTTATTGTTAATTAGTTAATTACTATAAATAATTTCATAAAATCAACATTCATTTATGATATTATCTCGAAGTCAGCTTGAAAATTTTAGTAACATAATAAGCATAAAATCTCCTTGCTCTTGGCCGTTTTAAAAAAAAACTAAAATAAAACACTAGTTAAGTAATATTATGACAAAAACACGCGTGTTTAATGAGCTGGATTATGGACCTTAATACAGTGCAAATAGAGCTGTTTTATGAGCAAATGTGTGGAAAAATAACATATTTGTCTGCATAAAAGTTATCTAACCCTCATGACGCTTTACTTCTCTTCTTTTAGGGAAAATTACTTTTTAAATATGTTTTATGCAATCTATTTGTGATGTAGAATAACCCCTTAGAAGGATCATCGTACTTTTTTTACACCCTCTATATATTTTTGAAATTTCCTCATTATGCCCTTTCATTTGTTCATTGTTTTTTTGTTTTTGTAAATGACAATCTCCTTTAGAGGGCGCCATATTCAGTTTGATGTGACGTCTTATATCCTATTATAACCTGCGGATGATCAAGTCGCTTCTAACGATACTTAGTTTACTATTATTTAATCTGTGACGATACCTCATTTGTCAAATTACGAAATGTAGAAGTTTTGAGGGAACATATGAAGATACATCATCATAACATCCCATGAAAACGTCCACTACAGGACAGGGAGCTCCCTCCAGAATTCTAGCTTTTGCTGAAAAAATGTGGAGGGGAAGTACCATGTTAGCGTTACGGCTGGCACCATATGGATCGCGGTTGTAGGTGACCGCAGTAAGTAAGATGTAAGATATAAAGGAGGATGCTGCTGCCCACCCTCCAGTTAACCCTTAGTCGCCTCTTACGACACCCACGGGTATGTATGGGTTGGTACTATTCTTTGCCGGCACCACACGGGAAGATACATACATATACATAATCACAGAGCGATACATACATAGGTACCGGTCAAAATCGTAATCGTCCTTTTTGCCGTAGTCGGGTAAAAAGACACCTTTCCCTCTTTCATAAAAAGATTAACCGCCGTTTGCATAAAACGTTTTTAAACTTAAAGCTCATTTAAGTCGATTCTATTTCTGTTTTGATGGCGAAGAAAGTTTCAATTAGGTATTAGGAAATTAAATTTTTAAAAAGCGTTTTTGCAGCTGGTTGTAAATCGATCTATATAATATATAACTTACGACTTAATACCGTCCTCGATCACATGTCTTACGTTATCAGCTTCTTCGTTTGATTTAGTAGAGTTTGCTTTTACTACATCCACGTCACTGTAATTTACAAATTGAACATCAAGAAATATCACAATATTGACCATTAGCATACCACTTCCTGTTCAATTTTGTGGTATCATTCCAATTAAATCTGTTAGATCAGTCCCCCAGGGCCTCAGGACTACAAAGCACTCGATGTTTATCTACGATCCACTCATCCCCTGTGAGATTATTGGCTAGTCCGGCTGGAAATCATTTCCACTACGTACACCCGGCCAGTCGTTACGGCAGTTCCAATACGAGTAAGTACTTGCCAATAACTATCCAAGGTACAAAAGTTTTTAATGATTGATAGATAAATCGCACCCAAGTGCAATATCCGAAGCAAGGAGGTTCAATTTCTTTGGCAATATTTATACTGTTTATTCACACTGTTAATATTCACACTGTTAATATTCCCACTATTTATTGCTTTTTAAATATTCAAGCATTGTTCACTAGGTATAGAAAGAAGGCCAGTTATAGTTGTTTTCAGCCTCGGTGCTACTATAAACTACTCAACATTAAAACATTTATTTTCACCTCCGGGCGAGAGTACGCTGTGGTAATTGTTCTAGCCGATAATTCCCTAGGGGATCGTAGTGTGGAACATTGGGTGCTGTGTAGTTCCCTGGGAGACTGATCCAGGGTATTTTAGTGGAACTATTGTTTCTGTGGGCATAACTAGATTACCTACGAATGTTTTTAGTATAAATGCCGTACTCAGAGACATCACCTTAAGTCTCGTTCTGTCACTTGTCAATGAAATCGAGACCGACGACAGTGAACCCTGGAACAATGAATCCTGGATACGGCACTATTTCCTCATAACTCATTTTCTCGATGTCTAAGGATCCGCGTGGTCTCTGAATACGAAATATCATCTTATTTAACATACCCTTTAAACAAAAACAGAAAAAAAAACTGCCAACAATATAAAGTTAACATTATAAATTTTTCCCAGTAAGTAATAAAATGCAAAACGATATAAAGTAAAAAATCCGTAAAACGTAGCTGTAAAGTTGATAGATTTTTCAGCATACAACACACTGAATGGCGCCTTTAAATTACATACTTATCCACTTCCGCGTGGGTCGCCGAGCTATAAGCATGACTACAACTACAATTTCGTCTGTAGTCAATTATCTGTGGTACAGCATTATTAAATTAACTATCTACGCTGCGCAGTATGAATTGGGACAAGAACTTAGAGAGTAGAATGTACTCGTACCTTCCTTGACAGGAACTTAGAGAGTAGTATGTTCCTTGACAGGAACTCTTGGTGAGATGTAGGCAGGCACCGGACACTGCACGGTTTTATCATTTTCAATACATTTGCTCGAAAAACGTACTTACAAGGACATAAACATTGCTCGTAAGTAGTTACTTACCGAACTAGTGCGGTAAGTAAAAAAAAAAAACCGGCCAAGTGCGAGTCGGACTCGCGCACTGAGGGTTCCGTACCACCACATAAACATAATTGTATTAGTTGAAATTTCAGTAAGTTAATGTGCTAGATTTTTTGAGTCCGACACGCGCTTGACCAAATTTTATTATTTGTTATTATTTTATAGCCTATGCCCTATAAACATACCAATTTTCAAGTTTGTAAGTGTTCCCGTTTTTAAATAGAACTAAAACAAAAATCGCCTCAGCAACCATCCAACTTGACCCCTCTCTTATATGAATGTTCTTGAAACGGGAGCTCACCACAATTGGTTACCATTAGTTGTGAGAAAAGTTGTAATATTTAATGATTTCAGACTTTTCCCATTATTTGTACCGTGAGACCTAGCTTCTTGCCAAATTTCATATTTTTAGGTCACCGGGAAGTACCCTGTAGGTTTTTCATTGATAAAACCTATACCTATAATTGAAGATAACATGTTCATCTTACGTTTTGTTACAGTTGATTGCTGACGTAGGTACATCTCAAAAGGTGTACAATAAAACCATAGTATAAAACTAAATTACCTGCTTAGCACATCAAGCTTGACAGTTTAAGCCACGATCACACCTACCTAAATTCCAAGACTTAATTCGGCATACATTGCTGGGAGGCTTGGTTATGTTAATTGCAATATCCTTACTTCAACGAGCAATGTACGCTGAATTAGTCTTTGAATACAGCTAGGTGTGATCATGGCTACGTACGGTCGGTCAACGTACGGTCAACCGCTTGTCGGTAGAAACTTTTTCAACTCTATTACCACGCCATAAGGTCCAAAAGTGTTTCTACCGATGTGCGGCCGTGTGTACGTACGGTCAACCGCACGTCGGTAGAAACTTTTTCAACTCTATTACCATGCCATAAGGTGCAAAAGTGTTTCTCCTGATGTGCTGTTAAGTGTACCTAAGACCAACCTCAGCTCACGCTATAGGTTGGAATAGGTACAGCGCGTTCAGAACAAGTCTTTATTTTCCGCGCATGGGTGACAGGCGGAGAGCCAATGAGCGATTCGCTCGCCCCCTGGGGGGAGCCGTGCTCACCCCCGCGACTAATTTTTTGACTTCTGCGCATTAACGGTCACAGACAAAGTTATTTTGCACGCAGTAGGTATACCTACCTACCAGCTATATTAAACGGTATAGATGGCGTATCCTACCTCCATCCTAACCCAATTTACGCTTATGTTGCATATTTCTAATTTTCAAAGCAATCCGTGATATAATTTATTTATTATAAGTAGGAAAAATTTTTTGAGTACCTATAGCATACAATCAAACGGTTCTAATTATTTTTTACCTGTGTCGTCCTAGTGGCAATCCTAGCGGCCATAATTGGTATTATCTTGAGCTTTGGATGTCTCAGAGGAAGTTAGGTTAAAAAGTCTGTACCGTGTACCTAAAGATGGCGCTGATATCAGATTATGGTTCCACACTTTGTCACGTATTAAATAAACTTTGTTTAGTAAGTATAATTATATTATAAAAGTAAAAAAAACATTAACTATTTTCTTATCTTTATTTTATTTAAATATTGACGGCGAAACCTGTAAGGTAAGCGTCTAAAAATATCAAAAACATTTCAAAAGTAAAAAAGCAAAAATTTTTAAAAATTTAATAAGCAATACCACCACCGTCCAGGCACAGTATGACCCATACTACCCAGTACTACCTACCATAATTATTATATACTAAAAGCTTTTGCTCTTTGACTTTAAAAACTCAGTGACCATCCAACTTGACCCCTCTCTTATATGAATGTTCTTGAAACGGGAGCTCACCACAATTGGTTACCATTAGTTGTTAGAAAAGTTGTAATATTTAATGATTTCAGACTTTTCCCATTATTTGTACTGTAAGACCTAGCTTCTTGCCAAATTTCATAATTTTAGGTCAACGGGAACTACCCTGTAGGTTTTGCATTTTTGAATAAATGTATGGAGATGAGAACATAAAATGCCATATCTTTTTATTGCGTCGTTGTAAAAAATTGAAATTTTCAGACCTTGTGTGGTCCATGGATCCTAATATATGGTATTAATTTCAACCTGATACCTTTACCCGTTCGTGAGATAAAGGGTCTTGACAGACAGACAGACAGACAGACGGACAACAAAGTGATCCTATAAGGGTTCCGTTTTTTTCTTTTGAGGTACGGAACCCTAAAAAGTATAATACCAAGGAGTTTTTACACTCTGATCATAGAATTATTTTGTAAAAATACTACCGTGGGGACTTTTTACTTGGGTGACGACAGCCTACCTATATTTAAAATAAAATGGAGAGTACCAGGAGAACATAAATTGACAAGAGGCTGACAGTACCCATGGTTGGTTCCTTTACCAAGTGTATTACTTGTACCTGTTTTCTCATATGTATTGAAAAACGTCGTAAGATGCAAGTCCGTAAGGGTTATGACAAACTCGTGCCGATGGTAAACCCTCGACTTCGTCTCGGGCTTACAAAACGTCAACTCGTTTGTAATAACCCTACTTACGGAACTTGTATCTTAAACTACTATTACAATTATTCCATACTTCTAATTAAACATTGTAATCACTTAATTTTTAGGGTTCCGATACTAAAATGGTAAAAAGAAGGAACCCTTATGGTGTCGCTTTGTCTGTCTGTCTGTCTGTCTGTCTGTCTGTCACACGTCTATATCTCAGCAACCACTAATGCTATCGACTTGAAATTTGGAACACTTTTAGAATATGGTTGCCCAACTTTAATTGCACATGAAAGAATTGTGAAAAAATTATGATTATTAATGTAAAAGGGGCTAAAATAGGGGGGGGGGCAAATTTCTAATTGTCGCTACTAGGTCGAGTGGGGTATCATTTGAAAGGGCTTTACTTGTACAATCTAAAATATATTTTTGTATTTTTTTACGTCTCTTAGTTTTCAAGTTATGATGAAAAATGACAAAAAAAATACCATTCCCCCTTATCTCCGAAGTTTGAGAAAGGAAAAATCTGAATTAATTACAGTTGACAGAAATTTATGTAAACATTACAGCAAAAATAAAACGATCTTTCTAAGTTGCACAGTTTTTAAGAAATCTGCAAATAACCTATACAAACAAATTTAGTTTTGCGGTCCGAAAAATGGACTTTATTGCTTCCAAAAATATAAAAAGTATATCGGAACCCTCGGCGTGCGAGTCCGACTCGCACTTGACTGGTTTTTAGGGTTCCGTACGTCAAAAGAAAAAAACGGAACCCTTATAGGATCACTTTGTTGTCCGTCTGTCTGTCTGTCAAGACCCTTTATCTCACGAACGGGTAAAGTTATCAGGTTGAAATTAATACCATATATTAGGATCCATGAACCACACAAGATCTGAAAATTTCAATTTTTTACAATGACGCAATCAAAAGATATGGCATTTTATGTCCTCATCTCCATACATTTATTCAAAAATGCAAAACCTACAGGGTACTTCCCGTTGACCTAAAATTATGAAATTTCGCAAGAAGCTAGGTCTCACAGTACAAATAATGGGAATAGTCTGAAATCATTAAATATTACAACTTTTCTCACAACTAATGGTAACCAATTGTGGTGAGCTCCCGTTTCAAGAACATTCATATAAGAGAGGGGTCAAGTTGGATGGTCGCTGAGGCGATTTTTGTTTTAGTTCTATTTAAAAACGGGAACACTAACAAACTTGAAATTTGGTATGTTTATAGTGCATAAGCTATAAAATAACAACAAATAATAAAATTTGGTCAAGCGCGTGTCGGACTCAAAAAATCTAGCACATCAACTTACTGAAATTTCAACGAATACAATTATGATTATGTGGTGGTACGGAACCCTCAGTGCGCGAGTCCGACTCGCACTTGGCCGGTTTTTTTTTCTTTACGTAAAAACTGGGTCTAACTAATATAAATATTGCGTATGTGGGCCTTTACCTTAAAAATCATGTACCAATTTTAAAAAAATCTTTTAAACGGTGGTGGTTTACTAACTTTTTCTGACATTTAAGTATGTTGGATTTGCCAAAAAAATTGAGTACTTAATACAATTTTAATTATTAAATAGAGTTTATCTTCACTTTTGATTTTTAAATTAATTTAATATCGTAGTATAAAAGTTGATGTTAAATGTTATCCTATGCCTATACTATTAAACGAGCAATATTATATATATATTTGTAATCGGTTTATCGAAATCGGCTCTAACGATTTCGATGAAATTTTGTATACAGGGGTTTTTGGGGGCAAAAAATCGATCTAGCTAGGTCTCATGTCTGGGAAAATTCGTTTTCACCGTCTTTTTAATATTTCTTAGCGAGTTATAGTGCGTTCAAGAAACTTACACCGCCATCTGAAGTTGAGTAGCATAGCTTGCTCACCCGATGATGTTTTAATCATACAGAGCATAGCTCCAGGTACTATTACTTAAATATTAAAAAAATAATAGGTAAGGTAAGGAGACGAGGAGAAGGAGGTCTTAAGATAAGTCATTTGGTGTATATTCTGCAAAAAATTGTTCTGCGATTTCCTATTAGGAAGAGCCCAACTTGGTATGATTTGAAAATATTTAATTAAATCTGGAATGTAAAGATTTATATATTTTGACACCGTGATTTTTAACACCGTTTTTTTCCTGAATGATAAGTATTTTTCGAGAAAAATTGTGGTTCATAATAACATTTAAAAGATGAGCCTTGGCACACTTGTTAGTTATGTAGACTAGTATTAAAAACGCCCGGGAGTATGGGGCTAAAAGCCAGGGGGGGGGGGGGAGGGGGTAAAATTTTCCTTATCCGCGAGACTGGCTCGTCATAACTGCAAATTTATAGCTACTAGGGCAAGTTTGATATCGTTTTCAGCTAAGTAAAAGATGGTAGATCGTTTTCTGAAACAAAAAAGAAGCATTTCCATACAAAAAATAATAATTACAGTCCAAAAAAAAAAGTTCAATATTTTTTTGTTAATGGCCATAAAGTTTTTACGTGTATCGGTATCGATTTAAAAAAAATATTTTTAAAATGCCGCATTCATACAGATTCTAAAAATATAAGCTTTGTTGAAAACTATTGTAAACGAAAACATAAAAAAAAAATATTTAACTCAAAGCGGCAGTGACGTACAAATTTTTAGAAAAATACAGGACAACAAAAACCGACTTTACATGTTGGTAAGAACCAGTGTCAAGTAAGAATAGATTTTTTTTTAAAGAATAGGGGTCAATTCTATTTTTTTATATCAAAAGAAACCTGAACACCCTTGTATGAACCCTGTGCACTAGTGTGCACCTATAGTTATACCGTCATATTTAAACATATAGCTGAGCTAAACTTAGTGACAATTTCGAGTAACTCAAATGTCTGTAACTAATCGATCAACATAGATATGTGCGTAAAATACGTACATGTAGATATATTCTGTCTGTTATGTACATTTTTCTTCGCAAGCGCACAAATCTGTGCACTTAAGTTGACACCGTGATTTTTAACACCGTTTTTTTCCTGAATGATAAGTATTTTTCGAGAAAAATTGTGGTTCATAATAACATTTATTATAGCTGAGTCAGTATGGGCATTCAATGTATGGGGACCAATATTTTCCGGGTTAAAAGATGAGCCTTGGCACACTTGTTAGTTATGTAGACTAGTATTAAAAACGCCCGGGAGTATAGAGCTAAAAGCCAGGGGGGGGGGAGGGGGTAAAATTTTCCTTATCCGCGAGACTGGCTCGTCATAACTGCAAATTTATAGCTACTAGGGCAAGTTTGATATCGTTTTCAGCTAAGTAAAAGATGGTAGATCGTTTTCTGAAACAAAAAAGAAGCATTTCCATACAAAAAATAATAATTACAGTCCAAAAAAAAAAGTTCAATATTTTTTTGTTAATGGCCATAAAGTTTTTACGTGTATCGGTATCGATTTAAAAAAAATATTTTTAAAATGCCGCATTCATACAGATTCTAAAAATATAAGCTTTGTTGAAAACTATTGTAAACGAAAACGTAAAAAAAAAATATTTAACTCAAAGCGGCAGTGACGTACAAATTCTTAGAAAAATACAGGACAACAAAAACCGACTTTACATGTTGGTAAAAACCAGTGTCAAGTAAGAATAGTTTTTTTTTTAAAGAATAGGGGTCAATTCTATTTTTTTTATATAAAAAGAAACCTGAACACCCTTGTATGAACCCTGTGCACTAGTGTGCACCTATAGTTATACCGTCATATTTAAACATATAGCTGAGCTAAACTTAGTGACAATTTCGAGTAACTCAAATGTCTGTAACTAATCGATCAACATAGATATGTGCGTAAAATACGTACATGTAGATATATTCTGTCTGTTATGTACATTTTTCTTCGCAAGCGCACAAATCTGTGCACTTAAGTTGCAGCTGCAAGCACCTACATCTGTGGCCACATAATATTAGTTGTTTAATTACCTAGTTTCATGACGTTTATAATATGTACCTGTCATATAAAATTACCACTAACTTTTCAATTATGGAAACTGCATCGCTGTTTCTGCCTTCATACTCGTAGGCTGTCAAAAAACCTTCTGTGGCATTGGGGAAAGTGATCCATGTTTCCATCGCACTTTTTTTACCTTTCCCATTGAAACTGGAAACGGTATCACATCCCGTGAAGGCATGGAACAGACGAAGGTCTTTTGCTTTTTGTGGTCCTGTAAAAAAGAAAAAATCTTTATTGCCTTCCAGGACGTGTTATGAGGTAAAGGTAACAATCCTAATAATGTTTTACCAAGAGTATTTGCTATCTCATGACAAGGTAGGTACTGTTGGTGTTTTCCAGTACCAACGTGAGCCCATAGCTCCTGTAGCCCAGGCACTTGTTGCTTATTAGCGACTGCTAGCACCACGACGTCGGTGTAAACAGTGCGAATCATGACTCGTGTATAGCCCTGGTTAACTGCATCAGCCATATGTACGATCATCCTTGTGTCCGCCTCTTCGTGGTTACATGGAGCTTTGCATATTGCGAGTGCGTTTTGATAGAACATTGGATCCATTTGTTATATACACGTCTTTATTTAGCAACGCACTCGCAACATGCAAACATTAGCTCCATGTTACCACGAAGAGGCGGACACAAGGATGATCGTACATATGGCTGATGCAGTTAGCCAGGGCTATACACGAGTCATGATTCGCACTGTTAATACCGACGTCGTAGTGCTAGCTGTCGCTAATGTGCAACAAGTGCCTGGGCTAGTGGAGCTATGGGTACACGTTGGTACTGGAAAACACCACCAGTACCTACCTTAACATGAGATATCAAATACTCTTGGTAAAAAATTATAAGACCTTTACCTCTTAACACGTCCTGGTAGGCAATAAAGATTTTTTTCTTTTTTACAGGACCACAAAAAGCAAAAATCTTTCCGCTGTTCCATGCCTCCACGGGATGTGATACCGTTTCCAATTTCAATGGGAAAGGTAAAAAAATTATGTGATGGAAACACAAAAATGCTATGGAAACATGGATCACTTTCCCCAATGCCACAGAAGGTTTTTTGGCAGCCTATGAAGGTAGAAACAGCGATGCATTTTCCATAATTGAAAAGTTTGTGTTAACTTTATATGACAGGTAGATATTATAAACTTCATGAAACTAGGTAATCAAACAACTAATATTATAACCGTAAATTTTTGTTATTTTAGATCCTGTTCATTTTCTACGGTAAACACTGGGTAAACGAAGCCCGAAAGTATATACTTTAATTACAGACCTTTAAGTGACTCGAAACTGTCACTAAGTTTAGCTCAGCTAGAAGTTTAAATACGAGTATGACGGTATAACTTTAGGTGCACACTAGTGCACAGGGTTCATACCAGCAGGAAGTGTACAAGGGTGTTCAAGGTTCTTTTTATATATTAAAATTAGAATTTCCCCCTATTCTTTAAAAACAAAATTCTATTCTTACTAGATACTGGTCTTTACCAACATATAAATTCGTTTTTGTTGTCCTGTATTTTTCTAAGAATTCGTACGTCACTGTCGCCTTGAGATAAATATTTTTTTTACATCTTGTGTTACCAAACTTTTCTACAAAGCTTATATTTTTGAAATCTGTATAAATGCGGCATTTTAAAAATATTTTTTTGTAACGGATACCGATACACGTTAAAACTTTATGGCCATTAACAAAAAAATATTGCACTTATTTTTTTATATTTTTGACTGTAATTATTATTTTTTGTATGGAAATGCTTCTTCAATGTTTCAGAAAACAATCTACCATCTTTAATTTAGCTGAAAACGATATCAAACTTTCCCTAGTATCTATAAATTTGCAGTTATGACGAGCCACAGTCTCGCGGATAAGGAAAACTTTACCCCCTCCCCCTACCCCCCCACCTGGCTTTTAGCCCCATACTCCCGGGCGTTGTTAGCACTAGTCTACCTAACTAACAAGTGTGCCAAGGCTCAACCTTTAATCCGGAAAATAATGGTGTTGGCTTATAACAAACGGACTATTAGCGCTAAGTCTCACATTTCTCAAAAAGAAAGACAACAATTTTACGTTATTGGGATTTGTTAAAAATCCACACATTTTGGTATGGAGGTCCCCTGCAAGAAATGGACAGGTACGCTTATGGCTCTCTCTTTAGCAGAAAGTCCTGCTACTTCAACCTCCTTGGGAGCTACAGAAACACGCCATTAGATAATAAGCGTAGGTAGACATAGCATAAAAGTAAACTCTTAGATAAATAATAGTAAACTCTTAGATAAATTATTTGCTGCGGTCGGAGCGCAGCGAATCATTTATCTAAGAGTATAGTCATTTACTTATATATGTAGCGTGCCCTCATACATTACATACCTACTCTTAGTATTATAATAATCTAAGGGATTGGTACCTATCGACCTTAGAGCAACGCGTCAAACCGTGCGCGCGAAAATCGTGTTACTCTATGCTATCGACCCACAATTTGTTTTTTAGTTCATGAAAGAATCATGTGTTTTGTAAACATTTTTCAGTTAGGAAAAAAATGGTGTAATACCTGATACGGGCTTATTCTAAGGGCTAAATGTAATAAAAAAAAACCGGCCAAGTGCGAGTCGGACTCGCGCACTGAGGGTTCCGTACCACCACATAAACATAATTGTATTAGTTAAAATTTCAGTAAGTTAATGTGCTAGATTTTTTGAGTCCGACACGCGCTTGACCAAATTTTATTATTTGTTGTTATTTTATAGCCTATGCCCTATAAACATACCAATTTTCAAGTTTGTAAGTGTTCCCGTTTTTAAATAGAACTAAAACAAAAATCGCCTCAGCAACCATCCAACTTGACCCCTCTCTTATATGAATGTTCTTGAAACGGGAGCTCACGACAATTGGTTACCATTAGTTGTGAGAAAAAATGTAATATTTAATGATTTCAGACTTTTCCCATTATTTGTACTGTAAGACCTAGCTTCTTGCCAAATTTCATAATTTTAGGTCAACGGGAAGTACCCTGTAGGTTTTTCATTTTTGAATAAATGTATGGAGATAAAGACATAAAATGCCATATCTTTTGATTGCGTCGTTGTAAAAAATTTAAATTTTCAGATCTTGTGTGGTTCATGGATCCTAATATATGGTATTAATTTCAACCTGATACCTTTACCCGTTCGTGAGATAAAGGGTCTTGACAGACAGACAGACAGACAGACAGACAGACAGACAGACAGACAGACAGACAGACGGACAACAAAGTGATCCTATAAGGGTTCCGTTTTTTTCTTTTGAGGTACGGAACCCTAAAAAGGACGGGTTGCACTCCGGGAGTGCCGGCAGAGGTAAAAACAAAACAAAAATAGTTTGACAGCTGCCATCCGAAATATAGATCTCATCGAGACTCTATCATTTGACTCAGCACACGAGTAGTCTAGGGTCAGTAGTTTTCGAGTTATAGCGATCTTTATTTTGACAGCTATCATCCGAAATGTAGATCTCATCGAGACCTATCATTTGTCTCAGCACATGAGTAGTCTAGGGTCAGCAGTTTTCTAGTTATAGTGATTTTTAGTTTGACAGCTGTCATCGGAAATGTAGATCTCATCGAGACCTATCATTTGACTCAGCACACGAGTAGTCTACGGTCAGTAGTTTGTGAGTTATAGCGATTTTTAGTTTGACAGCTGTCATCCGAAATGTAGATCTCATCGAGACATATCATTTGTCTCATCACACGAGTAGTCTAGGGTCAGTAGTTTTCGAGTTATAGCGATTATTATTATTACCCGAACCCGTACCCGTTTCCGTACCCGTATGACAAAGACAAAAAGATGTTTTGGTCTTTATCACACTTAAGAACTTTTGTATAATTTGAGCCTGCTCTAACTTGGTATGATTTGGTATGATCATTTGCAAATCCATTTCTATCTTCATGCTAGATCTGACGCGACAAAGGCGCGACATCTAATGCGAATCAATCATTTTTTTTCCCCCATATATAATTTTCTAAGCGCCGCTAAAGAAGTTTTCACTTCAAAAATTATAGGGCACAGATACACATGCTAGTAAATGAGTATCTTCAATTACACGAGGTACACATTTGAAAAATGCCAAGTATGTATATTACATATAGAAAGTGAGAAATATCTACATTTTTAACGCCTTTTACATAAATTAGAGGTTACACCTGACTCTTTCGTGAGCTCGTGTCCGTCTTCCCAGCAAGCCCGTGCGAGATATGGCCAAGTGGCATACACCAAAATTTAGTGGAAATTGGTTCATTCCATCAGTAAAGTGTCAGATTCAGTTCATCAAAACTGACGACACTACGAGCTGAAAACTTTGGGTGGCTGTAGAGACGTCTCGTCAGCCAGCCCATTCTATACAGGAAAAACTACGAAGATTACATAAAAGCAAAATATTAGGTCTTTACCTATGAAATTGCCGTTTTGTATGGCGAATTTTAGGTAAACTCAATTTTCAGTACTAACATTTTTGCATTTTTCTTAGGAATTATAAATCCAATTTTTTTCATTTTTTTAAGCATTATTGGGAAGACATTAAGCTAACAGAAGCTTAAATTTAATTTTCGAAAAATATTATCTGTAAAAAAATATAACGAATCTGATGATGAAATCGGACGACATTTAAGACGAACAATTTTCGAACCTTTAATTTTATATATAAAATTAAAAATGAAAACTTTATTTTATGCGTTAATTGATAACCTTGAAGTCAACTTTCAAATATAAGACAAATGAAAAAAAATGCATTAGAATTATAGGAATTATGATCTCATTAATCTGTAAGAAAATTTCGGCAATTTCATAGGTAAAGACCTATTAGTTCTACATTTACTGCATGTCGAATGAATCGAAAATGTCCATATGGTAGGAGCACTTCATCAATAATTATGGGTGGCTGGAGATACGTTTTCCCAGTCAGCCCAGGTGATATCTCGGAACATATAGTAGTTACGAAGATAAAACAAAGCTTAATATTTACTACCTACTCGGAACACTAGGAAGCAAATATTTCAAAATCCTAGCTCCACTAACTTTTGAGATATTTGTATTTTTTCATGGGCTTGCTGGCGAGACGTCTCCCCAGCAAGCCCATGCTGTAACTCAAAAAGTACTGCACGTAGAATGCTGAGCGATATACCAATACCTAGAGAGTGCATATTTGATGCAATAAGCACCAAGAAAAATGAGTCCCTAGGCTAGGTCTTACGGTTTCGGTGCTAGAAACAAATATCATTTTCCCGCCGAAAATTTGGAATGCATGATGTGAAGTGCGACGTTGCCGTTCTGTGCAACTCTACATGTTGCTGTTAGAGCATTCAAAAAACTCTTTTGTATCCTTATAGTTAAGAGGTACTGTAGACGCACGTGTAGATTATTTGTAATTTGAGAATAGTTCGGGAGACGGTGTACTTAAAAGGCTGATTGGTTAACAAGAAGTTTTTATTTATTTGTGGACAACATGTTAAGAAGGAAAGAGATAATATGTATTTTAGCTCACGTAAAGACTAACTGGTGCCTCAATCTCTTTTTAGCAACCATGACAACTGTATTCTAGGAGGAGATGTAGGTTTAATGGTCTCAGTAACAAACTAAAATTTTTAAAGTATTCTTAAATTGTCCTGTAATTAATAAGTTAAGAAAACTGATTTTTAAATAAATACATACATACATACATAACATCACGCCTCTTTCCCGTCGGGGTAGGCAGAGACCACCGTCCTCCACCTGCTGCGATCTTGACATACTTCCCTTGCTTCCTGTACTTTCATCAATCCTTTCATACATGCTCGGCGGTTTAGGGTACTTTTAACCTGGCCTTTATTCAGAACGTCCTGAATTTGGTCCTGGTACGTTCGCCTAGGCCTTCCCCTTCAAACGTTTCCATTCACTCTCGCCTGGTAGATCTCTTTCGTCAGTCTTCGTTCATTCATCCTCTCTTCATGACCAAACCATCTCAGCATCCCTTTCTCGATTTTGGTCACTTCGTCTTCTCCTACGCCACACCGTTCTCTTATCACACCATTTCTAATCCTGTCACTCAATTTAACACCAATCATACTCCTTAGCGCTCTCATTTCCACTGCATTAATTCTACTTTCATGCCTCCTCTGCCATACCTAGCTTTCACTGCCATACATCAGTATTGGTACTAAAACACCCCTATGAACAGCCAAACGAGCCTTGTGAGACACCTTCTGACTCCTCATGAAGGCGTGCAGGGCACCGTTCACCATGTTTCCAGCATTCACTCTTCCTTCAATATCACTTTCACACTTTCCATCTCTCGTAAACTTTGATCCCAGATACACAAACTCCTTCACTTGTTCGACTTGTTAACCACCTATTAATATAGTACACTCTGTCATACATTCTTCTCTTTCAAGTACCATTACTTTCGTCTTGCTTACATTTACTTTCATTCATTTCCTGTCCAAAGCCACATTCATCATTGTTACCATCTCCTGCAACTCGTCAGCAGATGACGCAAGTACAACTTGGTCATCAGCGTAGATAAGACATTTGATGAGTAACTCGTTTATTCTCAGTCCACACATACTCTCTTTCAGATCAATCAAACAATTATCCATGAACAGGTTAAACAGCCAAGGTGACGCTACACATCCCTACCTAACACCTTTTTCGATGCTAAACCATTCAGTGTGCGCCCCGTTCATTCTGACACAAGCACTGGAATCCTCATAGAGAGATTTCAGTGCTTGAATCAGATGACCGTTTACCCATACATATATATAGAGTGACTTTTAATTAGTTCTTGATAGCAAAATATATGCATGTACTCATGATACTGAACAACTTTTCCCAAGGAACATAGGTCGAAATACGAAAAACCAAATTTGACCTCCCATACAAAATGCGCTATCAGATGATGCAGTTTCTATGGGAGGTCAAAACTTGATTTTCGTATTTCGACCTATGTTCCTTGGGGAAAGTTGTTCAGTATCATGAGTACACCTTTTTCTATCAAGAACTAATTAAAAGTCACCCTATAGACAATGCTGACCACAATTCATTCCTCACCACTCGGTCATAGGCCTTTTCCAAATCCACGAACGCGCAGTAGACT
The DNA here is from genome assembly GCA_947532105.1 of Athrips mouffetella. Lineage (NCBI taxonomy): Eukaryota > Metazoa > Arthropoda > Insecta > Lepidoptera > Gelechiidae > Athrips > Athrips mouffetella. Next base: position 29,278,231 of record OX383956.1, on the reverse strand, counting down.
TTTTGGTTTTTAGCCAAAAACTTTTTAGCTATGCACCGCAAGGAAAAAACCTGATTTGTACATCCCATTCCCTTTCTAAATTCCGCTTGCTCAATAGGAGGACCAACATTTTGGAATCTGCTGCCGGACCCGTTGCTGGATGAACTGATGGAAATGGGAGGGAGACACAGGCTTTTGCAGACGATGTGGTCCTGATATTCTCCGGACATGATACCCTGATCATGCAGACCAAAATCAACGACGTTCTTGCACATATCCATGAGTGGGGAAGTACGAGTAATAACAAACTTTCTTTTGCAGCACATAAGACTAAAGCTATGATAGTCACAAAGAATCTGAATTACGAAACACCACTTTTGCATATGGGCGGGACACAAATAAATTTTGTAAACGAAATAAAAATTTTGGGATTGACAATTGATAGTAAACTTACTTTCAAATCTCACGTCAGGAATATATGTCGTAAAGCGGCGAGCATATGCAACCAATTGTCTAGAGCCGCAAAACTAGACTGGGGTCTTAGTCCGGAGGTTATAAGGACCATATATGTAGCAGTAGTAGAACCCATTATTCTTTACGCATCATGTGCATGGGCACCAGCAGCAGAGAAGATCCTCGTCCGCAAACAACTGGACACGATACAAAGAGGATTTGCTCAGAAAATTATTAAATAGTATAGGACCGTATCCCTTAATGCAGCTCTCGTACTTTCAGGCTTAATACCACTAGACCTGAGAATACAGGAGAATGCTCGTCTGTATGAGGCAAAACGAAGAAATTCTCCGTCGTTTTCAATGGATAGGGAGGTGGAAACTAATATTTCATTTCTTGAAGCACCCCACCCTGCCATAGCACGATCCGAAACGGCGTAGACTCGCTCTATTTGCATTGTATTCTGCATGACATTCAATAAGTATTCTGTAAAGAATCTACATTGATTAAAATTATCTGAATCTGAAATACAGATCGATTTTATCTGCTTGACTGATTTGAGCCAAAGCACGATATCAGAACATCAAGTTTCAGGGACGAGAGTTTTCACTGATGGAAGCAAAGTAGACATCGGTAGGTGCAGCATACACATGCTATAAGAATGGAAAGGAAATTCGAACAAAGAAGATGAAATCACATGCTAGCTGTACAGTCTTTCAAGCGGAACTCTACGCACTGTATCAGAGTACTGAATTAGTGCTTAGAGGGCTGAGAGACGAATCAGTGGCGGTCCTTAGCGACTCAAGATCTGGATTTGATCTAGTTAAAAGCCCAGCCTCCTTTCATCCCCTAGCGTTCCAAATTCGTAGAAACATCAGTAGGGGGGTTAGGCCGGTTCTGGACCAGCTAGAGGTGATGTGGTCGAGAGTCGGTCACCGGGATTCGACCAGGTTCGGTAGCTAATGTGGTCGAGGAACGGCCCCCGTTTGTGGACCATTTTTTTGACCAGTCTCTAAAAAAAAGCTCATCAAATAAAATTCAGACCTAAAATTTTTGCTAAAATCGCGTTTTGACTATAGTAGGGGGGATAGGCCGGTTCTGGACCAGCTAGAGGTGATGTGGTCGAGAGTCGGTCACCGGGATTCGACCTGGTTCGGTAGCTAATGTGGTCGAGGAACGGTTGCCGTTTGTGGCCCACTTTTTTGACCAGTTTCTAAAAAAAAGCTCACCAAATAAAATTCAGACCTAAAATTTATGTTAAAATCGCCTTTTGACTATAGTAGGGGGGTTAGGCCGGTACTGGACCAGCTAGAGGTGATGTGGTCGAGAGTCGGTCACCGGGATTCGACCTGGTTCGGTAGCTAATGTGGTCGAGGAACGGCCCCCGTTTGTGGACCATTTTTTTGACCAGTCTCTAAAAAAAAGCTCATCAAATAAAATTCAGACCTAAAATTTTTGTTAAAATCGCCTTTTGACTATAGTAGGGGGGTTAGGCCGGTACTGGACCACCTAGAGGTGATGTGGTCGAGAGTCGGTCACCGGGATTCGACCTGGTTCGGTAGCTAATGTGGTCGAGGAACGGTTGCCGTTTGTGGCCCACTTTTTTGACCAGTTTCTAAAAAAAAGCTCATCAAATAAAATTCAGACCTAAAATTTATGCTAAAATCGCGTTTTGACTATAGTAGGGGGGATAGGCCGGTTCTGGACCAGCTAGAGGTGATGTGGTCGAAAGTCGGTCACCGGGATTCGACCTGATTCGGTGGCTAATGTGGTCGAGGAACGGCTGCCGAAACGATGAATGGCAGGTGCAAATCTAGGTCTACCTGCCCAACTCTGCAAGTTGTTACCGGACAGGGACGGTGATGCGGGCGAGGAAGTGGATGGGGACGGGGAAGCGGATGGGAACAGGGACGGGGACGGTGATGCAGGCGAAGAAGCGGATGTGGACAGGGGTAGGGACGGGGACGGGGAAGCGGATGGGGACAGGGACAGGGACGGTGACGGGGATGGGTACGGGGACTGGGACGGGCGGGCAGGGACGGGGATGGGTACGGGGACGGTGATGCGGGCGAGGAAGCGGATGGGGACAGGGATGGGGCCAGGGACGGGGACGGGGGAGCGGATGGGGACGGAGATTTGTACGGGGACATGGACGGGGACGGTGATGCGGGGTGAGGAAGCGGATGGGGTACAATACGATTGATTACGGCCTCGTTAGCAGTTTTAATTTGCAGACTTTATTTCTGGTTCATTTGCATTGCAATATGTGATGTATTTAACTAGCTGAGAACTTTTTTGGGGTCACCCTCAGAGGACACAGGTGCAGATGCCGACTCATTGTGTTCAAATTTTTACCTGTCGGAATCTTTTTTGTAAGGGCTGTGGGGTGCTTTTATTGCTTGCCCTTACGGAAAGATTAAGTCCACATAAGATAAAAAGCAAGTTACATAAAAAACATTTCAACTCAACGTGTTGGCGATGGATTTCCTATTATTTATATCAGGTAGGTACGCTAAGGACATTAATTTAAAAGCTGATAGTTTACAAGTTATGATATGATGCTAAAAGCAATTAACGGTTGCCAAATTTCATTTAGCACGTCGCTGCAGTCCGTAGGAAAAACATTCAACATGTCAAAGTATAAAAAACAGGTACAAATAGATATGTAGGTACAAATAACATAACCTAACCTAACCTAACCTAAATACCTATAACTTAAAGGGGGCACTATTCCAAATTAATTTACATAAATACGTAACACTACCTATAACCACAATAAAATCATGGAAGAGCAGCTTGTATTTAAAAATATAGAATAAAGATGTCAACAAATAAATTATTCAAGTTCAATATCGCAATTATTCTTAAAAACCATGTCAGAAAAATAAAAAACTGCTTCAGGAAAATAAAATTATTGAATTACTTAAACAAAAAAGGCATTTAAAACTATGTTTATCGCTTTTCGCGCAGAAAAAAAAAAAGAAAAACCTATAATCTTGGTGAACTTGCAGACAGATTTATTTAATATTTATGTATGCTACAACTAACGCCGACCGACGAGGATCTGTCGAACTAAATGGCACTCCGCTATCTAAAATAGATTACTCCGTTGATCGAAATATTTCGTACAATGCTTGAAGGTGATATGTATGCTCAAAGGATGGCTAGTTCTGGAGATAATACAAAGATGGTGCTATTTGAAGCTTCTAGTTTTTATTTCAAAAGTTTTTAAAATTAAATTGTTCGTAAAGGTATTCCTTGGATTATCTTTACAAAATCTGAAAAGAGAAAAACAGTTTTTGATGCGTTTAATTTTTACTGCTTTTTTATTTGAGACTAGGTTTTTTATAAACATTTCACAACTTATTTTCAAATTGCACTATTATTTTTAATAAAAGCAATCCTTGATAGATAGATAGATAAATGCTTTATTGTGCACATAACAAAAATATAACTAGTTTTTTTTGTTTGTTTCTAGCTTGATATTATTGTTTTAAAAATCATAAGCATCACAAGTTATTTTCAGTAGACTTCAAAACGATAATTTCTATAAAAGTTTATTTCGATTTCGTTTTTATTCGATGTATTATAAATTAATTTTCAAAGCTTCATTATAAAATTCTTTTTCTTAAAAAGTATTCAATGAAATTTATATTATTACATTCGATCAAGTTTTAATTAGCAGTCGAACTCGTACGTTTTATTAATGGTTGATTTCAATGAAATGGCGGGGTGCTACCTGTCCAACTGAGTTCGGTCCATCTAGTCACAATCTAGTCACGATTAAAAAATACCTATCAAAAAGTGTCATCTGATCATGAATTCCTTAGTTGTAGATAAACAATAGAAATACATTTGGAAAGAAAAGTTTTTCTTACTTTGGTATGATATCACTTTGGTCGAAATAATTCTTAAGATGAAATAGTAAATGAGATTTAAAAACTGCTTTGTTTTAAAACTGCTTTGTTTCTAAATAAAATTTCAATTGCTAAAAATGCGAAAAAAAATATATCAGCATGTATAATATCTTAAGAAAAGAATCTAAGTTACAGTTCTGATTATATTAAACAACAACACAACAAATGTAAATAGCGAAATATGCAAAATCAACACTAAAAATACCTATAATAAATTATTCACAATGTGTAATTTCAAATACGCGAAACCTCTAGGGTTTTATCCATGTAACTGAATAACTTATCCCAAAGAACAGTTCGAATTAAGAAAAAAAAATATTTCCCACAGAAACTGCATCCGCTGATAGCGCATTTTGTATGGGAGTCTAACATATTAAAGCTAGATTTCCTCACGTGACTTTTTAAATTAATACATAAACCGTAACACTTTTCGATGCAACGCGTAAAATTTATTACTTCACATTATGGAAAGAATTATTGATTGTTATAAATAACGGCGAAGTCACGGGTATTTAATAGTTTCCATTCGTATGAAATGACGCTGAGATACATACCTGTTTTTCGAGATTCCCATGCATTGAAGTGATTATTTAACGTATTAACAAGTTAGTGAATCTTTGTGTTCGTGTATAAAATGGATGTAATTTATAACATCACGAAGCAGGTAGTTTCAAGCCCAGACTAACCTAACCTAACCACGAAATCAATCACTTTAAACATTTTTCCTCTCAACATTTACTGCTCACCTAAAACCGAAACGGAAAATTTATCTGTAGCTCATAAGTTATCACAATTTACCTCAAACATTTTTCTTTCTACAATTACCTACTGCTAACTTCAAACTCTGAAAACAAAGATGAGATGGACGAATGAACATTTGGTTGCTTTTTGCATGCCAGGCACTAACTTTCAGAACATTTGTGAGTAATCACACCGAAGTGTTGTTAGTCTTAAACTGTAAACGAACTTTTGAAGGTACGCACTATATTACCCAGTTGCTCTTATCTTCAATCTAGCATAGAACAAAGATGGGGCTGACGATGAACAGAGGTCACTCAGAAGAAGTCTAACACCTCTTGATTATCAACATGCGATTATTACTTCTGAAGTTATTGGAGTCAGGAACTGGCATTTAATGTTAAAATTATTTTAATATACATATGACGACATATCTTATGAAAAAGAACTAAATAATGAGTAAAAGCAAAACTTTACTAAATCACGCGTTTCTGCACGAACAATAGGGTACGTTTCAGAACATTATTCGTAACTTTCAGAACATTATTTCTCCCACATGCAATTTCAAGCCACGACGAAGACATTTCTTGAGTCATACCTGTTTGACCTCATCGCACGTACGTATTTAACAAGTTAACAGTTTTGTAATTACGAAACATGGCGGTACTGACCACGACAGGTTTAGAATTCTAAAGGACGGTTTAAGATTAAAGTATTGAAAGCTCTAATAATTAACTGAATCAAAATATTTGAATTAGTCGTTACAACCAAAACTTTTATGTAAAAGAAAATTATAACAAAACTTATTCAACCAAAAACTACAAACGAAATTACAAATAAAAATATTTGAATGAACTATTACAACACAACGTTTATGAAAAAATAAATAAAAAATTTTTTCAAAAAAACACAAATCAAAATCTCAATTACAATTTCTAAATAAAATGTTTAAAAGTAAACGTCTCAAAAACTCGTTTTTAAAAATACTTACAGATTTTTCATCATATAAATTATCAATTTGAAACTTAAATCAAAATTGTACTATAGTATTGAAAGTTAAGATTTTTTTTTATGGTATGAACAGTATGAATCAAAAATAGTTTATTAAAACTTTTTAAATGAAAATCTTAAAATCAAAAATACTTTATTTACAATTACTAAGCTAAGACTTAAACCAATAATATTTAAAGGAATACTTTTATAAAAAAGAATTTCAAAAAAAAAAAAGTTGCTGGAAAGATAACTTGACATAAAAATAAATTTTCATATTCTCAAGTTGAATATGTTATAAAAAATAATACGAAATGAAATCTTTATTGACAATTTCTTAGCTTAAATTTAAAAAAATATAAATTTCATTGAATACTTTTTAGGAAAAAGAATTTTATTTTTGAATAAAAAACGAAATCGGAAAACTTTTATGGTCATAGAAATTATCGTTTTGAAGTCTATTAAAAATAACTATGATTTTCAAAACAATAATATCAAGGATAGCTTTTGTGATGAAGAATAATGCAACTTTAAAAAATAATATGTGAAACGCTTTTGGGAAGGAAACCAAAAAAAAACTAAAACTTAAAAATCTCAAATCAAAAAGATGTAAAAATTTTACGTATCGAAATCTATTTTTATTTTCAGATTTTATAAAGATAATTCAAGGAATACCTTTACAAACAATTAAATTTTGAAAACTTTGGGAATAAAAACAAAAAACTTTAAAACTAAATAATCTTTTAAAATCTCAAATAAAAAAGTTTAAAAATTAAATTTGTCGAAAACTCGTTTAGCAATTTACTAAGATATTATTTAAAACTATAATGTTTCGAAGAAAATTTTATGACAAAAGAAAATATTGCTATAAAAATGTAACAAGCAAGACTTACAAACATAGCAAAAAAAAATTATTCAAATATAAAATCGATGAATCTCGTTGCTAAAAATACTTTTTCAGTGACGAGTCATTATATTCTACGTGGCAACCACCTACCAATTTAAGAAATAAAATCATTATGAGTTGTTTGTTACCGTTTAAGTTAAATCAAATATCGTTTATGGATATCCAATAAACTCAGTACATAATGGAATTGCATATAAAAATAATGCAAATTTAACACTTTAAATTACAAATAAAATAAAAACAAACCATAATCACAAATTATAGTTTCAGATTAAAACGAACGAAGAGGTTCGTGCAGAAACGCGTGATTTAGTAAAGTTTTGCTTTTACT